>LR824608.2:639642-1279285 GCA_902829305.4 Spodoptera exigua | reverse complement strand
AATGGCAACGTTGCCTATCTTCGTGTCACTTAGCAGGTACCAAATTTTTTATTTAAAGAAAAATCATAAGGGGTTTCTCAATTCGGCTCATAGATGTATTTATAAGTTATAGTTTATAATATTGAACAAGCTATAACTATATTACAGGAAGTAACTTTTGTAAATACAGACGATGTGACGGTAGTTAAAAACATTATTAAAGGATTTAACGACATTTTTGTTGATCCTTTACTCTGCTGGCCGTATGCTTAAGCGCAAATGTATACAAAGTCCCGGGTTCAATCTTCAGTAATGTAAGCAACCTACACTTTAAATGTAAACAGCTATTTTTTGTCACTTTAAATGTATACACCCGGCAGAAGAGTTACTAGTTCGATATCGGCCTTTTGGGTTTAGGATTCCGGAGACTTGGAGATTGGGGCGGAATAGGGAGGGGGAAAGATTGGAATTCACATGACGAAACTGAACTGAATTGAGTACTTTTTTATGTAATAGGTCGGCAAACGAGCATACGCATTACCTGATGGTAAGCAATCAGCGCCGCCCATGGACACTCTCAACGGAGGAGTTACGAGTGCGTTGCCGACCTTTTAGGGATTAGGGATTTGGAAATTTAGGGATTGAGGACGGATTGGGGGAGGGGAAGGATTAGGCCTCCGGTAACCTCACTCACACGGCGAAACAAAACGCAGTGGTTATTTCACGCCGGTTTTCTGTGAGGCCGTGGTACCACTCCGGACGAGCCGACCCATTCGTGCCGAAGCATGGTTCTCCCACAGTTTAAAACAAATCAAAGTAAACCAAAGTAAGACGACACAGGAAAAAATCCTAGTGTGGGGCAATGTTTTTTTTAAAGATAAAGATTTAAAGGTATACCTCCTTATCAAAATACACTGCACATGCAGCAAATTTGCTGCATACGCATGATTGCATCCTGTAACAAGCCTGGAGTTTTGTCGCGGAATTAAAACTAGATATTCTTTTATCATTTAATGTCATAGATTGCCGCAAAGTAACGCCTAATTCTATAGCTCCTTATTTCTTAGAAAATAGGACAGACATAATATATTAATTTTGTTGTACCATAATTAAATGTGTTACTTTTTTAATTTTATTTTACTTTGGTAAGTCCAAATATAATTTGATGTTATGTTTTATATCAGCATATTTCGCACGGCGAATAGGTAACACTAAAAATACTTATTTACGAATTCGTATTGGCGGTAGACTGCATCCGGCTGCCAAAGCTCACTTCCCGTCGCCCATATTAGGAAGTTGAACATCAAGACGTGCGCACACGCAATGCGCAGGGTCTGTCTCACATTTTTAATAGGACTACTTGAGTATTATATTTGTTAGTCAGATGTTTGGATATTTTTGCTCGTTCTTCTTCATTGGAATCTAAATTTTGACGAACAGACTGACGAACTATTATGAAATTTTGACGTTCCAAAACTACTTTTTTTGTGTCAGGGAAAAATCATCAAATGACCTTTCCCGCCAACGGAAAGGCGAGAGACAGTGTCAGATTCCAACATCATCAGCCTAAAAGTGCCCATTGCTAAACAAAGGCCTCTTCTCACACGGAGAAGGTTTGAGCATTAATCACCACGCTTGCTCAATGCGGGTTGGCAATTTCAAACTTATAATTAGAAATTATAAGATGTTGTAGGACGAAAGGCATTGTTCTTTATTCTATGTGTCATGTCACACCTATTTAATCGTGAAATGGAAATAGTGTTGGTAACACGTGATGAGGATCATTATTCTTCCTTGTTCCTAACTTGGCTATCGAAGCTACATGATTTTTCTAATGACGATGTGTGCATGATGTGTTTAAGTTCCCTGCCTGCTAGCTCACATACGCATTCTTAGGGGTTAATTTTAGCGTATGTTGTAGTCAAATTGCCTTAATAGTCATTCAACTAAAGGCCTGAATAACTAGCTATTTGATTGACTTAATTTTCTATTCAGGTCATACAAAAGGGTGAAGGATTGATATTAAAATCTTTGACTTCTCGAGGTCTACCCTCGAATTAGCGACCGCCATTCAGACCTTCTGGAACTTAACCTCCTAAGTACTTTACCTCTGAGGAACTAGGACGTACTTGTTCATCAATTATAATATAAAACCAATTACGCGAAAAAGTAGGTACTTACGTAATAAAAATCGGTGGAATATCTAAAACTATAGTTTTATATCCATTTTTATATTCTTGTCAAGGTCATAAGCGGTTAAAACACAGAGGCTTAATTAACAATGATCTAGAACAGTAAATATTTAGCATAAGCTAGACCTGCGCCGGCGCACGTCCGGTAAGGGTTGTCATTACAAGTTCCGGCTGTAACTGGTTTGACAACCCTGTGCATGTGTACCTATTTAACTGTTAACTCTCCGGTTTGAGTTTGTCCTGAGTGAAGAGGGCAGTTGAGCAGTAAGCAGTTTTTATAATACCGTGAAGTTTTTAAATCTGGAGGGGTAGGCAGGGGTGTTTTCCAGCCGGGGTTACGGGGTAAGCGCAATGAGGCACCGCGACCTCGGCCTAGAGCAGGAGTAGGAACAGGGGGGTTTTTAGTCAGTAAGAGTCTGACACTCCCTCCCGCCTGACCCTGGGCGGGAGAAGACATTTGATGATTTTCCCCTCACAAAAAAAACAGGCAGGGGTGTTTATTATAGGGCATGATGTCGTGTATACCTACCTAGCTACATTGTTTACCTGTATTATAAGTACCTCTACGTTAACAGAGCGTGACTGCCATATAGGATATAACCACCATGCCGTAGTGGTGATATCGTCATTGGTGACTGCCAATAAGGTACCGTGCCAGCCTGGTGCAGGAGAAAGATCGGGGTGGTTTTAGTCTGTAAGAGTCTGACAATTTCGCTCGTCTTAGCCTGGGAGAGCTCAGGCATTTAATGATTTTCTCCTCACAGTAATAAAACAGGGTGTGAGTCTATTGACATACACTTGCGCATTTCTAGAAGATGTTATAAGAAGTCCTGTTGCTGAGAATCTTTAAAAAAAAAATGTAAAATACAAAAAAGGAGATAAGTAAATTTTAAGGATTGAAATCAAAATCAGTGATATAATTATAAAAGGATTTATTTAATTTGATTATCAGTAAGCTATAAAAAATATTTTACATTTTACGGGGTCAACGCACTCGCTGAGTGGTTGTCGGCTCCAAGTGCTACCCACGTTCACATAAAATAATACATAACATACATATTAATTGTAACTAATCCGAAATCTCGGAAATTTTTAACTTGGATGTGATAAGTTACGTTAATGGATGTGCTAACATCTTGATAGCCACCCATCATCACTATATTAGCTTATAAGTGCTTACTGCTGATCAAATACCTCTTCTCTCACGGAGAAGGTTTGAGCATTTTTCACTATTGTATACGCAAGGAAGATTGGCACTTTCAAATGTTTAATAAGAAATTATAAGTCCAGGTTTCTTCAAGATCATTCCTTCACCGCATGTCAGTGGTATCTAAACATTCGAAAGTATTTTACATATGACTCGGAAAACGTCTCATTGGTACTTGCTAGGTTTCGAACCAACACACTTATACATGAGAATCGGATGCCTTAACGTCTGAGTCAACACGACATTCCGGGTCACCACGATTTAAAATGTTAATATAAAAATCGTATTTAAGATCTCCATCTCAAGATATCTCTATAGATCTCCATTATCTCAAGATACTCCTTGGGGCTACCCACCATATGTATGAGAAGCGGTCCAAAAAATTGATAATCAATAAGGAATAGTCAGAGGGCCATACTTCGTCTCGAATGGGTCGGCACGACAGACATGATACCAAGTCCTCACAGAAAACCAGCGTGAAACAATCACAGCGTTATGTTTCGCCGTTTACAGATTATAAGACAAGGCAGAGAAACTTATTTACAGATTGAAAAGGCAATGAATCATTCTGTTACATTGTTGTGACAAATAGTAGCAAAAATCACGTGTCGACAGTCGCGTGTCGTCTTCTTAGCATCTAGGTTACAAACAGCATTCCATTTACGTCCAATAATTGACGTATCTCCGAAGATAATTGCAAATAGCAGCGGTATTGTTTCTTCTTCATCAAATCCGGATTATAATGATTTTAATCATCGGATAATAAGTAAGCTCACGCGTAGTTAGAAAGGAGTTTAAAAAGAAATTGCTAAGAAAATTTTAACGACAACTGTTGGTAGATTTTAGTATATATGTAATAGGTCTTTTTTTATATGTAATAGGTCGGCAAACGAGCAGACGGATTACCTGATGGTAAGCAATCAGCGCCGCCCATGGACACTCGCAACGCAGGTGTTACGAGTGCGTTGCCGACCTTTAAGAGATTAGGGATTTGGAGATTTAGGGATTGAGGAGGGAATGGGGAAGGGGAAGGATTGGGCCTCCGGTAACCTCACTCACACGGCGAAACACAACGCAGTGGTTATTTCACGCCGGTTTTCTGTGAGGCCGTGGTATCACTCCGGTCGAGCCGACCCATTCGTGCCGAAGCATGGCTCTCCCACACTTAAAGTTAGTGCATTCTAAGAAGGAATTTTAGATTAAATAATCTTTAAAATCCTATTTTCTATATCCAGAATTATCTACCAACATATAAATAATATCCAGAAGTCTAGAATTTTGCCTGGACTCAGCTGTTTTTAAAATGACATTACTTAATTGGTGCTGTAAGAAAAAGTCTACAGTCTGTTACTGAGTTTATAAAAAAACCACATCCAATTAACAAATTATTAATTTAGTAAATCTTTAAAACAAAATGCTTCCCACCGTTCAAATCCTGCGCCTACGCATTCACTCGAAACGCATTAGGATCTCACCATAAATGGCAGCTCGAATTATTGCATCGATCGTTTATACTTGTTTGTTATAAGTTTAGTTAATTTCTTTGTTTTAGATTTAGTGATATGAAGTAAAATTTAATACGAAACTATCCGAATTTAGTCCGGTAGTATTTTTTAGAAGATAAATCTTCTTGACTTCTCCCCTCCTGGTTTGACGTTGGGGACAATCAAACTCTTACTGACTAAAAACCAACAAAAAAAAAAAAAAACAACTCCTTCTTCTGCTCCAGGCAGAGGCCACAGTACATTAACAGTTACATAACCCCGGTTGGGTTTATTTGATGAAAGGAACAGATACCTATTTAAAAATATTTGTCCTTTTTTTTGGATTTTTTAAGTAGGATATTTGGGTTTTCATCACCTTAAATGTTTTTCTTCATTTGTAGATAATGATGACCTAGTTTAAATGCCTGAGAGTAAAAGATTTTCTATTAGCTAAACCGAAAGTTCAACTAAAGGTACTTAGTTTGTTACTTATGACATATCAATGACCTTTATTCTTACAGCTTTAATTCTCAAATAAGTCCATTGTTTCCATAACATTAATCGTTATATTTATTATAATAACAACTACGCTTTAATGTCTTCATCATCAGAGATAATTGTAATACGTCCAAAATATACTGACTTGCGGCCAAATTCGGAATCAACATTATGAACATGCTTTGTGACCAAACGTTGCGTTTTTCATCACCAGCGCCACCTATGGAGTTCAATTTATACTGGACAGTTTGTTTGGCAGCCATCTTTTTACACTATAATTTCATGGTCTGCCGATTTCTTGGAATCTGTTAGTTATAAATATGGGTGTGGGATGTTCCGACTATTATGAATGATGCTAATATTATGTGTATCATGAGTGATGAGCTGGTGATAGATACAAGATATTTCATTTTGTTATTTTCAAATCCTTTTCCGTGTGATAGGGTGGCAGACGAGCAATCAGGTTACCTAATGGTAAGCAATCAGCGCTGTCCATGGATACTTGCTATACCAGAGGAGTTATTAGTGCGTTGCCGGCCTTTTTGGAGATTTGGGTTTCGGAGATATAAGAAGAAATCGGGGAAAGATTGAACCTCCGGTAACCCAGGTCACACGTTTAAATCACAACGCAGTGGTTGTTTCACGCCGGTTTTCTGTGAAGCGTTGGTCTCTGTCGTGTCTAACCGTGGCTCTCTCACAATATTATTAACCAACCAAGATTTGACCACGGAAGCTGAACCATTAAATTGAGATCTTCAATCCAGCCAATGACTTTGGTAAATCCTCTTTAAGAAGCCCACAGCTCAGAGATGGACAGCCAAGATGTATGTCACACTGTATCCGATGTGAAAGGAGGTGGTAATGTGATCAGTCTATCCTTCAACGTCACTTGAGTACTCCCACCATACATTTTCCCCTGATCCCAATCCTCTAATCCCTAAGGCCGTCAATGCGCTCATAACTTCTCTATTATGGCGGGTCCATGACTGGCACCACTTGTAGTAACTCCTTTAGTACTTCAAGTGTCCATGGGCGGCGCAAATTGCTTATGATTTTCAATAAATTATGAATGTGTCATCGCATCGTTACTATGAAAAACAAAACACTTTGTTCAAAATCAGTCAGCCACGTCTGTTTTGATCCACCCAACTTCTTTGTTAGTGACCATCTTCCATTAACTTCCTTACATTCTTGGTGTCCACTTCTCATTCCCATAGTATTCTTGGTGCTTGCAGTTTAACGACAGTGTTCAGAGCACTTGACCGTGACGTCAACGTACGTATTACCACATAGTTTCCTAGTACCTGTACTATTTAAATGTCTTGTAGACATAATGTCGGTACGTGGAATGTCCGGTCAGGTTACAGGAAAATAGTGGGAATACTCAAAATGCTAAATGACTAGCTAGCGCGAATACTTTTGGAGTTTACATTGAAGCTTAATAGAGCTATTTAGATAAGTTTGGTAGAGAGTAAGAGACCAATTATGGCAGAAACTGTCTCTGAATAAGTACATCGGATGATACCAAATTAAATTGAAAAAAAGTTATAATAGCTTGCACCGTTCTTTGTTAGTTAGTACCTAAGGAAAAGAAAGGTCATGACAAGTCATAGAAGACAGTACTAATAAAATGTAAAATAAAACTCTGATTGTAATTCTCAAAAGCGAATACATAAATGAAATTAAGTTCCGTGCGAATCCACTACAAGCTGCTCTTGCGAATCACAATTGAATCTTCAATTAGCATAAAAATATATCTACTGTTGTGTTTATTTAAAAGTAATTCGTTAAGAATACGTATATGGAACTAAGGTAAAAAAAATAGCAGAAAATACAGTTGAGCGAATGGAAAAAAGGGTATCAAGTACGTATAGGTACTATTTTTATTCCTTTTTTAAAATAGGTACAACTTCTACTTCTACTTTTCTCCTTCATCAAAATGTGGAGGTAGAGGACGGAAAAAATACTCAAAAAATATATCTTCATCGTCGTCGTGGGAAAGGTTTGAAACTTGCTGACTAAAAACGACCCTACTCCTGTTCGGATCTAGGGCCGCGGTATCTAATTATTCTTGCATCCACAACCCTGGCTGGACATCGGCTCTATTGGGCACTATTTGGTGGTGGTCTAATGCAACTTCCATGGCCGATAAACACCTGCTTTAGGCAGATAACAAAAACGCCATAGTATCTTTTTAGCCACTTGCTGCTGTGATGACAGCGATGTTTTATGCTCAGAACTAGCTACTCTCGCGCGGTTTCATTCGCTGCTCGGCGCCATTTGATTGTAACGTGATGTTTAATAGCATATAACCCTCGGGAATATTGTAGCTATTAATTAGTGAAAGAATTTTGGGAATCCGACCAGCGATTCCGAGAATTGGGTAGTTTCCTAGGTCAAAAATAAATTATTTCGACGTTTGAATACAATAACACATTGAAAAATAACTATACTTTTATTCATCGATCGATCGATATACTGATTTTTAGATTTTTTTTAGCTAATTATTAAGAAATAAGTAAGCTATTTGACGCAAAAAAGTAATGACGTCATAGCTCAGTTTTTCATACAAATTTCATAGAAAATTATCGTTTTTGACGTTTGGATAAAAGTATTGAATTTGACTAGTTGGAAACTACCGTATTACCCCCTACAGACAAACTTACAAATTTTATCTCTTTATAATATTAGTATAGATTTATAAGGACCTATTCGTATTAACACATTCACAAAAGCTGTGTTAACCAATTAACACAGCTTTTAAATAAGGATGTTTTAAAGACTTTTCCTTCTGGATTATCTTATACTATGGCTATATTAATACCTACGTAGCTAGAGATAAGGCATTGTGTGTAATATGTAAATTTTCTTCACAGTTTCACACGCTCGTCCTATCTGATCTAATATTTGTTATAAAAGTGTAGTTTTTCTTTGTATTAAATTGTATACATCTACACTTATTAAGCGTGCATTTTAAAAAGAGGTTTTTATTAAATAATTTTATTAAAATAACTGATTTAACCTCTCCGTATTACACCAACGTGTCAGTAATTTTCAGAAAGAGGTTTAAAGGATTTGTTTTTTTTTTTGAGAGATTTTTTTTATGTTAGCAAGGAGGCTTAATCCTTATGTATAACAATAATTAAACTATTGTGATAAAACAGTCAGGGTCAACAATATGTAGAACCAACGCAATCTGTGAGTTAATTTATTTCTGTAAATATACTAAAACACACTCACACGTCAACGTTATAAGAAATGTATTTGACGCCGGCATTAAACAAAGTTGACTGCACGGTTTACAACGTGTCGCGGGTTCTATTCCCGCATAGAACAACACTTTGTGTAATCCATAAACTGTATGTTTGTATACTCACAGACGACACAGGAGAACATACTAATCCTAGTGTGGTACCTACGTTTAATAAAAAAAAGTATTTCCTTTATAGGTATACATATTATTATAGGTATGTAGGTACGTAAGCTTTAATCTTTTATCAACGGATTTTGATGTGGTTTTGTAATAGATAGGTACGAGTGATTACACACGTAGGTTTGTATGACGTGTAATATAACAAAATAATACAAAGACGGGGCGGTGCGGTCTTTTGTGGAAGGAGTCGTAACAGATTGACTGGACCTGATCTGAGGGAGAAGACATATGTTTTTGCTCGTAACAATTTTGCTTTGCTTATTTTTGATTATTTGTAAAAACGTTGGCTCACACTAGGATTTGCTCCTGTGTCGTGCTTGCATTTACAAACATTCAATTTCACAAATCACCCTGACTCGGAACAACAATTTGTGGATCACACGAGTTACACAGAGAAATCAAATCAATAACTAACATAAAACTATTGATACTAGACATTCGATGTGGCACCGTGCGACATCAATGTATTATCAAGCAGTTTCTAACACAAATCATCAGCGATTCTCACGGGTTTCTCTCGGAAACTTCATCTATCATACAACAGCGAAATTTCCTTTAAAACAATGGTGCAGTATTGTCTTGCCATGGGATTGCCATCGGCAAGCCTTTTGTTTGTAATTACGTTGAGAATCTATACATAGGTACCCATGTAGCAAGCGATTCTTCATTGCCTCTGGTGATATGGGCAAGTGACTTTCAACACGTATCGTAAGCTACAACTTCAGACCGGACGATTTGTTAAAGTAATGGTTGCAAGAGCGAATGTCAATGGTCTTTTGAGGCTGGACTGATCCAAATCTTCTCTCCACTCGCCCAAAGTGAGAGTTACACCCGGTTTCCGAAAGGCCGATCAATGTTAAAATCAATTTAATCTCTTGTCAAGTCATCTGATTGGTTGTTGATAATTCAGTCAACCAATCAGATGACTTGACAAGAGATTTAACAGGAGATTAGTTAATTTTAGCGTTGACAAGCCTTCAGAAACCGGGTGTTAGATTCTTAATTCTTCTCCTGCTCCAGGATGAGGCCATGGTACCTTATTGTATTTTTAATAAAATTTGCAATATCAACCAAAACGCTGATACCATGTACCATCAAACACTTATCAGATTCAAAACACATATTTAAATACTGATACATAGGTTCAATTCATATACAAATAAGTAACTCTAACAATCAAACTGATTATGTATCTTGTTAAGTGGTATATAAGTTTGTAATTCGTTTGACTTCAAGTCTATGCAAGTCCCACCAGTACTACTTTGTAAGTAATTCTCAGAAAGACAGCTGTACATAGTCACATACTGATTGATAGGTGCATAAAAAAAACAATTAAACTGAACGACATTGAAGATCTCCTGACAAGGTCAGGACAGGACGGCCACAGACTATAAATGGCGGTAACTACAGGATCTACAGGTGTCCATCAAGTTCCAAAGAGGTTTTGTTTGGTTTTAAAAGAAAAAAAAGTGGTTTGCGTTCTACGTGTATTGATCTAGCTTGTAATTTGAAGTCTTTGAAGAATTTGTTTCAACGAAAATAGATTATTTATTTCATTTGTTATTTATTGTAATGAATATTTTCATATTAATGGTCGCAATGAAATGTATAATTTTTTCCGATGAATATGGTGTAGTTCCGCACTCTGGGGTCATTTAATGCTTATTAATATAGTCTGTAGCACTTGTTTTGGGAACAAAATTGTTTCCTAAATTAGTTTAAGGAGTCATAACATCATGTATCTGAAGATGGCAGTAAGAGGTAGGTATTTTAAAAATAGGAAAAGAAATCTGAAATATATTGAGTGGTCGCAAGAATAACTGCCGAGTAAGTTTGATATCTGGCAGGCAAACTATACAGGTATTATATTTATGAGGATTTTCAATAACACCATACCATAACGGGTGAAAGTTTTGAAAAACCTCTTCGGGAATCGGAAAATCTTTTGAGATAGAACCTGATTGATATCAAAGCTTCATAGAAAACTGGCAAGGTGCAGCGTTTGTATGAGAGGTGGACCGAGCTTACCGGAGTCCCAGTCCATCTTCTTCCTTTCCTCATTCCTCTAATCCTCAGATCACTAACAGCTCAAATAACTCCAGTGATGTGGTGACGCCGAATCCTTATCGTCAGGTGATCCATCAGCTCGTTTGCCTGCATATATCACGGGAAGTGTTCTGAGGAATTGTTCGGCTTGATCCCTGCCCCATCTTTTCGCCATCGTTCTACGCGAAAACCTTTTTTCATCACCACTACATAGATTGTTAGCAGTCAACAACTGTGCGATTTACCCGAAACTTTCTGCCCCGTATAGCAAAACTTTGGAATGATCTTTCGGCGGTGGTATTCCCGAACCTTTACGACCTTCAAACCTTCAAGAAATGAGCGTACTCCTTCTTAAAAGGCCGGCAACGCACCTGTGACTCCTCTGGTGTTGCAGTTGCAGGTGATCTACCTGCTCCTTTGTCTCCTATTTCATAAAAAACGTACACTATAAAAATAACTATAAATACTTACCATTTGAAACTCACAACACGGAACCTAGTCTCTTTATCTATTAATTAAACTCAGGAACAGGTCCGTTACAGCAGTTATCACATTACTGTGACTACGCACAGTCTACTATACATCGCATGGGAACATGAGAACTATGCAATTGTTTTAATTTGATATTATGCGGAGTAACGGGATTTTTGCTGTTCGCGGTTTGATCAAGGCTGCTTTTAAAACCGTATTTGTTGGTTGGTATAAATACTTTACCTTTTCATATCTTGAACTAGCTTCCGCCCACGTGGTAATTTGGTAAAAAGCAGCCCTTCTGTTAATCCAGGGTATCGTATGTACATACCAAATTTCAACCGAATCAGTCCAGTCACTTTTGCGTGAAAGAATAACAGACACACATCCTTACAAACTTTCAGATATATAATATTAGTAGGATAGCATTTTTTACATTTAGGGCTGATTTTTCAATAGTTAGATACAAGTTATCTAATGAATAATTATGATGCTGTCGCGTCAGAATGTTTGTTTAAGACAGTGACAGCAACAATTTTATTCCACAGATAACATTTATTTGATTGTTGAAAAATCATCCATTTGTATTTTACTTTGCTTTTGTCCGTGCGTCACTGTAAGGATGCCAAGTGAAAACCAGTGTTGAGTTCTCTCTCAGGCCAACTAAATGCTGCCATTTAGTTGTTTAATTTAAGATTTTTTCATGTGTCATGTTTTGTTAATTTTTAGTGTAGGTACTTTTATTTTATTTATATAGGTATACATCGTTGGCGCTTTGTGCATCACGATTAGCACTAAATATATGATTATACATATAAATAAATACATGTATCACCTTGATACTGATAGATATGTGAAAAGTCTTTTAAGGTTGTTGTTTTTTGAACCTTGGGTAAACCCAGAAAGGGTTCTAAATAGAATAAATACGTACTATAATAAGGTTTGACCAATATCAATAACACAATAGTAACTGAATGACGCTTTTTTAAGAAGATACTTTAAAAAAAAGCAATACGTCTTCAAAACAAAAAAATGTCTATTGAAATCGTCGAGTTGAAACAGATTCAATGAAGCAGTAGCTATTATAAAAACGTGAGCATTGTTCTTTCATTCATTCATTCACCCATTCACTCAGTTGCCACCTCCATTACGGGTTCAAAAGTTAATGAACTTTAAAGTTTTTTTAAGACTTTCATATCATTTAGTTCTATCGTAATTTCACTTCCCCTTGGAGATGGTTGAAGTGACAAACGCGCTTATTGATTTTTTTTATGTAATAGTTCGGCAAACTAGCAGACGGATTACCTGATTGTAAGCAATCAGCGCCGCCCATACCCGCAACGGAGGAGTTACGAGTGCGTTGTCGACCTTTTAGGGATTAGGGTTTTGGAGATTTAGGAATTGGGAGGGATCAGGGGAAGGGAAGGATTGGGCCTCCAGTAACCTCACTCAAACGGCGAAACACAACGCTGTGGTTGTTTGACGCCGGTTTTCTGTAAGGCCGTGGTATCACTCCGGTCGAGCCGATCCATTCGTGCCGAAGCATGGCTCTCCCACACTTAGATTACCTGATGGTATGCAATTGGCACCGCTCATGGACTCCTATAACACAAGAGGAGTTACGGGAGCGTTGCTAGCTTTTTGGGGATAAGGGCTTTGGATATTTGAATAGGGGAAGGGGAGGAAAGATTGGGCCACCTATAACCTCACTCACACGGCGAAAAAACGCTGTAGTTGTTATAACATTAACAAGTAGTCCTAAATGGTCTACCTACACGTTTAACAGGTCATTACCCCAAGTGACCTTGAAGAATTGCATAGAAGCCTCATCAGTATAGGTGTCAGCTCTCAGGAATGTTTGTTGCCATGCAAACAGCGGCATTTTCATGATAATTTTACGACAGAGAATTGTTAGCGAATCCCTTGCTTATTCATTAGTTGGTTGCACCTTTGTTATACACCATTTAGTTGTTTGAACATAACATAATATATACATATACATAATCACACGTCCTTTGACTTTTGAAGCCATGGCCTTAAAGAAGACTGGCGTGAAACAACGCTAGTGTAGGTACCCCCCGTGTGAGTGAAGTTTTCAGACATCCTATCTCCCCAAATAGGTTAGCAATGCATTTGTGTTGCGGGCGTTTGGCAAAAATGGCATTAATTGATTGCCATCGTGTGATCCGTATATTCGTTTTCCTCAATATTCCATAAAAAGCCGGACATAATCCAAACCAGTGCTAATAAAACCACATCCAAATCACATCATCAGCTTATAATTGCCTACAGCTAAGCAAAGGCTTCTTCTCACACAGAGACGGTTTGAGCATTAATCGGCACGCTTGCTCAAGGCCAATTGTCAATTTCAAACTTATGATCAAAATGTATGTCCAGGTTTCGTCACGATGTTTTCCTTCACCGTCAGTGGTGTCGAAAGTATCATATAACTCGAAAAAGTAAAATTGGGACTAGTCAGTTTTCCAACTAGCACCCTCATGCATGAGAAGCGGGCGCTTTAACCTCCGGGCCAATACGAAATTTACCTTTCTAAAAGTAGATACGATTCTTTGTTTACCAGAGCTCAAACAAACATTTCCATCGACGACCGTACACTGACTTCTACTTTTTAAATTGTCATAAAACAAAAGACATTTCAATCAAGACTTGCAATGCACGAAGAATGCAAATGAACACTAAATGCGATCCGTCAATAAGTTTGGAATCAAACAGCCCATTGTTCTTGGTTTACGAGCGGGTCGGGGAATGTTAACAGGAACTGAACTGGTAACCGAACGATAACAAGTAAACTTCCTGGTTCCTGGACATAGGGTTCAATCTAAGTTTACGAGTGGTATTTGTATTTGCTGAAGAAATGTCGAGTCCAATATTATAGTGGCGAAAAAAGTAAAACAATCGTTTATCTAACTAATAAATACTTAAAAATAAAATATGACTTTCTCCTTGATCACAGAAAATCCGAAAACCGGCGTGAAACAACCACAGCAGTGGGTCTTGCCGTCTGATTGACGTTATAGGCTCAATCATCGTCATTTTCTCCCTAAACCTCTCGAACCCTTATTTCCAAAAAGTCGGACACGGTCTCGTGACAACTCTGATGTCTATGGTGCAGGCGTCTATGGGCGGCGCTGATTGCTTTCTATCAGGTAATACGTCGGCTGCTTGTTCGCCGACCTATCACATAAAAAAACAGTTGGAGAACATCTCGATGGTTAATGAGGAAAAAAAAACAAATGACAGACGACATCTGCTAAGGTAATCATGCCCATGAGGACTGAAAATGCTCGGTGGAGCTGGTCTCCTATTACTTAAAACGGAATTTCTCTTGAAAAAGTATTGCCTATAAAATTTTTAGTCTTTATTTGTAAAAGCTTTTGTCAGTTTTCTTTACATCGTAAAACGAGCTTGTCGCTAAGAAGACAGCGTCACTTTCCCCAAAGCTGAAGGTCTCGACAACTCTTCTGCGGGACTTTCTCTCCTCTCATATAGGGTCTTCTTCGCTTAATTCAGTCGCTGGCGGTGTGTAGGGCATTGTAGATAGTGCAGTCTTGGGCAGTAAGGATCTGATCGGACCACTATAAGAAGAGACTGAAGTAAAATACGCTGTAAGCACTTTTTTCCTGTGTGAATAAGTATTTCCTTCTTTCATGTAATAGGACGACCGCAACACCGGTGGAGTTATGAGTGCGTAGCGTTTTGGGGATTAGAGTTTCGGAAATTTAGGGATTGGGGAGGGATTGTGGGAGGGGAACAAGGATTGGACATTTCATACACACATTAATAACATTGAACCTAAAACATAACAAAGTTCATTATCTATTAAAAATAGTAATAAGGGAACATTTGACCATGACATCAGAAAGCGTTATTGTACCAACTTTTCAATTGTATCCTTTTACAGAAAGTTCGACCTTTTGGTTGAAGAAATAGAGATGTATCAAGCTGTTTGTTAAGTTTGTGACGTTTAACATCCTGTGGTGTGCGCGTGCGCGGATGTGGTGTAGGCGGTAATAAAGCCATACTTTACTAGGGAGTCGACAGCCTTAAAACACGTGGGTTATATGCAAGTTATACTCATTATTTTACACAGATAGATACCAGAATAACAAGCTATCCTAAAGTAACTAAATATTTTTGATGTGATATGATAGAATTTCAGCTTTCTTATCATAGTATAAGGTTGAAAATGTGTTGTTAGTTGAACTGTATTGATGTTTGTAAGAATAGTATTGGTGCAAGTTAATATTAGGTAAAAAATCTTAGGTAATGTATGTTATTTAAGTTGAAGAGTGAATTGTTAATTTGGACTCCCTTAAGATTTAATAAAAAATAGGTAGTACATACGTTATCTAATGGAAATACGAATTTGTTTTTTTATATTAATATTTAAGTGTACTTAGGTTAGTTAAAGACACGAAAGTTTTAAATCTTCAGTACCATATCTGGTAAATTATTTATTTCCTATTTTTTTTGGTTGCTTAGGTACTTCTGGTTATTGGCATAGACTAGTTATGCAGTTTCGTGTTACCGATGAGAATAGTGAAAAAAGCTTTTAAAAAAATAAAATAATTAGTGACCATCACGGCTTTATTATTTACTTTCTGACTGCACGGTTGGTGCGGTGGCTGGGCAACTGGCTGCCGTGCAACGTGTCGCGGGTTCGATCCCCGCACGGAACAACACTTTGTGTGATCCACAAATTGTTGTTTCGGGTCTGGGTGTCATGTGTATGTGACATTGTATGTTTGTAAACGCACCTACAACACAGGAGAAAATCCTAAAGCGGGGCAAATTTTTTTTTTAAAGGGAAGAAAAAAAGACTGAACACATAAATTTTCGAAAGTTTTAATTTCTTCTATTACCCATCCTACTCCAACGAGTTTCAATTGTAAAAAGTCCTTTAGGTAATAATTTACACGATACGGAAATTGAACTGTAATGGTATCCGCGCTCGTGATCACTAAACCAACGAGCTAGTCGTAAATAAAAGTTAAAGGTAGAAATATCTATTTATTTAGTTGTCATGTTGTTAAAGTAGCAACACAGAAAACCGGCGTGAAACAACCACAGCGTTGTGTTTCGCCGTGTGAGTGAGGTTGCCGGAGGCGTAACTCTACCCCGCCCCCGATCCCTCCCAATCCCCTAATCTCCAAAACACTAATTGATTTTTTCAAGTTACTCGCACTTCCTAAGTCAATGGAAACATCACGAAGAAACCTGGAGTTATAATTTCTAACTAAAAGTTTGACAATCCGCTTTGAGAAAGTTCTGATTAATGCTCAAACCTTCTTTCTGTGAGAAGAGCTCTTTGCTCAGCAGTGGGCAATTATAGGCCATATAAACATATCAGATCATCATCTGATATGTTTAACAATAATATTCTAATACATTATAGTTAAGATAGAACTTCGGGAAAGATCTCTAACAACAATCCCTAAACTCCAAAAGGACGGGAACGCTATCCTCTCGTTTTGTGTTTCCATTGGGTATCCAAAAAAAGGTTAGGTATCTATTTTAATGGAAGGAGTTTTTTACGTGTTAACTCGGTTAAGAAATTGTATCAAAACTAATAAACAAGCACTTCAAATGATCTCAGAATCGAATCAAGAACAACGTAGAAATTGTCAAAAACTTGATTAATGTTCAATCGCAAAACCGCTTTAAATACTTGAAAACCCTAATGCCTACACGTTTGAAATCTTGTAAGTATAAAGTATATATTTTACAGTTACTTGATTAAGCTTTGAAGTTTTGTTTGAGTACCAAGTTTCATCAAAATCAGTTTTGTATTCTTCATGATTTTTTACTTTGAGAGTTTGTATGATAACCAGTTAGCTTAAGCGCTGTTAAAACTATTTACATTGAAGCTAAGTAGCGCTGCACGTAAGTACAAACTAAACGTCCCAGCAACATTGTATACAGGGTTCCCACCTGTTGTCTCCAGTAATAAAGAGAGCCCGCATAATTAGTCTTCAAACCGATCCATTGTTTGTCACTCGGCCAGAACTGACGCGAACGTCGACCGGCCAACACGCGCAGCGATCATCGGCTCTGAAAAACAGAGTAGAAATACACGATTCGATCTAAACGCGAACTTAGAAAATTATTACATGCTAACGGAAAATTTGAATTAAGAGTGAATTTTAAATTTGAATATAACAAAAATTTCGATTGACAATTATTTTGTTTACATTTAAATTCAAGTGCGTTCGAAATTTATAATCGAAACATAGATAAAATATTTTATTGACATTAGAATTTTTTTTTGTTATATTTGTGTCGCTTTTTTTTGGAAAATTCAGTTGTTAAGTGACTTGTTCGAGATGACCCCTGTTGGGCTTCTGTTTAAAGTGAACAGGTAGGTGTCGTTCACATGTTTCTCGTTAGATAGTGTTAAATATTGAACATGGGATGTGTTAATGTGCGCTGTGCCTGTTGGAACATTGTTATTCCACCGATGTTCTCTATTGTAATTTGTAATAGGTTCGAGTGAGACTCGACTCGATCTTCGCTGTGAGATTATATTGTTGATCAGTTCACTCGGTGAATGCATAATATTATACATTTAAATTGTCTATGTTTCGATGTTTATTTATTTATGACGCATTTTGTTAGATCTTGCATATTTTGTATAGCTCTATAGTATCGACGTACTTGTCTGGATCATAGCTATGTCTTTACAAGTGTTGACAGCTAAGTTCATATCTTCCAGATTCGGAAACAAAAAAAAGATTTATTTCAACGATTTCATTAAGATTTGACACCTTATTTTGAAGGTACAGCAGGAAAGAACTGAAAATTGAAGTCGTGGCTAGGCAACCGTTGTTGCACAATGCGTCATGGGTTCGACTCGCTTATGGTATAATTCTTTGCGAAATCCACATATTGCTTTTCCGGGTCTGGGTGGGTTTATGTCAAACTGTATGCTTACTCACGACACAGGATAAAATCCTAGTCCTCACTCTCAACGAATATAAATGAAAATTTGTAAAGTTACTTAATTAATTGTTCTTGTACACAATACTTAGGTATAAATGTAATTATGATTGTAAAGGTCTAATAGCTGTGCTTTCGGTCTAGAAATCTGAGAAAATTATTGTGAAAAGTCTTGTTCCTCCATATCCAGGTTAATACGGGAGGTAACAATATGCGTACGCCTCTCATCGTCATCATCACATCTCCCTCTCTCGTTTTTCAAACCCTTTTGAGGAGTACAATAATCATATGGCCTGGTAACAATACGTTCAGCAATGTTGTAATATTACTTGAGTGAAATGTTAGAAATTGAATGGACCAGTGTGGGAGAGCCATGCTTCGGCACGAATGAGTCGGCTCGATCCGAATGATATCACGGCCTCACAGAAAACCGGCGTGAAACAACCACAGCGTTGTGTTTCGCCGTGTGAGTGAGGTTACCGGAGGCCCAATCCTACCCCTCCCCCAATTTCTCCTAATTCCTAAAATCTTCAAATCCCTAGTCCCCAAAAGGTCGGCAACGCACTCGTTGCTCCTTCGTCGTTGCGTGTGTCCATGGGCGGCGCTGATTGTTCATCATCAGGTAATCCGTTTGCTAGTTTGCCGACGTATCACATAAAAAAATCAGGCTTTAACTGGTGATGAGAACTCAAAAAACTAATGTGGTATATAGTTCATACAAAGTCTAGAACACAGCAACTATTCAGGCGTTTTGTAAAACAGGATCTTACCAGGTATATCTACTGTCGGCTAAAATAAATAAATAATCTATTAATTTCTGCTATCTACAATAATCTTGGTATATTTTTTATGGAGCTTATAGTGGAAAACTTGATCTCTTATTAAAGCGCGAAGATAGGATAAAATATAGAATTAAAGATAATATTGACATCATCAGCCTATAAGTGCCCACTGCTGAGCAAAGGCCTCTTCTCACACGGTGAAGGTTTGAGCATTAATCAAATTATAGAGATTATATAAGTCCAGGTTCTTTCTATGATTATTTAGAAACCACTGATAAACGATGAGGGAGGCGGCCCGCGTGGGGGAGCAATCCTCCTCCTCACACACTACGGACATCGAGGATCAAGGGACGACCTCCGGCCACAGTAAGCGCGGGTCTGCTGACGGCGAGTAAGAGCAGCTCGCCGCCCGACCAGAACCAGCACCCAAGCGTACGGCGCATAGCGTTCCGCGCGCGCCTCAAAGAGCCAATAGACACCGCGATCTCGGCCCAGAGTAGGAGAAGGAACAGGGGGGGTTTTTAGTCAGTAAGAGTCTGACACTCCCTCCCACCCGGCCCTGGGCGGGAAAAGTCACTCGATGATCTTCCCCTCACAAAAAAAAAAACTGATAAACGATAAAGGAAAACATTGCGATGAAACCAGAAATTACAATTTCTAATTCCTTAGTTTAAAATCGCGTCAACGTGATGAATAAGGCTTAATCAAGTGTAAGGCACTTATAGGCTGATGATGTAAATAAGAGAAAAATTGAGATAAAAATAATGATAGATATAAAATTCCCACGTTGGGGGCGTGTGCAACTAATTGTTGTTATTAATATAGATATATGATTTTACGAGCAACGATTCGTCATGTCCGTTATGATCGTGCGTGCAATGCTCTGTTTAATTGTTACAACCTGATGTTTTGGTGTTTTTTATTCAATATACTTGAAGTTTAAACTTGTGGCTGGGTATAACGTCCTTGGTGTGGTATCATGATCAAGTTCTGTTTTTTTATTTATTCGTAAAAGAAATTACCTGTGGTATACAGTTGGTGATAAGACGGCCCTCTGTCAGCAAAACATGACACAATATCTTTTTGATTTTATGGAAATACATATATTTGACTTCCCACAAAAATGGGTACAAAATAGCTCCGATTTAAGTACTCCTTATTCAAACATTTATCTTTTTTTTTTCGAGGAAAGATTAAATCCTCAAATGATTTCGAGGCGAGCGAAAGTGTCAGACTCTTACTAACTAAAAACACCCCGTTCCTTCTCCTGCTCTAGGCCGAAGCCGCAGTGTGCTTGACCCAAAACCCCGGCTTTTCCACTTACCCAAATAAACTAAAATAGTTTCAGGAACAAATCACATAATTCCTTATTTTTTATTTTTAATCTTAATTCCTTTTTTTAATCACGGGGTGGTGTACCGTTACTAGTTGGAATCCTGCTTACCCCACAAGAACGCACAGCATGAATACGCATAGGAGTTGCATAGTTTTTGCTTAGTCTGTTACAAGCGAGCGTGAAGATATTTTAAACCGACTTCATTACTATTTCCATGTGTTTGTGTATGTATGGAGTTGATTGGAGGGAAGTTTCATTAGGGCTGGTCAAAACTGATATATCGCTTTTTATTTTGAAGGTTCAAAAATCTGTAATAGTTATTGGTAGGTTGTAGTAGCCCAGTAATGAGAATTGGATTCAGTTTTTTGGATTTTTATTTTATTTATTAGATTATACTTAGAAATACAACTTATTTAACGGTATTTTGAGAATTTAAAGATTATGAGTATCACAGCCCTTGGAATTTGTTGGAATGTTTTTTTACAAAGGGTAATTTCATTTAAAGATAACATTTTAATTAATAATATCTAATTACTATGTGCTACATTCGCGACTTCATATGTCCTACAATGTTGACCTAGACTTTACTGACGAAATAACTGACAGACTATATTTCAGTTAAACATTTCAAAAGTACTGTTTATGGTAACATGAGCTCCGCGCGTTGCTTGAAACTAGTCGAGTTCCTGTTCAAACGTTAAACATCAGTTACTCACGTCACTAAGACGTTAAAACACAATCATTAACATCGACAACCATAATTTGCTTAGCTATCATTATAAAAAAAACTTATGTAGTACCAGCCCTATACTAGGTAAGGCTAGAACTAGACTACATATAGGATGCCTTTACTAGCGAAGTGAAGAGGAAGATCTAATTACCAAGTAACTGTTATTTGATGTTACTCGGTACTCGATATCTGGTATGCTTGGCGCCATATTGACGAACGCTAGATTATTTAACAAACTAAATATTTATAACTTATTGTTTGAATAGCTTTTGCCCGCGACTCCTTACGCGTGGAATAGTGTATTCCTGCAGATTTTTGGTATAAAAACTATCAATGACGATATAACCACTATATATGTATAACTCTTTGAAAACTACCCTATGCCCGTTGTGGAGTTCCAAAGTATGACTGTTTTAAATTACACAGAAATTGGTTAAGACAGACAGACAATCAGACAGACAGACAGACAAACAGACAGACAGACAGGCAAACAGACAGAAAGAGAGACAGACAGACAGATAGACAGACAGAGTTACTTTCGCATTTATAATATTAGTTTGGATAATACTCGTAGTGTAATTGAATTACATAGCATGACGTCACTTGTTTTTCTCAGAAAGCGTATGCACAAATCGTTTTAAGTTGCCGTAGGGCGTAAGCGTCGAAGAGGAAGTAGGTGTTTGCGCAATAAATTACCGCGGCCTCAAACTGGAGCAGGAAAAAGACCTGGATGGTTTTTCGTCAATAAGAGTCTCAGAGTCTCACTGGTTCTATCCAGGGCGGGAGAAGTCAATTGATGATTTTGCACCCACCAAAAAGGCTCGACTCGGAATGAACCTTTTGCCATATATATATACATGCTTCCCGGCCACAATTCAAGGCTTTTGTGGAATATTTGAGAGTTTTATCAAAGTATAAGTACAACCACAAGTCAACAAAAACTAGTCTACTTAATATTACCTACATATACATACTTGACAAATTATATTGTTTCTATATTTTTTTTCGGATTACCTGATGGTAAGCAATCACCGCCGCCCATGGACACCCGCAACAACAGAGCAGTTACAAGTGTGTTGCCGAGCTTTTGGGGATTAGGGATTTGGGAGATTTAGGGATTGGAGAGAGGGAGGATTGGGCCTCCGGTAACCTCACTCACGCGGCAGAATTAAGGAGAAATATATAGGTATTTTGGGTATAGAACTATCTCTTACGTCCGCCTAGCTTTACTGACGGAAAGACTAACGGACAATTCAACATAAACGTTTTAAATATGCCTGTTGTTTAAGAAGTCATTGAAATTACGGCTTTGCCTTTAGCTTTGAACACTCAAAAGATCTATCAGCTGTTCCATTGACCTGCGAATCTAATCTAAAACCCCATACTATGTACCTTTAAAACTCACAATGAAGAAGCAATTAATCCATGGCGAATGCCAGGAAATAGGGTTTAAAAAGTTCATTATATTGTTGTCATGGCAACCCGGATGTATGGCTTCATCCATCATTACCTATAGTCACTTTTTTGCAAATAGATAAACCTTATTATGACAGTTTGTGGGTATACTGGCTTCCTATTGTAAATTGATATTTTGCGGTATTTATTTAAAGTTTATTTTTCATTAATATAAAACAGGACTTCCTTCTTTTTGTATGGCAACTATCTTGAGACGGGAAAATGACTGACTGAGTCCGTCGACAGGACACGCAAGATTCACATGAATACCTGAATGACTCGAAATTAGTCGAGCTTCTCTCAGTTAATTAACACGTGAGTAAGTCGTTATTTTCAGCAGAATTTTCATGTTGATCGAATAAAAAAGAATTTGAGTTTCAGGTTTCCAGTTTTACCAGACTGGACTAAATATCATTAAAGTATTAAGGCATGATCCTTAAGGCCGAGATGCTCTAAGAGATCATATCTCTATATCTAGATATTGATGTTTTCAATGCTTGCGATGCCCAAACTTTTTCCTCACCTACCATAAAAAATCTACCATCTTAAATTCCCTTTATCCTTAAAACCTTAAACCCAGTAGGTCGGCAACGCACTTCTAACTCCATAATGTTGCGGGTGCTCATGGTTTCCGATTTATTCCATAAAAAAGATATTGCAGAAAACTCAGGCCATAACGAATAGGGTACCGATACTAAAATTTGATCTCAGCAAAATCAACAATATCTTCTATCAACCTTCAGCTTTATTGCGTTTGTAATAAAAGCTAAGCTTCTGCTGATCCGCCGTGACTGGGGTGTGATTCTGTAAGACTTCATTCTAAACTTCGAATCTGAATCCGCGGTGAGTTTCTTGATTGGCATTCTAAAACTCGATTCCTAACTCGAATCTATGCTAGCGCTACACTTGCGAGTGTGTTTACGAGTTGAACTAAATTGACCGCAACATTTTGACAGATAAAGTATGAGATAACGTTGATAATCGTATTCTATAATGTAATTTACCTGTCACTTCGACGCTCACTTCGAACTAGAACAAGATTCAAAATGTCAAATTAAAAGTATCTATTTTACGAGTGAAAATTGAAGAAATAATAGTTAGTGTTCAAATTAAGTTTTGAAAGTAACAAAGTGAATAAGTGCTTACCTATTAAAACGATAACAATGGCAAGAATGATTTTGGTAAAATCTTTGTTAGAAGAAGCTCATGCTTTAGATAAACAAGAAATGCGTCGACAATCTAGCACCATTCGAAGTTTGTCTTTATTAACCTGAGATGACGACTATGTGAGCGTGTATCTGCAATGGAGCTGATTGACCAACTGGAGTATGAGTTACTCCCTTTGATAAAACCCACAAAACGGCGAGGCAAAGGGCTTTGAACTTTCAAATATATACATATATCTGTATAATAATATAATAGTTTAGTTCACAACATATATTACCATGTTATACCCCTACTTCAGAATATATAAGTCTAATTACTAGGTTTAATTTATATGTGATTGGTCGGCAAACAAGCAAACGGATTACCTGATGGAAAAGATTCAGCGCCGCCAATGGATAACCGCAACAACAGAGGGGTTACGAGTGCGTTGCCGACCTTTTGGGGATTATGGATTTGGAGATTTTGACACACATTCACACGGTGAAACACAACGCTGTGGTTGTTTCACGCCAGTTTTCTGTAAGGCCGTGGTATCTCTCCAGTGGACCGAGCCATTCGTGCCGAAACATGGCTTTCGCACTCTTAAAATGGTATAAGTACTAGATAGTCATTAAATTTTTTTTCAGGTGATTCAGGATTTGCTCGACGTACGACGACCTGATGACACCATTAGTGGTGTTGAAGACAATTCCACAGAAGCATTTTAAAATAACATACATATTACTGCTCGCAATTCAGAAGAGAGGACAATTAGAGACGAAATTATGTACAATTGCTGAAGTTCAAAGGAGGCAAACTAGGAATTTGTCATCTAATACAGGTTTAAATCTAGGACGTAGGCAAAATATAGTGCCTCAAAGAGCCAATAGACTACCACAGACGGAGCCCTACAGGGCTGATGTTCAGCCACGGTGGAGGGGCAAGCGCAATGAAGTGCCACGGTCACGGCCTAAAGCAGGAGAAGGAACGGTGGTTTAGTCAGTAAGAGTCTGACATTATCTCGCCTTACCCTGGGCGGGCCTAAAGCAGGAGAAGTCATGATGATTTTCCCCTGACAAAAAAATATGATTATGATTTTATTTTATTTTGATTTTAAGTCAATTAGGGTGTTGTATGATTTTACTTTTTCCATTTATTACAATTTTTCCTTTTAATTTGGCCTTACGAGCCTAATTGTTAGGCCCTAGTTGATTTATTGTAACCCATAATTGTTTGAATGTACATTTGAGTTAAAGTCAAATAAATAAATAGTCAGTGATATGTGAGAATGGGTCTTTAACTAATAAAACTGCTAGCACTCGTTAAAATTCTTTAATTTAAATATAATAAAAAAGTTGGTTGAAACCTTCTTAAAAACTAAAACACAACTTCGTTGTTACACCCTATCTTGATGCCATGGCCTCTGCCAATGCTCATAATCCATTCCCGATTGAAACTACAGATCCAGCTAAAATTTAATCATTCCCTAGACTTCTCTTCAGAAATGCTTGCAAGATCTGTGCATTTGATTTTTGTAAATTCTTCCAATTGATTTGAAATCGTCTACTCTTCCACACTCAGGAATCCCTCTGTGATGTTGAAGAATTCTATTCGCCGTTGTGATGTTGTGTGACGGGATGCTGAAAAGAGAACACCGATTACTATGTGCATTGATAAAATCTCTTTAACAAATTGCAGCTTTTCGCTGTCGTTTGTTCCAAAAATTAAGTTCTTTCTTCAACCTCTGATAGCTCAACTTCATCTTCCACCACACCAGTCCTGTCCTGCGCCTAGCTGCTGAGCTTCTTATGGCGCTTTTTTCTCAGACCAATACTACAAGCAGACATTTATATTAATAAAGAAGTTATTAAAAAAAGCCTTACTTTTTATTATTATTAATAGTCAACGTAAAATTAAAATAAGATAAGTTATATAACCAAGGAGCACGCCAAGATTCATCGCTATTTTAAGTGGCTTGCATTAAAGAATATTAAATGGTTTTAACATGCCAAAGTAAGCACTACTTACTTCACCTTGGTCCTCTGTTTATAAGTTTTGAAAGTGCCACCTATACTATTCAGGCACACGGCTAGTTCCTTCCACTAGCGTCGCTTTCGCTCTCTGGCACCTTGAGTTCTCAAGAAACCCTTCGCCAGCCAGGTTTCAACCTGAGATGACGACGGGTGTGAGGAACGTATCTCATTTGGACTGAAACATTATTGTTTGATTAGAAAACAAAATAAACACTCTTTAATAAATATTATTTTTGAACTTTACAACCAGTAATAAAACTTACTTCATGATTATTATGATGTCTCTTTTTATCGGCAAGCACGAAACGAAAAAATATACGAATAAACCAAACGTGGACAAAATAATACAAAGCAAATGACAAAGAGTTTGTCAACAATGAATGAAGACATTATCTGTCAGTTTCTTTTTGGTAAACGTAGCACAGATTATATTCATCGCCTGAATTTACAGTTTTCTGTTTATTTTGTAATAATTAGCTGCCTTAATTTCCTTAAAATAAGAAATTTCAATTTATACGTCATAATATCTAAAATTCTGTGTCAAAAACTTGTTAAAATAAAAACCGATAAATCTCGACTTACATTATGTGGAGTATGGTACCACACTAGTACCAGTTCTCTTCACTTCACTTCGCAAGTGCCTAGGTGATGCTTACAGAATGCAAAATCAACGCCATTTTGAACCTTATGCGAAATGAGAGAGAATATCGACTTGACATGCGAGTTCGTGTTAGAATTTTATAGAATCGACGTGCTGAGCGCTAGTCATGCATACAACATACACCCACAGATTAGATAATATAAGTACACATATACATTACCTTTACAGAGGAAAATTATGGGGTTTTAGATATAATAACACTAGTTTAAGCCGGCAGCTTCATCTACGGTGCCAGGGTAAAAAGTAGCCTCTATGTTATTCTAGACAACAATCAATCTCTATGCTAAACTTCATTCAGAATTTTTCTGCAGTGCAACATCCATCCGTACTTAAAAACTTCTAACATTAATACTACATTCTGCCAGCGGCTTCGTCCGCAATACTAGAGGGAAAAAAGTAACTTATATGGTATTCGAGACTATAATTTATCTCTATAGTAAATGGCATTCAAATCCGTTCTGTGATATTTTCTTGAAACAGTACAAAACATCTATCCACACTGGTAACCCTTCTTGTTAATAATATTATTAGGATAATATAAGTAGGTAGTAAGTATATATAAGTAGAACTAGACAGGTGTTTCTTGTATAAAATTTCCTTACGAATAAATACAATTAACAATATAATAAGATAAGATGCGAAAATAACTCGTTTTATATTTTCTAAGCATTATCTTCTCAACCCAGGATTTTTTTACATTAATGACAAAGAACTCCTAAAAACAAAATGGTACAAACGTACGGTACTTAAAGTTACGGAAACTAGCGATCCAGAAAACATGAAAATCGTACGCCAAAAATGAATTGTGAATTATACTCACACCTAATCACTAATAAAACAATATTTATGAATGAAAACTGACTGTATTTACGTTAGTAACATGCGCATGAGTTGTTCGCTGTCTATTGTTCTTTGAACTAAGTTTGTATGTAACAACACAACTACGAATTGTGATTTAACACTCATACATATTCACACATACGCTCATTAAACAAGTTAATAAGCTGTAAACGATAATTAATGATTTATTGGTTTAATGTCCATAGTATGTTTTGTTATGTGATAGACAAATTAGAGGGATGTTTTCAATTTCTTTTAGACAACTCTTTTTGTTTTCAGTTAAGGTCCATTTTTGAGTTTTACTGTAATCGATTAAAATGGCAGCTTGATTGGCATGCAGCGACCTCTTAGGCGTCCGTGTTTAGTCGAGGGCATGGTGCCGAGCGGTAGGAACTGGGAAGCTGTCTCCTCTATCTACAAAGCAGTCATGCTGAGAGCGTAAGAGTCTGGGACTCCTAATTTCCCTATGACACGAGGTTCGAGAAGAGATCTGAAGATATTTCAGCCTCACAAAAAGCATACTTTATAATATTGCTCGAAAGTATATACATATATTGGCGATTACCTTCACGGTAGGAATAGTGGCTGGGCAACTGACTGCTGTGCGACGTTTCACGGGCATACGGAACGACACTTTGTGAAATTAACAAATTGTTGTTTCGGGTTTTGTGTATATGAATGTCTATGTATGTCGCTATGATTCTAAACGCTCTTACGACAGGAGAAAACTCCAGAGTGGAACTCTGTTTTCTAAAAAAATCTTAAGTAAAAATGTTTTAAAGCATATGTAGGTATATCATATCTTTAGTTCGTGTACCTACTCTTCTTTGTTTTGATTTTACATTCTGTGCAGTCAATAATGGCTCTAGTTTACAAGATAAGCAACAAGACCAGTGTGACGTTGCAGCCGCAGCCGGGGCCGGTGAAATTAATACAGATGGGAAAACGTTGCGCTCTCCATCGGATATCGCATTACTTAACTTGTCACGATGTATCTCTACATGTAGGCAGTAATGTAGGTATAAAGAATTATATTAATTACTATGACCCGTGTCTACTTTGCACGGGAAAAAATAAGATTATATTTTATATATTTCTAACGATACTAGCAATAATAATAACAATTGCTTTTAAATATATTTATTACAAACAAACGTACGAAAATTCAATTTTATATATAATAGTTTAATATTTATTGTAACTAAAAATAAGAGAAGACGTTCATTTTTCCTGGGACATAAAATTAAACTAAATTGGTAAACTATGTTATTAAAATTGTGTTATTAAAAGTGTGGGAGAGCCATGCTTCGGCACGAATGGGTCGGCTCGACCGGAGTGATACCACGGCCTCACAGAAAACCGGCGTGAACCACCACAATGTTGTGTTCCGCCGCGCGCCGTGTGAATGAGGTTACCGGAGGCCCAATCCCGCCCCTTCGCCAATCCCTTCCCGATCCTTACATCTTATCTTGACTCTCCCACACTTGTCTTATTAAGTCGAAAAGACGTCTTGGAAATGATATTGTGATGATAACGTTAAAATGGCTAATAGTGTCGAGCAAAATACATATATAACTGCTGACAGTGACGTTTTCTATAAGGAATAGGTACTAAGCCTTGAAACCTAATACGCAATACACTGACTATCAAAACAAACACTATAATACTTTTTATTTGAGTGAGCACACAATACCGTTACCCACACTATTCGAGTAAACATAGTAATCGATAGGATCTATGCGAATTAAAACCTTTATTTATCAATCGATTTCATACAAAACTAGCATCGATTTTATCGTGTTTAACGAGTAGATTGACTTTCGGAATCGGTGTGCTAGTGAAATACATCGACAATTAGTAGGTATTTATTTATCGTTCTAAAACTTGGAAGAAGACCTGAAAGATAGAACTAATAAGTTTTTATTCTCAATTCAGTTTTCGTATACGTGTGATAAGTAATACTAAGTACAGTTTAGCAGTTTCGAAGATGTGCGCGGTCATATACCCAAACTACAGTTTTATGTTTTTAGTTTAGATTGAGATTTAGTTTTAGTAATTCATTTTATTGTTTCTTAGTTACAAATAATACAAATATTTTCAGAAAACGTTATGAAAGTAAACTAAAAAATTATGTACATATTTCTATCGCTGTTGACGGTGGAAAATCTCATAATATAATCGGAAAGCTATCAGCAGGAATATTAACCTACTAAGAAATTGCTACGCAGAATTTCTTATTGGGAATAACCTGGTCATATTTTTCCCTATCCGGTTCATACCTACATGTCTAGACAACATCTTAATACTTTTTAATCATTGAAGACCTATGAAAAGGCAACGTCGGTACACAAAAATAGAGAAAATAGAGAAACTAATTTCAAAAAAGAAAAAAATAAACTATACATATGAGACCATAGTACTTAGACAGTTAAAAACTTTATAAACGATCATTCAATCTGATAGTTAAGTTAGCTTTTACTGTATCTGCGAGTTGACTTAAAGCTTTAAGTAATTGCTTAGTAATTAACCGAGGGAACTAACTGTACTGATTAACAATAGGATTTGATGCGAGCTTGTGTTTTTCTAATCTTTGGAAAAACTAGCGTAGTAGGGATCTTCTTCTTTCTTCTTCGCAACTTCGCCCACGTGGTATGTTGATAAAAAGCCAATTTATTTATTAATTTATTTATATATTTATAAACACACATGCACACTTTTCCAGTACAAGCCAAAACATTATACACTTTACACTTATGTAATAGGTATCTTATATACATAAAAAAGTACAATGTTTTAATATTTTAATATAAGTTATCACCTAGATAGGTTACACCATATATCAGCCAAACTTTTACATTAATAATATTAGTAGGGTAATAGGAAGTACAGATGTGGCTGCTGCTCCAAATTATTTAACTCAGCTTCTCCCTTTTTTAACATTACCCCATGCTATGATTTTCTCCCGTGTCCTCGGTGCGTTTATAAACAACACGTACCTACACATCGCACCCAGACCCGGAAAAACAATTTGTGGATCACTCAAAGAGTTGTTACGTGCGGGAATCGTACTCCCGACTCGTTCTACGGCAGCTGGTTTCCCAACCACCAAGTCAAACATCAGTTTTCTTCTTAGTGTAAAATTCAAATTAGGAACACAAAAGTCATATTCAGGAAAACTCCGTTGCGATGATAAAGAAATAAATACCAATTTATCAAACATGCTCAATGATGAACATTTTATATATTTCTTAGAATATTAGTAAATATTTTTGGAATTGTTACCTCCAACGATTTATTTCACAGTTATTTAAGGTACACCAAATATGCAAATTACAAAGGCATGATCCTGACAAGAAAATACATTTTATTTCATGGTAAAGGCGGTAAATTCTCAGTTCATCTGATGGTAACCAATCTAGGTCTTAAACATACACCCACAAAACAAGACAAGTTACAAGTGCGTTTACCAGCCTTTAGGGGATAGTGGATTTGAATTGAAACAAAGACACAAAGCACCATTTAATTTAAAACTGCCAACGGTTCCGACTAACAAATCAAATAACAAAAAAACACAACAAGCTATCGATAAACAATAAAACAATCGACTAATGTAATCGATTGTGTTACATCACTTCTAATCCCACGCACATCCACTCAAAATGCAAATGTGTTAAATATATGCAATTGAATGTTGCATTTGAGTACTGTAAATAGTAAATAGGTATATAGGTACTATATGTATACTACAAACAAATATATTTCCTACAATGTAGATACCTATTGACTTGTATACATTGAGGAAACAATTTACTACAAATTGATTTCCTAGTGACTTGTGAATGAAAATTGATTTTCTAGAATGTTTCGTGTTATGGGATAACGGTACGTACATATGCATATATTTACTATGCGATCTTCTTCCTACTCCCATGGCCATGGGTTAATAAAGTCCTAACTTTCTAACACATACATATATATAAAAATGGATCGCAATATGTGTTGGTAAGCGCATAGCTCCAACAACGCCTTTACCAATTTTGCTAATTCTTTTTTTGTTGAGTTTCTTATTGTAAGGATAAGGTTCTTACCAAAGAAAATATTAGAAAAGTAGAGGGGAAGATTAGGAAAAGTGACCCTTTGATAGCGAGATAGTTGGACCCGTGCGAAGCGAGGGCGGATCGCTAGTATAATAATAAAATACTAAATCAATCAAATTCCTACCCACATAGCCAAAATATATTTAATTAGTTAGAAAAATTATATCCGCATATACCTACCTACGAAAAATCACAAAGTTGTAATATAAATTTGCATAATCATATAATCTGTATATTATTATATTTATACACAACACGTATAGCAATTAATTACTAATAAATAGCGGTACATAATACATATATGTTATGTTAAAACATTGTTGGTCCTTACATAATTTACGGCAACGCAATAATTACGCATGTTACGGAGAACGGAACTAATTGACGGGCAGTTAACTAAGCATATAGTACATAGTTAACTACATAACACATATGTAGGTATGTACAGTTAATTTGTTTGCAACTAAAAACATAAATATTATTTGATTTTTTTTTCTTTTTCTCCTCCCCAAATCCCAAGATCTCCGAATCCCCGTAAATCCTCTGGTGTTGCCGGTTGGTTGTCTATGGGCGACGCTGATTGCTTACCAGCAGGTAATCGTCGTTTCGATCAGATGGATTAGGGTTTCTGACATTAAGGTATTGGAGAGGAATAGGGTAGGGGGAGAATTGGACCTCCAGAAAACGCATTCACACGTTGTTGTTGTTGCATGCCGGTTTTCTGTGTAGGCCCTGATGTCACTCCGGTCGAGCCGATCCATTCGTCTCGAAGCATGGCTCATCCACACTTAAAGCCTTCCTACAAATGATTTTTACGAGGATGGAATGATTTAATATGAAATATCATTCACTGAAAGTTCCCGCATTGAGTCAAAAAAAAGTACATTACTGTCCTTAAATTCAGTTGCCATATTAAATGCTATCCATAAAGTAAGTATGGAACGTCATACTTTGACTAGTACTTTCAAAAAAACGAATGAATTTCAGAAAAACAGTCTATATTTCACAGTAAACTCTAACACTAAATCCAGAGAAGAAAGATTTTCAAGATGTCAGCTAACATGCAAACGATAAGCTAATTACAAACTAATTATCATAATTAGTTATCTAAATATGGCGAATATTCCACTTACACGCTTACAATATGGTTTAATTATGTAAATAATGATGCGCCTGCGCACTGATCGCACCCCGTGACGTCATAATAAGCGGTGAGATGGTGCAACGAACGAAACACGCTATTTACATGTTTTTCCTTGTCAGCTGATGATTTATATCGATTTCTCTTTCAAATCGATTGTGATTTGCTTGTGGGAAGAAAATTTTAATTAGGTTTGGTTTAGCTTGATTATGTATTGGACAGGACAATGTCAGAACGTGAGTCTCAGTGTAGCGTAAACATTTTTAAATGAAAAATTATAGAGTTATAGACTGCTACTGATTTTTTAAAGGCTTGCGAAATGAAAATATGACGAATAACTTGTTTATTATATTAAAAGTTTGATTGTAAATAACACATTCTTACAAAATATTAATTTCTTTCTTTCTTCGTGAGTGTTTTATGCATCCTTTCTAATTATAACATTTACATAAGTTACAAAAAGAGATCGTTACTTGCTAAATAGAACAGAAAGGGTTATAAAAACTAATACACATTGAAATCAAGACAACGTTGAGTTATTTTCATCTTTTAATAGCTAAAGAAACTGCTGTAACTACGTTCCTATGCAAATTCTAAGCAAATAGTATCGTAATGTATTAATAGACAAGAGTACGATACTCTCTTACAAATAATATCTCGATTTACGGCCAAGGCACCAATAAATCGATGCCACTTCACGAACGATTGCATCGATTATACCGATTATTAAGCAAAACACTCGGACGGAAATATCGAGATCATCACTCGGCAAAAACTGCCATATCTCATGCGCGTGCGCATATAAAGAGACGCGCTACATAATTTTCTTCGCATTACCGACTAATTACAAACGTCAGACTAAAAAATAAACGTTTTTATTGTATGGAACTACTGTACATTGTGATCGGATTAGCTGTTGGCGTAAATTGTACTGTAGATTATAAGGTATAGAGTTGATTTTTAGTTTTGCTAGTTAGTTGATGCTGGATCTTAGGCGTTAAACTAATTAGACACGAACAGGTGATAACACTATAGTAAGCGACTTAATTGTGAAATGATTAATGGCTTTCTATTTCAAGTTCCTTCTTTAAGAGCTGAAGAAAATCAATATACTATTTTCACATGGAAATTAAATACTTGTAAAGTTTTTTTACGACTTAACTGTTTTAATCTTTTCTATAAAAAAATACATTATGTAGGTATTGTCTTGAGCAAAACCTTATACGAACTAATAATTTATTTTAAATAAGTTTTTTTTTGCATTTAACTAATTTATATTAAGCTTATTTGTCACGCTTCTACGACTAAACTACTGAATCGATTTTGATGAAACTTTGGTGCAGTTCACTTACTATTAGAGTAACTAGGTCACTTTTCTAGTTTTGTAAGTTTTAAAGTGCATAGGAATAGGATTTTTATAGGTTATATTTTTAGCCATACTAGTCACCTTTTACCCATAAAATAGTAGAACAGCCAAGAAGGTACTAAGTGACCAATCTTGAATCGTTATGCGTATCAGCAGACAGGATCTCCGTCCGGTGTTCCGGCGATTATTGTCTATGCCCGACACTATTATCAAGTTGTATGATCGTAGACACAAGTGTTATTGCCATTTTAAAATAGACACCTACCTATAGGGTTTTAGTACAAAGATTTTTTTTGAACTTTTAGACTGGCTACATTTTTTTATGAACGGAGGCTCAATACTTCCACTCCTCTCCCCAATCCCTAAATCTTCAAATCTCTAATACCAAAAAGGTCGGCAACGCACACCTAACTTCTACGTAGCGGGTATCCATGGCGGCGCTGATTGCTTACCATCAGGTATTCAAACAGCTCGTTTGCCCATCTAAAAAAATTAACCATGAAACAGAGTGGTTACCGACCATAAATTTTATATTAAATAATTGCACTTTATGAAATAATACAAAATCAAAACACCTTCTAATGCTCCCGGGAAAATTAAAAACATATTATTTACACTGAATTTTTTCGACAAAACTAGTTTGACATTTTTCTTTAGAGGATAGGTCGGGTAAAGAACATACAGATCACTTGATGGTAAGCAATCAACCACCCATGGACATACGTAACGCCCAAGAAGTTAAAAACGCATTGCCGGCCTCTTGTTAGGTATTTAAAGATAAGGGATTGAGGATCGGAGGGGGGGGGGAAGACAAGAAGAGTGAAGGTACAGGATGCCCAACATCCTGTACCTTCACTCCTACAGCAAAACACAACAGTATTGTTATTACACGCCGGTTTTGTGGAAGGCATTATTCTGGTTGAGCATTTAAAACAAATCTTTATTTACTTTAGTATCTATACAAAACACTTGTGTACCTCACAGTACAGTTGCGCTAAAGTTATAGCTATGCCGACAGCAACTGCCTACTTAAACGACATACTTATCGTTAAACTAACTACTTACTTAATTACCTGTTAAGTCTTAACTGCAGCAGTTAACGACAAAAATGCTGTTTGCAACGTTTAAAATGGACTGTATTGGTTTTCTTCGAATTTTCATGCGGATAATTATATACGAGTAAGGATTGGCCATTAATGAATGCTTTAATTTTAGTTTTTATGCTCATGATGCGTAGAGCTAAAATTCTTTGATAATAACTAAGAACAAAGAGATAATTTTAGATAAAAATATATAAATTTGTTTCGACTTCATAGTAAGGCAGAAAACAAAACTTTATATTGGTATAGCGAGTTCTTCAAAATTGTTGTATCAAATATTGTATTAAAGATTATTTCTTTTTTGTTTCAGTGAGGGTCTGTTTACTTGTCCTGTGAATGCATCCCCTGTCGATTACGCCAAGGTGAGTGTAAGAATTTGCTTTTTATACAGTATTAAAATTAAATTGCGGTTTAACGATTTAAAACTCTATTTGATAGTCCTTTGCGTTCATAATTACACGAAAGTAAAATTTATAATTCAGATTAATGCAAGGCATACGTGTCCTGCAATAAGCACAGTGCTTCCATCGATAACATATCATCGTAAGCGCACGCGCCGCAGCACGGGTGGTCTCATTCATTGCGTGGTTCGACCAGCTGTGGGTAGATGGCGTTGTTTACAACTTGCGGTCAAACCGCACTTGTTTCAAACGTAACTTTAAAACTTATTTTATTGACTCGTAAAACTAAAAGCTTTCTTAGAATGTGCTTAATATAAACAAATTTAATTAGTTCTTTATTGTGGTTAGAATACTCACGTTTGTAATAAGATTTCAGTCTTAATGATGATAATTATTGTAGAAGAAATGGTATTGCCTAAAATTCTATTAAGTAGCAATAAATATGTAGAATCTAACATACTAATAAGCTACTTGCCGTGAAACTTTATTAAGCAAAATGAAAAAAAAACGCAATGCAACTGTCGCTTCCTAAAAAATTGTTAAATGACATAACATAAATAAAAAGTTTATATTTTGTAAATAATCTAATAATTAAAAGAAAACAATTGGTCCATATTTTTTTAAGTTATTTAGGTTTTAGTTTACTACAATCCTTGTACCAATTAGGTACCCAGGAACTAATAAATATCTACATGAATTACTTAATACCTTACAATTCCTTATTACAACCATCATATTGCAAAGGCACTCAAAGATCAAAGGAGAGGACCAATAAAACTGCAGTTATCTCAAATAGCGATGCGTGTGCGCATACTTCTCGTGCACGATCAATTTTATTTCGAATTGCTGGAATTATATTACGCTACATATATGTAAGTGATTTTTATGGGAAACAAGCTTTTGCCCGCAACTTTCTTCGCTTGGAATAGTGACTCCCTTTTTGGTTTCAATATTATCGTATGTCATTTCTCGAGTTCCAAACTATGTCTGTGCCAAATTTCACACAAATAGGTTCAGTACTTTAGGACACATAGACAGAAATTAAACATACAAAATAATTAGTTAGCCAGACCAAAATTAATTAAACTATAATTGGATAGATGGCAGCATAGGTATTTTAAAAACATTGGTTTTGTTTTTCATTCATTATACGACCTATCATAATTGAACCAGAGTATACTATAATAATAGTTTAAATAAAAAGCAAACAGTAGAATATTGTAAATAGAATATCGTAAATATTGAACACGTGTCTCCCCCACAGACTCGCATAATAAACGATCCTGGGGGCATCATTGCGATAATATGTATTCATAACTCCGTACTACTACACGACCAAGATATTTAAGTTGCATTTTGAAAAAAGAAATATAATTTAGAATTTGTTTTTTTTTTGCGGCACCTACCACCATTCTTTCTCTACACTATCTAGAGATTGACTGGTGAAAATGCCTATGGTATAAAGTCAGCCAACAAAATATTATGTACATGAACACATAAAGATTAAATTAATAAGTATACTATCACTTATTTATTCATAAAATACATATTTCCAAGATTTAAAATTGAGATCAGATCTACAACAGGTACTGATCAGATAAACAATTAGTCTAGTTACGTTTTTCATTAATACATTTAGAACCTAACACAACAACAAAATTTTAAAAAGTACTGACAGGTTTTATTCAAACAATTAACACGTGTGTCAAAGAAAAAAAAACAAAGAGTTAGATTCACAGGAAATTAAAAATGCAGCAAAAACAAGTTACTCACAACATTACAATACAAGATTCTGTAACCAAGGAATTATGCAATTTGGCACAGCATCTAAATTACAGGCACCGCACAGATCGCGGCGAATCAACCGTAATCGATCATTAATACATCGATTAAACACCAATTGTGCCTACAAAATCAAAACAAGAAGATTTGGCACGCAAAATGCGCCGACGCACTATCTATCACCTTCTCTCACGCGAAATTCGATCATAAATCTACAAATACTGAGTTGGAAATCACTTAGCTCAACCATTCACGGATTGGTGTCACTCACCTCTTGGGACGACCTTGCAATGCTAACCAGTCACGCGACAATGTTTTTGTCTCTCTCACCCGGATTATGTCCGGTCGTTAAATGGTATTGCTGTCTCCTTCTAACAGTGCAAAGCCGTACGGTTGTTCTACTGTGCGTTTGAAGCTAAGGAGTAATCTGGACATATTGATATTAGTTCCTGATATCGAGTGTAGATGGCGTTGCATCTAATTATTTTGTTTTTATTTTTAAATTGCAGGAATGGAATCCTAATGGAATACTTACCTAATATTTAGAAGTTTGTATCTATAATTAAAATCTATTTACCTACTAGTTTAAATTAAAACTAAGAGAAAACTTCTTCTCGGTTAAGCAAAGATGAGTAACAATTTGATTAACAAATTGGCTTTTTATTCCAAATTTACTATTTATTTTTTAATACATTAATTGCTGTAGGTACCTTAATTTTATTTATTTATTAAAAATATACCCAACCATTAAAACTAAGTACCTTCCGCCAAAGGCATCTGCTTGAACGAAAGCTCTCAACAAACATGTCCAGTTTACTACCGTGCATCGGGCCGCGCAATTTTACCGGGTGCGCGGGCGCAGGGCGTGAGAACCAGCGCGAGTAAGTGCGGAACAACGTTGCGATCTATGATACATTGGATAATAACATTGCTGATTTGCTGCTGAATTGCTTGGAATCGAATTCTTTATAGCAGTGTAAAATAAATGTACTTCTACTAGGTCTGGTGGGAAAAAAACTAAATTAAAACAAAAACTTTAAGTCAACATACTACTATACTTACTTTGTAAAACTTAAAGTATAAGGTACGGAAAGCTTTTTAATGTACATATAAGTACTAATATTATAAAGAGGTAAAATTTATAAGTTTGTATGTAGGGGGTAATCTTTGGAACCGCTGGTGGGATTGCCAAAATTCTTTCACTGATAGATAGCTACAATGTTCTTGAGTGCTATGGGCTATAAAACATCACGCTACGATCTAATGGAGCTGAGCAGCGGGTAAAACTGCGTGAGAGTAGCTAGTATTTGATATATTGTTATTACTCTGTTTATTATGATGCCAAAGAAATATAGTTATCAACGTCTAAATAAGATTTAACCTGCAAAGCTGCACGGATTATACACGATGTTAGTAATGCTTTTTGAACCCAGTCTTGAAAGGCAGAATGAGAAAAAAATTTGTAACACTGTGACAAATATGGATTCTACACGTGTCAGCAATTCTTCGCTTCAATGGTCATCTTACGTCATCGTTATAAGCTCATAGTATTACACTGGGTTGTAATTATTTTATGACACAACAAAGGCCCAATAAATGTCACATACTCAGTCATAGATATGTCACGCTGGGAGCGGTTTGTACTCGTAAGGACAAGCTCGTTTTGATTTATTTGAAGGCTAAGTTTGCAAGTCATAGCTATCAAAATGTCTTAAAGCTATATTGCGGTCCTTAATAATAACAAAACATGATATTCTTGACAGACATTTGTCTACTATGGTGTTCGTGATAATATTGTTGGTTTTTTTCTAACTACTTGTATCGTATGAACAGGAGTCTAATTGTACACTGTCTTTACGTTTTACTGCAATTAAGCAAGACTATGCCAACTCAAGCGTATTTAAAAAAGGAACGAAAAAGTTTGTTTCTTGAAATTCTAATTTCGAATCTATACTTCGGATCGAGTCTCCACCAGCTTTAGTGACGAATAGACTGACAGACTGACAGACGTTAAAAACAATTATGCCAATTTGTGGTTAAATTAGCATAATTGTTTTTAACTTTTATATCCAAACAAATAGATTGGACTACTTTTATTATAGCCATTAATTTATCTTATATTGGTTTTAGTAAGTAGAATTCAAATTCTAAAACGCAAATAACAAAGTTCAAACTACCCCTTGAAACTCCTTCTAAATAAAACTACGCGCTGACATCCTAAAATGAAAAGAAATATATCCCTAACAATAGTTCTAACATCACAAAACGAAACCAAATATTCAAATTCCCAGGGTCACAAACTCAAGATACCAGATCACACGATTATTATAATTAAATTCTAAATAATAGATAAACTTCACAAAGGAAATTTGACCCACAAACTGTTGGCTATCGGACACAAAAGGTCCCATCAAGCGTGGATAAAGGACTATTTCTATTTACCCCTTTTTTTAAAGAAGCGTAATGATGCAAGTTCGGGACAAACTTGATTATTTTGTTATATGGCAGTCGACCGTGAAAAAAATAGCTTTGTTGTCTGCTTACGCCCTAACGGATGGGATATGTGATACTTCGAGGAGTTTAGTGGTTGTATTAGGGTGATAGAAATGGAAATTAGAAAAAAAAATGTCTGAATTTTAAGATAGATTTGTCAAACAAACATTATAATAAATTCAAAACAAAAATTAATCCCCACTAAGACAACTGTTCTCAACAGTACTTTTTTCGGCCTAACGACGTTATCTAGAGTATCTTATTGATATGAAAATACGAACACATCTTCATCACTCACATTTGAAGATTACTACCCTATTCAAATATGAATTCAAAATTCTGTACCTACCCATTATTTTATGGGCATCAATAAAAAAATTACAAAGCAAGATTGATCCTTGAACGCATAGATAGAAGTCGTCATAAGTCATGGGCATTTTGAAATGATCACATGCTATAATACGTCTTTGTACCGTAGTATTTAAATTAAAGATTAATCTGTTAAAAAAATAATGCTGGCAGGATCACTGACCTCGTTTTCAAAAGCAAAAGGACCCAATTTGGACGTTTACAAGAAATGAGTTAAGGTTGGTTTATATTGAGGTGAACGTTGCTAGCTTGAGTTGCACAATATTTTTTAACTTCACAGGGATTTTTTTTTCAATTTGTTTATTATGTTTTTCTCAGACCTATTTAATTATAAACAAGAAGATTTTAACTGGCTGACTCGTTATCTACTATAGGACTCGGAACAATTTATTACAGATTTAGCACCTTATTAACTGCTTGTCGACTTTTTATTATTAAAGAACTTTTCCCCACCCTAAGGTCTTCTTCTGCGTCGTGAGCGCGTTTATAAACATACGATTTCACATACATATTACACTAGAACAATAATTTGTTGATCACACAAAGGGTTGTTTCGTGCGGGAATCGAATCCTCTACACGTTGCGCTGCAGCCTATGTACTTTTATTTTAATATATGTAGAGTATGTATTTAAGGCCACCGACTAATTTAAATCGAGTGTAAATTCAATCATAAATTTATCGTTTCTTTTAACAATTTAGATGCACCTGTCTCTATGGCACCCCTAGGTAGACTGTAAAAGAATAAATAAGGCTTTAAGTTCACGTATATACTGTAACGTGCATAATAAATAAATAAATATATACATATAAAACTTAACTTCTTACAATGAAGTATCTCAACTACTTATTTTTAGTCACGATGGTCGTCCTTATAAGGAGAGCCATCATCAAAGGGTATTTCAATTGATTGCAACAGTATTTCACAAGTTTGATCAGGTGTGGAAGCTCGCTTTGTCAATGACCTGAGATCTTGGCTAATGTTACTGGAGACGAATGTAATATTAATATATATAGTAATATTGCTAATAGAAAACTGTTGAAGGCAAATCCTTCGCTACCGTAGGCCACAGGTGATCTACATGGAGGTTAATGTTCGGTGACATGACCCTTAAAATCTGGGTCATTATTAGGTTATGTCCCAAAGTTATGATAACTAATAGAAGTAGGTAGTCTAAATTTGGAATAGGGAGAAGGTTCAGTAGGTAATTGTAACCTGAAAAATTAACAATAAGACTATTCATTCATACTTATAACCTTTCGCGTTTATAATATGAGTAGGATATTCCAGAAAAGATATTTAAGACTATAATAATACGTAAATTAAATATAGTGAATTGCTTCATTTTTAGTTATAGTTTTGTCTTCATTTCTGAGTTTTACTGTTCAACTATTCACATATTAGTCGTCGGTAGTAATTAAATATTAATTTTCTACCTTTTACATACTGTCTGATAACATATGAATATATGGGTTACTGACTTAAATAGCAACAAACGAAACCAAAGTACCTATGAAGATTTCTCAATGTCATCGATAAGTCACGTGGTCAACAAATGAATTCCGCATAATAATATTTGTTCCTAAAGGGACAGACAGCGAATATTAACACTGAGCTTGGCCTTGAACAGATCATTTAGATCACTGATTACCAAAAAATATTCTGCACTTAATCTTATATTTACATACTTTTTTTTTGTTTTTTTTTTACACCCCATATAGCACAACCCTAACAGCTCTTTTAATAGAAAAGAGGTTAAACGATAATAAAATGCGTCCCAGGACATTATGATGTAAAGTAGGTGCTAACAATGGAGATAAGATGAGACGCTACGTGAGAGCATGTCGTGTATCCCGAATGCGACAATAAGGGACCGAGGACCCCTCTAGGTGACTCATAGGTCTCATAGTAATATCAATCATATGATAATTAATCTGTATCTAGAAAAATAATGTGTGTTATAATATGATTGCATGATTATAATTTGTTTTCTTGAAGGTCTTAAGAATGAAATTCTGCGTTCGACATTTTTGAGAATTGTAAAATCAAAATCAAAATCATTTATTCCAACTAAACCATAAATAGGTACTTTTGAAACGTCAAAATAGAATAGTTAGTCTGTCAGTCTGTTCGTCAGTGAAGCTAGGTGCTCGTTCCAAATTGTAGTTTCGAATGGAGAAGAACGAGCAAGAAACTCCATCCTTATTCTTTTTTAAAAAATATTTGTTTTACAATTCACCAATAATACATTTTTTATACATTACTCTACCCCTATGTGAGAACAATACAGAGACAAGTTGTTAATAAAAAGGAACAAATGATGGAGTAAGATAGCTACTTGACTAGCGACAGCGTTGATACTAAATGTCTTCACTATTTAATATGTAGATGTTGTTATAAATTGTAACCTTCCTTTTCAATTACTTTTTCTAATTAAAAAGCTGTAACAAAATCCGTTGCGTTGTTTTAAAGATTTAAGCGTACGTTTACAGGGATAGACAGAGAAAATGACTTTGTTTTATACTATCTAGTGATTATATGTATCTAAGAGAATATAACAAGATTATTATTAACATTAGGATCTTGCTTCGTAGCTTCGTTTGCAGTAAGAAGTTCAGTAGCGTACTTGATTTTCTCAAAAATACATATAGCAAATACGCACACCCTTTATTTCTATTTCAAAGTCGGTTAAAACAACAATAACTTTATCATCCCATAATTAACCAACAAAATTAGAAAGCAGGAACAACAATATAAACAGCAATAAACACAGTAAGAACCATCAGTTAACTAATACCAGTTAAGCGTCAGTTCTGTGATGCAACAGTAACCTTACTTTGAACTCGGTTCACAGAAGTTAACAATAAAGTTTATCTAAATACAGCATTAACGGTCATTTGAACCTTATCTCTACTTTCTCACGTTAGGAATTTTATTTGTCATGCGCGTACGCAGGGGTGAAAGTCATTGTAGTGACCGACGCATGTGTAGATTACGGCTTAAGAGATGCCATAGATCTAGAGTAACTGACTTTATATAGTTTTAATTTATGATTGTTTGTTATGAAGAATATTTAGTCCCTGTAGTAATAGGAATATAATTTGTATTTAAGTAAGAAAATGTCGTGATCGTAATTTTTTGTGAGATAGGGCGGCCAACAGGCATATGGATCACCTGATGGTAAGCAATCGCAACACAAGAGGAAGTTAGGGATTTGGGGGATGGGAGAAAGGAGGGGGGGGGGATATCACACACGCAGTGAAAACGCCTGACGACTTTTGACGCTTAATTTCGTGAGTTTTTTTATCGGAGCTTAGTTCTACCTTGTTATGTCCCAAGATGTAGGTTATTGGTATTGGTAAGTTTTTGTGCCAATGTTTATTCCGCACTTTTCTAAGGTAAGTATATATTTTATTTAATACTCCTTCAATATATGTCATGCTTTTCAATAATTTATAATCAATCCAAATTAATTAAACTTGGTTCTTTAAGAACAAGATACAAATAAAATAAGAGTTATTTTATTATCCCCTTTACACAAGTTAAAGAGGAATGTTTCCTATTTATTTTGAAACAATGTGTCCTTAATACCGCCCAGTGTATGGCCGGTGTATGGATGTGTATGAACAGTGCATTCCATACACGTCATACACCGTGGAGCGAAGTATCGACTGTAAATCATGGCAGTCATAGGTCACACATCTATGACCATCTCGTGTCTTTCGGATAGACAATTTGATGGGCTATTCTCAACTGTTACAATGTTAAGTAGGTGTGGTTTATTAAAAGAAACATTCTGAAACGTAGTTGAGAAGTTAATTCTGATAAAATTATTGTTTTAAAGAATGGAATGAACATCACTATGTTAATTCGCAGTTTTATAAACATTTTTATTATTTAAGTAAGTAAACGAAAAAAAATAATAATCTACTTAAGTACTTATTTTTTCTCTACTACATTTGTACGTCTTAATGACAAAACATAGCGTTCTAATTTTATTATAAGATCTTTATTTTGTGAATACCTATGTTTTACATAAAAATATTCAAACACACAAATATATTCTATTCTATTCTATTCTATACTTAGTTTAAAAAAAATCGCTTTCTCTGTCCCTAGATCCCTATGTATGCCTAAATCTTTAAAACTACACAACTAGTTTTGATGAGTTTTTTTATAATGATAGGTCCTATTACAGAGTTGAGAAATTTAAATCGATTAAAACAATTACTACCCAGTTTAAAACAAAGTCGCTTCTATATCCTTATGTATGCTTAAATCTTAAAAACTACGCAACGAATTTTGATGCGTGTTTTTTAAAACACAGAATGATTGAAGAGGAAGGTTTATATATATAATAACACCCATTAAATAATGGAGGACCCATTAAAAGTCGTGGTGGCCCGGAGGTTAAGGCACCCGCCTCTCATGCATGAGGGTGCGGGTTCGAAACCTGGCAAGTACCAATGTGACTTTTTCCAAGTTATATGTACTTTCTATGATTATTTAGACACCACTGACATACGGTGAAGGTAAACATCGTGAGGAAACCTGGACTTATAATTTCTAATTATAAGTTTGAAATCGCCAACCCGCATTGAGCAAGCGTGGTGATTAATGCTCAAACCTTCTCCGTGTGAGAAGAGGCCTTTGCTCAGCAGTGGGCACTTATAGGCTGACGATGACGATGACGATGATTAAATAATGGAGAAATTTAGTATTAGCATTGCACTCGTGCAAAGCTAGGACAGGTCGCGAATATTGAAATAAAACATACAAATTGAGTAGGTACACATTCAATACATGTATCATTATTACAATTTACAATAAAATGTCTTACGAGTACTTATCTGCGTAATGAACAAATGTGAATTTTACTAACCCCATCCAATTCCTAATCTTACATATTATTATCATATCAGAATCCTTTCAAAAACCGCTTATCTCAGCTTTGCTAGCTTCGATAACATTATATAAGCTGAGGGCCTAGACAAGTGGCACAAACGCTAGTAGAATAGAATGGTTTATGAATGAATTGACGTCATGAAATTTGATCTAGCGTTTCGAACGTGTAATTGGTAGCCAAGTGTATCACGATTCTATTCCATTAAACGAAACGACAATGTAATACGATATTCTCCATACAAATGCGTAGCCAAGTGGCACATTTGACAAGCGAATTCGACTGTAAACGTTTCTAATGTACGCTTACGAAGCGAACGCTAGGACCCTGTAGAAAACGCTACGATACACTACCCAAGATGGCGATTATTTAAACAGCTGTTAGATACCGGTAGTTGTTTTTGTGAACAATTTCGTTTAAATTAATAAAATTTGTACAAATGCACGCACTTATATTGTTGTGGGCGGTGCCCAAACCGGCTTGGGCGTCATTGAAGAAATAAATTTCGTCAGTTTTTAATGCAAATTAGTGAAATACCGGTGTATATGTCGCAGTAAGATAGATGTAGCCGTAATATAGTTATATCCCTAGGGATATTATTATATACCGGAACATAGTTATACGAAAGCGGTTCATTACTATCTCACTGGGGATATAGTTATAAAACGGACCAAGTTTAGTGATATACTTATATTACTTGATTAAGTTTAGTGAAATAGCTTTATAATAGTTGTTCGGTGTTCACGTCTAGTTTTCGTGAATGTGCATTCAATCGCTACGCTTGCTTAGCATTTGTTTTGGTTTTATAATTGCTAATTACTTGCGCCAGCTATGAATTAAGATGAAGAAATGAATGCAGGTGGCGTGCGCCAAGGGAACGTCGGCCTTGCCCTTCAGGACATTGCCAAGTATCGGAAGAGTGCTGGGACCATAACCTTGGGGGCTCCCCTAGTTGTACTCAGCACTTAACCCGTTCTCTCCACAGCTTCGGCGGCCGCCTAACCGCAACCCGGCGCATAGGAACCCGTTGCACATTAAGATTGGTAGCGGAATTACTAGCTTAGGGAACACCAATAGATACTCACCTCCCTGCCTACACCCGGTAGGCAGGGAGGCACACACCTCCAAATTCACCTCTTTGGAGGGTTAGAATTATAGGACCCCTCAGGCCAAAAAGCACCTAACCACCAATTTTGTTCGGGTTTCTTCTTCTTGGTGATAGGTGCTAGGAAGATACCCTAGGAGAGAATATTTTGGCACCTACCTGCTGGAGGAGGCACGCATCCGTGGCATCTCAAGCAAAGTTACTGTTGTGTTGTAGGAACGTAGGCCCTCTTCATCATGGCCCTTCAGGCCCTGCTTCTTCGCCTTGTTAAAAGGCTGAACAATAGTTCAACACTGCAAGCTAAAGTTGAACCTCAGCTTGAGAAATTTGTTCTAGACCTGATTCTGGAATCCCCGGAATAACCTGCGCCGGAGAATTCAACGGAGGCCGTCCCTCTCGCCTCGGAGTAGATACCGAATGAACTCCCTGCTGAGATACTGATCACCGCTGAGGTTCGAACGAGTGGGCTACCTGTCCTCCGGTTGCACTGACCCGCCCGGAAACTTCAGCCTCCTCGGCTCTGCCCTAAACATCAGCCTCTATGGCCCCTCGCTCCGCAACCACACGAAAGGCCTCCCAACACCGCGATAAACGCAACCAACCCCTTTCACGCCGCGGGGGAGGCGCACACTCCGAAAGCTATTTCACTAAACTTAATCTAGTAATATAAGTATATAACTAAACTTGGTCCGTTTTATAACTATATCCCTAGTGAGATAGTAATGAATCGCTTTTGTATAACTATGTTCCGGTATATAATTATATCCCTAGGGATATAACTATATTACGGCTACATCTATCTTACTGCGACATATTATACATAGAGATTCCATAATTTTATTAAAATATATGTAATATCCCTTAACGAATCAAGATATTTCAAGAATAAGACAAGAGTAAGTAATAATCAGTACAAATATATTGTTATCATATTAGTATGTATGTATTAAAAAACAAATCAGCAGTATTTTAATGTTTAATGTACCTGACTTGAACTATGGTTGGTTTTAGATTCCGAAGAAGATTTAATTTACCAGTTGTCGTATGATGTATTGACTGCACTCACATAGCTATAATGAAACCAAGTAAAGGTGTGCCCCTTTTTTAATAGAAAAGGCATTTTTCATTTTTCAATTTATTCTATTACATATCTATATACATTTGTCTTCTATATATATAATTCTATTTAAAGGAAGTCTTCGGCTAATAGGGAGCTTATAACTATTATACAAAAGTTAATCAACATATTTTTTCAGGTTTGTGACCATAATTTAAAAATATTAAATATGAATTGAAAATAGGGTGGGGCCACACACGACTCTTTTTAAAATGGTCATCCAGTCAAGTGGAAGCGATTCATTCATGCGGGAACTACATATTATATCATAATGGTAAACTATCATGACGACTATTATTATTTTGTTATAATCCTTTGGTACATAGCTTAAGACAAATACATTGTACTCTTAAATTATCTTGATTTAAACTCCATGTTTGTAATAACTAAGGTTCCAACATTTCTTTTATCATTAAGGGTGAAATAAAAAAAAATCTGTATCAATAAAACTTTTTTATTTTTGGTTACTTTTTCTGAACATAATTACTTTGTTTTCAAACTTAAAATTAGCATTCACATCACCTTTGGTATGACAGTCACATTTGGTTTCGTCATCATGTCGTTAAGGTTGTGCCAGGATTAATTTTATATACGTCTAGAAAGAAAGTAAAATCAAAAAGATAATGTACAATAGCCTATCTAATTACCAATAAAATTGCATGCAAAGCCTTCAAAGGTTTTTTAATTTCACTATTAAGTTCACTATTACGTTAATTTCACACAATATTAAATATTTATATATATTTATAAAAAATAAATATATATAAATATTTAATTTACTGAGGTCGTCATTATCGAAATCGCTAAGGACTCTGATATTATTTTTAATTCATGCCATTTTCTAGTTATCTGCTGATTTTCGAAATTCTTCTACCACCATAAGAATTTAACATACTCGATAAATCCTGCCACAGCTGATATCCCTTTAACTGACCTTTGAACAGTCGTCTAGGGTTTCGACATATCGCCGCGCTCATAAAGTAAACAAACTGCCTAAGTGGTATATTCCTTTGTTGATTGTGCAGATTGACCACGACATTGTTGATATTAAGTTTAATCTGAGTGAAGATATTGAAATATTGATACGATTTTACGAATAAACTTTCCATAAAATCTAAAATAATTAAGAATTGCTCTAGACTACCTCGAAACCTCGGTTCCATGTAAAAATAATATTATTCCTAGTAACCATTTCAACACAATATTAAATACACAAATATGACGCCGATATATAATACATAACTAAAATAATTTAATTTAGATTATCACATCATACTTATTTACAGTACTCACCGTCTTAAAATCGCTATTCCATGTATAATTTCACTTAAAAAGTTCATGAATTCATCACTTCACAACTTAAAAATATTCTAGTTTTGCGGCGACCCATTGTCAAACTGACATTAGCGTAAGACAAACCATAAAGAACAATTGATGTTTTTTCTAACATACGAATAGAATGTGCGTTCGACAAGTGGTTGTACACTTGGCTACCAATCGAAAAACGCTAACGCCCAAGCGTTCATTTTCAGTAGAATAGAAACGACTCTGAGCGTTTGCCACTTGTCTAGGCCCTCTGGTCCTATATTACAGAATAGCCCTAATCCCGAAGCATTTGACACTGCACTCGTTTTTAACGGGCCCCGTCGCGTCTGTAGTGTGTGATGGATTATGATTACCAACGATAAATGTACCGGTCACCCTCACACGTGACAATATGATATATTCCTTTAAATATTTTATAGTGATGCTTTTTATTATCACTGGTTTTTTTCTTGTGTTTACCTATTTTTAACTATGCTTTTTCTTTTGTTAACTAGATCTCTAACTATGTGATAAAAATTACGATGTGTTACAGACTAGTTTAATAATTTCGTTTTCATTTTATAGTATCAATCTAGTTGTATGATGCTAGCATGTTTGGGTAAAGATAAATTATGTTGAACTTAAGAAAGTCGGATAAACTTATCATACTCAAGATTGGGAACTTCAAATAGGGCTAGAAGGAAGTTTTTTATAATATACTAGCTTCGACGGGTGAAATGCTGATGCTCAATTTCTGTACTAACTCCTCAATCACTCTATTTATTAAAAACATCATCAAATTCGGTTGCATAGTTTTAAAGATTTAAGCATACCTACCGACAGAAAGCGATTTTTATACTCTGTAGTGATAAATTATTTGAATCGATTTAAGAACTGAACATCTGAAGATAATACATTTAACTAATACATGTATATACAATAAGAATTTGTAACAAGTATCCTTAAATTAAACTCCCGATGAAACCAAAAAGTACACTCAATCTCCAGGTGCATACTACCAACAATATCCGTGACTTGTCAGTCTGCAACTTGATTTTACATCGATGAAATGATGTTAAAATCAAAATAAAAAGGCATATGAATACATCACCTGCCTACCATCTCAGGCCACCTGAATGATTTGTCTGAGATATCCAGGTAAGTCTTTATTATAATTAAAAAATAATTATTGAGAGTAATATGTCCGTAGGATTAATTAATTAATAGTGCAATAATGTAGTGGTTTTTAGTCACTAAGAGTCTGACAGATCCTCTCGCCCCACCAAGGGTGGGCAAAGTAATTAGATAATATTGTAACGTCAAAAAAAGGTACGATGTTGTAAAAAAGGTCGTCGAGTTAAGCTTACCAACAAATACGGCATCTTTACCTATAAGGAAGGAGAAACTTTCAAAACGATAAAAAAAATTAGAAAATAAAATTTCCTAAATAAAAAAGACAAAATCTGGAATTGGAACTCGTAATTCACATTAATACAGGATAAACTAATACACAAGTCTCAAAGTGTGGGAGAGCCATGCTTCGGCACGAATGGGTCGGCTCGACCGGAGTGATACCACGGCCTCACAGAAAACCGGCGTGAAATAACCACAGCGTTGTGTTTCGCTGTGTGAGTGAGGTTACCGGAGGCTCAATCCTTCCCCTCCCCCAATCCCTCCTCAATCCCTAATCCCTAAAAGGTCGGCAACGCACTCGTAACTCCTCCGTAGTGAGTGTCCATGGGCGGCGCTGATTGCTTATCATCAGGTAATCCGTCTGCTCGTTTGTCGACCTATTACATAAAACAACAAAGTGACAACGCCTAAAAACAAAACACTTCAATATAATAATATACCATATCAATTTCTCCCCAAGAAGTGTTTAAAAGTCCATCTAAAAAAAAAGCACTATCACTGAAGATCATCTACAATCTACATTACCAAAGCGTCTAAAACACCTGGTGTTGTGCTTACCCCACAAACAAGGCATGCATAACGAACACAACAAAAACATTAACAAATGAGAAGAACTCAAAATTCAACTGAATTATTCATTGCGTGCTGCCGTATGCAGCAGACGGACTTATTAACCAATGGGGGTCATTGGGGGTCACGGGTCTATACTCTATAGATCTAGATTGTATTGTGAAGGGGTCTAAAGATTGAAGGTTGAAATTTATAAAGGCTGTGATGAGCTCAGACTGTGTATAGTGGAAATCGATCGCTTTCTAATTTTTTTTGTTGTTGGTTTTGAGGCGATTCGTTTACGTAGGTCCTAAGGTTATAAAATTTTATTGTACTAAAATACTGGGAAATGATACGGAATACGGTGCTTGCTTCAGTCAAAAATAGATTATTTTAAGGTAGTAAATGAAATATACCTAAGAAATAATCATAATTTCATTAATTGGTTTTACGATAAAATAATAGTTGTATTAATACAACAATTAAGTTATATAGTCACATCTGATTTTAAGGAAATATGTTTGTATATTATTTGACATAACAAACATGAGATTACAACACACAGTCTTGTAATACGAAAAAATATTGTATTGGCGAGGAGTAAAGTACCCAATTGGTCAATTAAATAATCTAATTTACTAAATTATATCTGAAAAGGACTTAAAAGTGACAAGACTCATTTTACAAACCTCCAACTTAAATTTCAAGATTAAACATAAAATTCTTTATTCTTACTTAATTATTCAATTCACAATTTTATGCTTCTGTAAAAGAATACCAACAGCAGATGACAGATAATTTTGTAACATTCTGTTAACACGATCAGATGTCCTTCATTAAGGATCGAAAGCTGCACAAGAAAGGCTTTTAAAAACTAATTTAATGCAGTGTAAAAGTGCAAACCTACCCACGTAATTACAAACGACATGAAATCAAGCCTCTTGAAATTATAACAGGGTAATTCTGATCTGATTATTGTTTGAATACCCCAATTATGGGGAACTGAGCAAAAAATGTCGCCGGGACTAAATAAAACAGATTTGGTTAAAAGCAAAGGTGCTGGGCATCGCGGAGATTTTAAAGTGTTCCAATGTTTATGCGCAAGCGTGCTGGCGGGGACAGCTGCGCGTGCGCACCTTGCGCAGATGCGACCGCACGTGTGGACCCATGACTTTGTTTTATTTTTGCCCTCTCTACTTGCCTTAAGATTGGTGCTTCCATGATTTGAATGGAAAGAATTGATATTAGTTGTGTGTAGTGTTTTAAAGAATGATATGAAATGGTTACGTCTTTCTATGTCGGGATAAAAGAGTAATTTACAGTTGCCATGGATACTTAGAAGTCATAATTATGACTGCACGGTTGGTGCGGTGGCTGGGCAACTGGCTGCCGTGCAACGTGTCGCGGGTTCGATTCCCGCACGGAACAACTCTTTGTGTGACCCACAAATTGTTGTTCCGGGTCTGGGTGTCAAGTGCATGTGAAATTGTATGTTTGTAACCGCACCCACGACACAGGAGAAAACCTTAGAGTGGGGCAACGATATAAAAAAAAAAAATTGATTAACAGCATCTAGAGTTAATATGGGTGGTGGTAAGGATATCTCCTTAGAGGTTAAATTTTGGAGGGCACAGAAAATAATGTTGCAACACACGTTGCTGGATTTAAGAATTTGTATCTTCTTAGTGAAAGTTAATATTTGAGGACACTCATTAAAACTATGCAGAACGTCCTCAAAACTGAATCCTTTGACGCACTTCCTACCGAATAGGATGGTCATGAAATGGAAGAAACTCCCAGAAAATATAATGAAAGCGCCCACAATTAATGTATTAAAAAACAGACTGTACGAAAATTTCCAAATCCATTAATATCCACGGATTAGCTTTCGAAGCTCCTAGTGTATTCAAGTATAATAATAATAAATTGCCGCGCCGCAATTGGCGAGGTGACGGGAATTAGCGATCCCGCGGGCTACCATCATCCCGATTGCTCCAGGGAGAAGTCACCGTTCCTCATCTCCGGCTTGCCTTGATTGGCTGGCCGGAGTGAACGATGACGAGGAACAGGTCTCCCACCTCTGGCTTGCCTTCATTGGCCGTCCAGAGTGGAGTCGCGAGAGTAGTGATCCTGCTCGGAGAGTGGAAGCTGTTCGTAAGCGGCGATTGGGCCAGTGATGCAGGATGCTTAGGCAGATGCAGATGATCTGAGTAGAAAGCTGGTGGCAGTTTCTTCACCCTTCAGCCACTCACATTTCCGTTGTCCCTCTGTTGCTATTACTAGCAACCATTCCCGGGGGCCCGGCCGGTGAGTTGGCGAGTCTCCGCCTGCCATTTTTACGTGTATTTATTACATTGTTTCGGCAGGTGCCATAGTCCTTCCATAGTTCCCATCATACCAGTCCATAACAACCCACACCCATAGTCTTATCCCTTGTTTCCATTATCCGCAATAGTCCTACACTAACCGGAACTGTCCTTGGGTGCATTTCCATAGTGCATACAGGGATAGTCGCCGGTTAGTGTCCCATTTCATTTAGATTAAAGTTGTCTAAAGGGCCTCTGCGCCGTTGGCTCCGGCCCCTCGTACGCCTCCCAAATGACCGGGACCCTGTGGTCCCGTGATTGGTAAAGACATACAAATAATAAATAAAACTTTTAAATGTTTTTTATTTTTATTTTTATGAAATGAATAAAAATATAATTTGTATGTTTATATGATAAATAAAGATAATAATAATAATTCAGGGACTTTGACAAAAGTTCAGCATCAAGAAAAAAGTGTTAAATCATACTTCATAGAACTTCTGTTTGATATTAATTATAGAGAGAAACTATCTGGGTGTCTAGACAGGAAAGCTAATGACTGGCTATTGTTATATTATGTACCAAGAAATAATAAGCGCTATGTTAAATGGATTGGATATGGATAGAAAGTTCTAAGCGAGGCTTAATGAAAACGGTAAGGTAAATTATAAAAAGTGGTTCTATTACACAAAATTTATTACAAGGAGTCTAAAGAGACATAAGCTCTGAGATTTTGGTATCAGTTCTTTGCTTTTATATTAGATCAGATCAGTTCCAATTACTAGAGTTATCCATACACAGCTTAGCACTTTTTGCCAGGAAAAATATACAACAGTTGTCGAAGAAAACAATTGCTGTCATAAACTGATAAAATCATCCCGTTGCGCTGATCCTTTTGCCTTTATAGTAACAATACACTTAAGACCTCGTGCTTATAATCACTTTTGATAACCTTCAAAAAGAAAACAAGTCAACGAGAAAATATTTAAAAAGATATATTAAAATAAACACAGACTAGTATTTAATTAGTTATAAACCTTTTTACTTAACTGTAATATACCTACACTAAAGGCTAAAGTTACATTCATTCTAGCTCAGCATTTGAGACGCCATTTTTTGCTGAACATGATCACTAGAAGCATACTATTTATTATAGTAACACGATCCTCCAATCGAATCAGTTTTTGCGCGAACTGCGAACCGCTGCATATAGCCAGTTTTTGTGATATCAACGTCCAGACAAACTTGATCTTCCCTGCCTCTTGATAACCTAACTTTTAAGCTCTAGAGAAGAGTTCTGAGTTTGAATGGTGACGGGTCTTGGTCTCTGGTCGTCAAAGGCGAACGTACGGCCTTGCTGATTGCATGAGCAACTCGGGGTCCATATCGCTTAGAACAATTTGATGATGAATGATATTTTCATTCAGTGTTATGTTTGTTTTGAATGAACTTTGTCATGACAAAGACCAAAATGATTATTGGTTATTTTATTTGCACTTTCAATTTTACCAGATATTTCATGATCATCAGATGTACCTTAGATCTATTGAATGCGTTGGATACCCAACAGTGCATTATAATTGGCATAATTACCTCCGAAATTTACGCCTATTTCACTATCAGTATTTAGTGTGCAAACTTACTTAGTACTTACCAAGCGAAGCTATTTCAATACAAACCTATCCATAGGATTAAAACCTTCAAGAATGTAAAATTGATTATTGGATACAGACGGGATATGATACCTGTTGAATATAAAACTTTTATTCAACAATAAGACGCAATATATCCACGCTGCGACCGAGGCCGCTGGATGCCGCCAAATAGGTACACCTTGAACATGTCATGACATGTCGGGGCCCGGATTCAAAGGCTTGGAACTTGCTTAACGGCCACATTGATACAATAATATAAGTCGATCTGTACCCATCTGTATACAAATAGAATTTCTAAAATGGTGTCAATTAATAATCTAAAACTTCATACCTATTGAATAAAAAATTCGAAAGCCAATTTCAAAAACTGACAAAACTTGCTTCCAGATTAATTAACATAAGTGCTATCTATGATAGTAGCGTCTTGGTAGTTTAATAATATCAGCTAAGCTGAAGCCACGGGTCCGGGGTTGTGGTTGCAAGCTCAATATTGTACCGATCGAGAGAAGGAACGGGATCATTTTTAGGCAGTAAAAGTCTGATACTCCCTCTCGCGCCCCGCCCAAGACAGAAGATAGGTCATTTGATGGATTTTCCCTCGAAAAAGCTACACATAAAAATATTACATTGTTTTCATTAAAATACCATTTCAAATGATTTAGTCATCAAAAATTAGCCTACCACAAAAAAAACAACTTTTTTTTATTATTTGGTTTTATAAAAAAACTGTCCCAATACAATTTGGAGCAATCGATGCAGTGGACAAGAAGTGACGTGTCGGTCCAATACCAGTTAAGCACGACCTTGCGTCGACCTAGACTGAACAGGATTGGACGGGTCAACGCTCCGCTTCTGTCTGGGAAAAGATTAGCGTCTACTTTTGAAGCTAGATCTTTGAACCGTTCGGTTTTATGGTTATGGATTTCTGTCTGAACATATTTGTTACTGGCCACTCCTATTTTTTTTTGTTTTGTTGTTTTTATTTAAGATCAATAACAGTCCAGTATGTAGTCAGTGTTTTCGTTCACCAAAGGTATGAGGACGGTTTTCAAATCTGTAGAATCTAAATCCATAACAATGTCTCTAATGGGTTCTGTACCGGGACGTATAGTCCAAACCGATAAAAGCTTTTGTAAGACTTGTTCAATGTAAACTTTCTAATATAGCAATTAACTAATTCGCTACATCCTAACTTTGCCTGCCCTTTTACTTAGCCAAAGTTTGCTACATACATCCACACTGACCGATAACAATAACCCATTGACTTACCTGTTATTTTTAATCTATTCTTCCGGCGACGCGATAATATGAGTACAATAGTTAACATGTATTGACATGTTGACTGCTTGTTTGTCCACTTCTATACTTGTAGGAACCTGCTCCTTTTCTTTTGCTTACTGAACTGGTAAAATACAAAAATGGCCGGTAAATTTATCTTCCCATACTTTTTGTTTCGTTCCGATGGGATCGTCCGATAACGTTTTAGGGGCATTTTTTGTGTTTTCAATGATTTAGTGGTTGTCCGCTAAGTCTAGTGGTCTGAACGGTGTGGTCTTTGAATTTGAAATCAAGTAGTTACGCAAATATGTAAATCTTATGTACTCATTGAATTTGAAACCATTTTAACTGTTATAGACGATCATAAGTGATAAAGTAGCCTATGCTTTTTAGGAGGTAAAATCATCAAGTTACTTCTCTCACCTTTATGATCACCTCAGGCTCTTACTGATTAAATACTCCTTCGTTTCTTCTCCTGCTCCAAGCCTAGGCCGTGGTGCCTTACAGCGCTTGCCCCGCAACCCCGGCTGATGTGTTTGAGTAGGCTAAGTTTAAGTTTGGTACGATGTTGCCTTTTACTTCTCTTAGTCACCTACTTACTCATCGCCCTCTACCAAATCGATAATTATGAAATGTCTATCAATTTCCCTTTCAACAAAATCATCTACATCAAACAGTCCATAATCACCACCAGAAAAATATTTATAACCATCCTCATCGAAAACACCAGGAGTTTAGCGAACAATTCTTAATTAGTTACGTCACTTCCAGTTATAAAACCTATTGTCATTTTCTCTTTTTCAAAATTGACAGCTTTTTTATTATACCAGTAAGGATTTTTGTTATGAGGTTACAGGTAGGCAATTAAACCGTAAAGATATAATTTACTTGTTTTGTGTTTAATGTTTATTGAAGAATGGGGTAGGCAGTAACTGTTTTTGCAACAAAAAGGTTAGTTAAACAAACGGGAGTCGAAAGTGTACTTGCCATAGATGACGGTACACAGGTAAAAAAACGGTAGAACAACTTTTTTTGAAGACTGAATTTACGCAAATATTTCATTTTGTTTCAAATAGTAGAAGAGTTTAGGTAGCTAGTGGTTGTCCTTTTCTTGTTTTTTTAGGTTTAATAAGTGATAAGGTATTTATTGTCGAACGAGAGAAGGTTTTGTTTTAAAAAAACTGAATCTGAACTTAAGAAGGAATGTCATCAATAAAGCATACCTATAGTTTCTTGAAGCTAATGCAATCTCAACTAGTCAAAAGCATGCTTTCATAGTCAGTGTTCCTTTTTCGAATATTAAATTTGAAATACAAAATACATACGTACCTACAACACTCATCGCTCATTGGCTACGGCTACGGTAGTCAACTTTTCAGCTACATTAGCATTCAACATGATATTAGCAGGTGGTCCCATATAAACAATAAGCATTCCAAGAACACAATTATCAACTTTTACTATTCTTTCCTCCCTCAACACTTGGTCAGAAATTGCGTGTCGAAAACAAAAGACATTCTAAATAATGGTATCCTTACAAGTTGGAAAGGTGTGACGAACTTGAAGGATTACCTTCGTTCCGCAATTTTTGAGATAGGAACGCATAAATGGATGTATTTGGTGCCTGATGACCGTACTGTGGTATTGTTTGGGGTACAATATTGTATTAAGTGAAGAGAATAGTTCTAAAGACAGTTTTTGTTTAGTACTTAACGGTTCAATTAACGGTTTTATTTGAATTTTTGTAGGCACAATGTGGGTCCATTTTGAGTGATTTGAATCATCGCGCTTCGTTAAGAATATAAAAAAACACCACTGAGACTGCCGTATTTTATAACAAAAAATTAAAGTGTGTAAGTAGTTTCTACATTTAGAAAATTCTGTAAGATTTACCTAATTAAAGGATAGGAACATTAGAGAATATAAAAAGAAACGAGGTAACGAAAAGATAAAAAGTGTGGGAGAGCCAAGCTTACCATAGCCTCACCGGCGTGAAAGAACCACAGCGTCGTGTTTCGCCGTGTGAGTGAGGTTACCGGAGGCCCAATCCCTCCCTCTCCCCCCATCTCTTTCCAATCCTTAAATATCTACAACCTAAAAGGCCGACAACGCACTCGTAACTCCTTTAATGTTGCGGGTCTCCATAGGCGACGCTGATTACTCTCTCTCGGCTCGTTTGCCGACCTATACCACAAAAAAAATATTTCTAGACATTTTTACTTAAGACACATTCGTTTCAAACGCAAACAGCAAAATTTTTACAGCATTTCCTTTTAAATAATATAGGACGGATTACAAAGGTTAGGAAAAAAATCATCAGGGTTAATACATTTTATAAGTCTGTCGACGCCCTTTTTGTTTCGTCTGGTATAGCGTATGTATATACTAGTAGGCGACGCAAATCGCTTACAATCAGGTGATTGTGATCATATGATGTGTCATTATCTCGTTTGTCTCTGAAACCATAAAGAAGATGTTTGAATTCAAATGAAAATTTATTGAATTCATTTTAATAAAATTTATTGATTTTGGTCAATATTTTGAGTTTTTGAAACTTTCGATGGTCTCTGTGCCGATATTAATTTGAATTTAGAACGACTTTAGTATTTGGTCTGTGTGCCACATAAGTGTATTGTTAACGTTTATTAAAGTGATGAAACAGGGCCTTGGGTGATTCTTCACAACAATTAAAAAAAATTTAATAATGTCATTATCCTCAACCGAAAATTAACGAGTCTGCTGATTAAAACACATATAATTATTTTATTAAATTAAATCTCACCACTGCTTACAAGCAACCGATTAAAAATATTGTATAAAATAAATTACTAAGATGCTTAAAAACCTGGGAGGATAATGACTTGTTAAATAAAAGTTAAGGTTTTTTGGAGAATCACCCCCTTAGGAGGCTATGATATTTTTTTTAACCCAATCACTTACCATAGGGTGATATAAATTTGTCGCTTAATCTACCCATTTTTTTTTGGTGCACATTGGTGTCTACTTTGTAAAAATGTTTTATATAAATTCGTCACCACCCAAAACAAAGACTTGCCGCCTTCCTTTATCAAAGTGAACACCTTACTGACGACAATTCATTCCTAAGAACCAGAGGACCTCCCATTATATCGGCACAAACAAACAAACATACTATCTATTGGAATTAGTGGAAATATCTCAATCGCACCGCCAGCTTCCCTGCTGATACGGCTGACTTTAAGGCACGACACAATACCACCCTTGATTTCAAAAAAAAAATAACAAGGAATTTTCAACCTTACTGCTAACGGAAAAAAGGCTAAAGATGTTTTTAATGCTTTTATGTGACGTACCTGAGAAATTTAGACCGTGTTTGTATATAAATACGGTTGATTTTATGCTACATCGACTTGGGTGTGGCAATAAGGTGTCAAGCAGCGATTTACAGGTTAATGATAGAATACCATAATTGAAGATCACAAAGTTAATAAGGCTTTTAAAATGAACTCTATTTCTTTTAGGATAAGGACGATACATTTTAGGGTGACTGCAGCTGTTGTTGGCGAGGCGGCGTCGGTAATGTGAGTAAAGAATCAATCGAATGTTGACAACACGTAAATTATGGTGTTTGTCGGACATTTTGGTTTTAGCGTCAATATTTTTGCCTTTAAAATGAAATGGCCACACATGGATTCGGGATTACTGGGAAATGTATGACACAGAATCTTTAACTGGTATTATAACACTGGTATTTAATGCAACGATGAGTTGACACATTTTTTGTGTTGTTATATTTTTCTCATGCCCATTTTGTTATTTTTTTGTTGATTTTATCGTTGGTTACCAAATTGTTATATGTATTATATTTAGGGCAAATTTTAATTAGATGCATTTTACATATTTAACTTTCTCAAAAAGGTGTCTATAGGTAGATACTTCTGCATCCTATTACCTACAAGTTCTAATACGGTATGTAGGTATTATAGTTAATTAAAATTAAGAAAATATGTAAAGGTTAATTTTAATTAGTTACAGAAAAATCATGTTTATTACTCCTACACCCAGAGAAGAAATTGCATTGACAACACAAAATATATTACATAATTTCTTCTTCTCCATTCTACAACACCCCACATTCCGTAGAAACGAACCACAAATACACACACATTTGTATTAAAATAAAACCCACTCATTTGTACATCCATCAACATTTTTATAGGTACTAATAAAGCTTAGTATTTACGATGTACCACGTCGATGTTTGCACATACATTTGGATGTCCCCATAATGACTCATAAAGATGCCGCTTCAATATAGGGCCGGTTATTGTTGCCTTTACCCTACACGCACCAAAGGGGCCGAGTTTGAGATCTACATTGATATTTGAAAGTGCGTAGGAGTGACGTGATTAACGACTAAATCAATGAAAACGTTTGGCCGGTTACAATTTGAAAATTAGTGTCAAGCAAGTACTTTTTGAACGAAATAAAGACTCTATTTCGATCTAGAAGAAATTTTAGGTAAGCGAAGATGAAATAAAGAGACTAATAATAGCATTTTACTTTCGTTAAAGAATTCATTGTAACTAATTTATGAATAAACACATACCTATATATTGTACTACATATGAGACTTTACGACTCTCGAATTTTAATATTAACACAGTAGGTAGTAGGTAGATTTTAGCCAAATTTATAAGTACCAGCAGACCCAAAAACACCAAACCTTCCCAAACGCTAAAACGCGACCAAATTCAAAATGAGAACCACTTTCTTCAACTTAAACAGTAACAAGATCAACTCCTTCCTTATTTAAAAAATACGTTACGAACTACTTTTAAAGTTGGAATTATGACTAGTTCCAACTTCAAACAATATTTATTGGTAGAACCGGTAGGACAAGACGAGGACAGGCGACCAGCTGATTTTGATACAAGTTCGTCGTAACGGACAGACGGTATCAATTTTATGGAAACCGGTATATTATTGACCTTTGGAAATACGTTATGGGGTTAAGAGGGAAACTGATGGTTGTTAAAATAAAGAGTGGCACCATTGATTGCTCTGTGACTCCGTTATGTGATGTGAATGATATTCAATTTATTTAGCATCATTGATGAAGTTCAGTGTGGTGTGTGTGGGAGAAATAAGTGTAGGAGAGCCATGATTTGGTCCCAGGCAGGCCCTTGTACTCTTAGTCTTGTCTATACTAATATTACAAAGAGGTAAAATTTGTAAGTTTGTATGTGGGGGTAATCTTTGGAACCACTCAATATTACATATACAATATTCTCGAGTGCTATAATAGGCTATAAAACACCACGCTACAATCAAATGGAGCCGAGCAGAGGATGAAACCGCGCGAGAGTAGCTAGTAAAAATAAACTAATTTGTCAGGAAATGATTTATACTAATTTGTGACTCCATTAATGTGGTTCTTAATATCTGCACATTCTTTTAAGTACAATAAGCATTGGAAGTCTAACTAGACTAGTACTAGACTTTTAATGCAATATCACGTTATGAGGCGAACGGAGTTTGAAATTGTTACGGACCGATTGACACTGTTAAAGCAGGAAGGAGTGGTCCAATGCCCAATTTGACAACAAGTCTAACTTGTCACATTAACGATAACATTAAGTATATAGACTAGAAATGCGAAGGGTGAACAGTAGCCAAAATAAGAATACGATATTGATCTCAGACTAGTGTGAAAGTCGGAGGTGCTAGAGTAATTGTACCGCGGCTTCAAAGCAATCAATTTTTAATGCATCTGTATGCAGTATGCACAGAGGTAGTCTACATTGTTAACAGATGTTTCAACTGTGTGTGTATGAGCACCACAAAGCACTTCTTACTAGTTACAAATATATGTAAAAGAAATTACTGAAAGTATTTTTTAAATAATTGTTATTTTTAGTTCGGCTTGGTGCAGGAGAGCCGGAGTTCCCCGCATCCGAGCTGGAGAGAAGGCACAAGAAGAGATGTCCCACTAAAATATAACTAATTTGTAAGTTTGTATGTTGGGGGTAATAATCTTTGGAACCACTGGTCGGTTGGCCAAAATTTTTTCACTGGTAGATAGCTACAATGTTCCTGAGTGCTATAAGCTATAAAACATCACGCTACGACTAAATGAAGCTGAGTGGCGGGTGAAATCGCGTATGAGTATCTAGTATGTAATCAGATCATAAGTAGGTATCACATATTATTGCTAACAATTAATGCATTGTTTATATATAAAAACAATACTATCAGTAATCACAAATGAGTCTAGTCTAAACATGTAACATTTTTTATATTTATCTGTCCTCCCAATGACTCACAGCTAGTTATACAAATAATCATTTGTTTAACAAAAAACTTAACTGTCGGTTAACTTTGATAAAATGTGTCATAATAACGATCATACGATTTGTTATCAATTGTGTATTTAAATGTTTATACATATACAGTGTTTACCTTTTTCGTAACAAAAATGATTGTTTTAAGGAAAAAGATGATTTTGAGATTTTTTTTGAGTTGTGTAAGCTTACCAAATAATATTCGAATGTTGTTTTTGAAGAGGTAATGTATGATTTTGTAGTCAACTGTAATTGGTTTAAATAAAACGTATTTAAAGGACCAGAAGGACGAGGTAAAATGGATTAGATTTTTTTTTATTAAACTACGGTGGTGTTGTAAAAATGGTCTGCGTGATGGAAAGTTGCCAACATCTGGTTGACGATACTAAAGTACTGTCATACGCGTTACTGGACCTACATATTATTTATTCCATAACGTTATTTGTACATTCTTGAAAGGCTCCCGCCCGCAAATCATACAAAACAGCTTACATACCAAATTTCAATAATTAGGTCCAGCATTTTGCGATTTGTGAGAAAAACAAACATGATGAGCGTTTCTTTCTCTTCATATATTGCCATAACCTTTCATATTTATAAATTTATAACAGTAGTAGCATTGTCTCCTTTTATCATTGAGTATCAACTCTGTAGGTTTAACAAAACAATTCAATTTTAAAAAATGTTACTCTGATTAGCTTCAGCAATTCATTGATATCTTAATGTAACTACACATATTACCAATGTCATTCTAACGACCTTCGGGACTCCATTCGGAAGGTGTGCCCTCGTCCGTTGATTCTAATCTGAAAGGAACCGACAGATTCCATTAATTCCAATATGTTTAGGACGTAGCATTTGACGTTACAAATATTTCTAATGTAAACAAGGTTTGTGGCGTGCCACAGAAAAAAATATAACGATTTTCTGATCCGGTATTCGATGTTTAAAATCTTTTTTGTTGTAGGCAAAACCGTATGAGTGATGATTTTTTTATTTATATTTATTTAGACATGTTTTAAGTCTATATTAACAGGAGCAACTTGAATGAGAGAGAAATACGGCACGAATTTTAATGTAGGTTTCATCGATATCAAGAATTTACCTTAAAAAAATATTGATTTCGATGGTTTTTGACAATGGTATTTTGTCAATTTAGTCTAAGCTTGCCAGATTCAGATTTCAACATCTGTCTTTAATGTAAGGTTGTCTACATTGACACCTCTCTCCTACATTTCCGTGCCCTATCTGTATGGTGCATTATGTACTATACCATCTATAACACCTTTATGAAACTTATAAAGAGCAATAAGATATTGAATATTGAGTTTTAAACTATGAACATAACACTGTTACTTCTCCACAAAGATATTACATTTGTGACTTTTGTTTTTTGTGATATACCTTTGATTTACGACTCAATAACAGCCTTTTACTATTAATGATGATACATTAAACCCTTGTGGTATTCCATGACATCAATTTTAAAGTACAATACTGGACGGTTTGTTTGGTTATTAGTAAAAAAACAAGGCGTAATACTGGACAATAGAGGCATCGAGGCGCGAGGCTGTTTTATGTGAGGAATGCGCCTGCGCAGTGCCCTATGTCATATGACACAACTGTTGTTAGCTCTCGGTAAGGCAAGGGGATTTGATACTGAGTATTGGAACTATAAAATAAATACAAAAACCGAGTCTTATTGATCTATTTTACTCACATGAACGAGAATGTTTTTGCAATATATTTATGTGACCACAAATCAAGTCTCCAAAACACAGGCACAGATTAGTTTGGAGACCACTTGTATTATATTAGTGCACTCGTAGTTACAATACTTTATCCTAATGTTAATCACTTTAGTAAGAATTAATGTGTACCTAATTTTAACAGATGGACTCATAAACTTTATTCTTTATTTATGAGTAGGTTAGTTTTAGTATAGTTGACTTTATCATGACAACGCATCTAGACAAATAAATTACGTCTGTTTTTAAATGAAGTGGTTACAAATTGCAAAATCTCTTTTGAGATTATTGGATCAAGAAGAAAGTGGGTTGGTTACATCATATTTTTATCTATAACTGAAAAGGTTTTCGTACCTAAAACTAAATGTTATTTATTTATAGTAAGTTATTTATACCATGCTTCACGATCTGTTTGTATAGATTAAAATCTTGAGGATAACGTATTAATTATTAAATATTTTATACCTTTCCAAATCCAACTCCTGAACCCCTAATCCCTAAAAGGTCGTCCTTCCCCTCCCCAATCCCTAAATCCTTAAAACCCTAATCCCCAAAAGGCCGGCTACGCACTTGTAACTCCTCTGATATTGGATGGCCTTCGCGGACTGCTTACCATCAAGTAAACCGTCAGATCGTTTGACGTACTATGTCAAAAATTAAAAGAAAATTATTGTAGTGTCTATGCCAGTAACATTATCTGGAAAGCCTCAACGACATAATACAGTAACTGACATATTCTAATTGACGGAGGTCGTTCGGTGCCATGTTATAACCAAATATTCCTGACTTATTCCCTTTTTGGACCACCCTGAGATACAAATAGGGTTTAATTGGACCAGAGATTAGTCAAAGATAAGATTCTGTATTTAATATATTTTATTTAGTTGTTGACAATAGATGAAGTTTCGGTTTTGTTCGTGTAGATTTCGTTCTAGCATGTCATTGCGTTTTGAATGATAAGTAAGATGCTTTAGTGGATCATGACGTCAGTAAATATTGTTTTTTTTTAACGGCTAATCGTTGAGAAATAGACAAATGTTTAAGAAATATATACCTTCCTACATACCTACAAACTAGTTTTTTTTTCATTTTCTTCATAACATCAATCTTGCTCAAGAGAGAGTGTCAGATTCGTATTGATATTAAGTGTAAGAGAGCTAAACTTCGGCCTCACAGAAAACCGGCGTGAAACAAGCACAGCGTTGTGTTTCGCCGTGTAAGTGAGGTTACTGGAGGCCCAATCCTTCCCCTCCCCTGATCCAAAACCCTAATCCCTAAAAGGTCGACAACGCACTCGTAACTCTTCCGTTGCGGGTGTCTATGGCCGGCGCTGATTGCTTACTATCAGGTAATCCGTTTGCCGACCTACATTACATTTAAAAAAAGACTAAAAATCACCCTATTATCTCTTTTGCTCCAGGCCGAGGGTGCTTTTACTTGCAAAAAATGCCATTTTATGACGTTACAAATTGACCGCATCAAGATCGAACATAAGCCACATACCAACATGTAAACCAGATCATACGAGTATAATGATGGGTGCAAACTAAAAGAATCAGTGGAATGTCCGGAATTTATAAAATTGGCGACCGTAAACTGATAGTATTGAAGGCGTGGTAACCTTGTAAAACTTTGCTAGAAGTATAGATTATTGTTATTGTTGTTTTAAGCGGATGTAGATAGGTTTGCGATTGTATTTTAAATAGTACTTATGAGGAGATTTGTGTGTCTTTCCCCGTGCTTATGGAATTTTTGACATAAAAATAATTTGTCTATTTTTTATTGTTTTAAAATGTTGCCCTACGCTGCAAACATACAAATCGACGTAATCACAACTACATCACCTAAATCACAAGCCATCTAGACCTAGAACAACATTTTATGGATCACACTATGTCTTGTTTCGTGAGGAAATCGATCCCGCGACACACTGCACAGCAGTCAGCTGCCCAGCAACTGCGACAACCTGTGTAGTCAAACTATATTTTTTCCACAAAAGTGATTTATAATGTTAATGAAAAAAAATCTATGTATACCTACCTTAGTAGGTAAAGATGTATAGTACCTACACATAAAAGTAATTTAAATCTTGTAAGTACATATATATTTATTTGTAAGTGAAAATAAACTCGTTAATGTTTTTTAACGGTTACCAGTAAAATATGTACATATACATACCTACTTATTCACTATTATTGTGATACCCTTTTATTCCATTATTTCTTCCTGATGCCGACAATAAAGTTAAAAGCCATAGGTGTCCACTTTCAATATGACAATCAAAGATGGCGGCGTACAGCTGATAGTTGACAGTTCGCATTGTGTGTGCGCATCTGTTGTCCGCCATTGTTGCATGGTGCGCGGGAGTCGCTTTGTATTGCTAGCGATATTTCCAGCTACGAACGAATTGTTCGCAAGATTATGTATTGAATTTTAACGGTGACGCATTTTTGAAGCTTTTGTCGTGGTTGTATGTGGTGACAGATAGAAATACCGAGTCAACTTCGTAAATCATACTCTTGTCTGTTAATCTTCTAGAGATTATACCAAAAAATTATTCCACCTTAATGATGTATTATTAAAATTCTGACGCAGACATGCTGAACATTTGTTATTATTTCATTTAAAACCTCTTAATGAATTCAGTAATGGATTTCATTAAAAATTTTGATGCAGACTTGCTGAACATTATTATATCAAAAAGTTTAGCACTTCGTTGATGTGTAGGGTGCAACCCTTGTTACTTAAAAAAAACACACTTAAGTCTTGGACATACCTAAGTATTTAAAATATCAAACAAACAACCTAGTTTATGGCATTAGTAGGAAAAATAATACAAAAGTGTACATCGTTAACGAAACACTCTGGAATGGTCGCGCCAAAAATACACTTTTTATTGGTGTTCCACACTTGGTACCCGTTTGGGTTGACTACAGACTGTATGTCGACGTTACCTCCTTAAAAATGTCATCATTGGCTAAATTTCAACTTAGTAACACTTCAATTTGTTAATTATTTAATTAGTTTTTCGAGGAAAGACAATAACCAGATGACTTCTCTCGCCCTGCGGATTAGGAGAAGGAGGGATGGGAAAGGGACAGGGTTAGGCCTCTGTGAGGCCTTGGCCGGAATGATCCTTGGATCATTCCAGTCGAGTCGGCCCTTTCGATCCCATCTATAAGATTGAGCTCCACATCTCGCGTGCAACTCCCAATACAAAGCACTAGACTACGTGCTAGTTAATCAATCACCTTACTAACCTATAAAAAAATATAATTATAACATTAGCTGATAAGTTGTAGGCCAACGAAGAACAGAAGATCTATGTATAATTACATATTTCGCAGGATCTGACTTAATTACATTTACAGCATACATATTACTGTACAGAGTTTATTGAACTAAAAATTACTCTTCTAGCACAAAACTAGTATTTGAGCACGGTTCATTCATAATTTACCGGATATCGGTTTGTGGTAACTTCTTCCGGTAGGTTTACTGTTATTTAATTAGCTGGTAGCCGTGGTGGCCGGTTGTAATTGTAACATTAAGATAAACTTAATTACTATTATTAATTGTGGGTTGAGAAACGAAACGCGTGTGGGCATCTTTTTAGAACTCTTTATTGATGACTTTTTATATGAAAGGGAAAATTATCCAATGATTACTACCATCCCACGTAGGGTCAGCAGGAAGGGAGTGTCAGACTTTTACTGACTAAAACCCCCCCTGTTCCTTTTTCTGCTCTGAGCCGCGGCAGCGGTGCCATTGTGCTTGCCCCGCAACTCTGGCTAAACATAAAGACTGTGGGGTCATTTGACGATTATCACCTGACAAAAAAAAAACATGATTTGTATCAACTATCTCTGCTTTTTATGTGACGGTAAAATCATGAAATGACTTCTCCCGCCCAGTTGGGGTGGGAGGGAGTGTCAAGCTCATTTATAAAACTTTCTGGGTTTGATAATTTAATATTTACGGATTGAAATTCCTCTGTCTCCTGAATACTACATTACATCTACTTATTTTAATATTGCTATAGGTAGGTACATATACACTCTTAATTTAGCTCAGTATTGCGACTTGCAATTTGTGGCATTTCCTGTTATTGTAAATTGAAGCAGGAGAAGGAATGGGGGGTTTTAGTCAGTAAGAATCTGACCGTACCTCGTCCATCTTCTGTGACGATTTTCCCACTTAAAAAAGCCTTAAGTGCTATCATCAGGAACTAAGTAGGTGAACGTAAGTAATTCTTAATACGAAAAGCCAGTCAGTGTCAAGTGTCAACCGTTTAAAAAGAGAAAAAGAAAATTATGATGGCGCCATTACTTGTCAATGGCATAGTGAGGCGCATTACCTCGATTACGTCGCGCCTGTCACACGAATTAGTCGATTAGTGCTCCGAAACACACTGTCACCGCATGTAATTAGTACAGTTAAGCCAATAAACGTGTTTAAATATAAAACAGAATGTGTACTGTCCTTTAAATTCATAGAAATTATTCACTTTGTGAACATCCAGTTGTCCAATTTTGAATCCAATTTAATTCATTTGCGAGATTCCATGTTGGCTGTTTACAATGTAATTAGGTACTTTAGTCATACCTAAATAGTAAGAACACCTGCTACGAATGATCTAGGTATGCCTAGTTACGTACTAGAACTAGTATCCACGCCATTAAATTTTATGCCAATCGTAAATTTAATTGACATTTGTGTTGTGACTCAATCGTTCTTATCAGATAATATAAGTCAAGCTTTATAACTATACAACAAAAAACTTGAGTCAAGTATCTATTAGCTTGCCTTAGTTACACAAGGACTTATCATTATGATGATGAAATAACATATTGAATCTTGGCATGTTGTAACCATAAAAGTATGGGCACAAAGACTTTAAAAGACCCAATTTAAATACCCGATAACCGAACAATACTTTCATAAATGTGAAAGCTAAAATCCAGTAGCGTATCCATCTGTACATACACGCATTTACCTTATCACAAATTAACGTTGAAAACTTATTAGCTGTCAGACTTAAGTACCATCGAATGACAGGTCTAATAAATGTGTCACTGCCTTTAATATTTTTTTTTCTTACGTCAATGTCGCCTCACTATTCCATGATTTAAAAGTTCCATGCCCTTTCTTTGTTTGAATTTCGAATTAGTGCGTAATGGGATGAAGCGGTTTAGTCGTTAGTAATTTTAGTTGTAATGATTGATGAAGCGAGGTAGACGAGATATTTAATTTATTATTGTTTATTTACGGATTTAGGGACGTGACGTACTTGAAACATTAATGTTAAGTGTATTTGCAGAACATTATTGATGAGTCGTCTTAATAGTTTTAGTAAATAAAATTACATATTTGTTACCATGATTTCATCAACTTTTTCTGTCAGTAGGACCTTCTCATACTGATGCAATATTTAGTAATACTCATCACATTTTAGTTAACACACGTATAGGTTGATATTTAGCCACGTAATCGTTTTCCACGTCAGAGAAACATACAAATCTTTACAAGAGGACAAACTTCTTGTAAGTAATTATTTATTGCGACTTCTAGTCAACGATTTGAGGACACGGCTTAGAAGATTAAGTCTAAAATGCTAGTGAACGTATTACCTTGTTTTTCTGACTCTTGAGGAATAATATTCGTGCAGTCTGAAGAATAGGATTTCTGAATTAGACTTTACAAAATGAATATGTTTATATTATTATTTGAACAAAAAAATCGTATGTAGGTACAGTAAAAGTGTCCATCAACTGTGGGAGTGACAGTCGAATATCAATACTACATTGTCAGCTTGCACAACGCCATGCCGGATGCAAACCTGTTCTAGAATTGTACTTAAAAGGACTAGTCTCGGTCAGGTGACGAAAACAGCGGCCAACTGCCTAGAGGCTGCCTGGTTAAGCTCTTTCTATTACGAGAATGAGGTTAGGATATTTTATAAATATTATAGAGACAGTTGCTAGAACTAATATAAAATGCAGTTGTGGAGTGATGAGTGAAATCATCATTATAAAGAACGTATTTAGAACCTTTTTGGGTCTTTTGAACTTCTTGTTTTCCATTTATTTAGTTCAGGTAGTATTTTGGTAGCCATTTTTCTTTCTTTGGAAACATATCAGTAAGTTCAATACTTAACTTAGGCATAAAGAATTAATGTTTGAGAACAATGGTTGGCCACTAATGGGCTGGCTAACTGGTGTGATACTATGGCCTCACAGAAAATTTGTGTGAAAAAACCATGGTGTTGCATTTAGCCGAGTGACTGGCATAACCGAAGGCCCAAACTTTTACCGCTCCCGGTCGCTCCCGAAACATAACCCCCAAAAGGCCGGCAACGCATTTGTACCTCCTCTATTGCTCGTGTCCATCGGTAGTACTCATTGATAACTACTAATACTAATACTAATTTGTCTGTTCGTTTGACCTGTAACATTCTTACTGGCCTACCACTGCCTACCCTTGAACTTGAGCCACATCTAAAGTACCTATTCACGAAGTGCGAAATCGCAGTTTTGGCAAAGAAGGTCATTCATTTATTTAAGGCAGTTACAGGTTGCACAACATATTCGAAATTCAAACTTAAAAATCCTTAAATTACGTCAGTCACGTGCCATCGTTCGGCTCGTGGGCACGTCCGATAGTTTGACGAGACAATCAAAAATAAAATAGCGCCAATGAGGTCATATTATGGTTGTTAATAATCGGTTCCCGGTACGCTCGTGTCGTGGGCACACGACTTTTCCTATTATGTCATATTTTATTGATAATACAGGTGTTAGGAGCGGATGCGCGATTGTGGGGACTCACAGGTTGATTGAAGCGATGAAGCCCCTTAAGTTTGCATTCACGACTTTACGCTACATTCATATGCTCAAAGGGAACCCCGACTCATGGTTCAATGAATATTTTATTACATATAGTTCTGTTAAATATAGGCAGCACGAGTTAAGTGCTAAAGCTTATCGAGGCAGTTTTTGCACTTCTAATTATGATTATTAGCATATTACTAATGGTTGTTAAGTTATTTAATTCTCCATTCATACTTTGGACACATTTTAAGGCATTGTCTTAGGGTGATATAATGTTTAGGGACTTACAACGTGACTTAACAGACCAAAAGTGATTGCTGCAAAAACACAATTTGGGTCATAAAACCTCGTCTCCACGTGTGATCAGCAAAAAAATGGAACACAATGGCCCAAAAAGCGTCTATTTGTCCACATGTGCCTAAGATGTCCCGATTTTCTTCAACGCCATATGGGACCGGTCAATTTGAACTGTTTTTATTACTGGGTCGGATCGTGCCACATATGGACTTTAACTGAAGGGCAGTTAGATGTTACAATGGGTTTAAACTTTCAAAGTTAAAAGGTCCAATGCAGTGTGTGGCAGTTTTTGTAAAGCTCTAATTGGTTTTTGGTGTGTGGTTTCAATTGACTGTGACGACATTTTGTCTATGTGTACTTTGGGCCATTAATTTTGTTGATACATTCTGTCCATATTGCCCTCTGTTGACTGCCTCATTAATGAACTTTATAGCTATCTTTATTCGGTTTTAACTTACCTACATACCAACAGATACTGCCATTTTTGCACTTGTATTTTGGATGAGGAAAAACCACTTTAAAAATATCAAAAAACATTGTAGCATTACTATATAATACTCCAAAAATTTACAATATACGTAAATATAAATTTTTTCGAAATGGTCTCAATTAGAATAAGAAAATCGGTCATAAAAATTAAACAATACCACACGGGTCTCACCTCCCTTAGAAGAATTATCGTGGACATTCATCCCTATTTGCTTTTCCCATAGAAATATTATTTTATTAGGTGCTTCTAAAAATTTATTGCCTATAACATGGTATAACATAAAACATTCCCCATAGAATAACACCGTTATGTTGCAGGAGGGGTGCACATGCACGTGGGGCATGGAAAACAAAAGCCATGCATCTATGGCTTGAATTAATTGAAATTCCTTACACACATGCTTGTCTTGTCACGGTTATGATTTCTGTTAGGCACCATGGTCGTCATTCAGTTACTTGGATAAGGACTTAGTAAAATTTAGTTTTTTGTACTTTTACGAAAATTGGTGTTTTTTTTCCTGTGGAATCTTTTGATGTGGTTTAGGAGCTATTTTCCACAATAATATCTGTATTTATTATATAATTTATAATTATTGATCTTGTTAAAATGCCTAGATAAGTCCTTTTTACGAACGCCTGGAATTTAGTTCCTAATGAGGAAATCTTAGCTAGGTATATATCAGTAATTCCCTTTTAAACATAATAATCCTGGAATACTATAATTACAGCGATTGCTTAATGATTTCTTGTAATTGATCCATTGCCTAAGTTCCTCAATTAGCCCAAACATGGCGGTTCCCTGTAAATCTTTTAAGGCTATGGTGGACCACATTTATTGTTACAATTACCTACTGTATTTGAGGTCTCGTTTGAAGGAATTTCTGTTACAAAACAATACATACAATTAACTTGAAAGTAGGTACCACACATGCCCACGGCTTCATAGATAGCCAGCGTGAAAAAATGCTTGCGTTGGGTATCCAAATGTGAGAGTAGTTACCTGAGCAGTAATCCTACCCCTTTCCAATCTTCAAATTAAAAACTTACACCTAAACCTTTTTTTTGGGACATTCCGCCACTATCTTGCAAAACCGCTGCAACTCCTCTGAGCCAGGATCTACAGTAGATACAACCATGAAAGGGTTGTTCGTGGTGGCCCGGAGGTTAAGGGGCCCGCTTCTCATGCATGAGGGTGTGGGTTCGAAACCTCACCAAACAAAAACGAAAACGAAAACGAAACCAAGTACCAATGTGGCTTTTTCCGAGTTATATGTACTTTCTATGATTATTTAGACACCACTGACATACGATGAAGGTAAACATCGTGAGGAAACCTGGACTTATAATTTCTAATTATAAGTTTGAAATCGCCAACTCGCATTGAGCAAGCGTGGTGATTCTCCGTATGAGAAGAGGCCTTTGCTCAGCAGTGGGCACTTAAAGGCTGATGATGACAACCATGAAAACACCGAAAAACTGAAGTCTGGCGCGTCCCAGTGACATGAATGACTGTCTTGGATCTCGCAAGGAAATAAATAAGAAGATATTATTTGAGGAAAAGAAAAAAAACGACACTTTCTGTTTGTCTGTGGGGACGAAAGCGTGTATGTTTTACGAGAAAAAAAAAGTAGAGGCATTATCACGTCTCGTACTTACTCTGGGACACATTCCCACGATCTCACACCCTCAAAATATGATCGTGTAGTACCCAGCACCCTAAGTAAGTTCTTAATTGATATTTTTTGTATTCTCCCTAATGAGCAATTACTCTGCGGGCCAAATCGATTACGGTCTATTGTATCTAATTGAAAACTGACCGTTTTGGCCGGAAATACATCCTCACCCCCATTCGAAATAAGGTTAGCAGATAAGGGTATTATGGTCTTAATCGGTTTTTGGGTGCAATGGTTAAATTATGTTGTATCATGGCCACGCGTGTTATTATAGGGGAAGTAAATACTTAAATAGTTGCTGTAATGATGTGTTTTTAATATAATATGAATAATTATTTTCTGGACTTATACATAGGTACTGCAATATCAAAGTAAGAAACGGCTAGTGCTGGTTCTCCGTCTTGTTCGCTTCTTCAGAATATTTTAAAAGCTACCAACTTAACAATATTTTGCACTTTCTTGAAGCCTCTTTTGAGATACGTATTGCATTTTAAATCACTAAAACAATAAATAAGTCAAAAATACTTTCTGTTAAGTTTTTCCGAAACAGTACCTAAAACCACAATCGATCATTCATCTATTGGCTAAATCACCTCCGAAATGTTCAAAATAAACTTAAACAGAGTTCAAAGTAAACTAATTATATTGATCCGCCTTCGCCAAAGTATTTTACGGTATACGAAAGTAATTTATGAGGCACAGTAATAGCTGGGCAGATTGACAGAGAACTAATTTTGAACAAGCGTTTACTAGTTTTTAATAATTAGAAGCCCCTGTCTAACAATACTGTAGGGTGACTATGGCTTTTGGAAAAAGTGGTTTATTTCCCCAATAAAAGTTTATAAGTATGTACTGAACATATCAATTTCTAGATCTTTGAGAGTTTTTAATCACAATATGTTGCAAATTGTCCTCTCCCGAACGAAGGTCAGCCGGGGTTAAGCAAAATAATGCACCGCGGCTCCCAGCCATTAGCAAAAGGAGGAACGATTTGGTTTTAAGTCAGTAAGAGTCTGTATACTCCCTTGAGCTCAAACCTTGACGAGAGAGTCAAGTAAGGATATTCCTCCATCGAAAAAAAATTCGAAGTTCGCTAAATATAATCAGTTTTGTTTTACTTTATTAAAATGTCCGACGATAACCTTTCAAACCAAACAAGGTAACATTTAAATATAGCTACAAGAAACAGTTGGTTTTTCATAATATTATCTGCGGGATAAACCAAAGTTAATTAATTACGAAGTTGGTTATTAATTATGCAATGCAAAATATGATGTATGTATTTATTTGTGATATTAAGATGTATTCCTATGATAGTGGTAGTTATTGTTGTCATGATGGTGATCATGTCTTTTGCTTTTCGATGAACTCTAATTATTTGTAAAAATTAAGTGTAAAAGTGCCATTCTTCGGCACGAATGGGCCGGCGCTACCGGAGTCATGCCTCGGCCTCACAGAAACAACCACAGCGTTATTATTTTCCATGTGAGTAATTGCAACAAGCCGATTGCTTACCATCATACATAATGTTCCGTTTGCCTCCAAATCACATGAAAAGAATTACTTAAAGATTCTTAAAAAATAATTTATGAAACAAAACAATACAGTTCTTCAAGATTAAGAAGTGAACGTTTCCCACAGTTTTTTTAAAGTAAAGTCACAACAGTTTTCCGTAAGTGCGGATAAATCAAGCTGACATTTTACAAGTCTTTGTTTTAAGTTGAGATTAACTTTTATATTTATAGTTTAAGTTTTTACTGGGTAAATTGACTTAAATAGGCAATAAACAGTTGTACAAAACATGTGTGCATATTAATTATTGACTGTTTTAATCCCTTGCGAGTTAAGAAAGAATAAGATAATATTTTTCTTAGCCAACTGTTTTTAACTACTAATGAATACCACTAATTCATATTACTGCTGATTTGTATTAATTAATGAAAGTGGCTTACGTTTTGAATGTGCTTAATTGTTTTACCGTTTACCCTGACCTAGGATTTGCTCCTGTAGATACTGTGGATGCGTTTACAAACATACCTATAGTTTCACATACAAAACACACCACTTCACACAAAAAGTTTTTCAGTGAATGTATGGCACTCTGAACGAAAGTCAGTTGCCCAGCTGCAGCTACCCCCTCAATAACTGTTCAGTGTGTTTAGGGAAATATTCTCGCTAGTCTAGGATCACATAGTTACTTAATCCATAAACTATACCAGTAAGATTGCATTAAAGTTCTATTGTTTTGAATTAAAAAAAAGAGGTTTTTGTAATTCGAATATGTTCTGGAACTTGGTCAGCCATAATGGAATGTTCGATTTATAATTTTCAATTAAGTATTGTGTTTTGTTGTTGTACAAAGGTCTTATTGTTAGTTTATATATTTCATTTGTTCAAGAGGCTAAACAAATGATACGATATTTTGGCACTACGTCATTATTATGCAAACATGGCTTACGATACCATATTATTGTTAGTTGGTATGAGGCCTGTTTAAGTCATTGTTGTTATTTTTCAAATATTCTCCTCGGAGCTATGTTGGAGAAAATGCGGTTGCCAACGACTGGAATTTGGCTTTTTTCGGGTGATTTCTTTTGTTTGATGTGGCTGATTTCTTCTGAGATTTCTGTCCTGGGTGGGGCGAGAATGATTGTTAGACTCTTATTGGCCACTTTGTTGCTTCTCCTGTTCCGAGTCCGAGAAGGGACAGGTGCGCACTCACCTATTACCCCGTCTCTAGGATGCTTGACTAAAAACCAATCCGATCCTTCTGCGTCTCTAGGATGCTCGGAGTATTATTGTTATTGGCGTTTGAGCATGAAGTTTGGAATGCTTTAATCCACTTTAAAGTCTAATATTACAAATCTCTGTATTCATAGAAGAGTCGAAGTCCGGATAGAATAGCTAGGATTGGGTGTTTCCCACCTCATTTTTTTTACAAGACAATATTCCTTGTCCGTCCTTAATTTGATGTGTATGCAAAAAAACCTCTAATTGGAATTCACGACAGAAAATTCTTGATACACAAAAAAATAACAATTCACACGGAAATACAAGTAAGAGTAATAAATAAACATTATAAATGTCTATCGAATGGCAGAAAGGAAACAAACGATCATTTCGGTTTTGTTTTGATTTGCGCAATAAGTTAGTTGTGTTGCTAGCCACGTAGGATTGTTGTATCCGGTACTATGGAGTATTGGCAGTCACTCAAACGGACCTAGCTTTGTATACTTGACAAGTTATATTTATGTTATGAAAACATTCAAAGTTTTTTACTCTTTACTATTAAATTTGTCCTTGATAAATTGCTTTTTCTTTAAAACTAACCACTATACTCGGTGATTTAGTGGTATGGCGAAACGTTGTCTTAGTTTTCTGAACAAAATCGTTGCTTAGGTACAGTTTAAGTAATCATTAACTTCTCTCTCATCCTGGTTGGTACAAGAGGGAATATCAGACTTTTGCTGAATAATAACTACACTGTTTTTTATCCTGCCTGAAAATATGCTTGTCTGAGTAAAGTAGTAATTCAATAAAATTTTCTGTAAAAGTTTGCTTTACAAAGGTACAGGATTTTGAATTAACTCTTCGGGTAGGTATAAAGGGTTTTCAAAAAGATTTAAAATCTCTTGTCTATCACTCTATCTGCGAGAAGTTTGGTACAACAAGAAAAAACTTTTTGTATGCGAGAACCTAACCCTTGGTGCATGGAAATCACACCAACTTGTCAAGTTGTCACAAAGGCAATAATTGATAGATAATATTACAATCAAGGCAACGTATAAATTATGTGCTATTCGATTTTCATCCTTAAACAACTTATTAACTACACAATAAAATTGAATATTGAGTGAATTTTAAACATTTTTTACGATTGTAATGTCAATGTCTATTATAAGTATTCAATGAGTCATTCCAGACACAATTGCTGGCTTTTTAAATTCTAAAGCAGATTTTTTGTTGTCATCCTGTGCCTACTATTCGTAGACGATAATGGAACATGCAATATTGTTATATGATAGTGTGAGCAATAATGTATATGTATTAAGTAATTGTTCAATAATAATATTTTTAATGTGCTTTTACGTATGAGTGAGGTTACCGGAGGCCCAATCCTTCCCCGCCCCCAATCCCTCCTAAATCCCTAAATCTCCAAATCCCTAATCCCTAAAAGGTCGGCAACGCACTCGTAACTCCTCCGTTGCGAGTGTCCATGGGCGGCGCTGATTGCTTACCATCAGGTAATCCGTCTGCTCGTTTGCCGAACTATTAAATAAAAAAAAAATGTATTATGTATTTAAAGGATTCATTATATTTCTGTAGACATCGAACATCGAATAATGATACAATTCTTAATAAGCATTGCAATATTGTTTACCTTCTATCGTATTTTTTTATTTTCTAAAATTTCATTGATAGGCTTATACTAAGCTTCTATTTATTAGATACAGGAATTTCGTTGGATCTCCATTTTGGAGAAAAATGTTGTGTGTATTTTTGCCATTAAATTTCATTGGGAGTAAATCCAATTTCTACGAGATATTCTTTATGAAAAATGGTCGCTTTGCGAAATATTAATAATAATTATTAAAATGTTTTACATATGTAATTAGTGATAAAGGCAATACCTATGTTTTCTCATGCTCCGATTATTAAATTGTTGTTATCTGTTTTACTTATTTAGATGATAGATATTAATCTTTCAAAGACATTTATACTGAAATATTTTAAATTATTTTGTCGTTTCTTCCTTTAAGTAAGGCTAGTTTCGTAATTCGGATTGTTTAATGTGTGGCCATTAATTTTATAAATAATTTTAAACCCTATAACAAACAAATAAAAGAGACCAATCGTTAGTAAAACCTCTATTTAGCGTTGTTTATTTATTAGCTATTTTATAAGTTTGGAATGATTAAGAATTTGGAAAGTAGTATAACCACGGATTCACGAAATTCCGGCGTGAAACAATCGCAGTGTTGTATTACGCCATGTGAGTGAGGTTACCGGAGGCCCATTCCTTTCCCTTAATAATACCTACCTAAATGTCCGAAATCCTATTATTTATATTTTATTCCTTTAGTGTTATTGATGTAAGTACATAGGCGGCGCCGACAGCGTACCTAACATCATCCAATCACATATAAAAAAAAACTAAACTCCTCTCTCCCACACTCCTCATTCCATTAAAAAACTCGAATCTATTCAGAAGCTTATACCAAACAAAGTAAAAGCCTTTATAATTGAAATACGCACTTACATTTTCATCTCAAACAATAGAGATCCAAAATCAATAAGAACCATGTTAACATGAAGCACACTTCTAGATCTGCCAACCCCATCACAAGAACAAAACAATGGGGTAGGGGTGGTCTAAGGGTTCATCTAACCCTCATATTTACGCCAAAGGGGCAGTAATGACCCTTTTTTGTCAACCATCTTTGAAATAAGCGATGTATAAACGGGAGCTTGGGACTAAGAAGATGAGCTATTTATTTATAGGAGCTAATTATCTAATAATGTCACAGTTAATGAGGTCATTTGTAATGTTTTGTCTTGTTGATATTGAATACTACTCGTAGCTTCTGTCTCGGTAATAGGCAGGATAAAAGTATGTTTGATTGCTTTATTCCCGATTGTAATCTATCTCTGTGCCAATTTTCTTTTATTTTTGCTCAGTAGTTTTCATGTGAAATACTTAGTGACAAAAATTCATCCCTTAATATATACAAATAAGCTTGAAATATTTGTGATGATGGAGACCTACTGATGGATGGAGATGGAGATGAGGATGACCTCAAATTAGGATATTGTCAGACAAATAACAGAAATCGAAAAAAGAAGTATAAATATGAATCTCAAAAAAAAACTAGCGGTGCACGTGACAGTTGGGGCAATGTTTAATAAAATTATCATTAAATTTAAATCTAAAGGATGAGGTTGAGGGTAAGTTGAATGAAGTTATAAATGAAAAAATCCATGGTAAAAAAACGCGAAACTCTTCCAAGTATTCGTTGTGAAGGAAGTAAAAACAAAAGCTTCCTTACTATTCCACTCATAGTTTCCTTTGAGCCCCTCAAAAATTTATGCACTCAACGCGCATGCGCTGCGGGTCCCGGCGTCAGCTGCGCGCGCACGTGGCTTCAGGAAGTTTCGACACGCAATCCTGCGCACCTATTGTAATGGATTCGCGTCTTAGCACCCCATGTTTATCACAAAACATAAGGTTCAATTTTTTGTAACTTTTGAACCAACCATGAATTTTGAACTGCGACATTTCTTTCGGATGGAGCATATGTCGCCTTTTGTGCGTTTGGAATGGGTTTATTAAGTACTCGAGAAAGAAAGACGAATAAAATTTAAACATAAAAATACGGCGCAGTTCATCTTTGTTAATTTATTTCTACAATAACGAAAAAGTTTTAACATCAGTCCAATTAAAAAAATGTAATGTTAAAATAATATACACATAGATTTAAACCATTTATAGTCAACGTCAGTTATATTTGAAAATAAGTTTGCACGCTGCATAGCTTCGTATTAGCACCGCAGTCGCATTTGGAAGCAGTACCGGTCTATATTTGCACACTAAGGAGTTTTCGCAAAGAGGTAGGGTGCCACCCTCGTAACAGAAGTTATTTTCTGCGTTTATAGGGTGTTGCTAATTCTAATATGTGTGAGGTAGGTATATGAGTTTGAAGTCAGTGTTGAATTGCCTCTTTGAGTACGGGAACTAAATGCCTTTTTTGAAAACACATTATAATTATATTTTAAACTGGCAACGAAGTTATCTGCTGTAAATTCGCAATGGATTAAAAGTTCAGGAAATTTTTTGATAGTAACTTAATAACTTTTGCCTTATTTCATTGAACAAAAAAGAGAAAACTCGTAAACACGAATTTAGAGAACAATAAAAAAATTGTGCCCCTCCTACAAAACTAGTTAGTGACTAATCAGATTTTATTGAACTTAAATCACCATAGCCAACTGTAAATTAACTGTCAATTCAAAACAACGACTTGCGATGACCGTTCAAAACTTTTTGCACATAAAGTAGCCGACGCGATCCGATAAACAAAAGAAAATCCGACCCAAAACCCATAGGTGGCCGGAGTCCGAGACTCCCAAGTGCATGTACGCACACATCGCCACCCTACTGACGCGCCCCACCACCCGGTCAAGTCGCAACTTGCACAGGCTGTACGATTTGTTGCCCTCCTCGATTCCTCATTCGTCCGCGGACCGTGTCAGCGAGCGCGCGTGTCGCTCGTCATAAAGAGTTCAGTGAACGAGTGTTGTGCTTATGAACAATCAAGATGGTGCGTAGCTTATCGCAGTGGACGAAGACCCTCAGCTTTCCAGCGAGGTTGTCTCCCAATCGTACATCAAAGGAGAGCGTCGGGAATGGCCAATCGTCCCCAGGAGTGTCGCCAACTCCCAGCGCCTCATCGCTCCCCCAGAGCTCGGATAAAACTATCACACCAATACCTATCACCGAGATCAGTCAAATCGTAAGTCAAACTTTTTTAATTCAGTTAATTCCCAAGTCATTGAATTTGTTCCTAAGAGAGGGGACATTTATATAGTTGCAGCTGCAGCTCAAGTATGCATGCTGAATGTCAAGTAGTTGATTCTATACCAAAACTTACGGTTAGTAATTTCGCAGAAATGTAATTCTAGGTCTACTTTACGAATACATAATTTAATAAGAGCTGGTATGTGAAATTTTATGGCAAAAAATTACGAAACAACTTTATTCATGATGAATAAATTCGCAATACATAATAGCAATGTCCTTGTAAGCTCTATGAGTTTGGTCATCATACGCTTCAGTTATTTAATTGGGCTGTCATAACAAGAGACCGTCCTTGAAAATTCCATCAATGTAGTTACCCTACTTTAGAACAATAAGATTACAACCTAGATTTTATTGCATGATGACAATATGGTTACTGTTGACGACAGTACGATGTAACAATGCTTATGAAATACCTTATTAGTGGGTGAAAATTACTCTTACAGAGTTACACCTTTGTTTACAAATAACATCGCGAATGGCTAACAGTCCTTTACCTCAATAAGGTAGGCTACCGTTACATAGCTTTCCCATAGCCGATGATATACGTGTATGAAATTTGAACCGTACTTTATAGCACAGATGACCATATTAGATGATCATTAAGTACGACAGTATTGAAAGGAAGTGTATCAAAAACCATATTCATATCCGACGAGGCACGTGGTCTTGACGTGTCCATTGCTGTTTATGTTGTGTGGCACGTACGATCGATAGTGTGGGAACGTTCGTTGGATGCCAAAGTCGGCGATGGTGTATGAAAATTGATGTTCGTTGTGCGCGGGGGCCGGTGCGCCCGCGCAGCGCACCGTTATGTCCCCCTTGCACTCACCTTGGCAAGGCCGCGACGAGATGCGAGTTTTTTGCGAAGCATGAAAGCATGACTTTCACCTTTTAAGACACCTTTCTAAATACTGAAGTCTGTTTTTGATTCAGGTCTTAGGTTTTAAGTACTTGCTTGTGTAATTGTTGGGTCGTGTAGACTGCGCCTCCTTTATAAGCGTGGCCACCTTGAATAGGATATTTTGTTGCAGTGAATAAGTGAAGTGCCGTTGGTACCGTTCAGTGAGCCTTTGTAATGTTAGAAATACACCTCTCTAATGGACTTAACCGACTTCTGCGGTTCCTAACTGACACAAGAAAACAAGTCAGCAATGATCTTTTGAACTCCACCAATATTTTCATTCGGTGTGTAAAACGGAAATTCTAATTCGTTTTGGTCATTAAAACTAGGATTTTGTTTTTACGTGTCAGTGTCATTCATGTTATCAATTGCGTATAATTTTGATGTCTTGATACAATATTAGGTTCTGATAAAAGTGTAGATCAGAATCAGAATGTTACAACAGATTACAGAACTTATCAGATGTAAACACGTATCAATTGGCCTAGAAAAACTACAATGCCAACATTAAAAATCTAAATCTAAATTTGGAAACACGTGCATATCAAATAGCGTTAACAAGTGTCATTATTATATCATAACATTGCATAACCAGCCAAATATTGTTATCCACACATAACAATATCAAGCTTGAAACTCTCAGAACTATCTCGAAGTTATCGTCATTCCAGACTTTATTTTGATTCCTCCTCGACTTTATTCACACACGTAACCTACTTATCGGAGATATGGTATCACATATTATCAAATGTTATGCAAAAACTCGGCAGTGTATGCAAGAACAGACGTCGTATGCGGTATGCGAGGAACGGACAATTTTACCTCATTTGATTTGCAGATGTCGCAATTCATTGCTCAGATAGTATTTAGAATTCCATTTGTAAATCAATGCGAGGAGCCAACGAACTAAGTGTCGGATGACATTGAAGCGATACCAACCAAACCAGGCATTATATAAAAATATTTGCTTATTTTTAATTGTATTTATCGTGTGATAAATAGCAATGTTAGCTTCGGACCGATGTAAATTGATTACCGGTCTCGGTGTAGAGCAGGAGAAGGAACGGGGGCGTTTTAATTCAGTAAGAATCTGAGACTCTCTCTCGCCTCACCCTGGTCGGGAGAAGTCAGATAAGTGTATTAATGAAGTATTGACTGTCTGGTCTGGTAGCAATATCCACTCTTTCTCCCGCACTATGAAACATTAAGTTAGGTCTGTTAATCTTACACAATTATTTTATGAGACAATATTTATTTACAACTTTATTGTCACACGCAAAATTATAAATCTTACCGTGTCATGTCAATATAAATAGTGTTTTACTAGTTTTAACTGATTTTGGTAAAACTTTATGACATACTATAAAGACAAGAAAAGATTTCAAATACGCGATGTTTATGTTTTCATAAAAAATGCAGTTAATCTACTTGTGATATCAATGTTTTAGTTACTTAATGACATTAGTGACTTTATCTTTTATGTAAGGTATGACTTTTCTTAATATTTTTAAACTTGAAAACGTATTATGTACTATAATTGCGTGTTATAAACATACAAATTATTGCGATAGTATTTTGAATGGGTAATAGCTTAGTAATACATTGTTATACTGAGAACTAATGGTTTAATCATCATTAAAACAGTTTGTCGAAAGTTATAAACGAATTAGTCTCAATAAAAATGATCAACAAACCACTCCGATTCGTACGACAATACGCAATAAAAATCTTTTCGTCCATCTCCTTAATATTTCCAACAACAAAATGTCAAACAGCTATGACCTGAGTCTTAAAAAATAATCGTAAAATGAATTGATGGCTCTCTTGGGCCGCCATTTTCGATTTATGGCGCGCATTTTGACGCGTTCCAAATTTTAAATGGATTATGGCAAGTACCTAAAAAGCGATATAACCTTTTTAGTCAAAAGTATAAATTAAAATTAAACGACTTTAAACCTCTTTGGTATTTGTGATAGCTGGCCAATTATTACAAGAGTGCATAACTTAGGTGCGCAGGTAGTAACTAGATAGGTAAGTTTAAGTTCTTTTGCAATCCAGCCAAGTATGTGGCGCCAACTTATTAGCTTTAAAAATGGCGTGAAGATATCCACTTTATTTTTGTTACTGGTTAATATCGTAAGAATTTGTTGCAATTTTGGATTGCGTGTGATTACGCAGATATGCCGTTGGACGAGGCTGGATTTTAACCATTTTTTACTTGAGTGTTAGCTTTTCCAAGTGTACTAAATATGTAAGTTAGGTAATTGTGTTTTTATTGCATCGTCTTATTAGTTTTGGTATAAAGATGGTTTTATCGGCTATGTTTTTCTTGTAAATTGCTCTTTCGTGGTTGATTACCTAAGCAGCTTTAAGAGATTGGCTCTCATTAGGTTTATTATAGTACTTAGCACTTTCTTAACCATTAGGTAAAACGTTGTTTACGACTATGTCGTTGGTCTAAATCCAAGTCCCGTAAAAAGTGACAAACGTTTTTTTGGTAATAACAACAACCAATATTTACTTGAAAGTACAGTTGCTTTCTGCAAATGATAATAAATGGTTGCCAAATCGTATAAAACAAAGTTATTTTACTGATAAATACGTATAGCTAAGTATATTCTACTAGGCATATTGTAAGCTTGGCATTTCATGGCATGATGATCTTTCCAAGCGCGTTGTAATTCACACGCGCGTGCGCTAATGGATGTCACAACACAACTTTCTTAACGTTTTCTTACGATAATATTTTATTAAACTATTGTTGTAAACAGTGAGAATTGTCTTATATTATAACAAATGATGTTATCTCTTGACGATAAAAGATTCCATCACTAAATTAGCTCTAATTTTTGTCAACATAATTTATAGCTTAATTAGCAGAATTTTATTTTAAACGCGTGGCATTATTGAAACTATTTTGTAAAGTGCAAGTCAGCCATATTTATTAGGTATTTTATTATGTCTGTGGCGGAACGAACATCTGCGTGTCAAATTCCTGTGTGCCATGTGCACTGTGCAGGCTTGGGAAACGAACCGTGCACATGTGGTAGGGAAAAAAGGTTGCTACTCGAATATTCCTATCGAATACTGGCCGGTTAGAAAACTTGGTTTTTATTTGAATTTTAATTTAGATACCAATCTGTTTTTTAAGGTTATAATTTGTATGTTCTATGCATACTACTAATATCATATTAGATTTTTTCTAAAATAAATAAATAGGTGTGTTAATATGCCAAACATTTACCCAATTAAGAACCTAATTGTTAAAACATAGTACCTAGTTAATGTTGTCAACTATGTGTGTTAAGTACTCATAACAATTTTCGTAAAAGAATGTAAATCCTTAACGAAGTGTAAATCTTTTTTTTACCTAAATACACATCATTGGTTTAATCGATTTCCATAAATACATTTCAAGCCACTTCAAGCTTGAAATTCATATCCACAATCAACAAAAACTAATAATATTTTCGTACTTATAAAAACTTCACAAAAGTGTGCTTCAATTGAATAGTAGTCGCAGATAAAGGAAGAGGGTGGTTTTTGTCGCGTCAGCTGTTTCTAAACCCGATACACCCGTACACAGGGTGTTCCGCACAAAGGAATTAAGTGAAAAGAGATTCCAACCGATCTTTGTTTTTTCTATACTATCATTTTTATATTCAACCTATACCTACACTGTTATTAGTTTTATTTTTATTATTATATGTCGGAAAAGGTTAAAGATATTGAAATATGAGGCTTCTGTGCACGTGTGAAGGTTCTGTGTTGAATGCAATTTGTAAGTTGTAAGTAAGTTGTTTTTCAACAAACAAGCAAGGTATATATTATGACTTTGGTATTTGGTAGAAAAATATTTGGAATTTATTCCTTTTAATAGGACATAGAAAAATGATGGTTTTAACAAAATATCAGACATGGGGCTACATGACATTATTGCATAAACACAATCTAATCTCAAATTCATTCCCAATAAAAGGGGGTATTGTCTATCTTAAACAATGATAAGCTGTGTCAGCAATGTCCCAGTATCGAGTAACATCGAAACGGATACGACATCCGATATCGAGATATCAGTAATCGTCTCGACTCAACATCGATATGAATCGGATTGACTCCGTACGGGATGCGGACGCAAAAAAATGAACTGATAAAATGACGTTTCCGGTTATGGAAAGCAAAAAGGATGTAGGGGAAAGGATGTCTTTTTTTCGCATTTCAAATTTTAACGGTTTGAGTGTTCTGTTTTTGAAAATTGATAAGTCGTTAAAAGGATGGCTTAGAATGAGGTACTTGTTTTTGGATTATGCTTTTTTCGAACCATCAACAAATAAACATTTCGTAATGAATCTGTAAATAATTTTATACAAACATAATGTTTTTAATTAACATAAAAGCTTAACCATTCAGAATTCATTACCTTTAAATACATATTTTAAAATCATAAAACGCACCCGCCTCCTTCAATAGGCAGACAGAAAGTAATAATTCGGAATAAGGAGTGTTCGAAATTCAAAAATTCCGGGGTAGCACCTGCTGGCGCAGATGTTCGGATACATTAAAACCACTTTGAAATTGTATGAAAATTTCGGGATTTCGAATGCGTGCACGCACCAACAGCTGTTGAAAGTTGTCTCAAAAAACTTTTACCTGTGCATAAGAGGAACAGGGTATAATGGAGGCCGATCAGCTGATACTGACATCTGGTATGCTTTTTTTTAATAATGGAGGTAGTTCCTATTTATAGCAGACACACGACAATCGTTAATTCGAAGGCCACAAAAACATTCCAGATTCAAATATTTCCTTTTCGCATTTCGAATAAAAACTTTTTCGTAAACATTCCGATATTAACACAAAGGAGGTCACTACTCAAAGGTTTATTTATAAATGTTTCAAACAAAGGGCCCTCCGTGTGAGGACGTCTGTTTTCTGTCTAAAGCCCTCCTGTTTATTGCTACATGTCTATTGGGAGTAGTTTTGCTTCCCCAAACAGTCTTTGAGCGATCAACCTTTGCTACCGCGGGGATCGACTGTTTTATTTAGTTAAGTCCCCTCTTTAGTTCTTAGTTGATTAGTTTGAATGTTAAAGTAATAAGGCTGGGTGTTGTCAGACTAATAATGGTGATTGTACACGACACGGACGACACCCTAAGCGTTCGTCGTGTGTTTTTGGAAACTATGATAATTATCTAATTTCCTTACGGAGTAACACATAATGACGATAATAAGTAGTAATTGAATATATTCCTATTGGTTTTTATTATATAATGACGTTTGAAAGCTCGTTTAAGTGCGTAATGAACTCGCCCATTTCTTTTATGAAGTGTAAAGATAATTAACTATACAGACAAGCTTCCAAGATATTATATGCTATTAAAATACCTTGGCTATTGTAGTCTAATCAGAATACAGTCAAACCCTTATTAATCATTGAATCATTCAAAAGTAACGACCATTAGAATCGAACGTTACCAACCTAACAACAATTAAATAAAAAAGATATGATTAGGTACCATCGATTTTGGAACGTTTTTCAAAATTGAACGTATCAATTATGGGTTGCCATACGATTGTAATAATTATACAGATCTGATGGATGGATTTGAAGAGAACCTTTTTTGATAAAGGGGTCTTATTTAAATTTGACTTTTGTGATTATCTTAGTAGTAATTTTTGTGTTTTTGTTGATCATATTGCTATGTTAAATGCGTCTTAAGTGCATAAGATTATTTATTGCGCCAGTTCAAAAATTATAGTGGAGTACAAATATTAAATAGCATTTGAATCATTGACTGACTAAGCGATACTTCTAAGCCATTAATTCATTACAAATTACTTATGTTTGTCCGTTCCATTCCCTTTGACTAATTAAAACAAATTAGTCTATAAAATGTTATCTGTAATCTTAATTATTTTGACATCACGGAAGCTTTCATTCTCATTACTTATCAGATGGACAGTCTAACTTGGGTTGCATGTTGGGAATACTTACCGCAGTGTTTTAACCAAATGAGAATGTTCAGTGAACTTTTATAAACATTTTATTTTTGATGATAGCAATAAATTATGATTAGTTTTATGGTAGTGGCTTCCTTAAAGGGATACACTCTTTATAACGTCTATATGTGGTTGGAATAATGTTGTTTTAATCTGTACTACCACACTTAAGAACTAGAGTTATAAATGTATAAATTAGTATTTTTTTATTGAAGATAAAACATAGCCGTTCTTCCGCCATAACATCTGAAGATCCGCTGTACAGAGAAACCAGAATCAAGCCTTCCTAATTATTAAAATCGACACTCAATTGACCGGATGTTCGGCCATATTTAAACTGTGATCGCGATCCCAATAATCCAACCGCACTTGGTTTCCGGTGACCTTCCAAGTTTTTTGCAATTTACATTAAGACTTTGTTTCCTAGTCACAGAGTTTAGTTTTGAATGGGCTTTTTGAAGAAGTTGACAGACTTATGTATGTGTTTTATACGTGGGAGAGTTTTTGAACCGTCACTTTACGGAACGGATTTAACAATGCACACTGAATTGATCGCGACAAATTCTATGGAATCTTTAAACGAGATTATGTCCTAATTTAGTTAGTTAATGTTATGATAATTGGGCTTTTAAAGGCAATTTTCTTACATGATTTCACGGTTCGATTAACAAGAATGTGTTATTAACGACACATGATACTTTAACTGTCAGCTTTGGGAATGGGAGGACAAAAACTCTATTTTGGATAGTGAATACACAATGAACGAAATTACACTCGGAGTCTTTCGAATAAATACATTTAAATAAAGGTTTCGAATTGAAACCTATTGTTGAAATTGAGTCCAAAATAAACAGCGATAATTTAGTGAACATTGGATATTAGTCATGTCAAAAATCAGGTTGTACAAGATTGCACGGTCGATGTTTAGTCATCGTTTTGTAGTGCGCGCACGCAGCGCGACGCTTAATTTATTAGACCTATATGGTTGTTCGGACTCGAATCCGAAATTCTCGGCGCGAAACTGATCGTCTTTATCGATTCTCAGGACGAGAAGCGGTTGTGTGGTGTTGGCGAATGCAAATCACCTGTGTTATTGAACTTTGTGGAAAGAATATTTTTGAGATTGACAATCTAGCTCTCGTTTCGCTTACAATTTACTCGTCTGTTGGGGCCTTTAAACTTCTGCATATTATTACTGCTGACCTCGAAAGGATTGCGCTGTAAATTTTAATAATACATCTTTATTTATTTGTCATTTTTTTCTTGAAAGTTGTTTGTAACCTAAAACTCGACCTTGAGAGCAATATGTACAACATTTGCCACGTAGACAATTTTGAAACATCTTTGTTTGGATTCCTCATTTATTGTCCGTGAAAAATCGCTACCTGCTCTTAGCGATAGGACCGTATCGAAAACACCAGACTGGTTCCATGAAATGGCAATCCGAATTTACATCTATTGCTATAATTACATCCGCCATGTTTTTTCGCAACAAGGTTTCGCATTCGCGCCACGACAGAAGCCTAGAGTGGCTTCTTCTTTTGTGTCTAACTTAAATACAACAGCGAAATATGAATATTAAATTATACCGTACATATTTAAGATCGTCCGAATTTTTCGCAAATGGCAACTCCGGATAATCGAGTCGATTAAATACGTTTTATTGTTCCAACGTTCCCACGGACGGTGCACGCGAACGCGACCGTAGCTTTTTTATTTTTTCAAAGCATCCGCGCCTCAGGCTTGATTCTGAAGGAGTCAAACTGCTTTCATTTGAATCTCGTTTGATTGTCGGTTGCTGAGGCAGTAGTACACTATCATTAGTGTAATATTAGCTGCGGTTTCGGTGCGTAAGCGCATTTTGACGTGTGTAAGTAGCGTGATTTATTATTATGTAACTACCATTGTGTGCATCTTGAAATTGAGGACTTAAGTATGATCTATTTGGGACATTTCCCGCCTTACTTTTTCTTTAGGAGCTGTCATGAAGCATTCTTTTTTTATTGCACCTGTACGCTATAATCTACAGTCAACTTAGTTTTTTGTCGTCGAGAAATCACAGTACTGCATGATTACTAACACCATAGCTGTATTTTGCAAGCCTACTTTTCAAACCGGTTTGGACGATGATTCGCGACTTGCTTGTGCCAATTTATACGTTAGGTATTTTCCCTCAATATTTACCAAACACTACAATTATGTTTTGTTTTATTTGTTTGTAGATAGACAATTAATATTTAAAAGTGGAACAAAATCCAACACTTAAGATGAAATAGGTTGTCTACATTTTTTTCTCCGTGTCAACGACACAGATGGTAGACGAGTATAAAAAAAATAAAAACGGCAATGTTAATATAAAATTTGTTGATTAGTATCCATATATAGATAGGCAGGTGTCTCAAAAAAACGGCGTAGGCGCATAGGTGTGGTAACTACCAGTATAAACAAATTATTATTTTGCAGTTGCCACTCCGACAACAGACTTTGTGCAGTGTGGACTGTTAAGTAATTTTTGTAATATTTTTCATTTTTTTGCCTTTATAATAATAATAATGAGTTATGTGGAGTTTTTATACGACTTATTAGAGGTAAGATTGTAATGTTTAATTTAATTAATTACACTAACAAGGCTAAAATTAATAACGAGGCGAAATTTGATAATTGTGTTCTAAACGTTAACTTAATGAGACAGCTATGCGCGTGCGCATACGCACAAAATCAGTAATATAACAAACGCTTAAAAAAATGTACCAACTTGCAACAAAAAAAAAATATAATAAATATTATTGTTATTTTTATTAAAAAAATCATGTAGAATATTCTTGTTGGCCCAACGTTGTAGCCAATTAATGCAAACGATTTGTTCCAATGTTGGACATTGGACTCTAATATCAGATGTGTATGTGTAAGTTACAAAGGTCTAAACAGGTGTCCGTTTGGTTGTCCAATTACAAGATGGGCTCTTCTAAGAAGACATTACATTCGCTGGTGTAGTTCCTTGTATACACTTGAACGATGGTATTAAAACTTTACTAATACCATACAAAGTAATTTGTATTTATGTGGAATATTGTTGAAAGTTTATAGTTTATTTTTTTATATGCATTGGCAAAGGTATAAGAAGGCAAAACATTAACATTTACAAACATTCGAAGGAAATGTTTACACTGAAGCATATTACGGTTATAAATTACTAAACCACGAAAGAAGGTCTAAATAAGACATAAAAACCATTAAATTGAAAAAAAAACATTCAACTAAGTTGTGGATAATTAAACCCAGGAGGAAGCAAATCATCATTAACCTATTGTCAAAGAAATATTTCTTTAAGACCTTCCATATAAACATGGTCCCCTAGTCCTTGCCCCGTTTGTTAGGTCTCAGACATGTCGAGACACGTTCGTAACGGCCTGTTCTACCAGAATGGATGAAAACTTGAAACTGCCTAATTAGATATTAATACCATTCATCTTTCTTAAAACATAATAGTTTGTGTTATGTAGAATAAGTGCTAATGGATTCCTTCTATTTTAGTAGAGTTTGGAAAAAGTTGCCTTGTTCATCTATGGTTATAATGATTAACGGAATCTCTCTTAAGTCCAACAGATTTTAATCTAGGTATTTCCATCAATTTAAACTTATAAGGGTAATGCAGAAATCTATTAAATTAAGAATCTGTCAATTATTAACAGTTTTTAAATTCCGAATACTAAGTCTCACCTACTCACAGAGTAAAAATCCAGCTATGTGACATTACTTAATACCAGAAATGTCCCACAATTACCCGAGTGTTGCCAGAAGAAAAAACAAGCTAAGTACATTACCATAGATGATCAGATAAGTTTGAGGTTCTTACGAGATGAAATGCGTTTACGCAAACGAATTAAATGGATTCTAGGTAATCTAGAAATCTGTTCAGGAATGTGGCTAGGGTTCGGTCAGGTAGTGTTTACGTAAAGTGAATATATTTTCACGATTTTCTCATCGTGAACGATACGAATCGAAAGCAATATTTTGTAAATTCATGTCACTAATAAACATTATTTGATTAATATTTAAAACTAAAAGAGTCATAACCTAAAAATGGAATGATATTTACAAATAAAACCTAACGAAATAAAATGAACTACTTATTTATAGAAATGACTGGTAACGCCATCTAGTGACAATGCAGCAGAACTATTCATTCATATTTGTTTTAGGGGTAAAATAAACTTACTATTTACGATTCAGATTCTGACCAAAATACCCATCCTTTTGACTTATCTAATGCCTTACCGGATAATTCGTAATTGGATAAAAATGTCTACTATTTAACTAAATCTTTATTATTCATTCGTTTCTAAGAAATGGCGGTTGTAACCTTTATTAAGGCGCTCTTTAGAGAGTGCTTTATCTAATCGCTGGTCATAAACGAGTAGGTCAACAATAACATTATGTAATACATTCCTTCTCACAGATAACAGTGAAGAAAATAAAGGTATTTCTCTTAGTTTACTGGTTGCTTTACAAGTTGGTATTTACTAGACCTTATTGAGATGACTATAAAGCTTATTTTCATGTCTGCATTCCACGAAAAATTAAGTCAGAATACCTCTGCTTCGGTTTTTATTATTGGCAACGTCGTAAGCATAATTGTTACTGATAGAACCTTTTAAAGAAAAAAAAGAAATATGATCTTTTAAGACCTTTAAAAGATTCTCCAGTGACACACAACATAGATGTTGCTTTACGCTAATATTTGCAAGACATATCCTACTTTGCTAAGCTAAAAAACAATTTAGGTACATTTTACCCTTGCTAAAAGTACCTGACAACCTAAAATATACTCATAGGTAATATAATTATAGTTACTTATTGCAAAACACAAAATCCTAATAGAGGATACATGTTTGAGTATTAAGATTATGTATGTTAACAAGGCTTTTTCGCTTATAATCTGTTTACAAAGTGCTTACGCATGGATTTGAAGACTTGACTACTCGGCGGAATTCTGAACTATGAGCCTTTGTATTGCCTATCTGGTTATATTTTGGAACTAGGTCAAAAACGACGTACCTAAACGATAACTATCCTTATGATAAAAAATATTAATTTATATAATTTAATAGAGTTTAAAATTGAATAAATCGTAGGTAGAGAGAGAAGAATTGATTCTAATTCCTAATACTAGACGCGAAAGTTTGTAAGTATCGTTTATATATTATGATTATAGATATTAATAACTGTTTCACGTAAAACATTTTGATGATGAAAGATTTTGGATTTGAATGAAATGCGGCATAGAGGTATTCATATAATAACATTTACCTGATACTGTAGGTGAAGTCACTGGAAAAGCTAGTATTTAAATACCTTTAGACAAGTACAAGTATGGAATTGGAACGATCGCAACTTAAATGATACATGAACCAATACCAGAATACTATCAACTTTCCAACATTTATTGCTTATGCAAACGTTTGATAAAGCCGATAACTTCCCCATAAGTCAATAAAGAAGAGGCGCCGACACGATAATCTTTTGCGACTTGCGCCCGCGCATCCCACGGTGCGCGATAAAGCTGTATCTCTTCCGGTCATTGGAGGCTGTGATATCCGGTCAATAAACTCTTTACTCACCTATATATTAATTGAAGATTGTGTAATAATTAATAAGGTTATTAGTTTAAGCTATATTTAGATCAATCTCTAGTCTAAAGTTATTGAGCACTAAATAAGATGCAAAACCATAGAACAGTCATTCAGATATCCAGACCTACCTATCTTGTTGACGAGACTCTATTTGTATTGTGACTCAAACAACCTTGCTTAAGAATTCTCAAAGAAATATGATTCATTACTAATATTTGTTTTTAATGAAAGGTAGACATAGTGAACTGAACAGTAATGATACGGGATTCATACTTATAAACAAATGTCAATACATCGTATGTGAGTAACGAATAAATACGCGGTGCAGCGTACTATGATAAACGGAATGCGTGTACGCGTACATCATAAACGTATTTTTCCCATGCATGGGATCCCAGCTATGGGCAAAGGCCATAAAATTACGAGACCTAGTAACCCCCATCATGGCAACAGAATGGCAAATATCTGCCAATCCGTTGTGAGTCATGCCATTATTCACTTTACTACTAAATGGTTCATTGATAACTTGAAGGTGCCTGAGTTATGCGCTTGCGCAGATCGTAAAGAATGAGAAATGTGAACTACATTTTTGCTGGCTAAATCAATATTGACTAGCAAAGTTATATAAATTCAAAAAAGGCATCTACGAAGATACGATTTTAGATTTTTAACGCTTAAATTGTTATGAGATGTTCAATGAATTCCACCCACCAAATTTACCATATACAAATCAATCAGTGCTCAAATATTTACCACGGTTTGATCTAAAATATTTGTACTAAGCCGGCATCTCATAATACAAACGGATTAGTTCCATAACAAGACTACACCATTTGTCATTTTTTATTACAAAATACTCTTTAGTCTTAATGAATTAAAAACATGGATCATTCACACCTTATGCCTTGCATTTAATTTATTTCTTACTGTAGGTAACATAAAAAAACCCGTTAACTATTTCAAATGAGTTATCCGTACCGTAACTGAAGCATTAAGTCTTTTAACGCATTCTATTACTAGATTGGTGTACTACAGTGCGTCACCGCCGCCATCTTTGTATTCTCCTCACTTTCTGACATATTGGTTTGGATAGAGAGGTAAGGAAGAGTGTAAGAATGAGTTTTATGTCTATTTACGTGTGCCTTCTTATAGTTTGGTAATTAAAGCTTGTTTTAAGGATTTAACATTTCTATAACAGTTTACTGAAGCTTATAGTGATGGAGACAGAAGTACCTACTAACAATCGTTAAAAGGTAGGTTAAACGTATAAACACACGTCTTAAAGCAATCCCAATTCTTAGTTGTTGATAAAATATTGCTTTGTAAAGAAAATATAATTATAAAAGATCTCACTATCAGATTTTTTAGGATATATCACGTCCGATTGATAAAAATCAGTCTACTTCTAGTATTGAACTATTTTCAATTTCTATTATTTTACCTTGATCGTAGTTTTAGTCATCGAAAACCTTCCAAAATACTTATTCAATAGTTCCCATCCCATCAAATCTCTAATCCTCATAAGGTCAGCAACGCCATGTCCTCCGTTGTTGCGGATACTTAAAAGTGGCTCATTGCTTACGATCAGGTAATCCGTCTGCTAGTTTGACGTCCTATCACAAAATAAAATTCCTTAATCATTCTCAACAAAATGTATGTTTATACGTACAGCTGGATTTTTATCACCTTTATCAGCATTGTTTATCTAGTCCCCACTAATCCTCTCGCGGCCCCAATTAGGTCAAGGCAAATTCTCGTCATTCAAATGATCGGTAGGTATATTTGCAGACATTTTTATCTTGTTCTACATACCTTGCTTGCTTCATTGGGTCTTTTGTCTATAACTTCTGAACTTTACCTATCTCCTATCCTATCACTTTTAATTATTTGTTGGGCATTTTTGGGCTTCCATTTTTATACTATACAGATATGTAACAACCTCTTCTGGATAAATATTAGCAAGGTCACGTGATGTTCTGTAAATAGACACACAGGATCAACGGCCTTTGCTAGCCAACAATAGGATTGAAATCGCAAATCGCAATCGCATTGTCGTGGCAAATCCAAAATGGTGGTTTCCGGCAATCGATCAATCTGCGCTTGCGAACGCATTACCCTTTTACCCGACCCATTATCCAATTGAACTAAACGGTTAGTGACTTCAATTGAAGTTGCACTTGTTAGGGCAGAGTTATGTGCCGTGATTGTTTCACTGGGTTGGATGTTAAATGGATTGCAGTAGATCGCGATCTGAATAATAGTTGCAACATAACAATAGATGTATCATGTAACGAATGGCTCAATTATTCTTGTTTCGCAATATCCGAGTTAGTAATTAAAAACTTTGAACTGGTGTCTGCAGTAAGGTTCTCAATGGAAAAACATTATTTCGGTTGATTGAATTATATTTGAACATTTTAGAACGCAGATGACATTGCAAATTAAATCACAGACAATTTTTCTATAATTTATCTAATAGATTTTCTATTTTGTGATCTTAATTAAACATCTTTCACTTCTAAGGACCCATATTGTCTACAAAGTACTAAGTTGATAATTACACAACAATCGAGTTCACTTGACGATTGTTACGAAAGCTATCGTTTGATGCGCGCGCGCTGACGACTGACACTAGAGACCTCTGCCACTTCCGGTATGTCTGTTACACTGATTTATTGGCATTTATTAGTGGAATGGTACTATTACCGATAACACGTGATTGACTTTATTTGTTTTGAATAATTATTGAGTAAGTCAAGGTGTAAATTAAACTTCTTTATTAAGCAAAAGTTTAATATAACCATCATTGATGTTTTAAATTTGAAGGAACACTAGGAGTTACCCCAGATTTTTCTGTACCATCAACCGATATCGAAAATTCACCTAGAAGCCTAGAATCTTCTGATAAAATCCACTTATCTAGGTCTTAATCTTTTATCAGACACGCTCCGTTAGTCGATGTGTCTTGTCTACATTTCCTCTCAATATGTGTTGTTCTAACGGTGATCTCTCACGAAGCAGTACGTGTCAAAATGACTGTTCGGAAGCATATGCGCATGCCTGCGGTTTCTTCTGGAATTTTGTGGCGTGACAGAATGACAGTGGCAAACGAAGGTATTCGGGAAATGCGATTTGTCTAAATAGCCCTGAATTTATCTTCACTTTACATTTTAGGATGTGGTTCCAAACAACCTGATGTTTCTTTGAAATTACTATTAATCACTGTTTTCCAAACAACATGCCAGAAAATACTACATTTTGCTATTATTATAACTAAGAATAGCAAGAAACAAATTCCGCATATTATTTTTTCGTTCAATTAAAAAAGAAGTCGACGTTACATTTTTACATTCTAATTCCGTGCTTCACAGAACTCCTATTTCAAATTAATTTTAACATCTAAACAAAACAAACTATGAATTAATGTATCCCAAATGGCGGGACACATTTTAGAATTGAAGTCGGCAACCCGAGACGTTCGGGCGATGACAGACAACCTAATTGATATCGCGTTCGTTCTAACGAAGTGATCTATTTTGAAAAACATAACAACTACTTACAAGAAGTATAAGATGTAATACGTTGCAAGGTGGGGCTGAAGCTAATCGACAAAAGGGAGATAGGATTACTCAGTCCTATGAACAGGTAGCTTTTAGTGCAGTTACTGATTGCATGCAACGTGACAATGAATGATGTAGTTCAGCATAATTTTGTAAATCTAAAAATTCCTAACAATGTGTGCACAGAAAACAAACTGGACCATAATTATCAGTATTGAAATAACAGATTACTTTAATCAACGCATAGATAGAATCTCGTAACAGTGACGCAGCGTAAACAATAACAATCAATGCATTAGCGCCGTATGATGGATCGACGTGATGTCAGTCCATTGAAGAAATCCGTTTGTTTATCAATGAAGTTTAATATTACTCCCACAATCCCAAATAGCTAGTAAAGCTGATATACGATTAAGATAGACCGTTTGTAACGGCCAGAACTGCAAGAGACGTAGGTTTCTTGTGGGACTCTGAATAATGATGGGATATGAAAGAAAGTTCAAGTACTATTCACTCTACTAATAATGTTTCTTGCTTTGGCAAAGAGACAGTTTATTGTGTAGAACAAAACATAGGCTATCTACTTTTGAACTAGGTAGGTATTAAGCGAAGACTTTCTGAAATAAAAATACATGCAGATATCAATGATTCGCCAAACGATACGACAATGCAAAAAAAGAAATGAACGACATAGAACATGATGAAATTAATATGTACGACAAACTTTCAAACAAACTTGAATTATCAGCAGTGCAAAATACATACTTGTTTAAAAAATCAAAAGTGTGATGATAATATTGTTTTTGTGAAAGCTTCGATATATAGCGATCCCATATTACTAAGAAAGTAAAAATTACTACATTTAAGACCATTTCCAAGATTGGTGATTAAAACATACTTTAAGTGAAAGATAGTAGATTATTAATTTTCATAAACATTACTCATTTCATAGCTGTGTACAATTATACTTACGTGTTCATGTGAACGCACGCATTTTTCTGAGATAACAATCATTAGAAGGAAACTACGGACTTACGGAGTATCTAATACAATAGGCACAATTACATTACCTACATTGTTTCTGATAGAGTCCGTTATACCTCACATCTTCTTCCGACGTGTAAGTATGATCACGCAATTGATTTGTAGATAAGAAATGTGAAGCATTCTTGTTCATTATTTTTATAATTGAAGACATATCATTGTTTACATCGTGTACAACATTCTGGACGTAAAAAATAATAAGCAGTGATTTTTTATCCATAAAATTGTAAACTTCAAAAGCATTGAGTTTGTTATCTAGATTGTTTATAACGTTATTGATTTCTATTTTCATTTGTTTAAACTTTTTATCCACTACTACTGTTTTGTCCTAATAAACTTCATGTTCCGCATTAGCCTTATTGCAATGATCTCCTCCATTAAATTACAATTTAGTATCGAGACAAAACAATGACAGAAATCACACATTGTCCATTACATAACGTTTAATTAGACATCATTACATATTCCACGGTAATGTTCCGCTGCCGGGCGTCGAACTCGCTTCCGCTGCGCGCGCGCACCGATGATAACCATCGAGACTTATTATTTAAATTTTGTAATACCATGCTCTTATGAATATTGAGTTGCGTTGTTACGGACGCTTGTTTTATGAAAGAAATTACCGCAATGTTTCCGTTAATTTTAAAGTGATTTAAGATGGTACATATTGATTACACACGTATATACCTTAATGCATAATTTCGCGGTATTATTATGCACCCAAATTGTCAATAACCGCTTTGGATTTCACCTCGTAAAATGGGTTAATTCTCTTTTATATCTTAACGATGTACTCTTACAAGGTTTTATATGAATGATATTGGAAATTTTAGCTAATTTTATTGCCCAGAAACGGTACAAAAGAGCCGGGGCGCGAAGGTTATGGCAGAAATAATGACTACATTCAACTTAGCTGATAAATCAAAGAAACTTAGCAATTTAACTTAGATTACTGAAAATAAATAACTATCGGTAGTCACGCAAGGCTGAGGAAATATTGCGTTTACTTTACAAGTAAACATTATTAGTTTTTTTTTTATTATACAGTTATAATAGGCAAAGTTTCTGGTAAAAATGCTAATAGTTGAAAACGTCACAAATTTTGAATAAAGTTAAACTTGATCTATATCGTATTCATATTTAACCTTAGTCCCGAGATCTTAGGTACGACAAGTTCAGTTTACTACGGATACACTTGAAAATAATCCCTGGATATATTTTAGGTGTAATGTTTACATTCCCACGTCAGCGCGTGTCGATAGCTTAACGAACACAAAACCGTATCAGCAAGGTAGATTGAAAAGTAACAGAGGAAACTGAACTTTATTTTTAAGGTGATAAACGTAGGGGAAACTTTTAAAACTTTGTCCAATTTTGGTATCACATCACCGTCAGATGTCAGTCAACTAACGGTGTGACTTGATGAAAACAGAAGTGTAGAAACGTCAAAGAATTTGTACAAAGAAGTGTACCAAGAATAACATTGAAGTAAGAAAAAAATAACGGTTTCCGAACCACTTCACCCGCCATTTTCTAAATTAGAACACAAACTGACAGCTAAGTTCGCGCCATAATTTATATGGTGCGTTCCGTTTTAAATGATGATGGGTGCGTTCGTTTAGGGACTTTTCTTTTTGAATATTCAGATATATTTTTGGAAACGTATATTTTATCTACAAGAGTTTTTATTTAAGAGTTTAAAGTATTTGTCACAGTCGAATAAAAATAAATAAATCAATCAGAGTTTTATTTTGAATCGTTCGGAATATTTTTTCGACTATCGCCAACATCTGTGCTAAACTGTATCCCATAAAACTAGTTTAAAATAAACTCAATAGCATTTATCCCCCTTTTCTTTGGCACATTTATAAACCTTGGTACATCAAATAATACAGAGGCAAATGTTGGTGTTAACAATCACCCGAATGGTACTCGTAACAAATTAGAAACGTCAACTCGTCGCCCGCGTCGTGGCCGGACGCGTTCGTCAAGTGAATTGTGACGTATGTACATACAATTGTTTTGACTAAAATAACTTTTGTGGTTTTAATGGCAGCTTTTGGACCATTTTTGTCAATGTTATGCCCGATGCTAATGATGAATGTACTTATTAGAACTAAAGATTTGGACGAAAACCGACTTTTCGACGGTTTTTGATCACGAAATTTGCAAAAAACCTGTCGATATTTAAATGGCTGCCAAATCAAACGGATCTGAATATTGACGATAACTTCTGATAGAAATCTAAGTCTGATATGTTCAAGGTAAAGGCAAGTCTGTCTGTCTGCGTGGGAGATGTGATGCAACCCTCTGCACTGTGGGCGTATGACGCTTTACCTTGTAATTAGATAACGTTTTTATGCCTTATAAGATAAATGGAACCTTGTTGCTTACCTTCCTCAAAGTTGAGTGTCTTCGTGAGAATCGTGGGACGTGACAACATTATTAAGTAATTCATAAAAGTACACGCTTAGCTTTGCTTCAAATAGAATAACAATGTTGATTTGCATGCCATCTGCGAACTCAGTGCGACAGGTACCTACGCGGATGATTCACGAATGTTTTTAGGAAATAGTAAATCTTCGATATACATAGAGAACGCACGACTTATTAAATGACTGAAAAAGATTCAAAATCTATTTCTGTCCTCTTCCTACACCAAAAGTAGATGTTCTATGTTATGAATTTATGATTATTGGCTTTTATAAACTAAATCTGTGCTCGTTAAATCTTATGTTCGTAACCTCACTTTAAATGTTTTTATTTTATTATTAATACCCTTGAGAGTCACGCGTACATTAATTATAAAACGAATTAAATTGTTTTAATACAAACATTGCACGTAGGAGGATAAGGTCTTGTTGCCTAATAAGGTTCTTGTTATCTCCGAGTATTTCGTAACCTTTTTGTCGGCAATCATTTGCATGCATTATGTCAAATAACTGATTAATCACATTCCTAATGTCTACCAATATTACTGTACAAACATCGTTAAAATAGGCTGAATAAGGAAATACAAGTGTTAGATGTCTTAAGCAGTCGATAGTCTGTATCAAAAAACAAAACGTTGTTTGACAGTAAGATTTACAGCGTCATAAATATTGTTTGAAATTTAAAAATGTTTAAAGTAACGCTATAACCTACATATAATAGGTATTATTAAGCTCTCTAATGTCACATTGGCTGGTGATATTTTACAAATGGCAGCGTTACATCCTCATTTTCTCTCTATCCTTTTTCTGTGAGGTGTTTCCGCGCCAAAACATCATAACCACCGCGTCACTTCAGCAACCTGCTACGTTTCGTTCCTACTATGTTTACGATACAACGAGTTCTATAATTGAGCGATGCGGGAGAGCTCAACACATCGCGGTCCATCTTTTTAGAATACGACACAAATAACATTCTATATTTGTAAATTTATACACCACCAGCTTCGAGAGCACCTAGGACTTTAAAAATGATGCAGGAATCTCATCCTTATCCTTTCGGGACAAAACCCATAGTTAAGTGTCGGTAATAGATAGGATAAGGTACTTCGTTTTACTTGAATACAATATGCTAAGGTGGTACGGTTACGCAGCAGCCATGCCGATGACCACATGCATCAATGTTTGTAAATAGAAACTCGACGTACTATGAAACAGCTTTGATCTCTCAGTTTCGAAACGATTGCTGTCCACCGTCTGTTTTCTTCAGAGGAAAGTTTAGGATGAACAAGGAACTTTCAATGTATTTTGAAGTTTCGCAGAAACTTGGCTTTACATTTCGGGTTGCGTATTAAAAGATCCGTGCGACGACTAGCGACATCTTCTGAGCAGAGATTCAATCTGGCTTTTGTTTACTAACAATATTTAGCATTCGAAATGTATCGCTTATTTTATATCAGCGTCAGTCAACAAACCAGTTTTTCAGTCTTCGCCGAGTCGGTTTCATAGAAAAATTAGCTACGACATGTGAAAGTAACCTGTTCAAAGGCATCTAACGCTTATATTTGCTCATTCCATTACCCAGCTGGTTTGGGAAGTGAAAAATCACGCTTATCGCGGTACAAACATAGGGAACGGTGGTCCGTGGCTCGAGCCATCTGTTCGTTGCACCCATAAAGATAACGAAAATGTACAAACGGGAACGCATTCACTACGTATCAGTCGTTTGCGGTGAACGCACCCGCGCCTTTACTTTGAATAAATTACGCGCGAAAAACAGTCGGCCATTTTGCATATTTCCGTACGATGTGTTCCATATTCGAGAGTACGGTGTGTATACTGCGCCCGTTTGATATTCTCTTTGAAATGTGGTTTATTTTTAATCGCGTTGTCCTATTTAATCCGTTATGCGAGCGTGGCAAGCGCCTCAATCAGTCTCAACGGTAGCCGTTGCTTTTGACGTCGTGTTTTCTGTTGAAACTATACAGCAAAATGCTGAAATACATTATTTCTAAGATAAAAAAGGTCCTTATGTTTATAAGAGCATACGCGTGTTTATTTGGAATATGATTTTAAATATTTTTCTTTTTATTTCAGATATATCCAGATCCGGAGTCTGAAAAGGCTATTATGGGATCGGTGGTGTACTGTATCCACCATAAGGAAGGATGCCAATGGTCTGATGAACTACGCAAATTGAAGGTGAGTGGGAAAGCTAAATATTAGCTAAGATAAGTTTAAGTAGGTAAATAGTTCGATCGATCTATCACTTGTTGTAGTGCGCCTGTCATGTCACGACACATTTATTTTATCTAACCGACAATAGTCTCTAGTACATACCTACCTACATGACAACTAGGTACGCTGGTTCCTTTTCAAAAGGGTTCCTTTTGCCTGCATTTAGCGGGAACAAGATAGTTTTTATAACGTTAGCGTAAATAAAAATAAATTACCTACTAGATAGGTAATTTAATTCTTGAAATAATAAAAAGTAGCAGTAGATATTATATTTTGTATTTTTTATAAATATCTAACCGTGTAATTAGTGCTACAAATACATAGTAATAATAATAAACAAGTTTTGTACAAAAGTTTGTTTTTAGTTTTTTTGTAAATTAAAATTGTATTCACACTGTAAAACAAAAAACATTTTTATAGCTAGTCCTCTTACGAATCCAGAGTGTAGATTTAACGATCAAACGCGACCTATTTTATCCCTACACCCGATTCAACATCCATTTTAAAATGTGTTTTATTATGCGCAGGCGCATTTGAACACGTGCAAGCACGATGCGGTGCTCTGCGCGGCACAGTGCGGTGCGATGATCCCGCGCGTGTTGATGCAAGATCACTTGCGCTACACCTGCCCCCGTCGCCGCGCCAACTGTGAGCACTGTCACAAGGAATTCTCAGGGAGCGCCTTAGAGGTAAGGGCAGAATTTTTGGAACTATTTTTCTCCTAGGAATAACAATATAAAACCATGATTATGATAATGATTACGTGGTTATCGGAATTGACAAAGACTTAAATTAGATCGGGTTTGAAATCGCTCTTTTCCAGCGATTTAGCAATCAATTATTTGAAATGTTCAGTTAAATTGTCACATCTAACAAATTCTTAACTCGATTTCCAGGAGCACCAAGGAAACTGTGGTCATGAGCCAGTTTACTGTGAAAACAAGTGCGGAGCTAAGGTCCAGCGCAGACACACACAGCAGCACATCCAACAACATTGCAGTAAACGACTGGTGCCTTGTAAACACTGCGGGCAGAGTTATACACAGGTGAGCTAACTTGTCATTCACTAAAATCTCCATGTCAAAAATACTATGGTAGTAATCAGTGCAAAACCAGAAACATGCCTAAATATCCAAAAATAGCTTACTTGGCAAACTTCGTACCGCCTCAAATATAAGAAATCTTCCCTGGACTTCAACGAACATTGTTATACCACCATCATCCAAAATGGACAAGCTGTTCTTGAGTTTTAACGAGACTAACGAACAGCAATTCATTTTTAAATATTTGAAGAAAACTCATATGCTTTATTCAATAATTTTTTGATTGCCAAATCTAAAGGATCTCTTCAATGTTTCTCCAGGACACAGTATCGGCTCACGGAGCGTCATGCGCCCGCGCACCCGTGGCGTGTCCCCAGCGGTGTGGAGCGAGCGGCGTGCCGCGCGCGGACCTGGCGGCACACCTGAGGGACCACGCCGCCGCTGCAGCTGCTGCTGCCTTACCCTGCTCCTTTAGAGATGCTGGCTGTAGATTTAAGGTAACATATTCTTTATCCAAATAAAGGAAACTAAGTTCCGAACCGTGATGGCAGAAACCATTTAAGTTTTAAGACTGCAAATTCTTAATCTTGATTTTCATTACAGGGCACAAGACAAGCTCTAGAAAAACATACAGAAGAAAGTTGCCAACAACACCTAGCCCTCGTGTCAGCTCTCGCCAGCCGTCAAGCGCGGCAACTAGACTCCTTGCGAGCAGCAGTAGCTAGATTGTCAGTCAACTGTTCTGGTGCACTTGTATGGCGCATTAGCGACTGGGCTGCCAAAATGGCCGAGGCAAAGTGCAAAGATGGTGTCGAACTTGTGTCCCCTGCGTTTTACACCAGTCAATACGGATATAAGTTACAGGTGAGCTTAAACAAACATTGAGACCACGAATATTTTCTGTGAAGTTGTTCAATGATAGAGAAAAGTCCATTTTCTTAAAATAATAGCGCTGTATGCCTCGGAATCCCACCGAAGCATTAGTCATGATTCCCAAAAATGTTTGAATTTGAGAAAAATACGTTTGCTCCACTTTCATGCTTCACTAATTTCTAACTTCATCCCACATTAGAATGCATGCCAAATTCCCAAGTCGTTGCCACTTAGCAATCAGAAAATCTGTAAAAATTTTTCATAATCGACACTGCAAATATAGTTGAGATGCTAATTGGCAAGGTTATCTTCAATGTTACTGGAATATAGAAAATCGTGTTACCATCCAAAAACTTTCGTTAGCGCCGTATTTGTTGCATCATATTTGTTGGTAAACAAAGCCACGCCGCTATATTCGTGTGAGTCAATGATGACTAAACTCGCGTCCCCACGGAGACTAAATTAGACACTTGCTCATTCAGTGTGTAATGTAATATTTCGAGTGTAATAAATCATAGCTGTTCCTTTTTGTAACTGTGACATTTGTTAATTAATTTCATTTTTCTTTTCTTCTTCTTCTGTTATAGTTTTGATTGACTTGGGTGGCAGCGTTATTTTCGTTGAGACTTATATTATTTTTTCATTAAATCCTTAATTTAGTTTAGGTCTTTTTGAAGTAAATTAAGTCTTATGTTCTTTATTTCAGGCATCATTATTCCTCAATGGCAACGGAGCTGGTGAAGCTACCCACATGTCGGTGTACATCAAGATCCTTCCAGGAGAGTACGACGCACTCCTTCGCTGGCCTTTCGCTCACACGGTCTCCTTCACCTTATTTGACCAGAGTTCAAGCCCAGACAGAGCCTGCAACATTGTGGAAAGCTTCGTCCCTGACCCCACGTGGAAGAACTTCCAAAGACCCTCAAAGGAGCCTGATGCACTAGGCTTTGGGTTCCCAAGGTTCGTTTCCCATGAAATGCTTAAGAAGAGGAACTTCATCAAGGATGATGTTATGTTCTTAAGGGTTAAAGTAGATCCGAGTAAGATTGTAGCTGTTTAGTATTAATGTTAGTGTACATTTTCTATAGACAAGCCCACAGATGTGACACAATTATAATTTAAATAAACATGCCAGATTAAAATTTTCTGTCAGGTCATTAGAAAACCTATCATACAATTTTGGTTCAAAAAGTTTCGGGTAATTTTCGTTAAGGTTTAATTATCTAGTTGTACCTTCAATATTATTGTAATGTTCAAATTTTGATTATAATTACAATGAAAGAGATATAGTAGTAATAGGACTAGGATGAAGCTTAGGGTTAAATTTAACTTACTTCTAACTTCAGTCTGAATCCAAGTTAACTTAAGCTATTAACACATAATGTGTATTGTATAGTCATTATTTAGAATTAAGTAACTTGAAGTCATAGATATAAATGTAAATACTATTTTTATACTTAGTTCAATAACTTGTACATATTCTGTAAATATTAGCTATAGGATGCGCGTACGCAATTGTTATCCTTTCACTAAAGATCTCTTGAGTTTCAATGCCGGCAGAAGAACGTAACAAGCTCAAGTTAGTTTCAAAGAATTCTGTAACTTAACTTCTTAGCTATAGTGTACATATTTCATAAACTTGTTTTCTTGCTTGCCAATTTCTGTGCCATATTCTGCTATGTTTATCTATTAACACAATAATTTGCAGATGTTTTTTTTTGTAGAATGTCCTAGAATTTAGTTTTGGTATACAAATAATTTTGCCTTGTATATATGGGATTACAAAATAAGTGTGTAGAAAAAAGCCAAAATAATTGCTCTGTTATGAAGACAGTTCATTAGCGCCTCAAATGCACTCTAGCGGTCCTTACTAACAACGAACTAATGAACCCAAATAGGGCTATTAAGTTCCCGCTTGAGCTTCTACTAGTTAACAAGTAAACAATCAAATGATATTTGAGTTCAATTTGGGCACTACACTAATATAACTAACACTATTTAAGTGGGTAGTACGAAATTTACTAGTTTTTCCAACTACCCACATAATTAAGTTATTTTTTTTTAATTTAAATATTATGTTACTAAATTCAGGCCATTCTTATAAAATCGAAGCCTTGTAAAATACACACGTTTTTATAGTTGACTGCAAAAATAGTGTGTAGTATATTTCCAAAAACATCCAAAACGCATTTTTGTTTGCCTTAAGCGAATATTATCGAAGGCTTTTTGAAAAATGCTTTGGATTTCTGAACTATCTATCTATCTTCATTTCCAAATCTTTGAAACAAGACTAGCTATGTTATATCGGCAGATCTTTGTATATATTCTCTGTTTTTATGAAAAATGATTTGTTTTTTTATGTTATATACTATTCTGTACATACCGCCTAGCTTTGTACATAAAGATGAATTTTTTATAAAAAAATATTTGATATTTAATCTAAAAATTCTTATGTTTTCGTTAAGCTGGAGTTAAACCAAAGTGTTATGATTACTTTGCGTTTTAAATAATATGGTTTTATGTACATTTCCATTTTGCAAAGTATATCAAAGTAAAACACGGCTGAAGCTGTATGTAAGTTATATATATTATTATATTTATCTCTATAGATATACATTTAAGTTTTTGTTTTTCGTCTTATGTGTGTTTCTATGTATTAGCTGTCAGTGTAACGCAAATTAGTTTTAGTTCGATCTAAAAGATTTTCAGTTATTTTTTTTTAATGAACAAATAACACAGTTGTTTATACTGTTCGGTAAAGTACTAAAAAGTCTAATTTTCTTATCTAATTCGGATCTCTTGTGAAACGCTTTTTTATTAAAATAATAATTTTATCTCAACTGTAATATTACATTCCAGTAAAAAACATTATTTTAAGTCTGGAAGCCATTTTGTAATTAATTTATTTCAATACAATTAAGCTAAGGGTTATATTACTAAAATTTAAATTAAAACATAATTCGGATGTTTCATACATCCAGGAAACTACACTTCATATAAAAAAAAATAACCTACATTTTTTCTCACAGGTAACCCTAGCTAATTGTACCTTTTCGGTAATCTTTAGATTATGGCTAGGCTATTCGCTATAACCTTAGTACCTATTATAAGACTAATTAAAAATAAAGTAAAATCTGATTAAGCTTAGATTTAAGTTAATTATTGTAACATTAAGAAACACATGGACACATTAGATTGTAAGAAAATAAATAGAAAAATGGCCACACTAGATTTTTAAGGAAAAAGGCCCATCTTAGATGATAAGAGGAAATATACTATTTTGTCAATCTGAACATGATTTTCATTACCTTCCCATAATAAAATTCAAGATACCTACAAAATATACCTACAGTAAAAATATGACTATTGATTGGACGGTTGCAGCAATTGGCTGTACAAACCACTCTGTGAGATCCACAAATTTTGGTTCCTGGGGTGTCAAAAGTCAAAGTCAAAAATCATTTATTTCAATTAGACCACAGTAGGCACTTTTGAACGTCAAGCAAGCAAAAAAGGAAAAAAGTATATAACAATAGCTTTAAAATTAAGCGTGTCAGTCTGTCCGTCTGTCCTCTAGTGAAGCTATTTGCTCGTTCCAAAGTGTAGATTCCTATGGAGAAGAACGAGCAAGAAACTCCATGGTTACTCTTTTTCAATCAGTTTTACAATACATTTCTTTGTTACATCATTTAGTCGGTTCTGATATGTGAGAACAATGTAACACTAATGTTCAGGCAAAAAGTACGAAAAAGAAGTGAACCTCAAGGACAACATAATTAGACAGCCTGGAGCTGACCAGTCCCCAATAGGCGGCGCCCGTTCACGAACATGACACGTACACCAGCACCGCCCAACTCAACCATATTATAGGGAATTGGGCGATCCAGTGCCCGTGCCACCGCCAATGAGACCTCTGAGTGAGCATGACAGCTCCCAGCTGACACAAGTACCTATATTCTACAAGTCTTACTTAACTATAATAGGTTACAGGGCACTCACATTTACAAAAACTTAGAAGATCATCAACAATTAACAACATAGTGTACAAATTAATAATTAAAATCAAAAATTCCTCTAAACATCCCGTGGAGTAGGACCAGCTAGCCTACAAGCATTTTTATCTTGTATATAATCATTTAGTTTGTAGTATGCTAGTTTACATAAATGTTTCTTTATACATAATTTGAATTTGCTTTCATTTAGATTTTGAATTTCAACTGGGATTTTCTTATAACATTTAACACAGAAACCCAGGAATGACTTATGCACTTTTGCCAATCTAAATAAAGGCTGACTCAATCTATTCCTATGTCTAGTATGATAATCATGTTTGTCAGATACCTTTACAAATAAGTGTAGGTTTTTCCTAACATACATAATGTTTTCATAAATAAATTGACTCGGTACGGTCAGAATGTTGATCTCCTTAAACTTTTCTCTGAGGTGTGATGTGCACCCACGACACAGGAGAAAATCCTAGTATGCAAAGCCTTTAAGGGGCAAAATAAACGGAATCAAGTGAGCTTATACAAACCAAATGTGTAGATGGCGCTGACGTCGTCAAAAAATGTATAAAGGTGTTTACATAAACTGTATTTACCTGTATGTAGGTAGGCACATATGTAGTTATATATCTTTATCTATACTCATATTATAAAGAGGTAAAATTTGTAAGTTTGTATGTAGGGGGCTAATCTTTGGAACCGCTGGTCGGATTTCCAAAATTGTTTCACTTATAGATAGCTACAATGTTCCTAATTGCTATAGGCTATAAAACATCACGCTACGATCAAATGGACCCGAGCAGCGATTGAAACTGCGCGGGAGAAGCTATTAGCAATAACATTACATTTTATCTACAAAGACAACATACAAAGTTGTTATAGACTATCTACCATTTTTTTATGGAATAGGAGGCAAACGAGCATATGAATAACTGGATGGTAAAGGATCAGCCGCTCATGGACACCCGCAATACCAGAGTAGTCACAGGCGAGTTGCCGGTCTTATTATTTACTCTTACTACAAACCGTTATTATCTATCACCAAGTTAGTGCTAAACTAAAAACCTATTTAGATAACTTCACTAAATAAACCACAGCTCTAATAATTGAATGTTCCTTTATCTAAACTATAAATTATAGAATGCAGTGAATAATATATAGTTCCATTTGTGATAGTAAATGTAATGTATGTGGCAGTGATAGTACCTATTTTGTTAATAATGTACCTATTTATTACATTTATTTTGGCTGCACGGTTTGTGCGGTGGCTGGGCAACTAGCTATTTTCCACAAACTTTTTATTATCCACAAATTGTTATTTCGGGTCTGGGTGTCATGTGCATGTGAAATTGAATGTTTGTCTCCCACGCCCAAAAAATCTACAAAAAACGGGTTTATAAGTAATATGATGAACAATGAGCAAGCAAAATCAAATAAAACCGTAACTATAATCAAATTATTTACTAAATTCCTACAAAAAGTTTACATACATACAAACTTACATAAATAACAAAAAAAAAAAAAACGGAAAACTTATACAAGTAACTTACAGGTGGCACAGTAAACAATTTTTTTAAGAAGTTATAATCATGCAGAATCAGCTATTCCCCCTTCTACCGACAGAGAATGGTATGTAATGTCATTCAAGATTTTTTTTTCTCTTCTTTCTATCACCAAGTCATCAAAGTCCAAACACGCTTGAGTTACTATAAAATCACCCTGGGCTCCCTACTATAATTAGCTAACAGTTATGGCTAGTCTAGTTTCTCATCCAACATTTGTGTGAGTAATCTGTTAAATATAATAACTTATAGTAAAAGAACTTAGTTTAAACATAGATTAGTATTGCAGATTTGAAAGTAATCACAGTGCTATGTGTTCTGAGAGCTTCCTGATTGGCTGAATGTTGATGTGTTGAGAGCAGACGGCTGTTGTAACCTTTGCTGGGCTTTCTGGAACAGAGAATCATAAATTGAGTAAAGAAAAAGATGTTGCCAAAGACTATAGGGTAAGACTCTCATACATGAGGGTGGGGTTTTGAAACCTAGCGAGTGCTATTGAGCTATAATAATACCTTTAATGTGGTTTTTTGTCCCAAATATTTCTATCTATATTGCCGCAGCCCATAGGTTAAGGGTGCAGGGTACAGGTTTGAAACCTTGCAACTACCAAGGGGATTTTTCCCAAGTTATATGAACATACTTAAACAATGAATTATACCCATCTCTATTATATGAGACTTATCTCATAATATATCTAATAAAAAGTGGTTTTATATGTATAAAATTATAGTTTCTCATTGGTTTGTACTTATGTTGTTTTATTTTTTAAGTACTCTACATTATTTTTGAGTATCATGGCAACAGAAAAATCTGACAAATCTGAAATTTAAAGGAATAATTATTATTAACAGTACCAGTTGTCTATTTAATATACACAATGTTATGCAGAATAAATTGTATTTACTTACCTTTTGTATTTGAAGTAAATAATCCATTGCAGATGGTAGTATTGGCTTTGCAGAATTAATTTCCATCATAGTCAAGTGGTCCAGCCTACCATAACCACCTCCAGACTTCATCAGTGCGTCCATAGAGGTCCGTAACTTAGACATGCGAATGTCCCAAATGTCTTTGATTATAGTTTTAATTTCTGCTGCATTTGGGACATCTTCTGAGGCTGCACCGAGGATTAATTTAGCTTCTACCATGTAGTGCTCGTTAGGCATTTTTGTGAAGAATCTGAAACATTAGACTCAGTATTTAGAAGCTGTAATTGTATGTATTACATATAATTGTATTATATTAAATGGAGATATTGCACTTGATATTGGTTTAAGTACCTGTTATACATAATTATACATAGGTTATAAAGCAGTATTAATTACAATTAACAACTTTTCAAAAATCTGTCGCTTCAATCAGTTCTTAAACAGTTGAAAAAATGTAGAAATTCATAGGTCTGTTACTGCTTAAGTTGTAAACAAACATCATTATACTTAGGTGCTGTTAACAAAGTTAAGTTAGCCTCGAAAGTATATTGAAAAAATAATAATAATTTAGAACTGTTTCAAAACAAACTAATAAAACTAACCTAGATCTCTTTTCTTCTTCCTTGATATTTTCCAAAGTATCCAATTCCATCCAGTCCGGAGGTACTATACGGCACTTCTGTTTCTGTTTCAGCATCATTGCAAGCCATAGAGGCACATTTATTGGCAGCCCAGCACGAAATGGTCCAAATTCACCGCAAATCAAGTAGATTTTGTCGTAAGAAAAATTTGGTATTACACTAATTATTCTGTTTTCGCCAATGAATTCTACCTCATAGGGATCCATTTTAAAATTAAAATATTGTTTAAATGCACTAAGACAACATAAAATTGATAAAACAAAGTTTTTAACACTAAAATTAAGTTTTGTTTTGGTTTATTTTGACATTGAAAAGTGCGGGAATCGGCGTACCTATACGTTTTTATGCACAGATTATGTCAAATAGGTCCTGTACACAAAAATTTCCATACTCTATTTTAATTTTCTTAAACATTTTCAAACCTTTGGCTTTTCAAAATTGACCATTTTAGGTTTTTTTTTACTTTAAGTATATTATTTCGTAAGTTGATGTTTTATTGTTTAAGATTTGGATGAAGTGGATTTCAAGACCTAACTACTGACATCTATACTCTTTAAGTCATAACTTAGACACGCGGTGTAGGACGTTACATTCAATTAGTTCAGAAGATTACTGTATAGATGTCACTACTGGTATCATTTTAAGATAATAATTGTAAAGCAAAACTTAGGAAATTGAAAACAAAACTTTCAACTAAATTAATATCAACTGAGAATATATAAATTAGCTCTGATCCAGCTTGATCTCAAACATTCTAGAATAACAATAAATTTGTAGGGTAGCGATCGATGCAAATCGTTTTGGCAAAGTGCAAACTCCTAATTACTAGCCGTAAATTAGGGTGGCCGGTTGACAATGTCTCAGACGGTTGATATTTATGGGAGGCCTCGTTGGCGGGGCCCGGACTTTTGCCACCCCCATGTCTGTCATAGACTAACGTTTTATGTGTCTTCGAAACTGGCTTGACGATCCTATTTCAAAATAAAATATTTGAATTTCTTACATTGGAAGCGAGAGTGCTCGTTATTGTCTACCATGAGTCATGGCAGTATAATGTGGCTAGTACCTTCAATATTATTTTTAATTAAGTAGGTAATATGGCCGTTTTAGGTATTAAGTACTGTTTTATGGGATGCCTAAATCGGCAAAAGAGCAGACGGATTACCTGATGGTAAGCGTCGCCCATTGACAAACGCAACACCAAAGGAAATACCAGTACGTTGCCGGCCTTTTGGGGAAAGGGAGGGTGAGGGATCTCCGGTAACCTCACTCACACGGCGAATTACAACGCTGTGGTTGTTTCGGTTTTCTGTGAGGCCGTGGTATCACTCCGGTCGAGCCGACCCATTCGTGTTTAAGCATAGCCTTCCCATTTTTTTATGTAAGTAATAGTAATCATAATCGGATCACCTGATGGTAGGTGGTTAATGCCGCCCATGGACACTGCAACATTAGAAGATTTAAAGGAGAATTGCAACATTAGATAATACGACACGACCTTCAAAGTAACATATACTTTGAAGGTCGTATCGTATTATGTAGATATTGTAGAATCCGTCAGTCTGTTCGACAGTGGAGCTAGCTGAAGCTTAACAGTTAATGTTAGTAGAATAGAAAGCTATAATAAGAATGTTTTATTGGCATAAAAATGAGGTACACTTAGGTATGTTGAAAGCCCTATTTCCTGAGCTAAAAGAGACCTGTGTTACACAGGAGCCAGTGTCTTCTCAATCAAAAACAATTTATATGCAACTAGCATTTCGTTCGCGTGGAATAGTGACTTCCTGCAGTTTTTGTTTAGAAACTATCCTAAGTATGTCCTTTCTCGAGTTCCAAACTATGTTTGTACCAAATTTCACACAAATAGGTTCAGTAGTTTAGGCGTGAAGAAAAGACAGACAGAGTTACTTTTGCATTTATAATATTAGTTTGCAGAAAACTGTGAACTTATTATAGGTAAAAGTACCTAAATATGGACAGCTATATATCGTATAGTGGCCTAGTAGACATTTTGTATTTTTAATAACAACAAAAAACATACAATGAACTCTCTTTAAAACATACAACCACTCCTTTCAACATGAGACGATATTTACATTTGAACTTCATTCCAGAGAAAGAAACTGATGAATAATGCATCAGGCGCTAGCTTCTACCTACTCTAGCAAGATGCAAAGGTATGTGTTAATAATAATATACACAGACTTATATACTTACCTATGTATGCAAGTATACAAGTATTGTTCTGTAAGTGACCTTAGTAATAACATTTATGTTAATCAACATAACATTAAGTGTGGGAGAGCCATGCTTCGGCACGAATAGGTCGGCTCGGCCGGAGTGATACCAAGGCCTCACAGAAAATCGGTGTGAAGCAACCACAACATTGTGTTTCGCCGTGTGAGTGAGGTTACCGGAGGCCCAATCCTTCCCCTCCCCCAATCCCTAAATCCCCAATAGGTCAGCGCACTCGTAACTCCTTTGTTGTTGGGAATGTCAAACTCTTACTGATTTAAAGCCATCCCGTTCCTTCTCCTCTTACAGTATTATGCTTTCACCTGCAAGTTGCAGGCTGCAACACCCGAAAGGTGCTACACGACCTGTGATGAGAAGATTAGTCGAGTGCTTCTGAAGGTAGCTTTATGTCGGCAGTGGACAGAAACAAGCAAACAATGTTAATTATATAAAAATGTAAATATATTGATGTTGAAAAATATAGGCCGGTAGGTACCAAAAGATACGTTTGCAGCGAAAACTAACAATACCTATTTATAAAAATTGGATTTCATGTCGATGTTATCAAAATTACTTTAGACAAGCAACGTAGGTATCAGTGTAGTGAAGTTGGCTCATGTAGTTAACAAGTATTAAATCTGTTCGACTTTTGACTGATTAGTTTACTCAGATTCTGCTTCTGAAAGACTTGATTCGTGTATTTTCCTACCAGGAGTCTGCCTACGTCTTGTGAACCTGATCTACGTTTGTTTAAAACATAATTTTGTAAAAGAATTAAACTACTTATAGTGTGTTCATGGTGGTTTAGATTATTTTTGTTACAGTATTTAACTTTTTTATCGGTCTAAGGTTGATTTAGACAAATTGACTTCTCCTAAAATACATTCAAATGTGTAAACTTCTTTCTAATTCGTTGCTATTGCTACTTTCGTAATGTAAATTATTTGTGTAACTGCATTTATCCGGTTTTATTACGATGTAGGTATACGAAAAAGTGTGAATATTTTTATGCTTCGAACGAATGGAGTTCATGCTTTACCTAATAATTAAAATGCTTAATATGCTGAAGGTTTTATACCAATAAGAGGCAAAGAGAAAGTTCTCAACACTTAAAATGTTAAAGTGCATAAATTCAGATAGAACACTATTTGTAACGGTTATTCCCAGTCCATTCTAATACATCAGAGTCACAATCTGACTGACTGACGGCTTCCATAATATAATTAAATAATAATCAGACTAACGCTTAAGTCAGATGACTAGGTATTTACGAACCTGAAAGACTTGTGCTTAGATATCCTTATTATAAAAGTGAAATGTTACGTTTATTCCTCTTTTAACTAATAAAATCTTTAGCTATTTGTACCTAAATATCCATCTCATTCTCGAATTTTCTGATTAGAATTCGGCTGTTGCTTATAAATCAAACTGAGAGATTATTGTAACGATTTACTTATATTTTCTAGTAACTAACAAAAAGAAAATAAAACAATTTAATTTACACAAAACATAAACTACGATACGCAGGTCTTGAAAAAACAGCTTTTCGAAGTAAAATAAATAACGAAATCCGTCTGCACGAATGGAAAACACACTTAGACATCTTTCTTCTTAAATCTGCATACAAATTCGTGAGATCGCGCGCAAATTCGCCCAGTCATTTAAAAGCGATTCAGTTTCAAGCGGGAGCGCTGTTTTTTTGGCCATAAATATGTCGCGAGTGACACCTAGCGATGTACTGCCATCTAGTGGCGGTGATCAGTATGCTAGTCACGTGCTCTCAAACATAGATGGCGTTGCATGTCACTCAAGATAGTGAATGTGTTTCAGAAGTTACTTTGAAATATTTTGTTTGACTTGCACGCACATGTACTTTGTTTTTCCTGTTTGATGTTTTACGAAATACATTTTCATTTTATTCGGTTGTGGTTAACAAAGTAGTACTTTATTTGTTAAGTTATACTTTCTGGACACAATTTTTGTTAATGGAAGACATAATATTATCTGAAAGTATATAGGTACCTAATTGTAAATAGCTACTGTAACGTGTGATCAAGCTTAATATTTATTTATAATTTCTATTTGGAACTTAAAATTAGGAACATCGTATAGAATATTTGTAACATAGGGGGAGGCCTTTGTCCAGCAGTGGACGTCTTCCGGCTGATGATGATGATAGAATATTTTAATAATTGGGTAGTTTCCTAAATCAAAAATAAATTATTTCGACGTTTCAATACAATAAAATATTGAAAAATAACTATTCTTTTATTCATCGATCGATCGATACACTAATTTTTAGATTTTTTTTGAGCTAATTATTAAGAAATAAGTGAGCTATTTGACGCAAAAAAGTTATGACGTCATAGCTCAGTTTTTCATACAAATTTCATAGAAAAGTATAGTTTTTGACGTTTGGATAAAAGTATTGAATTTGACTATTTGGAAACTACCGTATTCCTCATCTTCCTAAATTCATACAGCAGTACCTAACAAACACTTAACTTTACTACTAATTACTAGAATTTTCACTATCCAAAGCCTACCTGTGCAAACCTTACATCCATAAATTCAAGTATTAGCTGACTACAGCATTATTACATACACCTACTCAAATTCAACATTCAAAATATGTACATAAATTTCAAAAGTCTAACATCAAATAAAAACGACTATGATCCCACCATTGCCGAGCACTGTATGTGGCCACTGCTGAGCAAAGGCCTCTTCTTGTAGGGAGAAGGTTAGAGCATTAATCACCACGCTTGCTCAATGCGGGTTGGCGATTTAAAACTTATAATTATAAATTATAAGTTCAGGTTTCTTCACAATGTTTATCTTCACCGTATGTCAGTGGTATATAAATAATCATAGAAAGTACATATAACTCGTAAAAAGTCACACTGGCACTTGCCAGGTTTCGAACCCACACCCTCTAGGTAAAACCCCCCCTGATATCAGGATGGTGTCTAGTCGTTTGACTTTCAAACAAAAGGTTCGTGAGCTCTTGCTAAAAGGTTTGGCTGAATCGTGACCACCATATATATAGTATATTATAATAATTATAAGTATATATTATATATGTATATGTTATTTATAAATATATTATGTAATCTGAGTACTTAGTTTATATATATTATATTGTAACTTGTAACTTGTGTGTAAATATTTGCACATATATATGTACCTATCTCGTCTTCACTCATTTAAATTTAAGTCTGTTTGCTTGCTTCTTGCACCGACCATTGGCTCATCTCTGCATCACCCAAGGCTCGACTGGTAGAAAATGCCTGAGGCATTAAGTCCGCCTATGTACCCATTGTGCATGAAGTTTTAATAAATAAATAAAATAAAACGACTATGATACTTAAATCGAACTTAACCAAAAAACCTTACCTCCCTACCGTCTCATTAACCACTTAGAGATAAGTTATAGGGAGTTACATAACACCACAGTTTCACAGTCGGTTATTAAGTGAATTATTATAATTACACTTAGCCTCTGCCAGTTGAGAACAACTTAGTTTACTTATCTCATTCTTGGGGCCCCGAAACTTTTGCTCGCGATATTCTGTTTTTGTTTCACTTTAATAAAAATGTTTGCCATCCCTGCATTGCTAATTTGAAAAAGTAATTGTAACATGATTTTGTGACGTTGGTTTGAGGTTTTAATACTTGTCGTGTCACTCCAGGACATCCTGGTTGGACAGTACGTGGTATACAAGAATCTGATTGGAAAAGATTAACCATGGAGTTTCTTGCTCGTTGTTTTCCATTAGAATCTACACTTTGGGACCAGCAAATAGCTTCATTAAGACAGACATGTTGTGTTTAATATATTTTTTTGTGTTTAATCTTTGATGTTGAAAATCTTTGTAATGGTTAAATTGTAATAAATGATTTGACTTTTGAGTTCTGACATAATACGATATAATAAAAAAACCACCTTGTGGCGCGACCTTTTTTGGCCTCCAGTGGTAGGTATAATCAAAGTCAGGGTCAAATCATTTACCTCAAATAGACCATTACGACGCATTTTTGAAAGCTAAACCATACTTTTCTATTTTGTTTATTATATTTGTTATAATTTATTAATTTGAAAAGTCGAAATAATTTCACATTGCAATTGAAATGAGAAGTCAGTTACAAAATATTATTTTTAGATATCGTTTCATAATTAAAACGTGGTGTTTCGCCGTGTCCACCGAGAGAGGTTTTCAGATGCCCAATCCTGCCCCCCATCTTCTATCCTCAAATCCCTTATCACTAAATCCCTAACAACTCACAAGAGGCCGGCAACGCACTTGTAGTAACTCCCATGGCATTACGACTATCATATGCACGGACAGTGCCAATTGCTTAACATCAGGTAAATACGCCAGCTCTTTTGCCGGCCTGTGACATAAAAAATTGAAAAGTAAAGAAATCCGTTGAGTCGTTTATAATGTTACAAACAATCTCAGCTTCACACGGTGACGGTACCGGAACGCAGTTATCATGCTCCCGAAAACCTCCAGCATTAAGCCTGAAGGGGGCAATTAGTGAGCAGATAGTACTTAACTTATAACTTAACTAACATCAGTTAAACCGAAAGGAAAAGCCGATTTGGATGATTCATACGTTTTCTTAAAAAGTTGCTATGGAACTGCAGTACGTTTTGTTTTTTTTGAGTTCTTAATGAAATTACAGTTTGAGAAAACATTATTGTACAAAGAATCTCAACAAGGTAGGTATCGGTCGATAGATTTGCGAAAGAGGTATATTCCTAAAAGACGAATCACATGACACAGAAACAATTGAAACGTAAAACATTTTAATTTGTAGACACCTATTATGCTCATTAATCAGATTATAAGGTTTAGCTTTCCGATAATTTTGTTGTTTAGGAAGGTGGACGACATTTCTACAAAAAAACTATGTTTAAAAAAACCAACTTCAAAAACAAAAAAGTGTCAAATAAGTAATAAAAATTGATATTTTAATAGCACTCTTACGTACGCGAAGCTAATACTTTTAATATATATAATAAAACACTATCAATTCTATGTGCTACCTTTTCATAGGTTTGAAGTCGGTGCCAAGCCTAATACATAATATAATAATCGATTGTCTTCCAGCTCCAACATCTGGTCGACTTCGACCTTCGTCAAGTTGTAGTGTTGTTAAAGGCCTACTTAAACATCATACAAAAAACCTACTCGCCCCTACAATTTCCAAAAGTTCCCCTCGGTTTCTCCAGGATTCCATCATCAGATCCTGACCTCATGACAATGGGACCAAATGGCAAGTATACCCTATCGAATAAAAAAAGAATTTTGCAAATCGGTCTAGGCGTCTTCGAGTAATCGGTGTACATACATAAAAAAAAAATACGCGTCGAATTGAGAACCTCCCCCTTTTTTGAAGTCGGTTAAAAATAAATAATGAGCTATTTAAAATTTATAGCGCTATACTTAGTTATTATTTAAAAAACAAAGATAAAATATGTGACTAACATAGAAATATTCATCCAGCAGCATAGTCTACATAATGTACCGCAGCCAAGGGCAGAGCAAGAAAGGGAGCAGGGTGGTTTTTAGTCAGTAAGAATCTGACACTCCCTATAGCATATTTAGGGTGGAAGAAGAATTTTTATAGTTTTTTCCTCCTCAGAAATGAGCATCACTGTCAACATTGACAAAAGATTGGATGCATTACCACATAGTAACGCACTCTGATGAAATAATAGCACTATGATCACGAAAAGTTGAGTATTTTCCAGGACAATTACTTTTGCTATAATTGAACTTATGAAGCAGTAATTCTGGGCTTCATTTCGCCAGAACCCTTTAATACCTGCTGTCAAAAATTAAACAGTTCAACTTGTGCCCCTATGAGTAATGCTGTGAAGGTTGGTGGGCCCGCGATATGAGCCGTTACGGGGCCCATGGCGTCTCCACTGGAGTGTCTCTAATGTTCCAACTTTTTGTTAGCGACTTACATAATTGTGTTATTAATGTTACCAACGAGGTTTTATTGTCTTACAAGTTACCTATGTAAGAAGATAATTGTCTTTCTAATGATTTGTATAGTTTGTAGAGGTAGAGGTTTTGAGAATTTATTTTGGTACATTTGTGTTTTTGTTTGTCAATATTTATTCGTTCGTTTTTTTTAGCTATATCTCCTAATGTGCTTTATTTTAAACAGTATCCCTGTTCATTATTGACTGTTTCAATTCGATTCAGTTTTAAACATAAAAAAAACTTCACATGTACATTATGCAATGCTATCTAGATCATGCAATGGTCTCAAATCTGATTTATTTATTTTTTTATTAAAAGGAAACAAACAGGAACACAAGGAACAGAAAAGGGGAACAATATTTTTTTTGGTTGTTCACTCTAAAAGTGATTACTTACTAAAGAGTACAAAAACAAAAAAAATATACAAATTATGTTTAGTTTTATAAACAAAGTGAAAAGAATAAAAACCAAAACTATAATTACAAATATTGTGATTAATATAGATATATAGGTAGATAAGATTAGAATAATGATTAATATGGATTAGAATAACAAAGTTAAGACACATTAATTAATTCTAGTAGAATAAAAGAAACTCAAATCATCACATGACTTAAAAAGTTAGGTAAGCATAGCTGGACATCATTTTCCAAAATACCAATAGTCCATGGCATGTCGGATCACGTCATCGGGTCAAATCATCGTATCATTCGTGACGGACTCGCGGACGTGACTGGGAACTGAACAGGCGACCCGCGATAAATCGTTGGCTACAACACCGGTGTAATTTGAGCTGTAGTAAGGAAAAAATTGGGAAGAGATGGAAAATTATATTTAAGATGGTAAATTGAAATTTTAATATAATAAGCATTTATTTAAATAGCCCCCTTAAAAGTAAATATGAAATTAAGATATCTAATTAAAACTGCTTTATTTGAAATAAAAATTTAAATAACATTGCATCAAAAAGTTCATTCAGCTGCAGTTATGCCACGTTGCATGACAATACTTAGCCTTTGTTCAAAAAACAGATCAGCCTTTTGATTATGAAATGCATCAACATAATATGAAAATGAAAGGGTATTGTGAACTTTCAGATTCAGAACATGTTAAGAAATAGTAAGTATTTTGTAATTATTTTGGTAAAGAAAACCAGAAGTTATAAAACTCAATATATTTTACAGTATGCAATTTTCGACCCTAACGTCCACAGAACTCAATAAAAATAATAATAATTAGTCGCAATCCAAAAGTGAATATTTCCCGCACTCATTCTTTACAGAAAAACCATTTTAATACACAACTAACATTTTAAATTTATCATCCAAGTAAATACAGTACGTATTCCGCACATTTTCTTCATATTAACTTCTTGGGGCTCAACTTACACTGGCTAGGAGACGGCTCAGTCATTATTGAACATGTTATTGCTATTATAAATAAGGATCTCACGATATTGTGGTCATATTAAAATGCTTTGTTTTTCCTCGCTTTTCCTATATTAGGATGGTGGAAAATAGTTATGGTGCCTTTATAGAATACAGCATATTGGCTGGAGATTGTTTTATAACTTTAAACGTCGCTATGAAAAGTGTAAATTGAAATGTAAGGATGCGTAGCCTTAGCTCGTAGCTCGTAGCATGCTGCTACGGCGTAGCTAGTGTTAATTGTAGTTGTATACTAGTGACTTGTCTTATTATAATCTATACACGTGAACAGTTATATTTATATTATATAGTTATATATATATTTGTTATTAATAGCACAATTTCCTCATGAAAGAAAATTTGGTTTGTTTGTTTGCTTACAAACCAAATAACTAACCCCGAAGTAGTTATACCAGAAAGCAAATACCAAGGCCTGTTAGTTTATAAAGATATTTTGCATAGATACAACTTAAACGGAACATTAAACAAAATATTTTTATTAATATAATAAATTTTAATCAATTTATCTTCATCCCAAAAAAATACCTAAACCAAATTTTGTACACTTTTAGCTTGCAACACCAATTTACGAAAAAGTTACATCAATGTTATGTTTAAAATTATCAGCGATATACATACAATACGCAATTATCTAATATTTAAATTTGGAATAATTTAAAAAATATATAATAATATAAACGCATCATTACCACACCTTGCCACGTAATTTTTTAAATATCTAATATTATAAGTGTCATAACCCATTACCCCATAATGAAATTACCAAACCCCCATAGTCTTAAGCAGGCGGTAAGACATTACCCGTCGAATGTCCCATAAACACCCATAATACACATTAAAAACATTAGAATACTTCGCGTGACGCCATGGGGAGTATGCCAGCTGTTTTATAAGCCTATGGGGAATTAATGTTTTTTATTCCTTTTATTGTATCTTGTGATTCGGAAGCGAGGGAAGATTTTTAGATTTCGTTGAAGGGTAGGTAAGTGTAGTCAGTTGGTATCGTAGTATAAAGGTATTTGATTTTTTTTTTCAAACCTCAGCAAGCTCGGCCTCGGGCCAGAACAAGATATGGAACAGGGGCTTTTAGTCAGTAGGAGTCTGAAACTCTGCCTCGCCTTACCCTGGGCAAAAGAAGTCATTTGATGATTCACTACTCTCAAAAAAGAAGACGACGTTGCATGTAACTTATGTATGACGCTATGACGAAAGGTCAAATAATAAAAAAATGTGTTAGGTGTAAATTACCTTTGGTGAATATGATCAACTATTTAAACAATCGCTTTTGGCAACATCATTGCATTCTTCTATAAACATGTAATTTCTATTTAAAGTCAGAATTTAGTTAGTTTCATCAAAAATGAGTGCTACGGTAACAATTGGCAAAAAGCAGATCCTCTTTTAACCACCTTACCGTCATAGTAAAGTTATTCTGCCATAACACGCCACCACCACCTCATAAATCGTTCAACCATCTCCGAAGCTGACGAGTTTCTGTTTTTATTGCCCTGCCTACCCACAACGGGGGCCAGCGTGAGGGTACGTCACATATATTGTCTGTTCGTACGTCTGTGCATAACACTGGGGCGTGAGATGCATTAGTTAGTGATTTATCCAGTAATATCATTTTATGTATCGAAGGGAGATGATATTGTTTCAAAATAATGGAAGTTATTTTGATGGGAGGCTGACTGATGCACGCACGGAGATTGTTCTCCCGAAGGAGCAATGGTATATAAGATCTTGTAATTGATAAACTGATATAACTATTGGAATAAGTACCTACGTGAGTCGTTCCTGTACTGAACATTGAAATGGCAAATCATTGTAATGTTCAACTACATAGATCCTCAGAGATAGTATTACATAGCATTTGTCCTTTTTTGACTCTCTTCTAGTATAAAAATTCCATAAAGCAAAGATGGTTGTGTACACTAACTTTATTAAAATAATATAACAGGAGTAATACCTACAAATTATCATAGCAACAAATTGTTTAGCAAACATTTAAATATATTTACATCAAAAACAGTCCCATTGTTTATTGCAAATTAAATGCAATTTAACCCTCAAAAAGCATTCGACATTCCACAACAAATTCTGTACCAAATTGGTGGAGGATCTAGCCACGATGTTTATACAGGGGGGAAAGGGGCTAAAGTAACCCATTTGAATGCATACTTGTCCGTCACTCAAGGCGATATCGGGCCGGAGCGAGCGCTGAGCGTGTTACAAACCGACAAATTTACCCCTACCTCCCGCGTCCCCCGATTTATGTACTAAAACAGAAGTTGGCGGATACGAATGGCGAGTTATCGGAGTTCATGTTACGCTGGCCGCTTGCTCGTACAAGCTAACTTGTCACATACGCGATTAAGCCCGATTGTGATGTAGGCTCGCAGGATAACTGTTGATTTGATTTTATGTCACACCAAAACGTCTGTCGGTACGTTTATTGCTTATAAAGTCTCGTTAGCTTACGTTTTGTATCGACAAATAAAATTGCGTGTTAAACTGTTATGATCCCGACTGGATTGTGTTGGGAATGACAATTATTTTTTCTTTTTTTAAGTGGATCTCTTTTATATTGGTTTTTGTTCTGTCTTCGAGTAGAGTGATTGTGTTGGGCTGACGTTTGACAAAGATTTTGTTTTGTTATTTTTGTTAACGATTCCTTGAATTGAAGAAAATATTTTGTGTTGTACTTATAGAGTAGAATTCAAAACATTTTAAGGTGGTTTTCTATGTGTATGGAAGTACAGTACTGTAAATTTAATTTTAAATATTTAACTCACTAAACTAAACTTTCTTCAATACTCTGACTCCGAAAATAAAAAGAAATTGCAAAATACCGGTTAGTATAGGAAAGTATCAATAAAGATTGTGATGACGTGAACTTTATGAGAGACATCTTCATTACGTCAGTATTCGACAAAAAACATGAGAAAAGGAAAGTCTTACTCGATTTCACAAATCACCGAGCCGACCCATCTGTTTATGGCCGCTGATACCCAAGCTATTGTACCTTTTTCCCAAATAGAAATGAACAAAAACAATTCGTAGATTCGATATCATCAACACCGCACGGAACACATTCTATTCGACGAACTTCGACCAAAACTTCCGCACCCCAAACGCACAATAAATAAAGAGGGAGGGGGGGTGGCACAACAAAAACTCTCTCAGCCATCACCTCGCCACGTCACCCTGCTCAGATTTCATTACCATAAAGAACTGGAAGCCTTAAAACCCCCCGGCTGTGTAAAAGGTGACGAATACCGACCAGCTCTGCAAGACCTCTCTTTTATCCCAGCACTCCCCTTACTTCCCAACAATTTCCACGGCGAGCAGGGAGCTGGGAAGCTCTTGCTTGAGTGGGCGGTGGAAATCCCTAAGCGGGCCAGTCCCGGCGTCGAAATGTGCCGTAAATCGTCATAAAACTGTCTGAATCCATGATGTGACGCTGCCCGGGGGTAATTAAACTGGAATTTATAGTTTTGCGCGAGTTGCCCCTGCTTCCCCCTTTGGTTTGCCAACGTCTCATCTTGACGATCGAAACCCGTCTTTTTGTTCGCGTCTGTGTCATATTTCTTGGGAAACTCTTGTAAACAGCATTCAGTGCTAACGTTACGTAAAGTATTTCCCATGGAAAGTTCAATAACTATAATTTAATTTAAAATTACGGTACCTACATGGTGTGTTAGTTTTGATGTAATAATAGCTGCATTTGTTTAGCGAACACTAAAATACCTTGACACTTTTAATGACTTCACTGAAAAGAAAAAGAAAAAAAAAAACCTTACTTTTTTTATCAACACAATAACAAAACCAATAATTATTGAGCTACTTAACTACTCATAAAAGCTTTATGCAGTTACTTTTATCTAGGTACAAAAGATTCCATCAACTTTATCTCCATAATCAAATTAATCTGGAAACATTTTTCAAAGGCTCACCTCACATCACAACCTCACGGAAAACAGGACTAACTTAAATCGCAATTCTTTTTAAAGAAATATGTCCGTATGTCCTCGACTAAATCTCAGGAACCCAGATTTAGTGGCATGCAAATCCGGAAGATGCCGCGTTGAACATAATTAGCGTCGGTCTGTTATGCCCACGCCCGCACCCAGTGGGCGGAGGTACGGTTGGATAGATTACGAAAACATTAGACGACTTAGAGACGGGTGCTGAGGTAGCACAACTTTATTGTCAAGTTTTAACTTATTATCTTGCTCATTTTTCCTCAAAATCTCAGTAAAAGTTAATGTTTTGTTCTAAAATTGTTTATACTAACAAAATGCTACTATAATTAAATACATGATTTAATAGGTGTGGGACAACGACGGCACGTTCGGGCCGCTTCCATCAGAAACCACGGCCTCACAGAAAACTTGTGTGTAATAACCATAGCGTTGTGTTTCGCCATGTGAATGAGGTAACTGAAAGCCTAACCTTTCGCCTCCTCCTAACCCACTCAAATCCCTTAATCTCCACATCATAATCCTAAAAAGGCCTTCAATGCACTCGTAACTCCCCTGGTGTTGCGGGTGTCCATGGACGGCGCCGATTGCCTACAATCTGGTAATCCGTCTAATCATTTGCCAACCTACAAAAAATATAATATATTTTCCAACATCTTCAGCTTATATCGCTGCTAATTGGTAATGTATGATGGTTGAGACATTAAATAGATACAAACTAAATACTCCTTAAGACTAGGCAAAAAGATAAAAGCGGCTGCAATCACCTCACGCCTCTAAAACTTGATGGCAATATTCACAATAACCCTTGTTTTAAACAGGATAGCACTTTAAACGTTATATTAAAGGTATTAAGTGCATACGCGTAGCATATTCGCTGTACTAAGCAATTAGATGTATAAATAAATTCGTTTTACAACCGACAGATGGCGGGAACGCGGCAGCCATCTTGCGCGATATTCATAGGTGATCTAATTAGGCCAGTGTTTTGTATTGTTTATTTTTGTTTCATATTAACTGTATTGTGTTTAAAGGGGATGTTGTATAAATAAATGTGGCTCGTTTAAGTGCTTACTTATAGGGTGCTGTAGAGGGTAGCAAAAGTTATACAATCTGTAAGATTTTGTAGAATAATTAAATTTTATCACCTCATTTCGTATGTAACATTTCTTATCTTTTTTAAACTATCTTGGAAAAATGGTTTAAGCTAGGAACTCTTTGGTAAATCTTGTTGATCATTCTATTAATAGCAACCTCCGTTTTCAATGTTATTACTCTCGTAACTTGTCGAGACTAATATAAATTCCACCTGCTTACAAAAACCGTTAAATAAGTCAATCTAATCTAGAGTCCTCGCAACCGTTACCGAATTTTATTTGGCCCTTAATCGTCTTGCAAGGAATGACCCCATCCGACCATTAGCGTTAGTCACCATAATAATCAAATAAGTATCCAAAGAAAAAAACATTGGCAAATAGGATTCGGCAGTAACAATGGATGCTGTAACTAAACTCCTACACATTAGGCCCCTAATTTCCAATTAGCAAGCAGGTAGCGTAAAAAGACGCCATTAGTAGACGCTTCCCGATTTTCTGTTGGGGTTGCTAGCTTTGGAAACGAAATATCTGTATTTACGAATATAAAGTCCGGAATGTTTAGAATTTTGTAATTATTTTCTTCCAGAATTAGTTTGAAGATTTTACGTCCGTGCGTATCTGCATGACATCAGTTCAGGTAATTAAGGTTTTACATTGAAAAGTCAAAAAAAGTTATAGCATTATACTTATATGTAAGATAAAATCGGAAGACTGCAAAGCAAAACACATTAAACAAAAAAAAAACATCAAAACACAAATACCCAGGAAAATCATTGACATGACAGCACAGATTCCCGCCAAAAGGTCGCCGGTCCGCCATCTTGCGGGTCACGTGGTCCGTTCGGATACACGCGTGCGAATTATTGTCCAACGTTGCATATGTGATGTTGTTTATTGAATTAATTTTGGTCATTCTGATTTTCGGTACGGTTTTCCCGTTTGAGAGATGCGAGTTTTGTCTTCATTTAGAAAGGGTATTAAGTATGGGTGTCTTTTTGTTGTTGTGTATCTACATAGGTAATTAGATGAACTTTATGTAGGTAGGTTATTAATTATTATGTATTCGGCTTACTTACGTAATTGTTTTGACGAGATACTCGACTAGTGGTAGTGTAGTAAGCCGAAACCATAATAATTAATTTAGTATGTCTCAAGAATGTTTTAATAAATATATAGGTAGGTTACTAATAAAATATTTTTACATTTAACGCAAAGAAGATTTTTCAGGTCAGTCTTTTTGATTTCAAGTGTAATAGATTTTAATTAGGTGAAATTTCAATTTATCTATTACTATTAATCTACAGGTAAAACATATAATTACCTCTGACTTAAAAAATTAACAACTGATATCTTAATTAATCGAAAAAAAAGAACGAGTGCTGTTAGATTCTGAAATGACATAGGTACAATGGCGGACATCACATTAAAGATATACTTACATAATGATTATTTAACTGATTCGGAGATTCCTTTCTCTGTTGCCGGTTGCTTGGAACCCTCCCGTAACCGGTGGGATACTGCTTTTTATATTTTTAAGTATTTTTTTTTTGTTTTATGAAAATATTTAAATATGTAAAAATCAAGTTTTAAAATAAATAAAGAAGTTAAAATTAAACTTGAAATATAGACAAAAACAGCGATAAAATTATCTAATCTATTTATTATAAATATTAGACCCAAGCAAACGTTTATCGTGTACCCATTGTTAACCAACCAGACAGTCCATACTTTAACGATATTACAATCGCAAAAACTCACGGGACATCACATTTACAGTAATTAGAAAAGTTTGATACATTTTCTGAAAGGAGAATTAGTATTTTGTGGTTGTACTCGTTTTGTACTGGCTGTAAAAGCCGTTAACTGGCGAGGTAACAACCGCTTTAAGGCGGGTTACACCGCGCTGTTAACTTATAGTTAAGATTATTAAAAGTGTCACGCGACGTGTTTTAACTGGAGTGGGGATATTACAGCTTAATCTGCAATGGTCTTATTGTGAGCAATGGAAGAACAGGGCAAGGGGAGAAAGGAACGCACTTACTTGTCTTGTCTTTACGGATTAGGTTCAATTGTAGTTAAAATTATCAATGTTATTAGGCCAACAGTTGCGCGGTAAGCGCAATAAGGCATCGCGGCCTCGACCTAAAGTAGGAGAAGGAACAGGGGGGGGGGTTTAGTCAGTAAGAATCTGATACTCTCTGTTGCCTTACCCTGGGCGGGAGAAGATAATCGATTATTTTCCCTTATCAATAAACAAAAATAAGGCCTACAGTGTCATAAATCTTTAAGTATTATTTTTCTTTTTAATACACGTTTTGATAATCGAACTTGTTATTAATTCATTGTTGGCCAGTTAAGACATAATTTTCAATTAGAAGAGAGTGACCTAATAACAATAATTATACAACATTAGCAAAATACGACAATTAAAAAAATTTACGAAAAAAAACACAATAATACATTGGCCGACCTAGAAATCCACCAAAAGCCTGATGAAATGATCAGTTTATATCACAAAAATGCTTGGCAACTAATCGGCGTTTAAAAAAAAATACTGGTGCAATCTAACCAGAAAAGCCAAAACAGTGAAAAGTTACGTTCATAGTTTGAAAAGCTACACAAGTGACGGTGTCCTACCAAATCCGAATGTTTTATTCTTAACGGCGACACGAGTTAATTGCTTAAACCCTCGTCCATCCCTAGTTTTAAACGACAATTTATTTCGGTTATAGTCGAGGTTATTGTACAGGATGTTCGTTATGATGGGATCTGTACACGTGTTTGTGTTTTGTGCTGTTTTATTGACGTCATAATGCCAAATGTCGCAGCCGCCATCTTTATTTTGTTCGAATAGTTGGTTGTGTTGTCTATCATAATTTATTTTACTATAATGTTTAGTATATTAGGTAATTATAAAACCTTTCATACACCATATACAACTTATCATACATTCTATAAATATGTCGTAAATAAAACGTTAAACTGATTGGAAAAGAGTAACTATGGAGTGTCTTGTTGGTTTTTCTCCATTGGAATCTATGTACTTTGTATGTACCGAGCCAAGAATTTGCTTCACTTGGAGCGCTGACCGACAGATTGTCATTTTTTATCTTTACTTCATTGTTTGGCATTCAAAAGTGGTCTAATTGAAATGCTTTATCTGAGTTTGACTTTGGATATTTTCAAACTGTTTTGTATCCACTTTTTCTATAGTTATGTGCTAGTAGGTTTTAGTTAACAACTACCCAGTTATTTTACTATAATTATTAAAGTTGCTGCTTACTGTAACTACCATAAGATGGTTTTATTGTTACTGTAAGCCTATATAAGTGCCCACTGCTAAGCAAAGGCCTCTTCTCACAAGGCGATGGTTAGAACATTGATCACCACGCTTGCTCAATGCGGGTTGGCAATTTCAAACTTATAATTAGAAATTATAAGTCCAGGTTTCCTCACGATGTTTACCTTCACCGTATGTCAGTGGTGTCTAAATAATCATAGAAAGTATATATAACTCGGAAAAAGCCACATTGGTATCTACTTGCCAGGTTTTGAACCCACACCCCCATGCATGAGAAGCGGGCTCCTTAACCACCATGACAAGAAAAAGCCATATTTTATTCAAAAAGCATTAAGTTCAATCACCTTAACCGCACATTTTCTCAGATCACCCTGTATACATATACATGAGGGCATAAAATTAAATTTATATGACAAACTATTGTTTAAAATTCAAATTGTACGTGTGAAATCTTCCCCACCCTTAATTGTATTGACCAAAAGTCCCTCACACGAATTACGGAGGGCCGAGAGGGTAGTTCACTCCGTTCGTGTGAGGAAACAATAATATGAAGTCCCTAGAACCGTAATGACTTAACTTGCAAATACCCTTGTAAGTATCTTATTTGCGAATAGCCAATTTTTTTTCGAAAAACTGTCTAGTCTAAAACCGTTTTTTATTTTATTTATATTTTTTTCTGAATATTTATTAATTGGGTTATAGTGTGTTACTTATCTGATTTGCTTACAAGCTGGAAACTAAAATGTAATACCTATTCGAATTTTGAATTCCATTTAGCATGAAGTCTCGTTGCTTTTTTATCATTAGTTTGTGGGTTTTCTCTTTAATCAAATCTAACCTAACAATATAAGACTGAAATCTATTTTATGATAATATTTTTTTAAATATCATTTATAAAATAAAAGTCAAAAAGTCTTAAATCAAAAAAATTATAACCTAAAATATAACTTAAACACAAATAAAATAAAAAGTTATTTTTAAAACCACCGCATACTAGACTTACGTCCTTACAATTCTGTACAAAGTCCTGATGTACTCTTCCACCCTCCTAATGGCTTTAATAAAGGTTTCGAATTTACGTCCAGCCATATTTATGATTTTGTTTCGATATATTTAATTAAAATTTTAGTGGAAACCATTTGCTATCCCCATTTCTTATGTTATATCTGTAAACGTTATTTTCTTAATTCGTTTTTAAATTGGCATTTTGGTTATGTTTTTATTGGCGCTTTCTGCTTACCTGTGACTGTATTTCGTTTTAGGTTATCGCTGATTTTATTTGAATTTTATTGTAGTGTGGTTTTTGTGTATTTGGTTTAAGGATGGAAACCAAATTTTAATCCTGATTTGATGCTTGCTTTATGCTTTATGCATATTATATTGTTTAAGTCGATTCGTATAATTTCAAAAATCATTGAAATTATAGTAGTTATTTCACAATATCGTTACTTAATAGTTTACTTCAAAAGTTTGACTCAACAAAGTATGCTACAAATAGCTAGAACTAACAAAATATATTAAAAACCACCCATATCCACCACAAATTTTATCACCACCAATATAATATTCACCAACAAAATTCAATACATGTCTTCTCTATCAATAATAGGCCACGTATTGCCAATAAATTGCAGCGATGCTCCCGAAACAAGCGGGCATCGTAAAATCGATGCACTAGGTTCTTGAGTTACTGCGGGACATACACACGGACATAAATATAACAGTAACTCATCGACGCAGTTCGCTCCACCTGTTACAGATAATAGAGGTGCAGTGAACGATCGTCATCCGATACTGTATCACTGAGTATACCACCATGTTTGAATAGGTATTAAGATGTAGGGATGATAATTGGTAAGTGGAAATTAAAGGTCAGAATGGAAGCTCGAAGAAAGAAACTGCAATTTTGCCAAGGAAACTTGTGTCTAAACGACTTAGTTTTAAGACAAATTTTTATCTTGCACTTTTTTTTCGGGTAATTTTGGACAATTGCAACATTATTTGCCACTACGCTGTGCTGATCTTAATAGTAAATATATCGTGTGCAGTTTAGTTTTGTTATTTTTTTTATTATCTACTATAAATTTAGGGGCTTTTGGTCGCATACGATACGCCAGCCCCATCATAACCTTATACAAGATTAACGCTATTCATACACTTTTTCAACACGACATATTTAATAGTTGCTCAATTTCTGTTTTAACTATAGTGAAACATTCTAAAAAAGTAAATTGAAAATAACGACTTGCTTGACGCACACGCTGCTCATGAATAAGAATCCCGTTGTGACTTGAAATTAGTACAGACTTACTCGACGTTACGCACATTTTCAAAATACCAAAATCCAACTCCAAACCTATCATAACTAGTAAAAGGGTCTATGATTAGAAAGATTACGTGAAAGTCCAAAGGATACAGGAATAATATAAAAAAATCCTGATCTAATAATAGTGTTAACAGAGACCGTTATAGGACCTTTCCGTTTGTTTGTTTGTACGTCGACTGTGTCCTGCCATTTCTACAGATATTGTACATGTACAGCCCCTAGTTTACTGAATTAATACTACATAATATGTAATGTAGTCTATTTAGGAATGTTTTGGGGTAACAAGACTTTTTGGTTTATGAAGCATGTTTTTCTATTTTTTGTAATAATTGGATAGTTTTCTAGGTCAAAAATAAATTCATTCGACGTTTCATTGTAATATAAAATATTGAAAAATAACTATACTTTTATTCATTGATTGATCAATACACTAAGTTTTAGATATATTTTAGCTAATTATGTATTAAGAAATAAGTTAGCTATTTGACGCAAAAATACTATGACGTCATAACGTAGTTTTTCATACAAATTTCATAGAAAAGTATCGTTTTCGACATTTGGATAAAGGTATTGAATTTGACTAGTTGAAAACTTCCGTATTTTCGTGAGTTTATTATTATTTTAACAGCTACAGCTTACTTACATAAATTATTGACGAGGAACTCCACTATGTTCTATACGCTAAGGATTCGTATTCGTGAGGGCCATTTGTGCGGCTAATTCTTATTTTTGTAATTAATAAAATTAAGAACAAAACTCCTTGCTCCGTTCTTGCATATGTACCTAAGACTTCTGTATTAAAAATAAAACATTACTTGATTGATAGCGGTGAAATATTCAATGATTCGATTGTTAATGTAAAATGTCTTTTGATGTACATGATAACACGTATATAATATTCAGTTTAATTGAATAAATAATCTACATTCAATAATCTACTAGAATAGCTACAAAAATATTCTAATTAACAACCACTCTCAATCACAATCATCGACATTGGAATTAAACGTTTAAATCACAAAAACAAATTGAAACAAATTAACGAATCCTTTAAAAATCATCGCACATTGAAAAACGAATATTTGGACGATAAACAATGGTCACGTCCTTTAACAACGACAGATCAAACACATTTTCAATTCTCATCAAAAAAAGTAAAGCGTTATGACATTCCTAATAAAAACCGCTCGCAATATTCGTTGTACTCACAGCAATATCGTAATGAACACCCTGTATACACGGCGGCCATTTAATCTCGCACCTGTATCAGCCTGTATATGGGTGGTGCAAGTTATGGCTGGAAAGCGATCTTTGTTTCTTGTTAAGCTTATTTTTTACATTTATGGTGTTATTTTTTAAGGGGTTTTTTGGTAGAAGTAATGAAGGATGTATGATTTTTTTTCTTTTATTTATTAGTCGAGTCGATAAATGAGTCTTCAAAGTTGGACAGCGAAACAAGCAAACAATCAATATTATAATGGATAATAATAATTGTTGACTTTTAAAAAAACTCATTTCATTATGATTATCTCCCCAGGCTAGCGACGCATTAGAATCTTCTTTGGCTTTGCGAGTGTACGCACTGATCAAAGTCAAAGTTAAATCATTTATTTCAAGTAGACCAAACAAAAAGTAAATATCAAAAAGTTCGACATTGTGTTTCAGTTAGTCGGTCTATCCTCTAGTGAATCTATTTGCTCGTTCCAAAGTGTAGATTCCAATGGAGAAGAATGAGCAAAAAACTTCATGGTTACTCTTTTTCAATCATTTTCGCAATTTTTTTTGTTATATCATTATTTTTTTTTCATTTCATTACTTACATTAAATTAAAAAGAAATAAAAATTGAAAAGAAAATATAAAGGCCCAAATCTCGCTCCGTGGCCTCCGATCTCTTGCGACTGTACCCGCTGACGGGTCGGTCGCTAAACGGTCGGCAGTTTGGTTGTCCTAAGCAAATAACCCGTGCCATCTGTGTAAAGGTGTTTCACATTAAAACATTGTTTAGCAATCCGACATGCGTCATTAGTGCGATCCGCTGACCTGGCTAATAACTGACAAGGGATTTTTCCTTGATTGCGTCACCCATTTTGAGTTGGCAACAAATAATAGGTAAGTATAAAAAGAATTGATTATAATATTGCTTATTGTACAGTCAGAATCAAAAATGCAATTACACTCTACCAATTTTAAAATGACTAAAATTTCTTCGTCTTGTTTGTACCAAGGCCTTTGTTGGTTAGCTTACTGAACTTCAGCTACTAAAAGAAAACCTTGGCTTCAGATACGAGATTTCTTTATTTCTGGCTATTATTGGCAGTTTCTTGCGACTCATAAGATCGAAGCCGCCTCCATAATATCTTCTCAGCGCCTACTTCCTTCAAATGACAACAACTCTTATTAATATCTACTATTAGATTTTGCCAAAAACGTGTTGAGGTTTTTATATGGACACGTTCTTTTCCATCTTAGGGTCATATTAAGCATGTCAATCGTCATTATTGCTAAAGTAAGGCAATCAAACTTAAAATAGTAACAAAAAAATTAAAAGATCCCAACATAAAAATCGTGTCATATAGATGCCATTTATTTAAAAATAAAAAAAAGTGATCTTTTAGACACAAATCGTCCTATTAATAACTACATGTTCACTTAGGCATCTAAGCACAAGTTACTTGATTGCCAAAGTTAACCAGCTTAACTGGTATAATTGAATTAACATGGTGACGTAAGCCCTTTGCGTTTGTAGGTGTCTTAGTGACATAGGACAACATTGGATAACAATAATTAGCTTACTATGTGACATTAAGACCAAAATTAAGACCTAGATTACCATATACAATTATGATAATGTGCTGCTGTTTCCATAGGTATTATTATTTTGCATAATTGGGTCTACCAACTTTTTAGTTTCTTTTTTTTTCTTCGTCTTTCTTTTTTCTCTGCATTTTCCAGTATCGTATAATTTAATCTTATTCCTAATAAAAAAATTCTGAAAATTACAATTATTAAGTATATTGTAAAATCACCGATTATTATTTAGTATTATGTTTCATTGAAAAAATGAAATAGTTTCTTTCTTCTAAGTTTTTTAAATCAATTTAATTAGTAAGAGTGTTAGAAAGGGCTGGAATATGCTATCTTTTAATTTTCTTAAACCATGTGCTCCACAAATAAACTTAAAATACTTATTTAAAAGATCTTGTTCTCTCTCCAAAGCAAACTGTTTCAATGGAAAAACTTTGACCTCGTAAAAACCGAATCGATTTATTTAATAACTTCAAAACTCCAATACGAACGCATCCATTTTACATTTCTACTTTCTATATTCAAAAGTTGGTGTTATCTGTGCAATGTAACTTTCCCGCCAATCGCAATCGAACGTCAATGTCTGTGGTGAAGAAATTAAAAGTTTGTCAGTTGGCCTCGAGCGGTCGACGGCGCCGGTCGTTCTGCCAATAGTTTGATTACTAGAATGTCAGGATATCTAGGCAAATAAATGTCTGTGTAAATAAATGTAGCTGTATGTCAGAGCTGACATACAGCTACATTTATTTACACAATCTATTTTATTCAAACATACTTAGATCTATGATTAACATTACCTATAATTAAACAACTTTGTAAAATGTTTAGTTTTCTGCCGATAACAATGATATTGAAAGTGTGGCGGATTCTGATACAAATTCTTCTGGTCCGTCATTAGCCCAATTTTAACTGCTATCTTACTCTGGCATCGTGAAGATTACTCGTTCAAGTTATAATTTGATGAGGTCCCGCAGATCTTTTCGCAACTTTTCACGGAGCATGAATATTAAAGGCTTCCCGTTTTGGCACCCACCGTGGGACTAGCTTATTATTTCCTCACTTAATGCCGCTATCGACAGATTATTTTCTTGAATTCGAAATTAGAATTTTTGTTATGCAATTGTTTTGAAATAACATTATTCTTTTTAAATAGCTTAACGGAAATTAAGTATGTAAAAAAAACGGTTCTACTAGAAAAGGAAAAAAACCTTAAATTAGGACCTTAATCCTAATATTTTTTCGAAAAATGCCATGCGTCTCATGTTCCGCCGCTTTTATATTATAAGTACCTAATACATCTATTGTGGCATAATATTCGTAAAAATTACGTTCTACAATTAAATTTATTTGGTAACCGGCCGGTAATTTTGAACTATAATAAATAACCTTATCCACATAGCTAACACCAATAATACTCCCCCTACTTTCAGAAACACCAGAATTCCACGTCTGCAGTAATTTTTCTCACACACACATAAGTTTGACGTCATGTGGCCCCTCTGAGAAATCATCGGGCCACGATAACGTGCTAATTGAACATATCTGAAGGCGACGGATTAATTGGACCAAGATGAGGTTTAAAATTGTACAGAAAGAGGTTAATATTATACGTATTTATTTTGTGTGGGTGCAGAAATGTACTTAAAATACGCATATTTTTTCTTTTACACTTTAGGCTTTGTATTGAGGATTTTAATATTAAGATGGTTATTCAATAACCTGATGTCCAACCTTCAAAAATATAATAACACCATAAGAAAGAAAAACTGGTGAATGATTTTTGTCAAAACCATTCAGTGTTTTCAAAATCTGTTCATAAAGCGATTCAGAGCCAATCAAATCACAAATCTAAAAATAAATTATATTTTAAGTAAAACCATTTTAATTGTACTTAGATTAAATAAGTAATTCCAGAATAACGGATTAAAAAACAGTTACTGCATGGAATTATCTAGCTTATTCGTTATTCTTATTTAGAATTTCAAAATTTGGAACAAGCTTCATCAAGGAACCAAAAGACAACCACGGACGATGTGTTTTCGAATTTGGATTTTCGATGTAGCAACCGAGCAGTACCTAATTTAAATTTTATATCGCAATGGGAAAATTTTATGTTTTACTTATTAATTTTAGGACCATTTGCTTTCGTATCAATGTCGAGTGTTGAGCTTAGGCTTAGACCTAAATATATTTATGTGGGATAAGTCTCAAGTACCAAGATATTAATAAAAAAACACGGAAATTAGTTGAGAAAGGTATTATATTTGAATGTTAGGTTTGTGTAATTTAGTCAGTTAAGAAAAATAAGTTCAGTCCTTGTAGGGCCATACAATTGCAGAACTAATAAAACTATTATCTGTCTAGGTATTTAGTTTACATTCCGTTTATGTTGTAATGTGTCATAAAAATACAATATTGTCTCTAAAATTTTTGGATAAATAGTTCATTTGAATTTTACAGGATTACACAGACGTTCATTATTTGTGTGATATATACACGTGATTATTTGTGTGATAAATAATATCTAATAATAATAAATGTTAACTTTGTTTGTTATAATAGAATATAATTTGAAATTGTATTAGTTTATAAAAATATTTGCATGCCTAACGTAGGCAGAATACAGCCTGAACTGCACACCACTATTATATCTGGTAACACCTGTGTTCTATGTGAATAAATGTTTCTTTCTTTCTTTCTTTCTTTCTTTCATTCAGTACTCATTAACGTGTCAACTAATTTTAAAATAGAATTATAAAAACGACGTTCTCTCAGATTATTTAAGTTCATATCTATGTTCAACTGTGTGTATTATCTTGTTATCTTCAATCTCTGACTTGATGGCCTTAGATATAAAAGGTTAGGGAGGCTGTATCAAACGGTAGGCGTGCCCCAGAGAAATCAGAGGAGTCATATGTGCCGCTGTTAATTAGACCAGCTAGCTACGTAAATATTGCTTATATTGCCGCGAATAATTAAAATATTGAGGAAAAACATCTCATTCCCTTCCTTGTGGTTTGATTTCAATGAAATTAGGATTTAATTTGATTTCTAGAAATGTTTTTCTAACTATTTCAGGTATTTTTTTCGAAAGTCCAGTTCTATGTATGGACTTGTTTTTAAAGTCAGAACATATGTTTCGACTGAACTTAAAAATTAAATAATAGTCCGTCAGTCTATTTGTCAAATGAATTTCGATCCAAATTATTACGTTCAAATGGAGAACGAGAAAAGGTATCCATAATTACGAGTACTATTAACAAAAGTGATGTGATTGTTTTTAATGTAAGTAGTCACTATTTGAAACAATCTTATCAAAACATTAATGTAAAAGGCGTGCAGGAAAGTTTATTTTTAACTTTAAGAGGTATACGAAAGATGAATTTCTTTTTTAAATAAAAAAAGATATAATTTGTATGAAATATGTGCCACGCAAGTTTATCAGAAACTTATATGAGGCATAATCCTCAGCATAATATTGTAAATAACAATTAACTTGACAATACCATAGTCAACATTGCGCACAATTCCTTGTAGAAACAAACTACGAACGGTAACTACCAATTAAAAACAGAAAATCCTGCGGAGAATCGTATTCGAAAGTTGAAAATCTTTAAAAAAGGAACGTTCTGTCAAAGCTAGTAACGGTTAGCAATAAAGGCGGTCTCTGATTGGTCGGCTAGGTGCTAGACGGAGGGTGCATTTGCACAGAGGTACAGAAATATGTGACCGGTGCTAAACATTAACGATTATAGTCGCCAAGTCACGTCTAATTGCAAAAGAGGATGAGATTATGCAGTAATCATAAGCATATTAAGAAATAAAAAAACTTTTTTTACTTTTTTGAAAACAATAATAGCAAAAAATCTTTCATTATTAAAAAGTTCAAACACGTACCATTATTTAAAACATCGTTTTAGTTTATATGTATAACATTTAATACGTATATTAATTTGAAACACAATACATCTCCATATTAAAATAGTACTACTAAAATCACATTCGTATCCAAAACATCATAAAGAACTGAATGTTCATATGCACCGGAATAGGAAGCATTTCGGTCTAACATAACACCATCCAAGCTAATTGTAAGCGCGCGTTATCGCGAGACAAACGTGCTGGCTCTGCAACGCATAATCGTTACCACTTTTTCGTTTCGGGAAATTAGCGCCTTTTTGCATTGTCTCGTCCACGATAGAGACTGTTGTGTATCGCTATTGCTATTGCATCGTTCTTTGTTCCTTTTAGTATTGCCGTACGTAATTGGGACTGAGTATAATTGACTTGACTTTTTTGTTAGAGGGTGTCCTTTTTGCATTGATAGGTACTGAGCAATGATTTTCATAGCACAGTATGATCTTTTGTTTGGGATTTATACTTCTTATTAAGTATGACTGTGTGGGTTATGTCATAATCTAATTCATACTGTCTTCAAAATTTAATATTAAAAATGTGAAAGTAACTCTGTCTGTCTGTCTTTGCATCATGCCTAAACTGCTGAGCCTACATGTACTTATTATATTATTTGGTACAGACATGGTTTGTAACTTGAGAAAGGCTATAGGATAGTTTTTAAACCAAAAATCTGCAGAAGTAAAAGCTGGTTTCATATAAAGCATCAAACAAGATGAAATGAAGGTTGGAAAATGGATAAGTAAATTTAAGATTCCTGCTGTAACATGATATCATTGTATTCCAATTGATTCACAACACTTCAAATGCCGTACGTAACCATCAATTAAACTAAAATGACATACAGATGAACAATAATGACTATGGAGAACGAACTCAAACCTAACCACATTCCACATGACGCCATCCCAATTCCAAACACCTTAAGAAAGTAGGAAAACGACACAGCCCAATTCCCTAACCCATCATTCTTTCAGTCCGTCTTTCCGCAGAGAAATGGCGTATACAGTAAGAGCGGCGATCTGTCTGTTTAATTAACATTCCTGCTCACCTCCAACTCGGCGTTGGCGTCAAGACGTGAATTAAACCGATATCACTTCGGCACTTATTGACGGGAGGCTCGCAGTGGAGTACTGGAGTTTTAGTTTTATTGCGAGACGTAGTCTTAGAAAGTGTACTGTTTGAAACGTATTTAAGTTATGTTTTTTTATTGTTGATTTCTGTTCAGATAGGTAGGTAGGTTGCAAGTTTAAGAGTACTTAAACAATATGGTGAGTTGTAGCAATAAGAGAGAAAGATAGCAGGAGAGAGACTAGACTCTAAAATGTTGCAGTTTATGTTGAGTCAAGCTTTGTATTAATGCGAAGACAACATTCATAAACATGTTACTCACAGTATACCCTATATTATCATTCCATGTTGCATACAAGATTTCCTATTTTCCCTAATCTTATTAAAAAATAAAATAAAATGACGTTATTTGCTCCAGTACTCCACCCCGAGCCTATGCTTGGCGCGTTCGTGAGACGAGCGTTCGACAGGCTCCGTTACCGAATCGACACAGGCATCCTCCACTTTACAGCCAAGACAACTGATTTAGGAGAGATTTTTTTAATAAAAAAGGTTTTATGCAGTCATTTGTTTTTGTTAAAACGACAAACGATTTTCTAATAAATTAATTCTAGTCCTACTAATATTGTAAATGTGGATTTTATTTTAAGTATAGATGGATATTTGTTACTCTTTAACGTAAAAACTACAGTAGGTACGGATAAATAAATGGTAAAAGAATTTGACACAGATGTAGATTAAATTATATTATATTATAACAAAGATTTAGCTCCTTTATCTTGTTTTAAAATACATATTTGTTAAGCTTTAAGTAGTATGCCATATATATTTCTTTTTGTAAGGGAAAATCATGAAATGGCTAACGCCCAAGGTCAGACGAGAGGGAGTGTCAGACTCTTACTTCCTTCTCCTGCTTCTTACTTTCTTCCTCCTCCAGTTCCTTCTCCTACTCTATACGGAAGCCAGTACTTACATTCTCTTACCTACTGTAAAGAAAAAAGAAAGTACTAGGATTGTAAACCGCAGCTGAATATCTAGTCTTAAATTCAGTCTGAAAAGTAATCTTTTTATTTCCATTTTCCCAGATCGCACTCTCCCTCAGCGAGCAGGCTATAACCCTGTCTATATTAATGTGGCCAATTTGTAGGAGGGCGCGATCACCTCATTTGTCGGAAAGCGTCGGGGTACGCAAAACAAGTAGCTTCGGTGTTGCCAGATCAAAGACGATCTTGTCCCGGGTAAAATTGTAATTTGTTTTTCGGGTAAATATTTTCATTAATTCTTTAGTTTCTGTGTTGTGTTAATAGTTTAAAGGAATATTGTTATTATTTTATCTGGTAATTGTATTGTAGCTGCTAAATATTTCTAGGTTAGTAACAGCAAGAAGAAGAAACCCTTTCGGTATCTTAAAGCTTTTCTGTCGATAAGTAATATTTTCTGCAGCGTGCACGGACGCGGCGACGTCGCCGCGTCCGCGCACGCTGCTCATGAGGAAGAACCCCTCTGTGGTTCGAAACTAGTAGAGCTTTTCTCAACATTTACACGTGAGTAACCCGCGAATTTTAGTTAATTTACTTTTAACTTATCAAGTAAAAGAATAAAAAACAAAAAAAAAAAATACTATCTGAAACAGAGGTTCTTCCTGTAAGCTTACAACCCAGCATTATTTGGTACAGGAACACTTGTTAATCGGTAACTAATTGCTGTTTAATTAAACAACGAAACGTTAACACAGTCCGTTTGTAAGACTACCCTCGTTTCAACGCGAGCTGCTGTCAAGTTTACAGATCGCTAGATTATTAGCAAACGTATTACGTACAATTGGCTATTGATTTTTAATTGACAATTTTAAACGTGTTTATTTTGTTTTACAAATATTTATTTTTTGCGTTGAGAATTGTTTTATAATAATTGTAATGATTTTTTTGTAGAAGAAGGCTATGGTCGATATAGTTTTCGCATTTTATTCTACAAGGCAAAACTTTCTAAGTATGGCTAGATGGATGAATACATAATAGGTCTTTACCTATAAAATGCCGAAACAAAACAATTTTGCATGAAACAATTTAAACGATCTTTTTGATGTGAAATGCGATGAAAATGTCACACTAATCAATAAACAAATTTTTGGAAAAAAAATCCCATGTTTTTAAAACAAAATTAATTAGCCTTAGCCTAACAAAAACTATTTTGATTTGGAATGGCCAGTACTGCACAACGGCAATTTCATAGGTAAAGACCTATTATTTTTTGCTCTTTCATAATATAGTATATACTAAAATATATATACTTACTGAATAGATTTTGAATTAAATTGATAGATTATAATTGTGTCAGTCTGGAACGTACACTCATCTTAACTGTATCTAACCAGTATTTAGTTAGATCTGGAGCAGTTACTTATAAATCTTTTTGTTTTTGAAAAATTGTTGTGATTATCTTTAAATGGAAATCCTTTCGATGCTGCAAAGGTTCACCATATTATATAAAACCTATGACTGACACCAAGATAGTCAGGACATCTATGCGAAACAAAGGTGGGCCGCTGGTTAGTTAAAAAGGGTTTTTTTCTTTAAAACACATAGGCCTTTTGATAAGCACTTATCAGATTGATTCCATTATGTATTCACCAAAGCACCAATTTCTTTACACCTTCAATAAGGCACAAAACATTTCAAATCCCAGTTCACTCCACATGATAACAAGATCCCTGACAACAGCACAATCGAACAACACGATCTCTTTGAATTCACAAACTTAATCAAAACGGATTCAAGATCAATGCTTCTTATCTTAATCTGAACAAATTTTAGCAACACAAAGCTCGATCGGATAGTGACAGAAACTTAGTTAAAGCTACTGAACTCATTTATCCACCTCAATACAACGTGTTCAGATAAAATCTAAATAACTTCGACAATCTCATACTCATATTAAAAGGACCGAAATGCTGTAGATGATGGGGCTAGGGAATCTGGAAGTGGTAGACGAATCTGCTCTCGTTGCTGTAAGAACGTTGAATGAAAAAAAATTAAAGCCCTGACTTTAATTTTTTTATTATATGTTTGTTTTACTTACTTAAACTCAATACGGTATTTTACAAGACAAAATAAATACTTTTATCGAAACGCCAGAAATTAGTTTTATATATTATTTTTTATATTTATCGATTGATTGATTTAAATCAAAGCAATTTATTTCTGACCTGAGCAAATACCTAGTTCAGAACATAAAACAATTGTCTTTGTGTGTGTTGTATTCTAGGACTTAGTATATAGGTTTGTATCTTTGTATATAATATGAGGACTCCACAAAAAATTAAGTCATAAGTATTATTAATAAAGTATATATTTAGGTAAATTTGAAACATTCTAAAAACCACTTAGATTTGTCACTTCTAGAATTTTTATAACCTCTCAAATTGTATTGTATTTATTTTAACAGGTAGGTGGAGTAGTCCCAGTTAATCCATTTACAATATGAGCGACTAACAAAGAGATCATTGATACACAGTGACAAGAATAGCCCTAGTGCAAGTTTGCTTTACATTAAGGCGATCGACTTGCTTATGAAGTACAGCGCTTTGATTGGCCTGAACAAAATTTCTTAGCCAATCAGGCGGCTAAACGCGGACGCGTTTCGAGCGATTTAACATAAAACATATTAGGCACTCGGATAGTGTTTAAAAAAAAAACGGTGAACTTTAAGTTTTTAAGTGGTGTCAACAGTTAAAATTCCACGTTATTTTTTAAGTTCCTTCCTACGTTTTCAGTTTTGCATCACTGACAAATAGTGATGAGAAATATATTGAGAAAACGCTAGTTAATAGTTTAAAATCACAAAGACCACATTGAGTAAACGTTAAAACCTTAAAATCGTATAATTGTCTATTTTTTTATAATCGTAATATTTTAATCTTGTAATCGTAAAGTTGTTGGACAAACTCTGCGATTACGATTGTGAAATTGTTAAAGCTTCCGTGTTGCCAAAGCATTGCCCACACTTGCTACATATAATTATTTTTTACAATTGCCTTAAAGAAGGTAGTAAGTACCATTCATTGAATGCAGAAAAATATAAATTGATAAGTTTTACCTAATCCCACGTATTTTGAAAACAACATTATCCAAAACTGTGTCTAAACTTGATCTGTCAATCGATGATCTTTATCATTGAGAATCATTAACATTGAGTTTGAAACAAATTCCATTCGGCACAAAGTTGTGAGGACAATAAGAAACACCTTGCTAATATTAGGGAGGGGAGTGCCCCCTTGATCGTGAACGATCGATTTAACCCTTTAGTTACCTCTCGAAGGGAATGAAAAATATTAGCTTGTTTTCGTGATCAGAGTAACCTGTTGAAACTATAAAACGCTTTTTAAGATTATTTGTAGAGACCAATTTTTAATGTATTATGATCGCGGTTGTTTGCTTTTTAAACGGAATATCATTCTTTAGATTATTTCTTTGTTAATCTAAATCATATATCACCTGAATTTTTGTATAATAGCTATTATGAGACGTTATTAATTTATTGATTATAACGACTTGTTCAAGTAAGTAAGTAGCTTTTCTCAATAGAAAGCAAGGTTTGCTCAAAGGATGCAGGCTTGAAACCTGGAAAGGACCAATGTGACTTTTTCAGAGTTATATCTATTTTGACACCACTAAGACACGGTGAAGAAAAACATCGTTGATGATCCTGGGCTTATAATTAAATTTCGAATTATAAGTTCGAGATCGCCATCTGCCTTGAGTTATGGTGGTGATTAAAGCTCAGACCTTTGCTCAGCGGAGGTCACTTTTAGGCTGATGATATAAAGCGTTATTTTCAATATATCACACGAATTGTTGTTTGCTATAAGTACACCAAAGAGATTTAGACTATTATGTTCACACACCTCCATATATGATTTAAAACTAGAACCCTATCATCTATCCTACCAGAGAAACAACATTTGACATAAACGACGAACATCGTTCTAACACCATCGTCCATTCCTCACAATCCGCAAGCAAACTGTAGAATCACGAGTTGTCTTAGTCGCCTCGGTCGGTGCTCAAACAATGCAACCATTTGCGTAGGAGCACAACTTTATACGTAACACAAGAGTTATAGTTCAACTTGTACTCCTCATATTGTTTACCTTGTCGCGAGAACGTTTACCAATGCTAAGTGATTAAGAATACTCCGTGAGGACTCTAGTTGCGTGGAGATGTTGTTGATTGTACATTGGTTCTTTTTTGTTTTTTGTTGTTGAGGGTAATTTTGAGTTTGTTCTGGTTAAGATTAGTTAGAGAATACTTTGTTATAAGGTTAAATGTTCCAACATTAATAGACTAAATACAAAAATGACGGTTTTTTATGTGATAGTATGGCAATAGTGTATGCAGGTTACCTAGTTTGGGGGACGTTATGGATTTTGTTTTATTTCTTTAGGAGACATACACACATGCAACGGCAGATAAGTAATGTTTTAATTTGCAGCTCAGAAATATATTTCAGTTGGTAATAAATCCTCAAGTTAATTATTTTTTCTCCGCACACACCAACTCACAATGTTACATTTCCTATGACAGCGTTTTTGTCGTAATTTTTTTTAAAGCTTTGCCCCACACTAGGATTTTCTCCTCTGTTGTGGATGCGTTTACAAACATACAAATTCACATACACAACACACCCAGACCCGAAACAACAATTTGTGGATCACACAAAGTGTTATGCCGTGCGGGAATCAACACGTTGCACAGCAGCCAGTTGCCCAGCCACTGCGCCAATCGTGCCGTCAATAGTATTATATTGTAATGAGAGAAAATTACAAATTAGATGATTTAAAGAAGACTTTATACATACATAAAGTAAATTGCGTATTATATACTATAAATCAAGATCAAGTACATGACGAATAAACATTTTACACAATTAATAAAAATATTATACTAACTTCAACAAACGACTCCACAGCAGCCCCTGTCCAACACTCACACAGAACTACACAAGATACAGTTCTCTAGTCAAATTCCAAGTGTTCGCTAAGTTAAACTGAAATAACTTATGAGAATCGGCCGATCGCCTTTGTCGTAAGCTAGAAGGCAATTATCATTAATTATTATTAAATGTGACATTTTAGTGATAAACGGTGGGCCGATAACTTGGGCAAATAACTCAAGTTGGGGTGGATGGGTCGAAAGTACCCGCGGTTCTACTGTTTGATTTGCTATTAGCTTTTGAGGGTTGAACTTCGTTAGTTGTGATTTTCAGGGGGTTTAGCTATGTTTTTTAGTTTTGCCTGCAAATATAACTAGGTAGGTACATATTTTGCTGCTTGAATTATTAGCAAGACTATACGTGAACCTCACTTTCTATATGATCCACCGTAAGCACGGGCCTGCGGTCGGCGAGTAAGGGCAGCTCGCCGCCCGACCAGAACCAGGCCCGAGCGTACGGCACGTAGCGTTCCGCGCGCGCCTCAAATAGCCAATAGACCACCACAGACGGGGCCCTAAAGGGCTGATGTTCAGCCGGGGTTACGGGGTAAGCGCAATGAGGCACCGCGACCGCGCCCAGAGCAGGAGAAGGAACAGGGGGGTTACAGCAAGAGTCTGACACTCCCTCCCGCCCGGCCCTGGGCGGGAGAAGCCACTTGATGATTTTCCCCTCACAAAAAAAAACTTTCTATATGATAGTTCTGAATTTCTTACCATGTGTAAAGAATCTATCATAATCTTGTGGACAACTGTCTAAATAGACATCTAAATTATACTCTGTAAGAGTGGTAATGACTTCTTTATTATAGAATCTTTATCGAATAAATTTGTGATTCAAAACTAAAAGTGGGATTCGATAGATTCAATAAAAAATTTCCTTTATTACGATACCAATAAATAGTAAATTTTTTACAACCAAATCTGTGTCTGTGTTCTGAGAGAAAAATATTATGTTGATAATTATTACACATGGTATCTTTTTTTCTAATATTTAATTTTTTGATCTTCATCCTTGTCGCAAACGGCACTAGTAAAGTATGACCACTTAATTCTATCAAATAAATAAATATATTTTCACATAAATTCCCCCATTATTAATCTTATCCGCTGCGAGCATACATTTGTTATTTTTATTGTTATTTCATTCGTTATGTAATTTCTCTGATTATTATTTTTGTTATGGGACTTTTCTTCATGAGATGGGTAAATGCCTAAACATAATTGGTACGATTTATGGAAGAACATTTATTCAAAATTGTCTGTTAGTACGTCATCACTCTATTAAAAACTTTATAACCAGATGTTTTTACCACTAACCTGAACGTTTATAAAGGTTATGCTTCTTACGTATGCATGAGATAGACATTTCTGTGATTTATTTATTTTCTAAAATTATATAGACATCATTGGAGTACGGTAAAATAAAAAAATAGTGAAAAAAGTTGAACTCACTGTCAATTTCAAATTATAAGTATTTATAATCACCAATCCGCCCAAAGCAAGGGTTTCTCCAAAAAAGTTTTGCTCAGCAGCAGGGTCTTTTGATTAGATGTTATAATTTCACTATTGATGACAGAGACAATAAAGAAATGTGTAGGTATTTGCCATTTTAAACCAATTTATGACAATATTTCTCACATTGATATAATAATTATTTGTATACCTAAAAAAACTCGGAAAATTATTATAAAAAAATAGTAAAAATACAAGCAATATTTACTAAATTTCTTCGGTAGCCTTTAAACGTCCATCTTTAACCCCCTAACCGCCCAGTGACCCTGATCACAATATCACTATCCATATTCAGCACTATGACCGCAACAATAAATTCACGCACCTTGACTACTTATCGATCACACCTTTAGCCGGGTAATCATAATAAATAACGTTAAATACTCCGGTAAATTCGTACATTAACCAGCTCGCGTCGCCTGCGTTGAGTTATATCGTCTACCCGACATTTAGGCGAACCAGCAGCATTAGCATTAATTTAAAATATTATTTATAGTTTGAAGCTTTATTTTGATGAGGGATGAACGAAGGTGTGGATGTGTTATATGAGCATTTTTTTTAATTACACTTGGTTTTTTATTTTCTTTATTTATGCACACAGACTTAGAGAATGTTTACTTAAGAAAAAAAGTGTGAGGTGTCGTAGCGAAGTTAATAGTTAATGCAGACCTTAAACTTAACTTAACCCAGATTTCTTAAAAATTGCTTTCGTAAAGATCGTGATTTAGAATTTTGTGACTTTATATATACGCCATTTTTAAAGTTCTGTCTCAATATATCAACTATCATATCACAAACAATAAAATGAGTTTTACAAATTCTTTATCACATAATTATTCAATTCAATTCAATTCTTTATTTGCATTCCATATGTTATACAGGTGATATTTTATAAAGTTGACACAATATATTAGAAACAATATGGACCCGTTAGGGCACAGCATAAAGAGTTTGGAGAGGTTTATTATACAGTATATATTATCTAGTTTTGTATTATATCTATGCTTATTACTAAAACTGAAGTACACATGTTGTATTCTTACTTATTATACTTATTAATACTTATCTTAATGTATGTGTGCGTGCGTGTATTTGGGTGTATGTGGATGTGTGTGAGTGAGTGTGTGTGTGTGTGTGTGAGTGTGTATGTGTGTGTGTGTGTGTGTGTGTGTGTGTGTGTGTGTGTGTGTGTGTGTGTGTGTGTGTGTGTGTGTGTGTGTGTGTGTGTGTGTGTGTGCATTTAGTATCAACATTATCATGTAGATACTAAATGCACACGCATGTAGAAATATTATCATCGTATCAACTACTAATGAAAATAAGCCTGCGTTAATGACTTTAAGTAATTTTTAATCTTCTTACAAATAAAACTAGTTACAAATAATCATCTAAAAAGAGGTTACAGTTGCACACCGTTACATAATTTACATATTATTTTTATAAAATTACACCAATAAATATTACCTAAACATAAAAAGATATGAACAACACCAGTTATCGACCTAAATATCTTTGAAACGTGTTATTGTGCTCACAAATCTTCGTAGCTCAACATTGGTGCCGTGTTGATGATCTCGTTAAGGGTAAGATGACACCAAATGACCGTAATTATACCGAGTTAAGGGGCAGTAATCGCGTCGGGGCGGTTTTTGGCGAATTCGTACCAGCCTCGTGTTTCATTGTTTATTAAAGTTTTTTATTTTTATTGTTATTGCCTGCTGTGCCTTTAATTGGTATTAGTTTAGCTTGTAAATTGGGGTTGATGACATCTGCTTGTGTATGTTCAACGATTTTTGTATTTGATAATTTGTCGTTAGAAATTCAGTTCATGATTTTGTGATGTACCATGGTAATATTTTGCAGAAGACTATCAACCTATCGTGAAGCCATGGTATCACTACGATTGAGCTATTCGCGTTGAAGCTTTGCTCTCCCACACTTATAAAGACATGATCCATTCAACTTTAAAATAAGTAACATGTGTTGTATTCCATTTTTGAATAGTAAATATCGCGAGACATACTAAATTTATTAAAAGTTACGATTTACTCACGTGACTACTCACTACGGGAATCTTGCTCATTAGCAGCGTACGTGACGCGGCGACGCGACGTCGTGCAGCCGACTGACTTTGAACTTTTGTCAGTTAGTCAGTGGCCAGTAAGTCGTTAATTTTCAAAAAAAATGTATTCCAGTCGTATAAAGAAGATCAAACCAAACTATAAAACATGTACTTATATAACTATACATACTTGCAAGCTGCAAATCATCTCATTGGCTATCTCCCTAACATCAAAACATTTCACATTTCCTTATCCCAGTATTTCTGATAAAATTTGTATGGTATTAATTTCCATACACATGTGTACTCCTCACTAGTGGTCCGGCCATATTTGACTCCCGGGCCGGACATATTTAAGCTATTTTATTTATTTTGAGATACAAAAGGTCTTATCAGCGGATATATAGCTTAACGCCGTGTTCATAGTTGGCTACTTTATTATAGCAGTCATTTATTAATTATTATTAAAAGAGAATTTTTTTTTTATTGTTTAAATTCTTTTCACGGAATGTGGTCCTCTTCGATTCGTTGACTGCCCTGATGTCTCAGTTCGGCTTCACTTTTTGGGATTGCGTAGCGATGTGGCTTCGCTAAGTGTCTTATATCGCCTATACCACGGGGAGTATAAATTATGTAGTTTAGTATTTAGTATTTAGTTAGTTTAGTATTTATTGTGTAACTGTTTATTTGATAAAATAAATGAATAAAACCCAGAATATTTACATGTGGTACCAAAACTATCATTTTGTGAAACTGTTTTAGAAGTTACAGAAAAAACTAATTACTTATACTTAACTTATTTTTTATTCTTTTTCATCAAATGTAGAAAAAGATGTTTATGTGAAAATATAAGCACGGAGTAGCGTAGTACGAACATCGGGACCCGACTGACGTTCTCTCAATAAACAAGGCTTCTCATAGTGGCCCGCGTTATCTGACTTTGATGGGACGGTCGGCGGGTAGTTTTAAAACGTGCGCAAACACCGGTAGTTGTAAATAATTATGGGCTTTTGTAGTTTTTGCCCGGCGATTATGCGTAATGACCGGGTAAACCGGGTCTGGTTACATTTTGAGATAGTTACCCGACGTTTATTTACGTTGTTACGTTTTGTTTTGTATATTGTTTGTGTAATCGGTTTTGTACATAATGTTTGTTTAGTTCATTTAAATGTGTACGTGGGATAATTTGGTTGCTTCGTCGTTTTGTTAGAGGTTAGTTTTTTATTATAATTAAACGTAGCGGTATTACTTGTATAATATTTGTGGTAAATGAAATTAAAATATACCTAAAGTACGTTAACGATAATATTGCAGATGACACGATATTCTTACTACGACAATCGCTACGGCGTAGCAATCAGACGTAGACGTAGCCGTAGCAGAACCGCTACGTTAGTCAACCTGTTCTATTACTTATTTTGATATAACAAACACATACAAAAATGAAAACTATACAAAAACCTGACCTGTATATGAGGTAAAACCACTTTTAATCAAGACTGCCACACAAAAAGCGAAACACATCGTCCAGTAAACAAACTAGAGCCTTCTACCTGACCAGCCACATAAAGATCGGAGAAGAAAAGCAAAATGTATGTGGCGTATCGGCAGCAAAGCCCCGTACAAATCTGGCCAGTGGATAGCCGGTCTGATCGACAAATCCGGCAGATTACGCGCTGATACAGGGGGCATGTTTATGAGACAGCCGCCGGACTGGCCGGACTGTGGCCGTGCGGGTAGGGCTGCCGGCTATTTCCACGGAAAGAAATTGATGGCGAAACACTATTCAGCTGCAGCTGGTGCTCGTTTGTATTTTATTGTTTGTGATGCTGAAGTTGGAAGAAATAAAGACAATATAAGATTGAAATTCGTAATTTACAGCCACGCTTCTAAGGGATCTAACTTATTACTTATTATTTGATAGACAATACAAAAAAAACTTACAATCTGTATTGCTTTACTTGAAACACACAAACAAAGCCGTCAACTCCAGAAGCTTAATCCATAGAATTAAATTAAAAAAATAAATACAAAAATAAAACACTAATTAAAAACTAGACCAAACTAAATTTAAAACGATATTTTCCAATAGCAACGACATACAATTCAGAGGTAATAAACCGACAAGAAACTATTTGAAAGCAGATAGCATTTCAAAAACATATTTCGTACGTTGATATAAAAATGTAAATTTTCTGGCAGCCCTACACATCGAGATAGAGGGAAGGTACTCCGTATAATATTTTGGCTTACAAAACGAGTCCAAGTTTTAATAGTGTAGCCCATGTTTATGTTACAGCCTTTCGTATCGGAAGTATGAACCTGTCCTTAGGGACGTCGCCTGATGTACAATGTATTGGGCAACGTTTTGGATGGATCTGATTTCTTTTTTGTTTATTGTTATATTATATAATAGGTTTTGTTATAATTCTTGTGCGCCGCGTTTGGGTTTATATAATAATATATAGAACTTGTATTAGAGAGAAATTTTTGGCGTATAAATATAAAATATTTTTTATGACTTTTATAAGTCAAAATCATTTATTTATTGTTATTATGTGTTCAAGTGATTCCTTTTGTTATTTACCTTCTATATACTGATACATAAAATGACTCACAAATGAATATTGTTTCAGTAATTTTTGGTTCGTCTCACCATCATTATCATCTACCTAATAAGTCTCCAATGCTGAGCAAAGCCTATTTTCACATGCAGAAGGTTTGAACATTATCAAGACAGATTGTCGGTTTAACTTATGATTAGAAAATAATTATAATCCTAAAATTTACTACAAAAAAGCCGTCCAGGGTTTTATTTCCCTTGACATGATTATGTAGAATAATTGCCATATTCTAGGAAGAAACGCAAACCCTGTATTTTATCGAAAAACCCTAAACTGAAAATACTTAGATACCATTTCGAATAGCAACGATTAAAGAGAAGCTTTACCTATTAGACCAATAAAGCTGTGCACATAACGTTACTATACAAACAGAAAACAATACGAACTAAGACAAAGTTACAAAAATACACGTGTCAAAATATAGACCTTCATATCTGGAGCATCGTGAATATTGATAAGTATTGACTCCAGCTCGACGGAGCGCGAGTAATCAGATCGACTCCTTCAGCTCAATTAGTTACATTCTTGACGGACTATTTATACTTTCAGTGAAAATAACCTTGAAACTTTATTAAAAAGAAAACCGATTTTTATTACTTTCAATATTATACTATTAAAGCTGAGTCCTAAATTATTATTTGCTAAAGATTTAAACTTAGAAACATATAAAATGCTCGTTAAAGTATTGAGCTAATTTATTGTTTTTTTTTTGTATTTATAATATTATGAGGATTTTGTACCTAATACATTTTCTACGGACTACGAATATCGCAGAAACGATTTTACAAAAAGTTAGGTTAGTATCAAAGAGAAGTATGTGACTCCAACCACCCTTGAAACACATCTCCACCAACTATTGTAAATTAATACGTTGCAATGGGCAGGCCTCGTAAATCGGCCGTCTCAATTTACCGGCCTGCGTATTGGCAAGACGGAGGCCTTGCCAGGCCAGTGGAGGCCTTTATTGATAGGCCGTTGTCGCCTTGAGATATTGCACAGCAATTTGTAGACGCTTGCAGGGAACAGAATTAGCGGCGATCAATTAACTGAACGGTTTTATGGGAAAAATTGTTGATGGGGTCGTCTTGTCGGCTTTAATTGCTTTTGTTCGAGTGTTGAGTTTACAGTCAGTTGATAAAGGCGTTTGATATTTCAGTTTTGTCTTTTTAATATTTAAATTTAATAATAATTCCATTTTGAACGTATTTAAGACATTAATGTGATTTGAAATACAGGAAGATAAGTATATTTTTCATTTAAATGTTTTTAATTAGTTTGAAACCCGTTTTTAATGCTGAAAAAATGTTATGTCGATAAAACTTTGGCAAAAAATATTTACTATTTAATTGTTGTATTAATAAAACAGGCCTGAAGCCGCCTTTAGCTTCAGTGCTAGCCCTTTTATGAGGGGGTATAACAATTAATGACTTTTCTTATCCTGGATGGAGCTAGAAGGCTCTTACTGACTAAAAACCATTCCGTTCCTTCTCCTGCTCCAGGCCGAGGACACAGTACGTTGTTGGGCTTGCACCCAAAACTAAAATTTAAAAATCCAAAGCTAAATTGTTGGGCACACACTAGTGTTGATCTAAAACAGCATGATACCTTAAAATCGCTACAAACATAACTAAATTTAACAAACACGAATTTTACAACAAAATTTACCGAATACAAACTAAACACAATAATCCAAAACACAGCACCAATCATGCAATAACATTGTCAAATCCAGCGGCGGACAGGCGGTGGGATTACCCCGTATTTACTGCAAATTAACCGCACAATTGATGGCCAATTGATCGTCTAATGTTCCCACATAGCCATTATATTAAATCAAACAGCTCTCGATGGTGTCCCAAGTACCTGGACAAAGACCTATTGATTTAAGAGCTGTGTAGAGCCTATTTACATAGATTGATGTCAACGTGAGATCTCTGCGTCTTACGGCTCTGCATCCAATTGTAATCTCTCTTGGTTGTCGATTGTCGACCACTGAGCGATCACAATTGGGCGATCGTAAATGGTCCTAAATGATAGTGGTCAGTTTTAGTTGATGTGGTTTGTTTAAATTACTGTGTTGTCAAGAGTTTCTTGTTAGCAGTATCAGCAAATTATAATTTTTAAGATGCTTTTTTTTCTGTAGCACAAATGTGTTTAAAAGTAAATAATAAAAAATCTTTTCATGCATTCAAGAATTTCTAAGAAGTAACAATGTTGATTCTGGTCTCGTAGTTGCAATAATTAAAATCAAATTCCTAAAAGCAACTACACAACAGGAACCAAAACTCATCTCTAAAAACGAAATCCCTTGGCATACAAAACGCCTAGTTGCACAAAGACAATAATTCGATAGTAAGCCCGCGCCGCGCCTCAGATCTCACCTGACTAACTGCCTCTAACCACCTCTAACCGCCGCGCGCCGGCACGAACCGGTTTAATCCGCCCGGAACCGGCGCAATCCGGTTCACAAACTTTGTTCTGTCATGCTTGCTTTGCGGTACACGCGCCGTGCCACTTGTCGTGTTGTCTGTAAACGATTTGTTAATGGATTCCGGTTATTGTGTTGCCCTTTTGTGGGTAATTGGGTGGAGTGATGAGTGTATTCGCGGTATTGAAAATGAAAATGTTTTTTCCAGATTGGTTAAATTCAATTTCTTTTTTTTTTATAATCCCAACAGTATTTAGCTGCGTTGCTGGTTACGATCAGGTTTTTATTATGATTAAAGCTAAAATCATTGTCTATCACATTATCAATTTACAAGTTTGAACACTTCCCGGAATAAATCAAATTATTCCACATGAAGTTAAATATTATACCAGCTATGCAGTGAAAGGTTTCCTTACTCAACATAGTATTACCTAAATTTATAATACTGAACAAAAATAATAACAGCACTAAAACACCCTTTTAGCTAAATACCAAAGCCAACAAATGTTCTCAATGTCCCTGACTATCCCCAAATGTCAGTGACTGTCCCAAATTGTATCTGAATGTCCCCGTAAAGATGGTTGCCGCGGGCTTAATGCTCCGTGCTGGCTGCGGCCCATTGCATCGCCGATATCTTTGTTGCTTTGGAAAACTTGGTTGTAGGAGTAGATCGACATTCGTCGGAGACTATAAAACAGCCTTAGGGACTGTGCGACACAGCTGAACGTATTGCTAAGCCAAAGGTTTTCTCTTACATCGGATAATATATGTATTTTCTCCATTAACTTCTTAAAAACCTTTCTGAAGGAAGACATAGTTGAACACCATAATTGCAATTCAATATCATTTTTGTCTCAACTATCCTTATAAGTAACTTTATACAAAGTTTAAATCGAGCCTAACCAGTATAAACCGGTTGAAACCGACGTAAACCAGTTTAAGGCGGTCTCAGCCAACTCACGGCGGTAAGTTTGTTTTGTCACTTGCTCCGTTTAATAGTAAGTTGGGCTCACACTCAAAGTACACAGTATAATTGAATTGATTGTCTGCATACGAAACGGAATACCTGTAAGATTCACGTTCGTGTAAGGTTTATATGGCATGTAATGTTGAAGAACTTTATTTAACTATTTTACTGACTAATATTTTTATTTTTAATTTAACTTAAACTTTTATAGTATTATTAATATAGCTCTGTAATATTAAGTTGTAATGGCCACGCTTTGGCACGAATGGGATGGCTCGACCACATTGATACCATGACCAGCAACGCACCTGTAACTCCTCTGGTGTTACAAGTGCGACCTTAGGTGATGCTGATTGCTTACCATCAGGCGATTCGTTAGCTCGTTTGCCGCCGTATCCCATGAAAATAAAAGCACACCAATACATGTAAGTACTACGAGGGCTAAAGTAAATATAAATTGTTAATCTTTGTGCTGACCTTTATCTTAATGGTCTTTATCTACAAGCTGTAAACTTAATCCTGTTATATAATTAGCATAGATACAAAAAAGTTCCAAGTTCAGTGAATATAAAATCAATAATCTAGTGTCGACAACTATAAAACGAATAGAAAACTGCGCAATCATGTTTGTAGACAAAATACGGGTTATCCTCGTGAAAACATCAGTATTTTTCCTTTCCAAACATCTGTTTCCAACCAAAAATCCACAAGTGAACTCTGTTTGAATCGAAGTACCGTCCAATAGTGAAATACAAGAAGCAATCATTAATCACTGCATTGTTGAACTGGGGTGACAACAAGTCAGCTTGTATTGTGGATTTGTTGACAGGGATCACGTCTGGACGTCAGCGGCCGTATTCTGTTCGTTTGATGTGGGTCCATGTTTCTTTCGAATGTTATGCTACTGGCTGATTTTGAGATATGTGTAACTGTGTAGTGTAAATGTTGAGTATTTTGGTGGATAGTTTATATTGTTGTTGCTGCTGTTTATTCAATTCAGAATTTTAGTTATTTTTACTTAGTTATTTTATGAATTGTAGTGTTTTAGTACTTAAATTTACTTTCTGTTAGAAATTGTTGAAAAGTGAGGTGTTTTATAAGCTTGTTTATTTTCGAAAGGGTAATTCTTTTTCAAAAAGCTAGCATTTGGTGGGGTGGATTGCGGGTGCAAGTGCAATGTTACACCACGGAGCTGGCTTGGAGCAGGCAAAGGAACGGAGTAGTTTCTAGTCAGGAAGAGTCTGACACTCCTTCTCACCCCATCCAAAGGGAAAGAAGTCACTTAAAGATTTTCCCCGCTCAAAAACAAACCATCTGGTACCTACTACTGGTTTTTTGATCATCAATAATGGTTTTGGAACAAACAGAGTGAAATATTTTAAGCACAAAAAACTTTTCTATTCTTTGCTGATGTGTGTATAATTTTAAAGCTGCTCTAAGCTAATGCTAATTTAACAGAGACTTCAACAATAAATTAACAAAATAAACGAAAACAAATGTACGATAATGACCGAACGTCTTCCAGAATAAGTCGGCGAGCTCCTCACTCACTACTGAACAATCGCGAATGAATGGAGTGGAGACAAAAGGCCGGTTCCTTTGTGCTAATGAAGAATGGTCACCCTTACCCCGTGTCGTGTTAGTGTGTTAGGCGTTAGATTAATTTCGTGGCTAGTGCTCATTGGATGTAACAAAAATTAACGTTTAGTGATAAATCGTTTCCCTAATTGTTTAAGGGTTAAGTGTGATGGAGAAATTGATTGCGATCAATTTTTAACTTGAGATGAGAAGAGATGCTTAAAGACGACATTTGTTTGGAATGATTTGATCTTCAATTTAAATAGGAAGCTAAGTGCCTCAATTTAAAAAATAAAGTAAATTCAAAACATAGAAGTTTTGAATTTACTTTATTTTTTAACGTTTTCTATTACTATTACCTACTACTTATTAAGGCAACAATGAGTGACTACTGTGGTGCTGTTACTGTAGAAACTTTTTGTATTTTACAGAAATTGTCATTATGAAATCGTGGACAATTTTTATGTTAAATTCAAGTGACACATTAAAATACAATATAGTCATTAAATTAACAAAAAAAAAACAATTATAATAACGTGCTCGTTGCTCATGAATTGTCCCAGTGTAACTTGAAGCTAGTAGGGCTTTGCTCAGTTCAGTCAGTAAGTCGCTATTTTCAGTATATTTAGTATGTTTCCAAATAGTTTCTATTCAAAAATTTGCCCGCAGTCTAGCCATTCGCTTTAACTAATATGGATATGTTCATAAACACATGGCTCAGTCAAAATAAAAGAGATAATTGTTAATACTGTATGTTTTTCCGATCTAAATAAAATAAAATAAATCATAGCGACCGATTCCACGAACTCATTCTAAAATTGTACATAGGTCACTACAAACATGAACACACAAAAACATTTTCTTTGCGTGATTTCCAAAAGTCACAGGGACTTATCCCGTCAGGACGTATCAGCGACGTTTTACGACGTCAAAAGTCACGTCAGGATTAGTAGTGACGTCGCGGCCGGCCCCTGTCCGGGACTGACAAGTCAGATGGACACCCTTATCTCTCACTAAAAGCGTGTGTATTTATAGTGTACGTGTGTGTGCTTGTCATGTGTGATTTTTTGTAAAATGTGTTTAAGTATGTGTTGTGTTTTTTTGTTTAGGGATTATCTATTGTTTTGCTATGTGTAATGGTGTTAGCTGTTTAAGGTACAAGAATGTACCTAGGTATAAGAAAAAACATTTATATACATATAACACTAGCTTCTGCACGTGCCAACGTGCTATGTTGATAAAAAGCTACGTACCAAATTTCAATCAAATAGGTCCAGCCGTTTTAGCGTGATATTGTTTAGAACAACGAACATGCTATACATTCTCATAAACTTTTACATTTATAATATTAGTAGGATATCTAAGTAGTAGTAATTTTTATAGATACGTATTCGTGTTCTTTAGTATCATAGTAACTTAATGAAAAATCTAAAAAAATAAAATAAGAAAAGAAACTTAATTTTCTACCATCGCGTCTATTTAATAGATTTCAAAATAGCCTAAAACAAATTGGAATCACAGAGACCAAGCTAAATCAACAAAAAGCCACTCCAAGTACCTGATTGACACTAGGGTGTGTCACTTTGACTAATAGTTTCGACTGACCCACGACAAGTAATCACTAGATCATTAGTGGCTGCTAGTCACAAACATTTCTTTATTTGAAACCCAACTTTAATGTTCTGTAATAAAGTCGAAAATCTGTTGATAGTAAGGGGTAACTTGATGAGCGTTTGTGTGTACATTGAATGCTACTTAAGTAAAACATTAAATGTCCACTCGAAACCATGGTCAGTATGGTCACCCTTCTTGGAAGGATTAATGATTAAATCATGGTGATGTGTGTGGTTCCATAGTTACGTCCAAATATCGGATCATTCGCGAAAAGAAAATATTCAGAGGAATTCAGCCACAATTTGTTTCTTTGTTGTTAATTTCAATTTTAATGGTATTGTAACTTATTACCCAAAGTGATAAGTTTGAGAAAGCCAAGCTTCGACACTCACAGAATACAGGCGTGAAACAACCACAGCGTTGTGTTTCGCCGTGCGTGTGAGGTTACCGGAGGCCCAATCCCGCCCTTTCCCCTATCCCTTCCCGATCCTTATATCCGCAACCCCTATCCCCAAAAGGCCGGCAACGCACTCGTAACTCCTTTGGTGTTGCGGGTGTCCATGGGCGGCGCCGATTGCTTACCATTAGGCAATCCGTCTGCTCGCTTGCTTCTTAAAATATTCTTATTCTTATTCTCGTTTGCCGACTTATTCAATAAAAAAGTGATCATAAAATACACATCTAAGCTTCATATTTTTAACGTGATCAGAACATTTTTATATTCCGTACGATTACTTATTCATCATCAGCCTATAAGTGCCAACTGATATGCTAGGGCCTCTTCGCTATTAGAGAAGGTTTGAGCATTACTTACGAAGCTTAGATTGGCTATTTAAATATTATACTATCGCTGGTTTTCCTCCAATATAATTATTTCAATAGTATTAAAAAAAAAATATACGCATACAAATACAACTCGAAAATGGTCACATTGATACTTGTGACTTTTGAACCTATACGGAAAACCTCATGCATTAGAAGCGGGTCTTAATTTTAATGATTTCGAATCTCGTTTTTTAATAAAAAAAGACAGTAATTTCGAACTTTAAATTATTACAGATCTTTAATTGGTGATAATAATATAAGGTTGCTTCAGTTATGACAGCTTTTGATCCTTAGTATCAATTTCACCAAACTTGTTTCTGAACCCCCCTTCCCTTCCCTCCTCGTTTTCCCTACAATGTACTCCGCAGCTCCTCACAATGAGTGCATTATTACCCGCTTATTATGTGGTATCGCCACACAGTCACGTGGGACGGAGTTAGCCATACAGTGACATGTTTATGGCGCTCTGTAATTACACCTCAACTGTACTGCTCATGTTCTTTGATTAATGAGAAGTGTGCTTCGATTTTATGCATTTTTATCTGAATTTTTGCAATTAAATTTGTTGCTATTCAAGTATTTGTGAGTGTCTCACATACTGAGTTCTGGCCATTTTGCTGCTGTGATTAGCCTATGCTATTTAATTCAATTCGGGCCAATTAATAAACTGTGTACGATCAAACGTAGTTGATCAAAACTTTCTGTTATATTAAACTACGTTGGTAAGTGCATATGTAAGATCTCATCTTTCGATTTTCAAAATTTAAATTCAATTACACCTAGTACATGTAGATATCTTATTTTCGGAAAAAAGTAAGAGTCGACGTGGAGATCGAATTCGGAACGTCGTGTTTAACTTTCAGTTTTACCCATGCCTATGTACTGAGGATATAACACAACATTAAATAGATACACAGACCATTTCCCAAACTTGTAACCCCGCTCTAATTATGCAGTAAATTCAAAACTCGTCCCAATTACCTATCGTTGGGACGTAAATCAAAGTCCGAATGCACATAATCTTATCAATTTATGGTCCCAGTGTATCGAAACTTGGCCCCTTGCATGTGCAGCCGACAAACTGCTCAAGTTTGATAATAAATTAAAACCCACTAGATATTTAGTGTTTCGCTAGAGTTTTAGTGAGGGGACGACGGACTCTGCGCTCTTGTTATATGTGTTGACTTTGATGTTTGATTTAAGTAGGTTTGCTTTCTAAGAAGTGTGTATAGTGAAGGAATATAATAATATCTATTTATTCAAGGGCTTTAAAGAACTTGAAGTATTTGTTGTTTCCTTCGGATTATGAACTCAGAATTATAGCCGCATTCAAATCTACACACATTACTACGTCACTAACATTCCTATTTTGCAAGTTTGTTTTTTAATTTCCTCATATTTATAATTACGGAGTTTTATACCGCACAGCATTCCTATAAGTTTTTTTTGTAATTTCTTTATATGATTAGGGACTTTGAAAGCACACAACATATGTCAGTCCCATCGTAACCTTATACCAGTTACATTCAAACGAGATCAATGAATCAGGGTTTTAAGTCGACAACTTTCTCGCATCATCAGAAATCGGTCTACTTGAATACTCATAAGTAACAGTGCAATTTTGAAGGTTTTTTTTTAAGATTTTCTGTTTTATTCTGTGTCTTGGGTGTATATACAAAGATATAAAGTCGCTTACACATTACAATGAGTGTAATGTACATAGAACAACAATACATGGAACAACAATTTGTGGATCACACAAATTGTTGTGTGGATTCGACACACAGTTTCCCAGCCACTGTACCAATGGTCTTTTCAAGTTGCTTGCTGCAAAGTGCTGTTAAAGTGTTTGCAGAAGGAATAAGAATATACACACATATCCTTAATCCTTTGCCTGTATTTCTTGGTCCTTTCTTGGCAATTTTAGGAAGAAAATAATCGTCATATGTTAACGATGGTTCGAAAATAGAACCTTTTTAGATTTGATCTTGTGATATAAGTACATCACTATTTCCAAAGCATTCGGCGCGTATGTAAATGAATCGTAGCAGTTCGACAATATCGTGTCATTAATTAATACAATGCTAAGAAGTTGCTGCAGATAACTACAAGCAAAAATATCCAGCATCTCGTTTTAAGATGAGATCTAAGGTAAAAAGTCTAAATTAATTGCCTTCAGTTATGCAAAAAAAAAATAAGTGAAGTTGTTGTGGCCAGGAAGTTAAGGCATCCTCATTTATGAGAAGTCGCTTCACATAATTGAGGGTGTGAGTTTATAGGTATCGGTACAACTACGAATATGACTTTTGGCTATGTACTTTCTAAGTTTATTTACATACTTTGACAAACGGTGAAGGAAAACATCTTGAAGAAAGCTGGACTTTAACTTACCTGATGGTAAGCAATCAGCGCCGCCCATAGACACCCGCAACAACAGAGGAGTTGCAAGTGCGTTGCCGACCTTTTGGGGATTAGGGTTTTGGAGATTAAGGGATTGGCGAGGGGTTGGGGGAGAGGAAGGATTAGGCCTCCGGTAACCTCACTCACACGGCGAAGCACAACGCTGTGGTTGTTCCACGCCGGTTTTCTGTGAGGCCGTGGTATTACTCCGGTTGAGCCGACCCATTCGTTCCGAAGCATGGCTCTCCCACATTTTTCCTCATGCCCTTGAGCAAGCTTAGTAATTATTGCTCATTTATAATATATATTCAAACCTTTTCCGTATAATAAGAGATCTTTGCTCAATAGTAGGCGCTTATAGGCTGATGATGCAACTACATTTCAGCCAGCCTTCCACTCTTTCATTTAGCTGCGAGATCAAACTAAAGCTTTCGTAGTTGTCATAACTTGATCAACAAAGTAATCTTTAAGAACTTAAAGTATTCTTAATCTTAATGTTTAACCAATAAATTCTTAGAGATCAGAGCAAGTTTAATTGTCTTAATAAGCGTTTGTGTTCACATGCTACCGCTGTCAGCATTTATTGATGAGACGGACTTAGGATCGGCACACTGGAAGTGGTAACAGGAATTAATTACTTATACTATTAAATTCTGTAGCAGTATACAGAATATACTGCATGGTTTTCTGGAGACGAAGGTACTGGTGTGCTTATAAAAGGTAAACTAAAATTGGCGTACTTCAAATGTATTAAGTTCTGTTAACGATCCTAATTGGAAAAATTGCACTGTAATGATATTCGACATTATAAATTGTACGAGTAATTTGTTTGACATTCAGAGAAGTATATTAAAAGTTCAGATACAAGTCTTTTAGTTGTTATTAGTTTTTGCTGGCTGCTTCTTCCCCGCCCGGGGTTAAAAATGTATCCTATATTCAGGATTAAAATCTATCTCGGCTCAAAATTTCATTCGGTTTCGTTCAGCAGTTTTACGTGAAAGAGCAACAGTAACATTCATCTCTCTACACATCTATTTATACTTACTTAAAATTTTCGCGTTTATAAATAATATTAAGTATGGTGAGCGATTCTTTTCTTTGGATACGAAGACGCTGCTAAGTAGTTTCTCGGCGTGATGCCAATGTTTAAGAATCTCTTGATCCAGCTTAGTAAGTTGACTTAAAAATTTTAGTCAAGAAATGAGGCAACTTTTCAGCGTCTAAATGGCCTTGAATGCAAGCTTTGAATCAAGGGAAAATATGAATTAACGGATTGGTTGTGATTTGAAATATAATTTAACTAGCTTCACCCACGTGGAATGTTGAAAAAAAACCTATGTGTGGTATATGGTATCGCTTATCTACATCCTAAATTCCAACCAAAACGATCCAGTCGTTTTAGCGTTAAAGACAAACATACATGGATACATTCTCACAAACTGTTACATTTATAATATAAATAGGATTATAGGTTATATTAAAGAAAATTAAATTTAAATTGACAGAAAAAAACGGATAGCAGAGAATTAAAAATATTTCAACAAAATTTTTTACAACCGTCAATGTGTCCAAACAGAGAAGTCTCAAAGACGCATTTTAGGACAACCGGAGAACGAAAGCTAGCACATCTAGTACACATAGATCAAGGTAATGAGAAATGTAGGGCGGACGGCCAGAGGTTCAGGTGATGGGGCCGTTAGCTAGGTGTAACAGAATTAATTTGTGGGCGGCGGAGACACGGGCCCAATGACGACACGGCCCGTCCGTTTGCTATAGCCAACTAAATTATTTAATGGCGGCCCTGCTGAGCATTGGGAACTTCGACAACCCTAACTAAGTAGGTGCAGTAACGAAATTAATATTGTCTATGGTGGATGACTGGGTTTTACTTTGCTATGGATTTTTTGATGGAACAAATGATTGAAAGTGCCTGGATTATCTTTATCATCATCATCTTAATGTGTGAGATAATAGTTTTGAATATTCTTCCCCAAATCCTCAATCCTCAGTCTCCTAATACGGTAGTTTCCGACTGGTCAAATTCAATACTTTTATTCAAACGTCTAAAACGACACTTTTCTTAGAAATTTTTATGAAAAACTGAGTTATAATATCACAACATTTTTGCGTCAAATAGCACACTAATTTCTTAATAATTAGCTAAAAGAAAATCTAAAAATTAGTGTATCGATCGATCGATGAATAAAACTATGGTTATTTTTCAATATTTGATTGTATTGAAACGTCGTATTAATTTATTTTTGACCTAGTAAAATAACCAATATCTAAACCGTCGGCAGCAAATTTGTTATTGTTACTCTTTTTCCGGCAAGCGTAGGACGTCCACCCGTAAGGTGGACAGACGACCAGATTAAGGTCAGAGGAAGCCGCTTGATATTTAATATTTTACATATTTTTGAAATTTATTTTAAATAAAATTAAGATATTTTAAATAGAATTAAGTTATTTTAAATAGAATTAAGTTACTTTAAATAGAATTTAGTTATTTTAAATAGAATTAAGTTACTTTAAATATAATTAAGTTATTTCAAATACAATTATGTTATTTTAAGATATTGAAACAGAGCTTCCTTTCTCCTGTTTGCCTTATTTTGCTGTGCCCTACAGAGTCCATAATTGATCTCACACAAATTGTTACCACCTTTGAATGTACTTATGGATAAGCAATAAAGATATTGAGTATTGAGTATTGATGTAGGTCGCTTCCAACCGGCCTATCTGGAAGTCAATGGGGGAGGCCTATGTTCAGCAGTGAACGTCCTATGGCTAATATGATGATGATGATGATGGACTCTTTTTCTGTTGCAGGTGTCTACGAGTGATGCTGACTGTTCATCATCAAATGACCGATGATTGCCGAAAAACCCTCTTGCTTGAGAAGCCTTCCCTTTTACCTTTCAGTCACTGCTACATCCCACCAGGACGAACAAGAAGAAACAATCAATACATCCAATCCAAAGCGTCTGTTCTCATAATCTTCTCTAGCTCGATAGACTTATTAGCAGTGCCGCTGGCTACATAAATCAGCCAGCTTGGGCCGACGCAGGTGCGTCTAATGCGCTAGCGCACGATATATTGTCGCTTGCCTGCTAAATGACGATGCTATTGCAGATTTTGATTTATGCAAATTGTTTTTGTTGTCGAATGATGATAGGTTATACTGTGTTGCAAGTTTTTATAATCAGCGTGAGACATTCATAGCGTTGTGTTTCGTCGTGTGAGTGAGGTTAACGGTGGCCTAATCTCTCCCTTCCCCCAATCTTTTCCAACCCCAAAATCTTCAAATCCCTAATCGCCAAAAGGTTGGCAACGCACTTCTAACGCCTTCGTTGTTGTGGGTATCTATGGGCGCCGCTGATTGGTTACCATCAGGTAATCCATAAGCTCGTTTGCCGTCCTATCACATAAAAAAGTGAAAAACATCTATCTACATTTTATGTTCATTCCTGAAAATCCAATCTAATAATAGAAAAAGGTATACCGTATAAGGTAAAGTACTAACATATTAGAATAACCTGTAAATGTCGTGGTGGCCTGGAGGTTATGGCACCCGTTTCTCATGCTTCAGGGTTCGAGTTCAAAGCCTGGCAAGTACCAAGGTGATTTTTTCGAGTTAATTTATACCTACTTACTAAGATACAAAGATAATGAAAACATTGTGAAGAGACCTTTATGTCTAAGTTTGAAATCATCAACCTTAAACCTTCTCCGTGTGAGAAGAGGTTAATCAGCAGTGGGCACATATAGGCTGATGCATAGTAGGTTTGTTGCCCACTATTCAAATTCAATACTTTTATGAATGTCAAAAACAATATATTTCGATTTCTATGTGTGTGTGAGTGAGTGCATCATGGCGTCATAATTTTCTAGCATCAATATATTAGTATTTCTCTTAAATCAGATTTAAATAAAACCAAATATTGAGAGTACATATAATTTATAGTAATTATAATCTCTCATAGATTCATTTAATCCTTATTATTGTTCTTAACAGCCAGTACTAAACACAGAGCAATAACAGACGCATCAAAAATTTAAATAAAAACCAAAATCACAATATCAATATATTTTAAAAATCGAAACCGATTACCAACTTCCCGGAACTTACGGAGCAATATTAAAAAAATAAAAGCGGTAGGTACTTCATTGGCCGGCCGCAGCTATACGCAGTGACGTAACATTTTAGATTGAAGCGAATTGAAGTGTCAACTGTCCTGTGACAGAGTAGTGTTATTGAAAATACACTGGCCAGTCAGTTGGCAAGGGAATATGGAGAGGGAACTTGTAGAAGATTTATTTTTGTTATTTTTTTCGATAGTTGTTTTCTTTGGTTGTAAAAGTGTTTTCGTTAAATGTTACATTTGGATTTAGTTTTATTATTTTGTTATAACTTTAACTTTAGTTTCTTATTGCGTTTTTTTTAATAAATTGTGTTTATTACTTATTCTTAAATCTACTTAAAACTGTTTGTCTCGTGTAGATTACATTTTCATAAACTACTGAAAGTAATATAAAAACACAAATACCTTTAAATTGTTAAATCAATATTTGATTATTCGTGTTTGATCAGGTGACGATATAAATATGGTATGACAAATTTTATCTAAGAGAATTTTCTAGCTCGTTCTTCTTCTAAGAAAAATATATTTTGAAACGAGCATAAATATGTAACTTCAGTAGAGGATTGACCACATACTATTATTGCATTCTGACGCTTCAAAAGTACCTGTTCAGTTAGAATAAATGATTTTGACTTTGACTTTGACTATCATTCACTTACGTTAAAATTTCTCCTTAAGATCACAATATTGTAAAAATATTAGTTTTAGGTTAAAAAGAAATTTAAGGCTTTCTTCGCCTTGGGTGGGGCAAGGGGGGAGTCAGACGCTCACAGACTAAAAACTATCCCGTTCATTCTCCCGCTGCAGTTCGAGGCAATATTATAGACATGAAATCTTCAAACCAAAGCTGATTCCATACTACACAGCCGGTCAGCGTGGCTATCAAAAAATCGTAATTGATTTTTTCACGGGCGATGCGTCAAGCGCGAACGCAAATGGCTTACGTCGGCCGTATTGAATTAGTGCGTCGACGACGACAATGTCGCGCGGACAGGGCTTGTGTGGAGATGTTGCATTGTTAGTTTTTTTTTGTAAAAATCTGAGGTTGACTTTTTAAGTCCAGGACATGATTTATATTGAAGACGTATTGGAATGAGATATTAATAATAAATTGATAAGTAATTTCTATATGATTACCTTTTTATTTTCAAAGACTTGTTGTACGCTGTATTACAATTAGATTTTGTTCTCAAAAGTAATTATCATTTGCGACATTGACCTCTTATTCTTTTTTTATTTCTTTTCATCGTTTCTATTGTCAATTTTGTTTGCATTGTAATTTTTATTTTATTATATATATCATAAAACGATTTCTTAATTGCTTATTCTTAATTCTTTTTTTTTATTCTTGATACTAAATTTTTTTTTGTTTATACGACGAAATGTCATAAATAATCATGATTAAAAGTTTTTAAAATATATTCATTTTATCCAAAACCACATAAAAATGTAACAAAAAAATAAAAATAAAAAGAGATTAAATAAAAAATCAAACCAACGACTCCATGCATCGACGTGCCACAACAAAATTCACTCATAAAATTAATTAAAAAACACTTCGCACCGGCGATTTCGCACAAATTGATCGAGAGCGGTGGAGCTCGTGACGTCACTAATGGACCACTGTTGCTGTTTTTATAACCACGTTAGTGGACACCAATCTTTATGTAATCAAAGACATTAAGTTCTTAGTCGTTAATGAGCTGACAACACGTATTAGGGGGCGACAGGTCAGCCATAATGCCCTTTTTGGCTACTTTATTTTTTGTAAAAGTTTTTTTATTACTATTTTTTTTTCATATATTATTTTCGTTTCATTAATTCGAGATTTTGTATGTGAAAGATCACCTTGTAACCAAAGAAGTACCTTATATGACATTTTATTTTTACAATCATCATTAGCTTATTAGTGCCAACTGCTGTGCAAATTTTGAAGAGATGGGTTTGTCATTGAGATTGTTTGAGCATTAATCACCACGCTTGCACAAGACGGATTGGCGGTTGGGCTACGATTTTCCAGATTACCTAGGTAACCACTAATAATTTGGATCAACTGGCTATTCGCGCGGTTTCACTCGCTTCTCGGCTCCATTTAATCGTAGCGTGATGTTTTAAAGCCTATAGCACTCAGGAACATTGTAGCTATCAGTGAAAGAATTTAGAAAAAACTAAAAACTTACAAATTTAATCCTCCTCCACCAACCATCCTTTATAATACTAGTATAGAAGTATAGATAAAACCACATTTTTCATTTCTGTAATGTTACACTACTTTTACTTTTCAATTGTAAGTTTTCACTTAATATTTATTGTTTTTTTATTTTTGTGGACCCTTGTAAGTCGCGACCAGGTGCCAAGGAGTGGGCAGCAGCATTCTATAGATATCTCAGTAAACCAACTGCGATTTACAAGCTGCCTGCCAAGCGTAGGGATTATGGCACCGCCCCCTTTCATGTGAAAGAAGGAAGGGCTTGAAAACAAACCCTCACTAGGCCTTTGTTCAGCAGTGAACGTCTTCCGGCTAATGATGATGATGTTGATTAAGAACTTTACCTAAACACTTTACAACATCTATTGAAATATCAATATGAAACTATTTCCGTAGTAAGTACAGTGCAACTAACAAATACCGCACTTGTCCTATAACATGGTGAGTTTAGAGGAACACTGTACCCGCAACCCGCAACGTGTTGCGTAACACCTAATTAAATTGTTGCAAGTTGTTGTTGATTAGACTGGTGTGTCCGTGAGGAGTCTTAATTAATACATTTTGAAACTAGGTTTGGACCTTGCTTTATGCTATTTTACGCTTTACTTGCTCAAGTTTGGTTTAGTATAGGGTTGAAAATTGAAAATTATATAAATAAGATGTAAGTATGAACGCATAATATGTGTCAATGCTTGATGTTTTTATGATACTACCATTGCAACGACCTCTTTGCTGTCGCGAATCAAATAAAGACACATTCTAGGCTCAGTGACGCGTGTCAATCTGTTACTAAATATTTTATGCTTAAATATACCTTTATTTAACCATAAAATATTTCTTCTCCTAAACTCCCATTATTACCTTATATAGGGAGTTTGTACAAGAATCATGTGCTTTATTTTTACACAACAAGTTATGCGAATAGCACGCTTCCAATATTTAACGATTTTTATTTATTTTATCGTTTATGTAAACAATGTTAATTAAAAAATAATGTGATGAAAAGAATTTAAATTTTGGTGTCGCTACGTCATTGTAAACCGAAAACTTATTTACAAATGATGTCGCTGTACCATTTAACTTACTTGTAAACAAATTTTTTTTATAAAATTATCTATAAATCCATATTTAACCTATCCATAAAATCCTAAGCATGGAGCGTAATTCATTCTTAACCCAACTTTAATGAGTATAAAAGATATGCTTATACACTCAACCTAACAAGTACATAGCACGCACACCTAACCCTACACCGGTCACTTCAAACGGAGGTCATTTAGACCCCTCAATACTGACACAAACATCGCACAAACAGATAGCTAATCACGTTAACTCAATTAACAGCATCTGCCTTCATAGATCCGCTGCGCTCGCGTTATTGTGCTCAGCGCTCATAAATTGACAAACTGTCTAACTCTCATGAACAAGCCGGAATAAGTTTCTGCTTCCGGTCAGTACGCGAAACATTTTTAACATACGGGTGTCAATTTTGAATGGCTACGCCGGTCGTAGGGTTAGCTGTTTTTTAGTTGTATCAAGAAATGTATTGTGAGTGTGATACTAAAGTATATAAAATGAGGTTTTATATACTTCGAATGTAGACACAAGTCGGTGGAGATTCGAAAATTATAATATTGAAAATTGAAGTTTGGTTTAATGTCGAATGTTATGCAATATGATACCTATTATAAGATAAGAAAATGAAATTATGATGTTAAATAAATTAAAAAAGATGTGGATTTAGTGACTGACGCAAGCAACTGGTTTGAATTGTAAACATAAGTTGAGCCTTGAAATTATTGTACGGGAATTAAGAAATGCCTCAAATGAACAATGTATACAAGGGCTTCAGGAATAATATATCTTTACTGTTCCTGTCATATTTATAAAAAATCTTTTTCATTGAAAACTTTTTGATTTTTAAAAATCGAATACCATTTTTTTTTAGCTTGTACTTTTAGTGTAGCCCTTGTTTTCATCATCAATTTGAGGCATTTCTTGTAAATTTTAACAGTTGGAGCAGTAAATGTGTAATTACTAGTTACCAAAATAACCAACATGATACACACCATTACCCAAGAGACTCCTTCAAAATCACCAATCTTTACGACCAAAAACCGCCGCGTTGCCGCTCCACATCCTTCACCTTCGGATCCCCTCCACAAGGTCCACAGGCACCGCTCGTGATTTAGCGACTAACTTGGCCTGTGTCCTGCGAGGACCTACGGAACGAAGCCACCGTTGTTTGCTTAATGAACCATGAATTTCTATTTGTTGTCCGTTCAGGTAATTAAGTAATAGCACCGTAACGACTCTGTTTGTGTCAGGACATATTTGCTAGTTTCACCCTGTTCATTATTTACTTGATCATTCGAATCCAAGATGGCCTTTTTGTTTTTTTTTCTGATATCTATTTCACCTTATTCACAAATCTTACTATCTATAATAGCTTAGGATAATTTATAGAATCAGGCGTTACTTTGCGGAAATCCATGACATTATATGTTAGGAACAGTTTTGCTGGCATGTGCATATGCATGATCGCATCGGATGGGGATTTCATCCTGCAACAAGCCTGGATTTTTGTCGCGGAATCGAAAACTAAATATTTTTCCTAACATTTAATACATAGCTTAAATTTATTTCTTGAACCTCGTTTACTTGTAACACTTACTTTTATCAAGTGATCTAAATTTAAGTTGTATGTGTGTGTGTGTCAATATACACTGAATCACTGAATATATGTCTTGTATAAATGAAATTTGTCTACATAGGTAACCCCAACGTTAATGCCTCTCCTCGGCTTCTTTTGTTCATAGCGTGATAAGTTGACCTATTTGTTTATTTTATTTGTAGTTTTAGAGGTAAGTGTGTCGTCTTTTCAATTTTATTTAACTATTTTGATTCTGTCCCAAAGACAAGCCAGGTTATAAGAAGTGGTCTGTCAATTCACCTCTGATTGGTAAATAGTAGCTGTATTTTTATCAACCATTGAATGATCTGAAGAATCTATTTTACTGCCTTCGCTTGGATCTTGGCTTTTTATCAGTCATGTTTCAAGGATACCAAGAAATATACACTAAGGTTAAAGTAAAAAATACACTCAAATCATTTTCAACGATATTTATTGAAATTCCTTAACGTTACAATATGTAATTGGCTTACCTAATATCTAATAACTTACATGGTTTATTTTACTTAAGGAATGAACTAACTAACATTAAATACAAACAATAATTATATTATTTTTCTATTTTTTATTAATTTACCTACAAATTAATAAGTCTTTAACAAAAACTATATTAAAATATCCTTCTACCTACAACACGGTGACTTTGAACCACGTAAATGCATAGTTAACCTAAAAAACATCCTTGACTTCACTTCACTTCAATTCACTCAATCATTCAATAAAAACGTCTGTAAATTATCTTACAAAAATCAAGACAAGATAAAAACTATCAGTACCTACATACATTCATTTTAATACCTAAAATCACATTTTTACGTCACACTATTAAAAAAAATTACCTTATTAATACCTAATAAACTTTTATAAATTATTTCATATTTTTATATTACTTTACTTATATAAACATACCTAATAAATCTTTAGATAACATTTACTAAAATCACAAATATACCCTCTAATGGAAATTATTCCACATTAATCTTAAATTAGAGTTCAATGTCCAACTGCACTTTCATTACAAGTCTGGCTTTTCCAAAACTCTGCCAACTCCTTAAAGTTATTACAACACTGACGCTGTCTTCGAGGATTACACTGAATGGCAGGGTTACACAGAATGGAGCTGAACTTCCTCACAAGAGTGGTCACAGATGCCCTTGTAGCATCATCTTCTATGGTCATATTTGAAAAATGACTGAGTTTCTCAAAAGCCTCGTCTATTTGTCTCTCTACATCGTCTTCATCTTCTTCAGGTTTTTCTTTCTCTATTGATGTGTCATCAAAGGACAGGTCTTCAGTTGAAATACTACAACTCACTTTTTCTGGAATAGGATTCTTTCTAATAGTACTAGTTGCTGATGCGAGCTTCTCCACAGATTTAAAGATCTCATCGATCTTGTCACATATTTCTTCCACGGACGCTGCTGACAGAATTTGTCCATTGATGAGGTAGTATTGTTTCGGTAGGTCCCTTTGTTGAAGGTCTTGCAAGAATTCCTGATAGTCTATTACACCTGCTTTCGATAATCTTCTTCCAACTTTTCTCCGAACTTTCTTGAACAGGAACGACGAATCGAAGGTGGATTTTACCAGGTCTAAGGTACTGAAGACTGGTTGTAGTTGTCCTGGTTGATCATCTTCAGTATCCAGGTCGACTGGTTCGCCCCATTTTTCTTCCAATTTTATCCATTGCTCGTTGCCAGATAAGATGGCTTCCGAGTCGAGAAAAGTGCTGCACATTTTGACACGTCTAACCTGCACGATCGAACGCGAGGAACTGAGGTGCTGATTCATGTATTGTCGTTATAAAGTGCGCAGGCGCATTGTTTTGGGTCATTAGATAAATGGTGCTATCTCGAATTCATTTGCAAATCATTATCTGATAGGCACATTAATGTGTAAACAAATACGTTTTCATTATTTATTGTTGTTTTTATGATTATCTTAATCTGTACAGTATACCTAAATTCAATAACTAATAAGTTTAAAAATGTCTTAATTTCATACATTAGTCTTAATGACTATTAAAAGTAACGTCATGGAATGTTCGGTTGCAGTGGTTTTGTTGTTAGTTTGTTAGTGTGTGAGTTTGTATTTAAATGATACCAAGGCCCCACAGAAAACCGGCGTGAACCACATACACGTCGTCTCACACCACAGCGTTGCGTTTAACCGTGTGTCCTTCCCCTTTCTCAATTTTTAAATATCCAAAACCCTAATCCCCAAAAGGTTGGAAATGAACTCTTAATTCCTCCGTTGTTGCAGGTGTACATGGGTGACGCTGTTTGCTTACCATCAGGTAATACCTATGCCCATCTACCGTCCTGCGGGCGTAAGACAGGGGGACGTTATTTCCCCCAAACTGTTTACTAATGCTTTGGAGGATATGTTCAAGACGCTGCGCTGGAAAGGCCGGGGCCTAAATATTAACGGCAAGTATCTCTCACACTTGAGATTTGCAGATGACATTGTAATCGTGGCTGAAACCGTGCAGGACTTACAATATATGCTGAACAGCCTGGCTGATTCCTCTGCTCGCATCGGACTCCGGATGAACCTACAAAAAACGAAGGTCATGTTCAATGAACATGTTCTCCCGGAGCCGATCACCATCAATGGATCTCCTCTCGAGGTTGTTCAAGAGTACGTCTACCTCGGGCAAACTATCCAGTTCGGTAGAAACAACTTCGAGAGGGAGGCTCGTAGGAGGATACAGCTTGGCTGGGCAGCGTATAGGAAACTCAGTCGGGTATTCTCGTCAAAGATACCGCAAAGCTTGAAGACAAAAGTCTTCAATGAGTGCGTCCTACCAGTGATGACATACGGAGCCGAGACGTGGACACTTACAGTGCGACTGATCCACCAATTTAAAGTCGCTCAGCGAGCTATGGAAAGGGCTATGCTTGGTGTCTCTCTGAAAGATCGTATTCGAAACGAGGTGATCCGACAGAGAACCAAGGTTATCGACATAGCCCAAAGGATTAGCAAACTTAAGTGGCAGTGGGCAGGTCACATCTGTCGAAGAACCGATGACCGATGGAGTAAACGTGTTCTAGAGTGGAGACCACGTCTAGGCAAACGTAGTGTAGGGCGCCCTCCAGCTAGGTGGACTGACGACATCCGCAGGGTGGCTGGCAGTGGTTGGATGAGAAGAGCTGAACATCGAGCTCAGTGGCGTGCAATTGGGGAGGCCTATGTCCAGCAGTGGACGACAACAGGCTGATGATGATGATGATCTACCGTCCTATCACACAAAAATGTAAGTATAATAATAGGTATCAAGAATATTTTGAATGTGACTGTGTGAGGATGTGAATATTTTGTATTTTAACATACTAGCTATTGCTACGCGGTTTCACCCGCTGCTCCTATTGATCGTAGGATGATGTTTTATAGCTTATAGCACTCATGAACATTGCAGTTATCTATCAATGAAATTAATTTAATTTTTTTACATAGAAACTTAAAAACTTTACCCCTTTATAAATATATAATACCCCTTTATATATATAAATAGCGTTCCGCGCGCGCCTCAAAGAGCCAATAGACCACCACAGTCGGGGCCCTATAGGGCTGATGTTCAGCCGGGGTTGCGGGGTAAGCGCAATGAGGCACCGCGACCTCGGCCCAGATCAGGAGAAGGAACAGGGGGTTTATAGTCAGTAAGAGTCTGCCACTCCCTCCCGCCCGGCCCTGGGCGGGAGAAGTCATTGGATGATTTTTCCCTCACAAAAAAACCCCTTTATAAAATTAGTATAGGCAGGACATTTTTCATCCACGCAAAAGGATTATAATTATTCAATCGCCAATTTAATACGGTGGCCATTCCAAACGAATGGTAGATTCATCTTTGCTCATATACAGGGGGGATACAAAAAGGACGCAAGTGTAACACACGTTGCTATAAACTAGGCACCTTTTGTGAACAACGAGCGGCTGTCGCTTAATTATCGTTTTGAAATGAGCGTTACAACAGATTTATAATAATGGGTACGCTTGGGTGAAACTGTGTTTTGCTTTATTTGATTTTGTTAATTTTGTGTAATAAAACAACACCTCTTAGTTAAGGGATTAGGGTGTAAGGACTTTTACTATAAAAATAGGCGATGAATCATGAAACCTTTATAGTTATAATGAGATTTTTTTTTTATATGTAAAATATTGCTATTGGAACTTTCTTCATTGTCGTCGGTGCGTTTACAATGATACAAAGTCTTAAACATATCACAGCCACAACAACAATTTGTAAAATACATAAAGTGCATTAAAATTGCAAAAAGTTGCATAACAGACATAGCCTGGCCAACGCCAACCTTTAACAACATTTTAAGATTGATATTATTTTGAAACCTTAGACATAAGGACCTTGGTTTTTAGTCAGTAATCAGTAAGAGTGTGTCCCTCCCTCTTGGTGGGGCCCAGGGTAAGAGAGGTCAATTGGTGATATTCCCAGCTTATGAAAGACACCATTAAGGAAAGGTCACCCAAACACAAGGGTTTTGGCAAAAACGTGATACAATTTGATAAATAAGGCAAATTTAATAATTAAGGAAAAGTGAAATAAGGTAGGTATGCGATTATTAAATAAAAAAATTTTGATATTGAAAGATTATTTATAGCTCTTACTTCACACTTTAAAATCAATAATTTGCTCAGATTTACAATTTAATATTATTATTTCGAACTGATATAATTGCCCAATGTAAATTAATATTTCATTCCTTTTTATTTCAAATGTTCTCAACACTTGTGTATCCAAGTTTCCATACAAATACTGTCAACCCTCCCTAATGAGAAGGTCTAATATTACCAAGTACCAACAAATACATCGCCATGTTGTTTTGTTTCAAACGGCCGACGCTTTTATTACATTTAACTTTTTAAATAATCAGATTTTTTCTTGCGGTCAACATTATTATGAACATGTTTTGCTAATTAGGACAACTTGATTAATTGAATTATGAGTTTAGGTTTTAAATTAGTATTTCAAATTTCGAACGATTCAAGATTGTTTTAACTGTCTTTTCTTTTCACTAGCGATGAATGAACGCGTGATATATAAAATATTGAATTAAATAACCATAGAAAGTAACAAAAGCTGTTAGTTACACAGCAAAACTATTGTCCCACATAAATGAATAAACAAAAACAATGAATTTCCTTCACAAACACAATATTTCCCTTAAACACCGCTCATAAAAACATAAAGGGTAAGCAATGCCCATATTATAAACAGCCAAATCCACTATTTCCCACCTTAATCTTATTATTTATCGCGTACCGGGAAAGCGTCCGGGGCAATTAAACGCATCCAGTGCTTGGCCATGTATCACGGCCAGTAATCCAGGGGACAGAATCATAATAACAAAAAACAATAAAAATAACGAATTACGCCGTGAACTGGGCTTGAATCGGCCTGGAGGATGCGGCTAGCGACAGTCAGTGGAGACGGTGTTACATACACAAATATTACACGGATCTTCGTGTCTTCGATTTAAGTGTATGACTATCAATGAACTTGGCAATCTATAGGCTATCGAAGGATTAATTATATTGATTGATGACTTGTTTATACAGTATTGTCTTAAGATAAGATACGTATTTTTTTACGTTATTATTTATGCACATTTTATTTGTTTTGATCTTGACACAACAATAATGTTAATATTAAAACGTAAAAGTTGTACATTTTGTGCGTCGTTCGAAATATATTTAGTGGCACGCCGTCTCCATAATATCGCGGGTTCCTATTCCAAATCCACATTCTGTTTGTGCTCATTCTTAATATGGGGCAAAACTGTTGGAAGAACAACAGTTTTTGTTGTATATTTTATGTTCTGTGACGCTATAACTCAGTCGGGTGACACGCCACCCTGAGCCCCGTGATATACAGCCCTATACAAGTAGTACTCCGACATTATTTATAACATAGCAGTTATTTTTATTTATATTCTTATTTTATTGGTTTATTGCGCCATGGCTTGTTGGGTCCGTATCTTCGATAAGTAGATATCTTCTATGCTTATTACTGTATCTTTGCCAATTGAGAGTTCCATGTCCAGATAATAATTTGTTGAAACAATAATTCGTTTTCGCTTGAGTTTCGTGAACACGAGTTCGGAAATAATATTTCTTTGTGAATGTTTTATTGGGAAAACTGTGCTCGAGTATTTTATATGTTTTCGTCACGGTTTAGGTATGTCGTGGGGTGGGCAGAACTCCAAACTGAATATTCATGTGGCCTTTGTTTAATAATATAAGTTTTGTTTCGATCATTATATAATTGACAAAGTAAATACAAAACAACGAAAAAGGTTCAAGTTAACTGTCTACGCCGGAACGCATCATTCTTCGTCGTGTATGGAACGCATCCGTAGCGCGAGCGAGAGGTTCGAGCTGCGCGCCTTCCGGCCACTGCCATTCTAATAGTCGCGACGAAAACACACTCAATTATTGTAAAACTTATATTATAATTAGTAATTAAAGAAGTACATCTGCAAAGGGATTTACTTATTTATATCGATCATTAACATTTACTTTCTACAGTTTGAATATTTTTATATATAATTTTATTTTATTTATATTTTTATTTTATAATTTTATGGAGCAAACCTTTCTTTATTTTAAAGGGTGAATCTGTGTCATCTGATCTCAAAGAATAAACGCTAAACAAAATGTTAATGAAAGACATCGATGGAAAAAAGATCATACAGTGTCGTGTATTCCAAATAAGTGGCGATTCCCTAGAAAATACACTAAAAATAAATATAAAATGTTTTCATCTCCTTATCTCATCATCTTCATCCTCCTACAGTACAGTTTTAGGAATTACCGCTTAAGCAAACTTTTGCTTGTGATAGGTAGTTCCACATTTAAAAGTTACAGTAACTTGACATACATTCATAAATGTGAAAAGTAGTGTCGAAAATATAGGTGGGTAAACAGTCACAATTATCAATACATGTATGATGAATTAATAATTAATTCTTATTTAATATTCTTAAATATACTTATCAATATGTGAACCTTTAATACCTACAAGATATTTACATCAAAATATACTGTGTGGATATATTCCGGAAATCGTATTGCCGTCAATTTAATGAAATTAATGTAAAATTACGATTGATAATATATTATTTAATGGTTTATCAGTACATTATCGTAAATTAATTAGACGAAAAATAATGTGCTTCCATTACACCGGCTGATGTCAACGCGGACTGTATGTACAGGAGGTTTCAAAACAATATTTATTTTATTCAATTTACTTTTACTTTTTTATCTCTGTCTCTTTTTTTACTATTAATAATATGGTTTAAGGAAGTTTCTATTGTATTTTTTCTACAGATATTATAAATGTGAAAGTTTGTAAGTTTTAATGGATAGTGTTATACTTTTACGTAAAAATACTGAACGGATATTAATGAAATTAGGCTCATAAATAGAACTAGCAGATAGACTTTTTAAGGTGTAATAGTAGTATAGTGGAATAGTAGATATATCATTTTTATTTTAAACCGTTCTTTCAAAAATATATTATTATTTTGAACCAAACTTTAGCTATTAAACTTTGAAAGAATGGAATATGTTATGACGTCAGAGGTCAGGTGGTTCGTAAATAATTTCGATGTTTAGGATAAATGTGATAAAATAAAACCCTTATTTGTTAGCAAAACAAAAATATGAATAACATAGCATCACTAGTTCTTATTATTATTTGTAATTTAATTGTGAAACTATTAATCTTTGATTGTGAACTTATTAATCACCCTAGATACAAGATTACTTTAAAATTAGGATTTAGTAGAAACGATAGGCAATTTATTTTAATTATTATTTTTCATTTATTAAGAAATTATTTTGATTATAGTATTTGTTTATATTAGAAAATTAGTAACTATTTTACTATTCGATTAACCGATTTATAGTTTACAGTGACAATTCTGCGAAACATATTTTAAATTTCAATACACAAATAAACATAATTTTACAAGTTATACAATTATCTATAGTATTAATGTAAAGTTAATAATAGGTATTTATAAGTGTGATCTAAAATATAATATATGCAGTTCTTCTCAGAGTAGTCAGATAAGAAATGTCGGCTTCATCTGGTTTGTATCACTACATACCTAGCATAAAAAACACTTTTGCTGTCCTACGCAACGGATTTCGATGATGTACTATCTAATCCCAGTCAATTTTGTATATATTACACAAACATACATACATAAATTCTAACAAACATTCACACATATATAATATGTAGAATTTGTAAAAATTTTATTGTTTCATTGTAGAGATAGGTTCAATAAAATTTCTAACACCCTATGCATGTATCGCAAAAATATCGGCAGTCGTTCAGCGATCGCATTGATTGCTATTATTTCGAGTCATTAAATCAAAGCAACGACAATCGCGCGCTCATTATGGCGGGGCCGAGCTATTTTCCAATGGGGATACATCCGCGAGCGTGTACCATACAACTGCTTGTAACAATCGGTTGCAATGCCGTTGTTTATTTTTTTATTCCGTTTATGTTGCAACTTTAGAGTAGGTATGTCTTAAAGGAGTTCAAAAAAGATCTTTTTCATTTCGACATAATTTTAAAAAGCAACATTATTCAAATTTATGTCATTTAAACTATATATCTGAGTGTAGTACTTATTATTTAAAATTTGTTAATTTACTTTTCATTTGACAAAGATAAAACCAAGCCGATGTTAACATACATTTAGTAACTAAAATAGGAGTACACCAACTTTTAAACTTTCGCGTTTCATCTAACAACATTATATTTACGCGGGTATTAACGCGGAAAATTATAATTTGAATACCTTGGTAGGCTTGACGTTTCGACCCGGTTGCACAGGTCGTGGTCACAAGCAGACACTGTCTGCTTGACGACCTGTGCAACCAGCTATAGGTAAAAATATTCAGTAAGTGACATGACTTTAGTTTGGAACTTTGATTGTTTTATCATATTTTGTATATGATTGCTATTGTAATGTTAATCTACCTATATAAAAGCAGTTTCGAATACTGCTGTGTAACAACTAACGCTCTTTAGTCTTGTCCCTGCAACTCAGCAACTAGTTGCTATTTAAACAAGATGGCGGCAGTTAGCTATGAATTTAATCATCCAACCCGACTAGCCGTTGTTAAATTTTGATTTATGCCACTCTCTGCGGTAGTTTTTGAACTGATTGCGTTTAGTTTTATGGGTTAGTGCGCCATTTTAGCGGCAATTTATTTCGATAATTATTTTAGTTGATAACTTTTTATGTGCTTCCATTCCCACCGAAATACTGTCAATTTTACTCGGTGAACCATAATTTTCATAAAAATGTGAATCTATATTATTTTATGTCGGTTGACTCATACTTTGTAGGAAGTCGTAACTGTTTTCGTTAAAAATGTATTAAAAGAATGGTGGTTCAATTTTTTTTGCTTTAATAATTTTATAATTTAATGGTAAATACGTAGGTACCTACTGCATAATAAAGAAATAGATACCTAAATGAATATTCCTGAATAAACTCCATGTGACACAGAAAATGGCGGTCGAGAACCATATTTCTAATTAATGTTATTACAACCCAATCGCTAAAACAAGGTGTTCACATTAAAATGACATAACATCATCAGCGCTCGGTAGCCCGAACGTTGTCGAACTTTCCCGAATTTAGCCGAAATTAGCATTAATACGATCGTAAAGCCGTCAGCGTGGCTATAGCCTGTGTGATTCGCGTCGCGTTCAGAACAATGTTGCCATGTTTTATGTTATAATGTTGGTAATGATAAGGTTTTAGTGTGGCAATAATTTTTGGTTATTAGTTCATTAGCTGCTGCTGTTTTCATGATTATTCGTCATGCAAGTTGCGTTGTATTTGCCACTGTGTTTGGAGTTGAATTTGATACATTCTATGGGAATTATTTTAAAATTGTACCTATTTGGTTTGGAATACACAATTTTGTAACGTTTTACCGACAGATAAAGAATAAGATCTAACACTAAGAAGATACTTAAACATAAAACGCTTCAAGATGTGGGTGAACGGTGGATGGTTCACGAACAAAACTGAATCTCAGAACACAGTTTTTGGCAAATAACACGTTTAAAACCAAATAATGATTCGGGCATTGTTTTCAACAATTTATCATCTAATCTGTATAACAGCTAATCGGGAGTCCACAGCGCAACCACTGTAAAATACGAGGGTAAAATTAGAATCTCACCCAATAGCTGTTATTTATTATGAGCGTACTCAATAATATCGTGCGCAGAGGCGATAATGACTGCACTAAATATGATTTAGTGATAATAATCATCGAAAGGATGCGCTCGCGTGCCGAATAATGCCGTGATTAATACGCGCGCTGTAATTAGTCGGGCGAGCTATAGGAGTAGTTTGTTGCCTGTTAGAAAAAAGCACGAAAGTCATTGTGAGTTGCCATCCATCATCGTTGAACTTATTATTTTAGTGCATGGGGTACAATTACACATTTTTTAGTAAATTGAGTTTATTCTGCGTTTGTTTCGTTTTTAGAGGAGGGTCGGCAAAAGAATTGATGGCCGCGGTGCCGCCAATGAACTGTTGTAACACCAAAAGAGTTTTGATTGCATTGCTGGACTTTTGTGGGTTTTTATTATAGCTTTCGTGAGACATTCTAAATTAATTATTATGTTTTCAGCTTACTCACGTAATAATTTTACGAGATGCTCGACTAGCTTCACGCGACTCGGCCACTGTCGCGCTGCTACTCTCACGAATGTTGCTCATGAATATGGGCCTCTAGCATGGCTTGAAACTAGTCGAGTATCTCGTCAAATTATTAAGTGAGTAAGCCGAACACATAATGATTTACTTTTATGGGTTGTTAGATACATAGTTTAAGACTGGGTATGGAGTCAGATTGGGCCTTCGACAATATGACTTATACAGTAAAACATAACGCAAGCGTTTTTTCACGCTGGTAGTCGGTGAGGCCATACCGGTGAGTCGACCAATGCCGATGTCTAACCGACGACGACGATCGAAGCGTGGCGTTAATGGATTTAAACATACTTTATTTGAAAAGCAATTAAATTATACATTTTCATTTCAAACGAACAACAATAACCAAAAGTAACGAGAATGCTGCCTCTTATTAGCTGATCAAAATTTTAAGACATATCCAGTTCGAAGACAATCAAGGCGGTGTCTAAATAATCAGTACATATAACTCAGAAAAAGTCGCATTGGTACGTAACCTTCATGGTATGGCTGTGTCGTCATAATATAATATTAAAAGCATATACATACATCTAATGTGCGTGAATATATTCTGTTATATTCAAAAACATTTTTCAATTTATTGAAATAAAATGAATAACCGAATACAATTTATAACTTTCTTGCATTTACACCCGAAATTTAAATCTGATCTTTAATCAAAATAGTATATTTATATATCAATTATTTATATATAAATATACTATTTTGATTAAAGAGCAGATTTAAATTTCGGGTTAGAGGACTTCATAAAATTTCAACGTGATTGTAAAAATACGATTTTATTGCATAATAAACATTAAGCGTATCTAATCTCTGTGTGTTTGTAGGTAAGAATTAAAACTTGTAATACATCTGTACTTTTCCATTGACACCTAAAACTATTTTTTTATCAATTAATCGCCTTTGTTTCCCATTTCCTGACCTACGTTTTGATAGTGTTATCAGTCTGTAAAAAAAACCGATTCCTTTTGTTTTTTGTTTGAATTATTTTTATTATCATCAGCCTATACGTACCTCACTTAGTCTTCTGAGAAAAGACCAAAATTTATATTTATGCAATTGTAGGTATTCAATGATTGGGCGATAAGCAAAAAGGAATACTTTAGTAGTTTAGTGAACCTATAAGTGGGCGGAAGGCATTTCTAATAAATAAATAAACATAGATCTCATCACAGCTGATAACCAGCCTAGCGGCCTCTCTTTATACAGAGAAGGTTTGAGCATCACCACGCTTGCTCAAGGCGTAAATGGCGATTTTAAACTTTAAACTAAAACATATAAGTTTTGGTTTTCTTGCAATGTTTCTCTTTGCCGTAACCGTACCATATAGTGTCTAATATAATTTCAGAAAGTAAATATTTAAAAAAAAAATCATTTTATAGTCGGGTTTTGACCCGCATCTTATGCTTGAGAAGTGACCCTTCATTTGATTCACTAGTCTGATCAGATTGATACCTCACAGTAAACCAGTGTTAAACAATCACAGTGTTGTTTTTCGCTGTGTGAGTTAGGCTACCGGAGGCTCAACCCTTCTCCTTCCCCCCTCAATCCTTAAAACCAAGAAGCTGACAACACACTTACTATTACTGAACTGTGTTGCGTTTATGGCTGGTGGCAGATTGCTTACCATCAGGTAATCCGTTCGTTTATCGATGTATCACATAGAAAAGAAACTGAGAAATAAACCTTTTACTTCTATTCATATAATAATATTAATCTAAAAACTAATTTACAAACAATAAATTAATTGGTGATATTGGCATTTTTGTGACCGATTTTTGAATACGATCAATTTAAAGGTGACTTTATAAATTACGCAGTAAGGATAATTGTAAACAATATTGTTTTTGATACTGTACTTGGAAGGTAGATATCAGATATATAAAGCAGTGGTTTCCGTGACTAGACTGGGATTTAGCTTAGCCTGTTATCGCGCAGATGATGTACACAAAAATAAACTCAATTATTGTTACCATAAGATTGCAACAAAAAACGAAAACGCGTAATGCGTAATCTACCTTACTTACCTTTGCTGTATGAAGTTTAGTACATTATTGTTTGTTCTATTACTTACAAACGGTAGGATGAACAAATAACGTTAAATAACCTTCTTTATATTATGTTTATTGGTTACTTATTCAATTGAAAGATTCAACTATAACTCATTTACACCCGGTTTCCGAGAGGCCAATCAATGTTAAAATCAATTTAATCTCCTGTCAAGTCATCTGATTGGTTGACTGAATTGTCAACAACCAATCAGATGACTTGACTAGAGATTAGTTAATTTTACCATTGACAAGCCTTTCAAAAACCGGGTGTTAGTAAGGATATTGACAAAAGTTAGCGTAGCTGTTTTAAGTCGGTTTTGTGTGCAAGTGCACTGATTTACCGTGTCATGGCTCAAAACAGAAGGTACGTGTTGGTTTTTAGTCAATAAGAATCTGACACCCCCTATGTCTATCGATACTGCCCCATCCCTCTCAAAAAAAAAAAACTATGTTTCATCATCAACAGCCTACAAGTGCTCACTGCTGAGCGAAGGCCTCTTCTCACACGGAGATAGTTTAAGCTTTAATCATCACGCTTGCTCAATGCGGGTTGGCGATTTTAAACTTATAATAAGAAATTTTAAGTTCAGGTTTTCTCACGACTTTTACCTTCATCGTATGTCTAAAAAGCATAAAATCAGATTGGTACTTGCTAGGTTTTGAACCTGCACTCACATGCATGAGAAGCGGGCGCCTTAACCTCCGGGCCACCACGACGTATATGTTTATTCAATAATGGGTTAATGATCGACGTTTAAGTTTTATCACCTTGACGAGGTAATATTAAAAGCAAGATGACAGCAAAAGCAGCGTCAATCAGTATTTCTTCAAAACTGCATACGAACGCACACAAAATGCAAACCAGCAAAGCATTTACGGATATAACAGTAAATCGTATGTGGGTTGTACGCACACAGCCGGCACCGAAGTAATAGGTACCGCTCAGATATTGCCAATGCACGGCCGCGCAGATTTAAGATGGCCGACGTCGACTTGCCTTGTTTTAATTGGTCAGTTTGTTTTGGAATTCACTGGAGCTGTTCGTACCAATTTTTTTTGGTACAGTTTCGTCTAGGGGTCGGTCTTATTCTGTTATGACGAAGAGGATGCTTTTTACTACGATGATGCTGGTTCTGCTGCTGGCACTAAGTAGCTTGTCTGATATGGTGATGAGGATCCGATATGGTGATGAGGATCTCATATGGTGTTGAGGATGAGGAAAAATAAATTTGGTATATAATAATATATAATATAACCAAATAGTGTTATCAAGAACGTTTGCATTCATACAATGTGCATAATTTTAAACTAAGGGCTGCATTGACTGCATGAGTGGCGCGGTGGCTAGGCAAATGGCTGCCGCGCAACGTGTCACAGGTTCGATTCCCGCACGGAAAAAATCTTTGTGTGATCAACAAATTGTTGTTCCGAGTCTGGGTGTGATGTGTATACATGTAAATGCACCCATGACACGGGAGAAAATCGTAGTGTGGAGTAAGGTATTAAGAAAAAGACTTCACTCCAATCATGGAAATTGCTGTTTTGTGGACTGGCCATCAACCCACCACTACCAATCTACTTACAATAAGATCTAAATAAGACATTTTCACTTATCTAAACCGGTCTAAGAAAAATATTATTGTCGTCCTAATCACTCCATAGATTCCCGTCCGGTCCGGCAGCAAACCGCACGTGCGGAGTTACGGCGCGCGGCTGCGTGCGGACACGGAACGGTTCGTATTGCGACGCACTTTATTGCACTCCGATACATTTTGACAACCGTGTAGACAACGTACGCCGGACCACTATTCGGATTTGTTTTTGGAACAACCTGTACATACAGCGAATTGTTGGCTTGTTACACGATTTTCTCGAATATACTTATATGTAGGACATTCGTATAATCGGGTTGTTCTGACTTTCGATTTAGATAATGGAATAGTCATTTGTTGTTATAATGTTATAAAACCAAACCAATACAAGTTACTTTTTGTACAATAAATATGGCTGCACACTACAGAAAATCAATCAACAACGAAATAAACGTCAACCCGAATATCAACCAACAGGAAACGAATGGAATGAAATGAAATGAAATACGAATGAATAACCTACACTTAACAATTTAATTATAATTAATTTTAAAATTTTTAATGAACCGCAAAAATTAATAGATGAGCTGTCAATTTGACAATTCAACCCTTCGCCCGCGGCTGTAATTTCACATACCGATCAACAATACCGATTCACACTTCACATATCCGGACTAATTTAATTCGGAAAATCTCAACGGATCGTGGTACCCAAGCCATATCAATAACATTATCAAAAAGCGATCTGTTACACTCATTAGTAGTCGAGCAGCGGAACAAAATGGCGTATTTAAAACTGCATCCCGGCCAAACGGCACGAAACGATAATTATTGGTAATTAGACCCCGCGCGGTTAGTGGCTGCTATTGGTTTATATTTAGTGTTATTTTCAACGATCTACCTTGCATCAGGGTGGGTCAGCTAAGTGGTCTGGTTAATGTTCACGATCCACCCTGTGACTAGAAGGGGGGGGGGGAAGTGGACGTGGCACGTGGTCGTCCAGAATGACCTCCAGCTCAAAGCATTCGTTTCAATTACTCCAGTACTTTAAAATTAGCTGGGAGACAGTTAGTTGTAAGTTGTTAAGCATTTTTAATGCAAGTCGTAACACTCTCTTCTCTAAAAGGAATGTTGGGATTAGTGCTTATAAAAAGGAACGTCATTGTTAGTAACTGGTGCATTCTTTAAGTGGCCGCAAATACTGAGTTCAACCCTTGAGGTTGAGTTAGATATTTTTACAATTAAAACTAGGTATATAAAATGTAACTGCAAGCAATATGTTTGTTTCGCAAAATATCACTTCAGCATGACAATATTAACACAATAGTGATACATAACAATTCAAACATTAACACAAGTTTATTGTAGTGATTTCCGTACAGCCGGCCTCGCCATTTTACATCGCGACCAAACGCGATATACGACGGAATTAAAAATACATAAACATGTTCGCATTTTACGATAATTACGGTGCACTATGCATTGGTAGGGTTATAATGGTGGAAATAAATACGTTCAATTGTTTTAATCGGTACGGCTACTGTTTGTTGAACGATTGTAATTTTGGCGAATTAAGTTGCATTCGGTAGATATACTCGTTCGTTGTGGCTGATTTTTATTTAAAACTAGTAAGTAAGTATTGAGGATAAAATATGAAAAACAATAAAAAAATATGATTTTGATTTTTCTTCATTGACATAATGATGAAGATTGTATTATGTACCTACTGAGAACGAATACTTTATTACAATCCTTTGTTTTTTAATAATAAAACATTTTTATGACACAAAACGAACGATATCTTTAGCTTTACCTATATTTATGATAAACTTAAAATAATGAGGTCTATTTAAATCCAAACTTTTTGGAAGTACATTTACATAAAAATATACATTAAAGCGAATTGTAAATAAATAAATAAATGAATAATATTTATTATATTTTCATGACGATGCAATACACCACATCCCTGGCACGCACTAAATCCTACGTCATATGACTCTACAGTGACGGCGCGCCAATAAAATGGCCAACCCTACTGCTGTCCAATACTACAACAATAAACAAGAAATAACTATAGTATTTCAAACGGGGAAACTTTAGGGTTGTCAGTGTAGCCATGTTGTCACTGTTGTAGATAAAAAAATATAAATTAAATAATAATTTTATAAATTGGAGAAAAATGCGTGGTGCATATAGTCCAGTAAACTTATGGCAAATTACGCTAAAGAGCTTTGATAGTTACTGCTATACTAGACAAATTAATTCAGTCATTAAACTATTTCATAGTATTAATTTAATTCCAGGACTAGAATGAGCAAATTGAGCAACCATTAAATAACGTGTGTGACGGTAAGATTCGATTTTCATATTTGTACAAACATACCTTTACCACGCAAATAACAAGCATACGAATAAATACATTCATAAGAAACAAATAATTATTTTACCTACCTACCAAATGTTACTAAATTAAGTAGCAATATTTCTAAAAAAACCTACCACTATTAAAATTTTATCAGGCGCTGTAAGGCTAAAACAAAAGAATTTTAGAACAACAATTTAACATTGTGAGTATAAGGAAATATTTTATTATTGTAACTAGCAACACTGGCAGTGGCTGGGTCGCTCCGATACCGGTCAATGTCCATCAGTCGCCAGTCGTAAACTAGGGTTAAGTCTGCGGATTTGTTCCCATCAAGCTCCATATATTTGTGTATTGATATCGTATGATATTGGATTAGGATTTATAACCCGGTCTCTTATACCGATGCGTCGGCGTTATGGGGTTATTTTTATTACGTATATTATATGGAGTTTTTTATTCGATTCATGGCAAATTATGTAATAAAATTATTAATGTATTTTCATATGCCTGTAGGAAGTGTGATAGATTTTTTATATTTTTTGTGTTCTTTTGAATAGTAATGATAAGAAGAAAATGTTTTTATGCTGTCTTATGATTCTAGTACGTGTATTGATAACATTACCCATTTTATTAAATTAAATTAATGAGTTGGTACTTTGGTATTAAATTATTTAAAGTTGAAACCATGTTTGAATATCCGCTTATTAAAATATGTATTGTGTAAACAAATACATCTTATGGCAATAAATTGAAACAAAATATTTTTAAAACATGGCGTTTAAAAATGTTTTGCTCTTTTTTTGGAAAATAGTTAGATATTTTATTAAAAGATAAATCCATAAACTATTCTTAAATATGAATACATTGTGCATAAGTTTACCCAAAAAACCTTGTTTAGTCATTTAAATCATTTATTTTCGTCACCTTCTTCATGAAAAACTCATTTCAAAACACATTATTTCCTTAATCCTGTTACGGTCAATCCGTAGCGCGTCTGTAGCGCCCTTCGTAGCCGTGTAGCAAAGTAGCAGCGTAGCAACGTAGCGGCGTAGCTCATTACAATAAGTATGCAAAATCGTAAAGTTTAATTTGTTCACTTGATAATAACAAGAAAACACGACAAATTAACATTACTAAGAGACAAAGAATGCTGGAGTTTGATACTACGTTCAAATCAAGCAAGCATACACATTAAATATAATAGCTTAGCTCTGCGCCTTTGGATGACGACGATGTCATAGCGTGGATATTTCGATACAACAGTTTCTCTCAAATAAAATAAATTATAATTGTGACTTAAAAAATGTCTAGTCTTTACCAGGATATGTATTTTGTGTCTGATGAAACTATGAAGGCTCAACTCCCTTTGCCAAGTACAAACTGACAGTCAGTTCAATTTTAATGTTTCTGTATTATGAGAGTGTTTATTGTAGGATTGATAGAAATAAATTCGTCATGATTGATTTTGACTTTGGTTAGAGTAATAATGTAAGTAAATAATATAAAACTGTATTTTAATTTTTGTATCAATACTACTGATATCATAAACTCAAAACTAAGCAAGTATTGATGGATATTTGTTACTATTTAACGTGAACAAATCTGAATACAATTTGGCATTATGATAGATTTAGTCCAGAATAACACGTGGTAATATTTGCCTCTAGCAGAAAGAGAGTGCACAATAATAATATTTCTATTATTTTGAGAATATTTAAATGAGTTTTAAACTTTTAAACTCGGCCATATCCACGCTAAGCGAACACAGTTCGCAGTAGCGCAGCGCACCAACAAATTCTTGGCTCATTTGTTTTTTATTCATCCACAGCCCAGTGTAATCGAAAGTATAAATTCGCTGTAACTGCTAGCAGGCCTGCCGACCGATAACGCACCCCTTGTTAACTACGTAATAAGAAAAATAAACTTATATTTGCGCCGCCTTATGGAATATCAAAGTTTAAACTGAGATAGTGGGGTATAAACCGCGAGAAAAAGGTGGAAGTTAAGTGGCTGTTGCTAAGGTTTGGAATTGGATGGGTGGGTGTGTTCGTTTAAGTTTATTGTTTATTGTTATTTGAGAGTGAGATTATATTGTAATTTGTGATGGTTTATGAAAAGTTTGTAAAGCTATTGTCAGAAGCATACAAATATTTTACATTTGCTGTGTATTTGTGTCTCTATAATGTTAAACGAAGACCATAAACATTATAAAATATTTATGACTACAATTTATTACGCACTTAAAGAACCAAAATACTCAATCTACTACTACAGAACAATTACTATAAAATATCTACTTAACCACTACACATAACCCACCCAAAAAAATCTTAAAACCGACTTAAAAGTTGTTCAACTAAAAATTCTCCCCGTTTCCCTGATTTAATAAGCAAAAGAACTCGGATTGGGACGGTAATAGGGGTATATTTTACTTGGCCAACTAAAAACAACAGTCATTGAGTATTTCCACCTTACGCTAAGAAAAGCCTCTTAAAGCAGGAAGAAAGTTAAAAAATAATTAATGCTTTCGTAAATATTCATACCTTGGACGGAGTTTAGAGTTTAACCCTCCACGATTGTAATGTACGGAGGTTGGTTTCGGAGCTGGACCTTCGCGTTTTGTGTAACGATTCATACTCATAGTTTGTTCGTATGTTTGGGTTCTCGATCCAATTAATATTATCGATGATTATTGTTTTTGTTGAATGCTGAGACAATTTACACATCGCCATTATTTAAAAAAAATAACAGATCTATGTTCGAATATTATGATGAGGTACACTTCGTGTTCACTTCTTTTATTTTTGATCATTTGAATGGTAAATTTTGTTTTGAATAAATTAATAAACTTCCTAAAGTTTGTTTTAAGTGCTTAGTTTGGGTTATACCGAGATTATAGTATACATTTGGCTCTCCCATTGAGGAAAATATGAATTTAAAAAAGATTCGCAAATATGAATCATATATGCACGAAAGTTAGTAGTTATATAAAGTTTGTAAAATAAAAATAATCGTTAACAGGCCGAGTAAGTGTTGAATGTGTCAATAACAATAATATAATCTGATTTTTTCTCGAGTTACCCTTGCTCATCAACCGCAGTTCCGCGCTGAAAGTGGCCAAACCTCGTCGCTCGAATATTACATGCATGAATAAATTATTGAGAAAGAAAGAAAGAAAGAAAAGACATTTATTCAGCACCAGGCACGATGCAGCATATAAAAAAAAAACAAAAATAAAAGTGTGACAGTAGAAGTAAGATAAACATGAGTTTAAGATTAAAACATTATTGTTTGTTTTTGCAACATAGACTTTAGCTACATGAAGCCAGATTTTCCTACAGCAATAGTCACCGTTTAGAGTCGTAATAGGAATCCATGTGTTTACAAAAATGAAGGGTTTCGTCGAAACGACTCCGATTTAATTTAAGTCCAGCGCCGTTATCGCTGGTACCCCATTGTTTTTCTTTCTTGAAATTTTACGGTCAATTTGACGTGATTCCTTTTTTTACGATTAATTTGAATTTAATTAGTTCTGAGCATTGTTGTCGAATTATAGCGGTTGTGAGCTAGCGTTGTTGTTAGCTTTATAGTTATGTGTATTTATTATTTTCTTATTAACTACCTACGTGCTTTTTGTATTAATAGTCATTTAATACTGACTTAAGAATTTATGATAAATGATTAATTTAACGATTTATTTTTAAAGTTTTAAAATATCAAAAACTTTAACATTACTGTTGGGTTTTTGAAATGAGTCATTGTAAAAGTCACGATAACATTAATAGTGTACTGTTGTTACCTAAATATAACAAAAAAAACCCGTCTATGTACTTCTAAGTTTATATACATAAAAAAGAAAGAATTCCAAAAAAAAGACTTCACATAAACCCTGGCAACAATTACATTGGATAACACCGCCCACTTAGCTCCATCCATCTCCAAGCATATAAGATCGACAAATCCTGACGCACTGCAACTTCGCACAAAAAAAGATCTTTCAACATATACATCTTTAGATATTGGAGCTTGTTGACATATTTACGACCTCCTCGACTATTAAGTGGTGATTTAGTGAGGGCATATCGGGATGGATACGTTTTTATCGCGAGCAATATATCCACTTGGCTTCTAGCTCTATTATGTGAACCATTGTGAGAGACTCGAGAAGCCCTCCCTCCCTAGTTTTCCTGCTGAAGGTTTTTGTTTGAGGTAGTGTTGTTGATTGTTTTAGTAATTATGCTTTTTTTGGATCGAATATTTGCATATTGTTTTCTGAATAGGTGACTTGGATTTACGTGAATATTTAGATAAATATAAAACGTTTTTTGTAAACATCTATATATAACATCATCAATATAGGTACAACTAGATATTGCCTTTGTCAAGACTACAAATTTTAGTATATCTACTGTATACTACGACTCCAGACAGCAGAAATCTATTTTATTTTTTAGATGAATTACCGATATTTTTGTATATACATTTCTTACTGTTTCATATTTTTTAAAAGAAATATGTATGAAATCTGCATTAACTAGTAAATTAATACAAAATAGAATAAGGAGTTCTGTACTAGAGTTTGCAATTAAATCTATTTTAACGAATTCTAGAAGACATTACGTAAGCACACGATATGTTACTCGCTTTTTTCTTTCAAATTAAGTCTTATATAAATTTAAGAATTCTTTATTTAAAACTTATAATTACGTAACATTTTCGATATAACAAAATTGTCCCCCGAAGCTAAGAATGTCTGCAAAATCTAAAGCAAATACATAGTTTCCCTCTCGAATCTTAACCCTCAAAAGCATCGGTCGCCGTGAAGGGTACAAGTCGGCAGTAACAAGTTAATTCTTCAAGCTTAATCTAAGGATATTTGTTGATGAGGTAATCATGGGTATTGCTGTAATTCTAGGAGACCGCAAACGGTTACATTATTGTTACTATTTCGTTGGATGGTTTAAGTTTTAGTTAATGCCATCTGATTGATAGTATTGTGATCTTAATCGTTCATATAGTATAGTTTTGTTAAGTATATATATCATACATACTTTCCAAGACTTTCCCATACCTGGAAGTAACGAAAAGACTCCCCAATCCATAAATATTCGAATCAAAACCCCAAAAGACACAAGAGTAACTACTATGGTGTAGCGGGTGATGTTTGTAGTACGGCTAATTACTGTCCATGCAGTCAAATCGAAAGCTTTGTACTTGAAATAATAAAAAAAATATCTGTCATATGTGTAAGACATACGTACTTGCCAGGTTTCAAACGCCCTCCTTCGTGCATGAGAAGGCTCCTTCACCTCCATTACGACAACATAAATATAAGTTTAAAATTTTAATTTAATTTTAGATTTTCAAAACCCATTTTTTCATTTTCTCATTCCAGTCTTCTGATAGCTCTTAATCATCACACATAGCGATTCCAGCACCCAACACGTCCACGGTACGATCGTTAGATATAACACGGACCAACCATAGGCCGTCTCTGTTTGTACCAGTTAATGCCTTAATCTTAAGGTGGACGGTGACTGTTAGAAACGTATGGACATACCCTTAAATTGTGGTAAGTGGTTGGGGAAGGGTAAGATTTCTACGAAGTATGTGGTGTGTGTGGTACCTTTTGTTCTTTTATGGGTGTTTTAAAACTTACTAGCTATTTATTATGAATTTCATTAAAGTTTAATATACTTCACTGAAAAACTAATAAAATATAGTATTTAATTAGTTTTTTCAGTGTAGTAGTTTAAGTTTACACATGATTAAATAGTAAATTGGTTTTTTTACCAAAACCTTATACAAATAGAGGCCCAATCTCTTCCTCTCCCCCATTCCTTCCCAACCCTTAAATATCCAATGTTATATGTGTCCATGGGCAGCGCTGACTGCTAACCATCAGGTAATCCGTCTGCACGTTTGCCGACCCAAAACCATAAAAAAACAATTATTTCACGACTAAACCACATTAAAGGGAGAAGAAAACCTATTTATACATATTTGTTTCCTATTTGTCATTTTCATTAAATTCCAAATTTAATTATTTTTTATAAATGTAGGTATCATCCAATACCCCATAACGTTTAATTCAAAGCCATATCCTCTGTTTTCCAACAGCATACTGCCGTCACCTTGGAGGTGTCTCCCCAGCTATAACTCTTAGCGGTGGAAGCGTGCCCGTCGCCGCGTTGAGGAATTATTATTATGCGAATAAATACTCGAAATGTCAGTAGTAAATGTCTCCCCTCTGCCCGTGTAATCCGAGGGGCGATGGGAGGATAGTATACCCAGGTTTGCTTGAGCTACAAGGATTTTTTCGATGGGATATTGAAGTGTTAGCGTTAAGTGTATTGATTTTGTGGTTGTCATTTGTATTATTATAATGAGTGAGTGATGTTAGTATCGTTAAGTCCATTGTGTAATTATATTGGTTTTTATTTGGTTTAATTAATGTGTGAAATTGTTGGAACCTTGAAAATGTTCTTGAATAGAAAGTATGTAGTTGTTTTTATGGGCCACCTTAATAACCAGCTCGACTTTGAGCACGAGAGGGAATGGGGTGGATATTGGTCAGTAAGAGTGTGACACTCTCACTCGCCTCACATAAGGCTGTAGATGTTAGATGATTTTCTACCGTAAAATAGACTGTACAACTAGAGAAGCTGTAATCAGTGTGTGTAGTAGTGTAGTAAAAATAAAAATAAATGTAATAAAATAAGATACAAATCAAATAATTCCTTTATTTTCCAAATATAAAAAATAAAAAAATACCAATTATGCTAATTTATTACTACTTCTCATACGAAATTGGGACTGTCCCCCGAAACCCAGTATTAGAGCGTCACCGCGTTCTGGCCTCTAGACAAATGCTGTTCGATCCGCCGGAATGCTCCCGTAATAGTTTTAAAGTGTTGCCAATTTCTTAACGTTAACACCTTGATGATTTTTCTTTATTCAAACTGTCATATTTATGGTTCAAGTTTAATTTTGAAATCATCTGGTTGACAATAACTACTGTAAGTGGCGTTTCAATTATGTAATCCGAATTATTTTATTTTCCATTATAACTTCGAGCTATTAAATAAAATAATTTAATTCGTTTTTATAATGCAATTAAAATCGAGAAACTCTCTTATTTGTAGTTTCGAATTGATTTTTATTATATAACATAGAATTATTACCTATGGTCTGATTATATAATTATAATTTATGTTTATTCTTTTTTTGAATTATAACTATCTTGAGACATTTTTTTTAAATAACGACTTTCTCACGTTTATTAACGGCCAGTTAATACTTAAACTAACATAATAAAATTAAATTAAATAAAAATACCCCGAAACATTTTCCTTCAATTTTCTCTGACAGACTTACTTTAAAACAGAAATCCTCTAAACTTAACATTAGTTTAATCTCAATTGCACACCAAGTCTCGGTGAGATTGACAATTTAATTTAGCAAGCAGTCGGTGAGCGTAATGTTATCGTCTTGCAACAAAGGTGTTGTGATGGTCATTGTAGTGTAATGGAGTTCTTTATCTCAGTATATCACCGTGTCGCTCAGACGACGTTACTGGAGCTACGAAGAATTTGTTCTCTGTCACTTTGTAAAGAGGCGAAGGCCTCGTTTGATAATTGTCGTTTTTATAATAGCTATAGTGAAATGGACTATCCTACACAAAAATAATAATTGTAAAAACCAAGTAGGTAGTTCTGGAAATAGCTTAGCGAGTTCAAGCAAACAATTAAACTCTTCATCATCATCATCAGCCGAAAGCCACTGTTGAACAAAGGCATCCCTCTTAGTCTTCCCCGTCAAACGACAACTCGCCAGCTGCGTCAATTGGCTCCCCGCGACTCTGACGATGTCGTCGGTCCGCTAAGCGGAAGGCTTGCCCACGCTACGTATTCTGAAACTCTTCACCTTTATAAGTATTCGCGAAATTTCGTAGATTTTTTTCATTTAGTTATAATTTCAATCATAATTTCGTTTGTGATTATTATTTTTTTGTAGCTCAAAATCAATCGATTGGTCAGTGTGTGTTTGGAAGGTTTCTGTGTTTCGTAGGGCCTGGCGAATGCAACTGCGTTATTGTAATCAAAAAATAAAAAGATTGACGTGATCTATTAACTGTTCCTCCTTATTTTCTTGGCAGCAATTTCCTCCATCTTACTCAATTTATTACTCCTTAAATGAGTTTAAGGTAATAGAAATGGATATTCCAAATAAGAGATTTTGACCCAACACCGAATTTAACAACTTAGAAATGACTCACTCATGCGGATGAACTTAGAAAAGCTCTACTAGTTTCAAGTCACAACAGGACTCTTATTCATGAGCAGCGTTGGGTGGCAGGCGTTGTCAAATAAATTTAGTAGGATGTCCCACGGTAGTTACTATTCAAAAACAATTTAAATGCCGTATCCATCAGCTGTGTTTAACGTACATCCACGTTTGACGAGGGACCGTGGCGTAACGTCTTGTTTAAATCAAGCGGGAATGATGGCAATAACAGTTAGCAACGGAGTTACGGTTCCAAAGATAATGGTGGCTCCGGAGATTCCCTCAAAGTAATTGCTAATTTCGGTCGACGCGGCGTGCGCGATAATTGTTTGTTTCTTTGTTTAAGCTCGACTTTCTTTATTTATCATTACGCTTCGTATCAATATGTTTCTAAAGTTCTGTTTTGGTAATTAGAATACGTTAAGTATGTGTATTGTGTTGGATCTGTTCGTGTGTTGTTTATCTGGTTATTCGTTTATTTAAATTTGTATATTGTTAGAGAAGTATATTATACGAAAACCTTGCTGTATTTTGTTAAAATGATATGCGACTTGGAAGGGTTTATCATTAGATGGAGGATTAAGAGAATATCTCGATTCATAATTATTTGGAAATATAATTTTACACCTTATTGCTGCTCACTTACACTAATAAGTTTAATTGGACTTACAATATGCCTGTTTTGCATACAATAGAAAATTACACAAATTTTGTCAAATAATATAATAGACAGACCATAAATGTCCCACATATTGTTTTGTCCGCTTCATCCATACATTAATCGACAAAATTAAAGCCATCTATCGTGGAGTAGCTGCAACTCGCATCTTAATTACGTCTCCGTACAACAGATGGCGCTCCCATCAATATCTGTAACCGTTAACAGACCCAAAACTACTTAATATACATAAAGTGAACAGACAAACTTGTCTACTGTCGTAACTATAAATCGCACATGTTGAACTAAGACAGACATGTCGGACGTTTGCGACAAGTCAGCAGCCCTTATCAAGAACCGAGCAGTTATTTACGGCCTGGCCTGAGTTATGGCCAATTTACAGGCAGTCATTAGTGCCTTAATGGCCTTAAGGTGTCCGGGTGAAAAGTGCCGGGCCGGATAAGTTTGGGCAACGTCAGCGTTTTCGTCGCATGATGTAGGGTTTGTGTCTTGCATTTATAATGATAATGTTGCCTTCTTAAGGGCTTCTTCCTTTTTATGGGATCATACTTTAATGGTTATTGTTTTTGGTTTTGATTTGTGTTGTGTATAAGGGTTTTGTTGGAGGAATATTTAGAAGAATTGCAATGACTGGTGCTTTCTTAAAGGGATGATATAGTTTAACTAAAACATTACCATTGTTTGTATAATTATACAGAATTTCAATAGTGTACCCCAAAAACAATAATCTGAAAATTTTTCTTCATCCCAAAACATAGGGCAGATAAAATGTCAAAATGATTTGTTAAAGCCATTCCAGCGCTAAAGGCCGGTCGACAATAGCAAAATTCATTACAACTGCGTAACTGGAAATGATAACCTCATTTTGTAACGAATGAATCAAATGCACATTAAAGCATTGTCGTGCGCGAGAATTATTGTGACGGGGCTCTCGTTACTGCCGCACTTCGATGCTGCCGGCGGTCTATGGACAGGGGCGTGGAGCTGACACTGCAAAATTTTGGAAGCACTGATTTACTGTCTATTGAAAAAATTGGTCTGTCACCTTATAGTGAAGGTTATTGAAAGCCCAATTCTTAGTTTACTTCCCATCCTCAATTCTCTCATGCCTTTAACTAGGTCCAAAAGTACTGGTAGGGTAACTGCAACTTTTCTACGTCGTAAGATGTCCATCAGGTAATCCTATGGTCGTCTGTTCGTTTTTCGCCCTATCCTATAAAAAGTAAACGGGGGTTGGTCAAACTTATTCTGGATTCGGGCGAAAGCGGGTATCTTTTTATATAGTTTTGTCAAGTATATAGTAGGTTTGTTATTGCTTTCTGAGGTAGAAAGTTCAGTTATTCTACGTTCTCTTGCGTGGCTACTGTCATCAGCTCTATTAAAGCATATAAGTACAAACCCATAGTCTACAGCAATCTCCTGAGAATCTGGAATCTACTATACCCACTTTGATTTGACCACAGACTAATCTTGACATCTAAATTCAGTTGTCCCACTCAACTTTTGATTTTGATTTGATTTCAACAAAAGACACCATTAACATTTAACAAAGCAAATAAATAAATTAGCCAATTAACTAATGATTTCGTTAATTACACGACTCCATAGATTTCTCAGCCGCAAATTTTGCATTATCGCGGTCGGTATGACAGCTCAGTGATATATTCTCCGTATTATAAATGCTATAAATAAATAAATATCGGATATTTAGGATCGCGCTATTGTCCGGTATGACCAATGTTCCACCACTTGTCTGCAACCCTATTCGTAATGATTGGTGTTTTAGGAATATTTTGTTCGAATGAATTTTGAATTTATTTTGCCTATTATATTATTGTTTTATGAAGGAATTTAGCTGAGCTGTGTTGTTTATTAGAATATATATTTATTATGCTGTACATGACAAGGGTTTCGTGATGGTTAGAACATGTTTTTTTTAAATTTATTGGACTCTTCACAGTTTAGTTATTCGAGAAGTCTCGGCTAGTGAAAACTTTTTCAACCTATATTTGAGAGAAGAGACGTTTCCCCAGCAGTGAACACTTAGAGCATAATGTTGAAATAAACTACATATAAATAAGTCTTACTACAATATTAAAGTTGTTTAAGAATGTATATTTCTCACACCTATTGTGCAAGCAATCTTAAATAAATATTTCAAGTCTTAAGCCTAAATAGATTAATATACTCATTGATATTATGCAGTGTACACAATTTTGAAATATGTTTCCTCATCTGCATCAACCTTTAGTCAGAAGTGTGCACTTATAGAATAATAATATGGATATGAAGTTTTTTTTACAATATTTTTTTTATTCATTTTACGACTTGACGTTTACAACATCTAAAAAAGCCAAAACCGAAAATACTTTGTAAAATAAATAACACCAAAAATAATTTACACGTATCACTTATAATACCGATATAACCAGTTTCAAGCGGTTTTAATCGGTTTCATCTAGTTTTTGTGGTAAATGACAGGGTAGCGTCCTCCACAAGCGGTGGCACAATCGTATTGTTTTGACGTGTGGCCTGTGCAAATAAATATATACTCATTTTTGTTGATAATGAATTGTGGGGTAGCGGCCACGGTTGTCGGATAGCACGAATAAATTGTTTTGTTCAAAATATTGACGTTTATACTGAGATTGTTATGAATTTTGGTATATGATTGGATGTATGAGTACTTGAGTAGTTGTTCAAATGAAGCAAAATCATTTCTTCTGTCCTCAAAAGAAGTAATTATTATTTCTTTTAAAGTAGAAGATGATTAACAAGAGAAGAGAAGCACAGTTTTCAGTAAAACTCAGTTTACACCTTTTTAAGATGGATCATCTCAATTTTTAAATTCCTTTCAACATCTTAATGTATAAGACCAGTCCTAACAATTGATGGTACTACCCAGTATCATAAATTCATTTTTTTAATACTAACAAAATATATAAAAAAATCTCTGATGGCCGCTAACAGTTGCATCCACCTTATTTAATGTGCAACTGTGTTTGATTGCGGTCGTAAACGTTTGTCGTCGTACCAATAGTAATTATGATTTTTAATTATACCACACGAATGCACATTTTGTTTAAAATTTATTATTGTACACGTTAATTTAATTTGAATTCAATTTTAAACTGTATTTATGTTTAATTGAGCGTAATTGTTAAATAATGTGTCAAATGTTTGTTTTCGTTGTTAATAACGTGTTTTAATTAGTAAATTATTGTTAATTATCTGCTTACTTAGGTAGCTATTTTGTTCTAGTGTGTAGTGGAGCATATTGGAATGGTTCCCCATTAGTTTTATTGTTAATTTGACTTTTTAATTTTAATTGCATGCGCAATTAAGTGTCTTGGTCCAAGCTAGGAGCAGAAGAAAAAACCCCCTTTTGTCTTACTCAAGAAGCGATAAACACACATGATGATTTTACCTATAAAAAAACTAAGTAAAAAGAAGAATTGATAAAAGCAGATTTTATTAAAGCGATGTAGGTATGTAACACATCTATACTAATATTATAAAGAGATAAAATTTGTAAGTTATTAAGTTTGTATGTACGGGGTAATCTTTGGAACCGCTGGATAGCTACAATATTCCCGAGTGCTATAGGCTATAAAACACCACGCTACGATTGAATGGAGCCAAGCAGCGGGTGAAACCGCAAGAGAGTAGCTAGTAGGTAATATTGTTGCTGTCTTTAATTACTTTCGATTGGACACAATATGGACCTTTCATTCTACATATATAAAACTAACTTCTACTAGTGGCTTTCATCCTCAATGAAAGTTATGTGATTTCCAGACAAAATGTATTTTTTTTGAAAAATTATTTGTTCATATTCATTCAATAATATCTCTATGCCGATTTTAATCAATATTAGAATCTATTCAGTCGATTTTACGTGACAGGGTACCTAACAAAAATTCATTTCTCAATCATAATATTAGTAGGATAAACACTGACAGGTAATAAAATTTCGTTTCAAATAAAAAATCTAATTTAATTTGTGTCTTATTTCAGTTGTATCGATGTTTTATTCGTTCTTTTTCAACTACAAACCAATAGATATACATACATATGGATGTGTGGGCATTATAAACATGTCAATCACGATCCATTCATAGTTTACATTCAAAATTGTAACAAACGAGTCATATTATAATTTTGTATTTCGGCGTTCGTATGTAGTATGTCACTTTGGCCATGTGTGCGTGCGCGCAGCTGTGTACGCGGTGCGCGGGCGCCGATTGACAAGACTCAGCGAGATTGAGACGGGAATCACTGGATTTTACTTATACCGCGATGATTAAGGAGTTAAGAAGGCGTAGATAGAGCTGATGAGTAATAAAATACTGTTTAAAATTGTTAAAAATAATATTATTATGTTTAACATAGCCACTTTTACATCGTGTATATATTTTACTTTTTGGCCATTAAAATGTATGGTTCGATGAAATCAACATTTTGCTATTAAATTACAAAATAAATTTAGGAGACTTGAATAAGGTATATTGTTACTTGAGCGTTCGGTAAGCGTAGCTGCTATCTGTCGCATACGATTACCGCAAGAACAAAATCTTTGAGTGATACACACATTGTTGTTCCAAATCTGGATGTGAAATGTAGTCAAATATAGTCAAAGTTTGTAAACGCCAAATTAAGATTTGGCGTTTACAAACTTACAATGCAGCTAACTAAAAACTAAAAAGCCCTATTTTGGTGCCTATTTTTTAATAAAATTATCTACTTATTAGCTATTTTTATTAACTTATACGTTAATATTTACAAGCAAACTATCTTTTTACATTATTCATTGGTATCTACATATCTATACCTATAAAAGATAATGCATCAAATCAGTTTCGCAACTATAAAATGTGAAACAATTTATGTCGACCTTCTAAACAGAATTATTGTTCACATAATCAGGCAACTCGGGCAGGTCTATCCATTCTGTGTGCAGGTGCTGAGCGATTCATTCTACCGATGACGAATTGTTCAGAGATCGAGGCGAAGTAAACATTGAAACTACTGTAGTGGTACTGTTGCCATGATTTGGGGTTATAGTGAGATTTGTATTTTTCATAATTTTTTTTTTATGGTATATGTCGGCAAACTAGCAGACGGATTACCTGATGGTAAGCAATCGGCGCCGCCCATGGGCACTCGCAGCACCAAATGAGTTACAAGTGCGTTGCCGGCCTTTTGGGGTTAGGGGTTGCGGATAAAAAGATCGGGAAGGTATAGGGGAAGGGAAAGGATTGGGCCTCCGGTAACCTCACTCACACGGTGAAACACAACGCTGGGTTGTTTCACGCCGGTATTCTGTGAGGCCGTGGTATCACTCCGGTCGAGACGACCCATTCGTGCCGAAGCCGAAGAATTAAAGTGAAGTTGTTATTTTCTTTATGAGAATAGTTTGAACATTACGTCTATTTTTATCTATTAGTCATTTATTAGTATACCTACGTTTTTAAAAACAATCACAGTGATTTTGGAACAAAATTTTAGGGAAATTCTGAAATTTGCTTAATCCAGTAATCTGCTCATTCTTTTTTTGATTACTTTAGAGCACGTTAGGAAATTTCATCATCATCAGCTTATGAGTCCCCACTGCTGAGTAAAGACCACTTCGCACTCTGAGAAGGTTTTAGCATTAATCACCACGCTTGTTTAATGCGGTTTGGCAATTTCAAACTTGTAATAAAATTAGAACATATAAATTGTTCGTGGAAGGAATTCTAGTGTTATTGGTTATTTTTCGTATTTTCAAAGAAGATTAAATACAGGACAGTCTTGTATTAAAAAAAAATATGGTCACACAATGCTCCCGCGCAACAATCTTGATTTAAATCCCGCAACAAAATATGTACTGTTTTACTCATACGTAACGACGGATTTATTTAACCTAACTGCTTGATTCTCCACATTTTGCCTGTATAACTTTTTAACACATAAATATTTAGAGTACCGGCGCTGCTCACTATACGATGTATATTGGTCTATCACTATTATTGTTTTGCTATGGACAGAATTAGTTATGTTATGGACGTGTTGAAGTTTTATGAATTATGTCAGTCTTGGTAATGGGTACGGTAGTATAGTTGGGTATTATATGGAAGGTATTTTTTCGGATATTTCTAGATCTTTTTCAGTTGATTTTTTTGTATTGTTTCTCTTTCTCTTGATTGATTAATCTTACATTTCTTTCTTCTTACATTAATGAAAATCATTTTCTGATTTCTCCGACTGCCCGAATCGGAGTATCAAACTCGGAAGGACTCGTTCGGAGGCGGTGGTTCACGGTGCGCTGTTGCACTTTGCTCACAACTCAGCCAGGCATCAGCACTAGTACTCGTAGGCCCATCTGTCATGTGGTGATTTGAGGGCTCTGTGAAACTCAAGGGCCATGATATCGACGCGTCGTGCGTTCGGTTCTGGTCTTAGTCGGGTGGCGAGCTATATGACGTCTCATCAATCTTGTATACTTACAATACTCTTGAATACTTACAGACAACAAAGAGACATTCAATTACATGGGAACATAAATAAAATTATGTTACTTGGTATGTACTTGTTACGTTGGAGCTTACGGCGGCGGTGTACTCTGCCTGGGAGAGCGATCAAAAGAGGTCTCACACCCAACCTCGGTTCAGGCTATGGTGCGGAGTGAGAACTGAGCAGAAGTTTCTTCCTTCTGCAAAGCAGTCATGGTCTCAACTCAAATAAGGAGACGGAATACGTGACAGGACCTTTCTCCTTTAATCCTTGTTTAAATTTTGTTAAAGCATCAATCGTTGTACATAAGAATATAAATAAATTATGAGAAAATCCTTGTAACATTTTATCAAGTGTACCTATTTAAAAAACATGGAGATTCTTCTCTGTATTACAAAATTAACGAAACATCAACAATATACACTTAGCTTTTACAACAAAACTTAATGCTGAATTAAGTATAACGATGCTGTAGTCTGCAGAGTTTGAAAATGTGAATTCCGTGGAACTGTTCTTCGGAGCTGGTAAGCTGGGCAACAAAGAGATGGGGCGTCGCATAATATCAGCCACTGGGATCGCGCCTAACTCACTCTTAAACAACACGATAAATACGAACACTAAATACCTGCGTATTAAGGGGTAGGTGCTGCTAATTACTGGGTTTAAATTAAAAAAAGAAATATTTTATATCAATGTTACTATTAGTGAATATATATGTGATTTATTAAACGGGTACATTGAGTATATTAACTATTGCAGTAATATATCGAAAATAAATTGAATTGAAGAAGAAAACTGGACAGAAATAATTTAACCTTGAAGTATTGCACATTCATGTATAGGTACTTTAACATTTGTTTGGATCAATTGTTTCTCTAATGATTTAATTAGGTAGACCAAGAAGCTGCTGGTGATGGCATGGCCATGTACACTTGTCACAAGAAGCCATCTCATAAGAAGCCATACTCCATATCAAGGACAGTAAGAAAATATTAATAATCTAACTTTTCCAATCAGCATTCTCTCGAAAGTCCAGTGAAACAGAACAGCCCCTTAACTATGCGGTGAGCAGCAGGCGAGTACACAAAAACTGCAAGTGTGTGTCCTGTTTACGAGGCACGGTGGTGCGGTGGCCGGCAGAATTATAAGAGGTTTACTGTTACTACTAAACAGATATTAAACTACCTGAATACTTAGAGATTTCGGACACTATTCGCCTATTGTTTTGCGCTAGAGTCTGCTGCTTTCTAGACGCCTCTTGGGAACATTTTTTCGTCGACATAGCTAGTACTGTACTGCCTAAATTTTATAATATCAGTTTTGTTTATTGTCAAATAATTAATTCAAATTATTTATTTCTATTAAACTATATTGGACGTCAAACAAAATATCCATATCTAATTTCACTTACATACGTATTAGTTTCCGTGGAAAAGAAAATAGTCGTTTTTATAACTTAATCACACCATTGCATATCGGAGGACTTAATGCTTTAAGCATATTTCTGCCAGTCGTGTTTAAGGAAGAGGAAAGATGTAAGTACGTGGTAGGTGGTATGCAAGCTATGCAACAATATAGGTCGTCGCGGACAGTGGAGGTTTTTTGTGGTTCACATGCTGTTTTGACACATCATCTCACCATTCAAACTTTCCTTATACTTTTAAGAATATTTCAAGACTTAATTAACTTAGCCAATCGAGCCATTATAAACTTAATATACTACACATTATAATTAATTAATATACATTATAAACTTATAAAAATGTAAAACAGCATTTTCAGCTTACCCTTTGGGAAATGGTAAGCATGAAATGTTACCACATATCTACTACTCCATTGTCTTCCAGATCAACTCTTCAACTCTTCTGTCAGATCTCAAAACCCCCCAAAAAAAAGGTGCACTTAAAATATAACGTTATTAGAAGTTTGTTAGGGCTCGCGCACACTAGCGTTGTCGCGCTGAGCTACGCGACCGAGCGCTCGTAAACATGCTCCACCTGGCTTTGCTAACGCTACCTACATGGTCAGTGTAGCGATAGCAAATCGAAGAAGAATGCTAATTACTTGCGAAAGAAAAAAAATATAAACTAAGAATTTTGTTTTTATGTTAATGATGATTTTTGTTAAGTCCGTCTGTACGTAGCCGTGTTAATGCAGTTTCGTTTTGTTTATGTAGTTTAGTGATTTTTATTTCAGGTAAGATTTTTTTCGTTAGAAATAAATTAGATTTAATGAAACCCTCTCTTAATTAAAATAAGTTATTGTTCTCTCACCTTATTTTATTTGTTATTTTTACACACACCCACTTTGTGACTTTTTGAAAAACATTTATTTTAAATCATCGATGTTTTGGATTAAATTGATTATCTTCATAATAACTGTTTTATTATTTCATGACGTCTCATTCAACTTTTTAACAGTCACATAATTTATTTAGCAACTTTTTTTGCTAACCGTACAAGGATCTGCACCTCGCCGGTATCGGAGATATCAAAAAGCTTACGCCGAGTTAGGGCACTCGATTAAAGCCAGCCTTGTTTGCATCGCCGCTGAATGTGCTGACCTTACCACTACCACTTGAGCTGTTTTATGGTAATTAAAATTTTTGTTAACGATCCTTATTGTTTTGCTTACTGTACTTTTTGGGTTTGGTGTCGTGAGATGAGTTGCTCAGTATGTTTTAGATTTACTTTGGTAAAGTCGGGTAAGCAAAAAAGAGGTGGACACAATTTATAATGCAAAGAATGAGCTGAGACGATAATACTTGTGAAACTTTGGCAAAATATAGAAATGTCATCACTATCTTTCGAGAGCAAAACACGTTTCAAATAATAAAACATCAAACATCAACATTGAAATAATAAATCTGCGTGTCCATCCCCCCCTCTCCTTGGAGCTCAAGGAGGCATCCATGAATGCTGTCAGACTATGATGGACGGCCGAGCATAAAACTGACGAGACGACTACCCACGCTACGAAATGGCTCTACGGAGCCCAGTATATCACTTTTATTACATGCCATCTTCATTTTCATATTTCATATTTGCATTTCTGTAGCACCCCCACCCTAGGTCGTCTCCCCCCCGTTTTAAGCGTTTCGCACGTTTTTCTATGTAATCGCTCGCTTTGTGTGTGTGACGTAGTGGGCAACGCGTCAAAGGAAAGTTTTTATGGCGCCGTGTTAGCTAAATGTGTTGTGGGGCTAAGGTTCCGTATATTGTAATAAATATATCACTTCCCCCCCGTTGTTTGCTTTTGTTTGGAAAAAGATAAGTGTAAATTTTAATTAAGATGGGCTTATTTAGAAAGATGAAGGGGCATTATTTGTATGTTGTTTTTGATACTCGCTCAGATATGGACATCATTTTGAATTCTTAGATGCTCTTTGGTTAAAATGTGAAGCTTTGGTTAACCGCAAGTTTGTGGTTAGCCTAAATCTTATAACAACGTTAGTATTTATATCGAAAAGTGCTGAAGTAGTCTGAATTGGACCAAAAATAAATATGACAAGTGCAATGGTGTCATTTTGGTGTGAGCTTGGCAAGCCAACCAATACAGGCTGACGAGTCGTTTAGCTCACCGCTACTTACATTGCCAAAACCACCAAATACATAATTTTCTGGTTGTTCATTTCTACAGTTCACACCAAAAATTAATTTTTTATACAATAGTTTGGCACATGAGCAGACGTATAACCTGATGGTAAGCAAACGGTGCCGCCCATGAACATTCGCAACAATAGAATAGTTGCAAGTGGTGGTTTTATTTGTGAGAGATTTGAGAATTAAGGTTTTAAGGTCGGTCCCAGGGTAATGTCTCTCTCACGACGAAACTATACTCCTGTCAAGCTGGCCCGTTTGTAGCTATGCCACACTTACCTATATTTTTGACACACATATTGAACTTTTATAAATTACTGAGTTACTTTATCAGCACCCAATCATTGCTTAATATGTATTTCTGCCAGGTGCTGCGCTTTAAAACCAGGCTCAATGCCATTTAAAAGTATTCAGTAGTTTTATCGTGAAAGACAAAAACAAGTCCATCCTTACTTATAAACTTTCGCATTTAGTTAGTAGGACAATCAAGTGTCCAAATGTAAAGTTAAAAACAAAATGTTCCATTAATGTCAATTACGGTACTACGGGCCCCTAAAAAGCTAAGTCAAGGAAATGTATAACAAAGTTGAGGGCATGTTGTGACGTGTTCTTTGGCTGACCCTAGCTAAGCTGCTTAGTACACGTTCCTGTGTTACGGAATATATTTTAAAACATGACACAACGCTTTTTGTAACGCTATCGAGGTTCAAACTTATATTATCGAAGAGTTTTTCTGTTAATTTTTCTTTAGGATTAAAAATATCATGGCTGTTTCAGTTCCTATCAAGTTATAATTTATAAAAATATGTTTATGCTATGCATCTCAGAATTTTAAATTGTGTATGTTGATGATCTTTTATGATTAGGGTTGGTTTATTTTATTTTTATAAATAAAAAAAGAATTTAAAACCAACAAATGAATAATGACTGTCAGTCAAAAAGAAAGTCAGAAAGTAGCTTTCTAATAGTTGCATTATTACTGCATTTATTTTCTAGCAGGTTCTAATTTGCGTCAGCAGGATGCAACTCGATTCATAAACGGACCATTTGTTTGTGTAATCCACAAATAGTGTGTATCTTATGTTAGTAATGAACCCTAAAAATTCAAGCGTCAAAAAAAATAATGTGTTTTTTACAAAACAACGGCTAAAAACCAATATAACCAGATAAAAGACAGTATTTTTATAGAAAATATGTTATTATAAAATTAAAATAGAAAAAATAACATTATAAAACCCAAAACGAAACGAATACAAATTTCCAACGATTCTAAATTCAAAATCAGCGAACAATCGTTGAGTGGCCTCACAGTCGTGCCACTCAGTATTGGCTCATATTTTTCCTATAGGCGTTTTCCCGTCACAGGGCACAAAGACGTGGCCATAATTCCTTCCACGACACACGGTGAACAATACTGGAATTAATTACCTAATACGCCCAGTGTGCACAGATGTTTTTCACTCATTGTTTAAAAGGAGGTTCGATCAGGTTTTGTCAAATGTATGTGTGTGTGTTGATGATTGTTCGTATGTTTTATTGAGGGTGTTTTGTTTTTGTGAGTTGATAAAATGGTCGGTGGGAGATGAGCTGAACATCGAGCTCAATTGGGGGGCCTTTGTCCAAGAGTGGACGAAATCGGGCTGATGATGAAAATGGTAGTAGTTGTTTTTTACTGTTTTTTTACCGTGTATTACTGCTAAGAACGATGAGGTCGTATGCTATGTCATTTCTTGTTGTCAGTTTGGTTACAGTCTTACTAGAACTATTTTTACTGTCGCGGTCGTAAGTCTTTCTAAACTTGTTCCAATTTTGAATGAAAGATACAATTTCGACACACTTCATATTATTATCCCCTTTAGGAATATTATTCAAGCTATTTAATTGTTTTTGTTTATTAGAAAAAGTTATAAAGAAAAAAGTCCCATGCATTAAAATCTTAAATAAACTTGCACAAATAAAATGTGACATTCTTAAATTCCTGTGTGTGTTTATGTTGTGTTTGTGTGTGTGCTGTCCCAACTCCATCCGTGTATGTACAGACAACAAAATTATAAAAGGGTAAATAAAACAGAAAGCTTACACAAGTCATAAATTTGATTTATAGAGATTAAAAAAGGCGCTTTAGAAACGGCTCGAACGAAAATTTTCGGTGGGACGAATCGGGAGACGAGTGTACCGTCCGCAGAATAAATATTCAAGCTGTCATTATATTTAATTTTGAGCTGCTTATTTGTAACGAGGGAGTTATTTAATTTATGTACTTTGGTGCGTTTTTAATTTTTTGTCTAAAATAGTAAATTAAGCGTTGGTACTTACACTGTGAACTAAAACGTTTTTTTTTTTTAAGTTTTAGGGACGTCTATCGAATACACTTCTTATATGTATATAACACATTACTTATAAATACATTGTTTTTTTTAATTTTTAGAACAATTAAACATAATATGTAAATTCTGGTATTATTAAAATGTTAAGTTAAAAACAGTAATTACCATACATAGTTATCGACCGAAAATTTATTTGTAATATATAAATTACTTTCAACAAAAAAAGAAACAATATCAAATTTAAAAATATCAACATTTATTTGCAGACCGTACTCATGTCAGCGCAGTGTCGATGTTCAGGGCCGTCAGAGGGGTGCCGTAAGAAAATTTACAGGCACCGCCGTATTTCACCCCCGCCTTTTTTGTTAATCTACCCTCCTAATGCGTCGCTTTGTTTACCTGCTGACCGTACATAGTGTCCTTACTTAACGTGTTTAGATGAAATAATTACGTTTGTCCCTGCACAGTGTGCTTTTGTTTCAGAGGCTTGAACCTAAGTGAGATTGTAGGATTGCATGTTTTTTGAGGATTTAAGTAGATTTACTTGGAAATATTTATGATTGAAGGGGTTCGAAACTTGGCAAGTACCAATGTGTTCTCAGATTTATGTACGTTCTAAGAATATTTAGACAGTACTGATAAACGGTGAAGGAAAACACCGTGAGGAAAGCTGGACTTATAATTCTCAATCACGTGTCTTTAGTCAAGTTACTACTTAAATTATTAATTAAAACAGTATATATTCGAGTTAAAAATAAACAAGGGGGCACTATGAAAGATTTATGGATTTGTTTTTTTTTTAATGTGTATTCAAAGCATAACACATTTTGATATTTTTGAAAAGTTCTGTAAATCACTGACCACTAATTATCTTATTTGAAGCAGTAGTCACGAAGAAGTTTATAGATTTAAGTTTGTAATACTAGAGAAATCCTATCGATACAAGTTCTGTTTTCAAATCAAACGGATTCTAAGTTCGCTATCAGTGCCTTAGAGCACTTGAATGATCCAATTCACAATATGAGTCCTACATATCGTGTGCAAATGAGCCTCCTAGTTGAAAGTTGTGCAATACAGAGAGATACACAAACTTACAAACATACAGACTCCCGTCATAGCTTAGTTTTCGATTTGGCAACGAAAGCAGCAATATTGTTCGGTTCGTGTACCATTCCTGCAATTTTGTTTACTATTTTTATTAGTTATATCATTTTGGAAATATTAGGCTATTGGGTTTCGTATTTTGGCTTTGCTTTCGTAATTTGTTTTTGGTTATTGTCAGTGAATTAGGTGAAAAGGAAAAATTTGTAGAAGGAAATTTACTTATTTAAATATAGAACCTAAAATGATTGTGATAAACATCAAATTACGATGAAATTTGTTAGAAGTGCAACAGAACTGTGGTAATATTAATATTTAAAAATGAAAAAATGTACCTTACGTATATTTCTAAATTTAAATTCGTTTCATCTTAGTAGGTACAGTTTTATTATACAATAAGATCAAAAGAAAGAAATTATCAATTTTTTTTCCTTTCATCATCATAATAATTTACATGATACATGATAATTAACGTAGGTACATCGAAACTGTAGAAACATAACTACTAAAAGCTTCGCTAATCTTCTCGATGACCGTCCCTTAAATCCGATAACAAGTGCTAATCGAAACACTGCCAGTCTAGACATAATGCGATCAACTCCAATACTAGGCACATTTAACCCTTTCACTGCTTATAATTGGTCAAATGAAGGGCAGAGCGGGTTATTTCATAATCTACGACCGGGGTGGGAGCTCTCTGCAGACGGATCAACGCTGCACAATCCCGGCGATAGAATTTTATGAGAGCCCCGGATGCAGCGTGGTAAGCAGTAGTCATAAATAGTTGAGAGTGTTGCTGATCTAGATGGGGTATTTTTTGTGTTCTTTTTTTAGGGGAAAATGTTTGTTTTATGTTCTTTGGTTGATGATTTGTATATTTGAATGATAGATATTATAGAATAAAACTTAAGTATATTGTAGTATAAGTGTAAGTATATGTAAGTGTATATTATAAGAATTATGTAATGTCCAATTAATGCATTAAGTATCGGTTACAAAAAAACTAACAATTTTATAAATTTTATATCCATTTGGCACGAATGGGCGTGCTCAACCGGAGTGATAGACCTCATAGAATATCGGGTGAAAATAACACTTTTGTTATGTTTCGTCGTGTGATTGAGGTTACTGGAGGCCCTAACCTTACCCTCATCCTCAATCCCCCCAATCCTCAAATCCCTAAAAACCGGCAAAGCCCTTGTAATTTTTTTAGTGTTGCTAACTTACAATAAGTTGACCCGTTAATAATTCTCTTGGCGATATCATATACAAAAATATTCTAACTGCGTTCTAGTCTCTTCTAGAAGCTTCTAGATCCAGTGGTAGCACATTAATGCACTACGACTGTACGTAACTATTACAGCGTGAGTTGTGGATTTGTTTTGCCGGTCAGATAGTTGAAAATATGAAAATGAGTTTCAAGTTTCACCAAGATGTGGGGCGACATCAAATTTTATGAACAAAACAACTTTTATATTAATTCTGGCACGAGTTTTGTACATCATTTTATATTTTTGGGGGGTTAGTATTTATTTTATAATGTTATAAATATACATTTTTTGGAATTGACTGTTTCGTTGATCTAGTTCTTGGAAATCCCATCTTATTGGTTTCTCTTTGAGATACCTACATTTTAAATCTGATTGCTGCATTGTTGTCATTGTTGTTGAGTTTCGTGTATTTTACTCGAATTAGGTATTACTGAGTTTAAATAATTTAGGATATCTTTCAGGTCATAATCATACCAACTTATCTTTGATTTGTTTATTTTTCGTCACACCTAATTTTCTATTGACGTAGATAGGTGTGTTTAAAAACCATAAATGTTTTATTACATTACCTACTCTAAGACTCAGAACATCAACTTTTCGTTTGTTAAAAAACTTACGATACTTTACACAGTCAAACAACATTAAACACCGCTGTTCCAGCCTTGAAAAGGAAAAGAAAAAGGGTGGTAGTTGGTCAGTAAGAGAGAAAGCGTCAGACATCCTCTTGCCCCATCCAGGTTGAGAGAATTCATTTGATGAGTGCAATGAAATCCAGTATTTAGCCACAGACACATAGAGAGACACGTCAAACTTATTAAAGTTTTTGATTTTTGTGACGTACAAGTCATAACTCTTCATTTGATACCCCACTTGAGCATATTTACAGACATTCGGTATTTCTTCCCCACTTTAACCCCCCATAAATTTTAAAAGGCTCCATCGATTTTCATCAAACTTGTCTAAGGACACTCGCCCGTAAAATACCCGTAAAAAAATTCAATTGAAATCGGTTCATTCACTCGGGAGCTATGATGCCACACACAGACAGACACGTCAAATTCATAAAACACCTCTTTTTGCCCACATTGCTTCTCTTAAAAACATACATAAATATATACCTAAATGTGACTAAGTTTCAACTTAAGTAACCAACTCAAATACGGAATGGTCTTGTAGAAATATAAAAGGTCGTTGAGTTAGGACTGTGAGGCGACATGATACGGACAAAAGGTACCAGATTGCACCTTCCTCCCCTCGCTTTAAGGGGGAGACTAACAGTTGTGGATTTATTGAGACTTAAGCTTTTTGTTTTTTGAATATGGCTGCGAAAGTTAGTTTTTGTCCATGGTATGTCATGGTTTTATTAGAAGAACCAGGAAAATGATGAGGAAATTGTCTTTTAATGAATACTATTATTACTTTTGTGGATTTTTTTATAAGAAAATGTTATTTGTTATGTACTTGTGAACTAATTTATTGACATAACCTATCGCAACACCGGGAAAGTGGGAAGTCACATTGATACAGAAATTTGATAGGACCTCCGTATGTATAATTATCTTAAGCTAACAGTAGTCTCCTGTTTACAAAATAATTAAAACGAACTTACTGTTGATGACATGAATGAATAAGGCAAATAATATGTGTGGGCGAGCCAGGCTTTGGTACGAATGGGTCGGCTTACAGAACCGACGTGAGAAAACTATAGTGTCATGTTTCGCCATGTGAGTGAGGTTACTGAAGAACCGATCCTTCTTCCCTTCCCAATCCTTAACTCACTGAAACCCTCATCCCGGAGGAAAAGGCCAGCAACACACTTGCAACTCCACTGGTTTTGTGGGTGTCCAAAATGTGGTGCCGAATGCTTATCACCAGGTTATCCATCTGCTTGTTTGCCATCCCACCCATTAGTTTTCCTTCAAACAAATTTATTTTCTAACCAGTTTCCATTCTGTATCCAGAAAGTATTCCCCTTAACAGTTGCAGCGGATTTCAAGACGGACGGACGGACAGCGGGGGCAGGTAAAGGGGTCAAACGTCATCGATCGGGGTCCAACTCGGGCGTAATCATACCCCACTTGTTTATTTTATATTGGAAATGTCAGCACCGTGTGTCATGTTGCTTCTTCTAGCTTTACGTTTGTTTAAGGGTTGAGATGTGGTTCTTTACTTGTGTTGGTAGTTGAGTAGGGATTGTTATAGATTGTTTTTCACGGTTGTTTTGGCCAAGCTGGTTGATGCTTCGTAGAGAAATAAACTATGACTATAACTAGTTTCGAAGTTTGATGGCAATTTAATCTTAGCATTATTCATTGACATCATATAAATATTTTGGTTATTCAATTTCATGATTTTTTAGAATTTCAATTTTATTGATGGATTTTGTACACAGAAAACTGGCGTGAAACTACACAGCGTTTTTTTTACCATGTGAGATTACCAGAGAATCCTTGAAAGTTGTAAGACTCGCAAAAGTATCTTATTTAATGTTGAATTATCATGAATTTATAATTTTAATTTAATTTTTAAGTATTAATAGCTAGTTAGGTAATTAACCAGAAAAAAATATATACCTTACTTTTGTATGAATTCTTGAAAACTCACAAGATATTAGGTACCTTCATACAAAACTGTGGATCCAAGGACTTTGGACGCATGTTACACCAGCAACAAAGCGTTCCTCAAGAGACATATAACAACACGTGACGGCAGGGTTTAATGCCAAAAGCTACTCCTTTAGAAAATCTATCTCATATCCTTGGTTTCTACTTGAAATTATCAGGTGCATGCTTCCAAGTCCCCAATGTGGTGCGGTGGGACTGCAGCACATACATCGCCGTCTCAAAGAGACCAGAGACTAGTTAACACCTTACTCGAGCAGAAGTGAATGTTTAATAGCGGTCACTTTGTCAAGACACGTCCTCGTGGGCTTTTTGAAAACTGAATATGGTTTGTTTGCATTGTTTTCAGAGTTTATGAATGAGTAAAAACTTTTATGATAAAAATATCAATAAGAAATTATGTTTTGATGATTTTGAAAATCGAAATGGACTTCATGACAATGCAACATATATATTAAGTAAATTAAAAAAAAAAATGTTAATCGTGTGGTCTTAGGTGTGGAGACATTTTTGGCGCTACAGAATTTCAAGAATAGTCGGATTTCGCTATATTTCTTTGTATCGGTACATCTCGTAACGTATAACCATGGAAATGCCCCCAGCGAGTGCATGCACGGAGTGCGTCGCGACCACACGGACTGTCTTACCCCTTTATACTGGTCCTCTCAATACAAGCGCTGCATATTTTAACCTTAGCTACACCGCAGCCCGCTTCGTAAACGCTATCTGCTTTTGACTTAACAAACATAACATTACCACTCCTAAATCAAATGCTATTGCAATTTCAATTGTATTTACGTAGATATAAGATGTAGTTGGAGTTTTAGCAAGTGCAGATTTTCTTTGGCAGGTGAGTAAAAGCAAAGTCATTGGTCGCGCTTGAGATATTAGCAGCCTCCGTCCTCCAGATGGGTGCATTTACGTGGAGATATTTCCGATTTGATAGCCTTTGAGGCGGCGTGAATTCTGAATGAGTTTGGCTTCGAATAGCTTTTGATTTAGGTGTTATGGGTGCCAGAAGGGATAAATGCTTGATTTTTACTCGAAAACAAATTTTGTTTTGGTATTTCTTAAGGAAATAAAATTCATCTTAAAACGAACAAAATATAAATTAAATCAATGTTAATTGTGTATGGAAACTGGTACACACAGCGACTATATTTGATTGTTAAGTAAGCATACAAGAAAATATTACATGTATGACGAAAATACCATATTAATTAAGAAATTCTAATTTCAAATCTAATAAAATTCCACCAGTCTACGATGCGATCGAGAGTCTTTAGTGGCAATGTAGAAAAAATACTTACGATGGAAGTTGTTGACGGCTTCAGACGTTCCACTTTCCATGAAACCTCTTTTTTAAAATAACCAATCTAAAATCAACAACCGACCACAATTGTAATACCAAAAAGAAAAAAAAACACCGCCTATTCTTTCTTTCTTTAAAAACATACACAGTTGCCCACACATGTTTTTTGTATCGTCACATCACCCGCGGTGGTTGGGTGCTTGGTGTGAAATTAACCATTGTTCCTGGACGACAACCTGCCATCGTTCCCGAGCAGTCGAGCCGTGAGATGTGACGTCACTTGTTAGTGGATTTTTGTCAAGCAGCTCGTATATATCATGTTGTTTTTTGTTTGGTTTCATAACTGTTATTGTTCTTCATTCAGGGTTGGTCAGTTGTCGACTACACTGACTAAATCAAGCACAGAATCATTTAGTGTTTGTTGGTTATGGTTGACACGAGTTTGTGACTAATTGAAACATATCATGTGATTTGGAGGAAAATAGTTATTGATGTTAATTAGTATTCTTGAATTTTGTTTAATACTTATCTTCATTAAGTAGTTGAATCGAACCCGACGTAGATTTTTTAGTTTTAATTTAAAGGACGAGTAATTAAGCTAGTTTCAGTTCACGCATGGAGCAATCTTATTCTTCTTATTTATGCAGCAGCTTTCAGTGATATGTATTGTTATATTTTAAGTAATTTAATACTAATCATGTCTCACAAAAACAGAAGATTATTAGTACATGTGACAATTATTGAGTCTGCAATGACCTTCCATTTTTAGTTTGAAACGTCTTCCTTTAGACAAAGTAGTTTCAGTTCACGCATGGAGCAATCTTATTCTTCTTATTTATGCAGCAGCTTTCAGTGATATGTATTGTTATATTTTAGGTAATTTAATACTAATCATGTCTCACAAAAACAGAAGATTATTAGTACATGTGACAATTATTGAGTCTGCAATGACCTTCCATTTTTAGTTTGAAACGTCTTCCTTTAGACAAACATAGACGTCATATTGAAACTCATATTTATTTTTTTACTTTATCTACAACCAGCCAATAAAACCTTTTTTAATTTATAAAACATAATCACAAACCTGCGTATTCTAATTTCCACAGCACTGGCCAAATAAGACGTTCGCTATTTAAAAATAAATAAGGCAGCAAAGATATTACAAGTTGTTACCAGTGTGGGCTGGTGGCTGGCGTCACGCGTCGCTGATAATTCGCGCCACTGCTGAAAATGAGCTGCATATCACTGGTCCTCTGCGTGTATAGGGTGTGCGTGTTTTGTTTTGTTAATAAATACCTATGTTATATTTATACAAATTTGGTATTTTTATGCAGGGGTCGGCAAACGAGCAGACCCATTACCTGATGGTAAGCAATTGGTGGCGCCGCCCATGAAGACCTGCAACACCAAAGCAGTTAAAAGTGCGTTGCTGGTCATTTGGGGATACGGGTTTTGGATATTCAAGGGTTTAGAAATAATGGGGGCCGTGTGATTCTGTGAGGCCGTGGATCACTCCGATCGAGCCGACCTATTCATGCTGAAACTTGGCTCTCCCATACTTAAAAAATATTTAATAATTTAAGAATTCCAATCATCGTACCTATTAGTTTAATTTATTTGTAAAAAAGAATCTTATAATTATCCTTTTTTTTCAATTTGGCAGACAATATTTGCCAGTATAAGCTTTTATAAATATATAAAATAAACTTTGTTGTATTAAAAAATTGGTCTTAACAGCATCCAAAGGTTTCTCTTACCCTGAGTGGTGCGAGAGAGTGCGTCTCAGACTCTTACTGACTAAAAACAGCTCTCCGTTAGATCTTTGATTGGCTCTATGACGCATCATCCGCTAGAGTTTGGTTCTGGTCGAGCTACCCTTCCTCACCGTTGGGAAAATCGCGATACATACGATTTCAATTTGTTGGTTTACATTACTTAATTATTATTTACTTGTGCCCATTTTGAAACACGCTGTACCCTCCTTATAGTGCGGCAGACACTGTTCGCTGCGCAGGCGTAAAAATTAAAATAAACAAAAGCAACATTCGTCCTATACCCCGAGGCTGGTCGTATTAAACCTTTTGTCCTAAGATTAGCTGTTAAGAAAGGCCTTAATACTGCTCTGTCGTCTGAACCTCACTGCTACGGAATTAGTCGGGTTTTTGCAAGGGGAGGGGGGGAGTACTTTTGTTACTGCTCTTTTAAATGTGAAACTATGAGGAATGAAGTAGTGTTGGAGGTTGATGCTTAGTGTTCTTCGGTCTTGTTTTGTCTTTGTTTTTGTTTTTAGAATTTGTTTGTGGGATTCCTTTTGTTTTGTTTTTGTTGTGTATCTGTTGCTTGTGATTAGTTCTGGTCTCTTGACTGTTAAAAATAATGTCAATAGTTATCTCTTGCACCAAATTTACTAATTACAACAACGAAGTTTTTTTTTAACTCAAACGGTAATTTTTTTTCTACAATGTTTGGGTGATGAACTGCTCGCGTCCGTAGGTATTACTTAGTTCTACCACCCTACACGTGTCCCCTGGGTAGTGCTAAACGAGCAGCAAATACGGTGGTAGGCCATAGCATCGGCTGCCGGCTTTAAAGTTACCACCCACCAGACAAAGCCATGCCGCCAAGCGATCCGTCGTGTTCAGGCGTGATGTCTGGTGAAGCCGTACGGTGGAAGTCGGGTCTGAGCGATTGTGTTGCGATGTATGCCGGGTATGATACACCAGCTGCTGTCGCGTCGGACGTTTGATCGTGGAGGGTAGCGGGATCCGAAGCACGGTGCTCCGCTGGCCGACCGTAGACAGTTGGGGGCCCAAGTAGTGTGCCAGCCACACACGAAAGGCTGCCTCGCCATCTGCGAAAAATCCCAGGGTGACCCATCGTGCCGGTTGGCGTCCGGGCGAGAGATCCCGATGGCGATCCCTGGGGGGGGGGGTTCGGGCGTCCCTGCAGTTTCCAGATCAACCCTCCATTGGCACGGCTGCACTGGTTGTGTTATGGATATCATCGCATCACCTTGCCCAACTGCCTTCTTCCAGCATCCCTACTCACTCATAAAATTTATTGAGACACCTGCGGCCCGGACTTAGCGTTTTGCCTCGTCATTTATACCGCGTACATCGAGGGATTGGAACAGTTTGCCGGCTGCAGTTTTTCCGTCTGAATACAATTTAGGTGTCTTCAAGGCTAGAGTGAATAGGCTCTTAAAAAACTAGTGCGCCTTACCATCAACGATTGCATCACTGCTTACCATCAGGTGGGATCGCAGTCAAGCACTAGTTTATTGCAAGTAAAAAAAAAAGTTTAGTACTTATTAATAGATTATTTGCCAATCTTTCAAACATTTCAATGATGATTTTAATGACAGATATTTTCGTATATGCATAAATATCAAAGTACGGTTACGACATTTTCAAAACAAAAATATGATTCAATAAATATTTTTTTATATTTAGCAGACGATCAATGTCATTATGTAATAATACTGTATGTGATCGCATCAATATCAAAGACTAAATGAGACTCGCGTCACCTTGGAACAATTTATAAATTTGTACTTTCCCAATTTTTCTCGAGGTCAAGCACTGAACAAGTCATATGACTAACAAGATAACAATGTTAAGCTAATAAATGAAATTCATTGAATACATAAACGATAATTAAAAACGAATCTACTAATTGTAATTTCAATAAAACTCTTATCAAAGAAAACAATCTAAACAAATCGCACAGTGGACACAACACTAAATTTTCGCAGCCAAAAAAAAAAAAATGTCGGAAAAAAATTATCTCAACATTTATCACAACGTAGAATTCCTTTTTAAAAGTAAATTCTTTTCTTTAGCATCGATGGAAAGAACAGCGAAAGAGAATTAATGCAAAACAAAAGTCCCGCTATCTGGATGGTGGGCGGAGTGCCGGCACTAAATTACTCGATGGGCGTCAACCCACCGCCATGTATCAATCAGGCTGGCCTAGATTTATGGGACAGTTCACTTCGGAATCGTTAGCCTCCGCGACGAAAATGTGTTACTGTTATCCTGTGTCTTCCGACTTTTCTCTTTTTTCCGAGGGGTGGGGTGTTGCGTTCGTTTATCTAGACTTGCGAAAATACGAATTGCGTGCGATTGTACTAACTGTAATTCGGGGTGAAAGCTTTTATGTGCGTCAGTACGTTACGAAAAAAAATGCTTAATACAAAAGTTTGTATTTGATAAAGATACAATTCTACAATGCTTTGCTTAGGTCTTCTTAACTTTCTATATCAAATTTATAAATCACCACTTTGTCCCATAAATATGCATACTATTGCCCACTTAACACAGAATTAAACTTCCGCAAAATAGTCAAGTTTAAAAAACGTTTTTAACAACCGAGGAATACAATAAAAACATTTATAAAATTAACGTTTTCCAGTGGTGGCATCAGCATTGATGCTTCTGTCCCATCCTTTGTCGGCGTGAAGCACTGTGCTCTTGTCATGTTGACATAAATGGAAAAAATGCGAATGGACGCCACACTGAGGCTAATTTCCTTTTCAATGTTCCCCGTCCGTGTGTCCATGTCAGTCCGGCTTGACGTCGCTTTCAGCTATTTCAAGCTTTGATGTTGTTTTTGATGATAATTAATTATGTTTGTAATTTTTTTCTCGCATGTATGAATTTGTAATTAATATATTTTTTATGAAGTTCTCATCTTTTTTTTTCTAACGAGTGTCTGTGATATTTTAATTTGAAATTGTTAGTAATTAGACACGAAATTTTTATTATATATTTTTTTGTTTCTAGATATCATCTATTATAATGAGTGACATATCAAATCCAAATCACCAAATAGCTAAATTTTTCAAATCCCATTTTTATTTTTTAAGTCCAAACCAGTGAATGGCGACATAAGTTTTTATGTCCATACAGAGATCTCCCCCATAACTACAAGTATAAAATTTTTCACCTCCTTTCTCAAAAAACTGTTGCGATCCAAGTCACACACCTTTCGCGCACAAAATATGAGCGACACGCGTAACGGTAACGATACGATTACGTAAACACACACAACTCACACCTGTGCGGTATTTACGAGTTGTGCTCGACTGTACGCGAATTTATTTGCACTGTTGTTACCTTTGTGCTTTATAGTACGACTTCATTGAATGATTGCTTGTTAATTTTTATGAAAAATGTTTACGAGCCACTTTTGTTTTATGTTTTCGTTTTGTGTCTGGTGATTTAATGGCAATTTGATGAAATTGTTAGTTTTACATTTTATACATACATGGTAGATTTATGTTGATCATTTAAAAAATAAACTCTTGCTCCACACTCTACGGTTTTATTATGTATCGTAGGTGCGTTTACAAATATACAAAATCACATACACCCAGACCTAACAACAGTTTGTGGATCACACAAAGTGTTGTTCCATGCGGGAATCGAACCCGCGACACGTTGCAAAGCGGCCAGTTGCTCAGCCAAAGCGCCAACCGTGCAGAATATATCTACAATAACATCCGTTAAATAATAAGGAAATCAAGTATAAGCATTGCTCACGTGCGAAACCGATTGGATTGCTAGTTTCAGAATAAATAAATATTGATACAGTTAAACGGAGATTAATCTTCACCACTATCAACGTCACTATTACATTTTCTTGCGATTTGAAATGTAAAAAGAAAATATTAATAAAAATGTAAATTTCAAGTTTAATTCAACAGTCCGATTAGCCTCCTTGAGGGTACACTGACGTAGATAACAGACAGCGCTGAGGTACAGTCGTGCAGATAAGCGGCTTTCATTACTGGCGTGTCGCGCCGACAATGGATTGCGACAACAAATCTCGTCGCTGAGTTATTTGTTGCTTCTGAGGTTATGTCGGTGACTGTACCTGTTATTGATGCTTTTGTTCTTAAGTGTAGTGCAAGACTCAAGGTGCTGTGGGAGAGAGACAGAATAGACCATTCATTAGGACGATTGTCGAGTATTTTTAGGTTTTTCCTGCTTATAGAGCAAAACAAAAGTTCTTTATTCCTTCCTCTAGTACATAATGAATGAATTTTGTCAACTAAGTACAAAATGTTTATAACAAAAACACCTTTCTTAAGAATCTCATAAAACTATTGTAAAGCAAATATTTACACCAAAAACAAATACAACTCAGTGTTAGTTCTAAAAATTCAAAGCTCTCAGCGTACATATTTAAAACTATTTTTCTTAATTTGATTGAGATTAATTCACATAATGTCGTATTTTATTGAATACGATTAATTTTCCGGTAAGTTTATTTATTATTTTACCTAATTCTCCTCTCATTTTAGATTCGAGCAGAGTCGGAAATATCTAAAATCAATTTAATTTCACTCAAACACGACACGCTAGTGTAAACATATCTGCCTTTTATAACCTCTACTTTACGATGACACCAAAGTAAACTGCGCTTGCGCATCCGACGTAATACGTAACTGTCTGCGCTTCGGGATAAATTGAATGAGTTTAATCTTGGATGATGTTCATCACATACATGTTTTCAGAATTAACTTGCAATAAATATGTTTCTGCTAAATCAGATTGCTGTCTGTTTGTGAAGTTTTTTATTTGTTCAAATATTAATTGCTCAATGTCTAAGTTTAAATTTCAACTTTACATAATTCTACTATCATTACTCTGAAACTAGAATGTTTAGAAAAAAATCGTTCGTCAAAATAATATGGTCATATTTTAAACCTGGTATTAATTTTGGAGGTTATATTATTATTTGTAGTTACGATATTCTATACGACATGGCCAAAATAACATCATGAAAAGACATCCAATAAACATTACTCGGCCTACAGACTCATTCACAAACTTCTTTAAAAAATATAGGCGAAAAAGAAACGGAGGACCACATAAAACAACATAAAATGAAGTAAACTAAAAAAATAGGACCAACACCGCTCCCCTACGCATTCCACTCAGCAGTTACGTTCTCCTGTCGTTCCTCACGTATGTTTTGATACACTCACGATATATTACCCGTACCAGTAAACGTTCTGTGATGTACGGCGTAAAACTACGCATTGTGGGCAGTGGGCAGTTCAGGTGATTCCATAGAAAAAGCTATGAAGTATAATGATTTTTTTATGTAATGCCTAAATCCTGATGGTAAGTGCGACATCAGAGTTACAACTGCATTGGATGGATGGATTTAAGGATAAGGAAGGGGTCCCCTACCTTTTCCAAGGGCAGGATTGGGGATCAGGCAATCTCAGTCACAAGACGAAACGCTGTGGTTGTTTCACGGCGGTTTTCTTCGAGGCCGTGATTACTCCAGCCGTGCCATCATGGGAGTTGCAAGTATGTCACCCGCCTTTTGGAGTTAAGGGGTTTTAAGGATCCAGTGATTGGAGATGTATGAGAATGATGAAAGAATTGGGCCACCAGTAACCTCTTTCAAACGGTGAAACACAACACTATGGAGGTTTCACAGCAATTTTCTGTGAGACCGCGGTATTACTCCAGTCGAGCCGGCCCGTTCGAGCCTAAGCTTGGCTCTCCTACACTTAGATTAAAATTAAATTATATTAAGTACCTGCAACATCAGAGAAGTTGTAAGTTTGTTTCCGACCTTTTGAGGATAAGAGGTTTTGAGGATCTAGCGATTGGGGAAGGATAGAAATGATGGAAGGATTGGGCCACCAGTAACCTCTCTCATAGGGCGAAACACAACGCTATGGTATATGGTAAACACGCCAATTCATTCTTTGAGCGTCAATTTTCAGTGTTTGTATAAACTTCTAATGACTCATTAATGTGTTATTCTGCTGTACGATTTCAATGTAAATATAATTAAAATATTAATTTGTTTCGTGAATTAATCTTTATTTTATTTTGTTCGGTTTGGAGGTGTTTTTGGCTAAGATTTATGTTGGTGCTTTATGTTTATATGTGGAATTTAGTCAGTCAATCGTAATGGGAAATTAAGATGGATACTTCGATCTAATGAAAATGTTTTTTAAGATATTGTTTATGGGATAGGACGGCAAACCAGCAGACGGATTACTTGATGGTAAGCCATCACCGCCACTTATGGATACCCCCCAACAACAGAAGAGTTACAAGTGCTGCTTTAAGAGACTAGAGTTTTGGAGATTTAGGAATTGGGGGAGGGGAAGGTTTATATACGCTATGTTAATTACAATTTGTACGTTATCACTTGTCACGTGTCGTGGTAGCCCGGAGGTTAAGGCGCCCGCTTCTCATCCATGAGGGTTCAAAACTTGGCAAGTACCAATGTGACTTTTTCCAAGTTATATGTACTTTCTATGATTATTCAGACACCGCTGACATAGGTGAAGGTAACCATTGTGAGGAAAACTGGACTTATCATTTCTAATTATAAGTTTGAAATCGCCAACCCGCATTGAGCAAGCGTGGTGATTAATGCTCTAACCTTCTTCGTATGAGAAGAGGCCTTTGCTCAGCAGTGGGCACTTATAGGCTGATGATGACGGTATTACTTTAAAGTTATTAGTATTTTAATTCGTTGTTTTAATAGGTATCTAGGTATATTTCTTAAATTTCTTATAAGTAAACCATTTATCACTTATTTTTTATAGTTGAATTGTCACTATTGTGTAAAATAACGACTTACTTCAAATCTCGGTTGGCTGCGTGACGTCGCCGCGACGCGCACGCTGCTCATGAATAAGAGCCCCGTTATGACTTGAAACTAGTAGAGCTTTCCTCAGTTCATTCACGTGGGTCAATTTATATTTTTTTATGTAATAGGTCGGTAAACTAGCAGACGAATTACCTAATGGTAAGCAATCCACGCCGCCCATGGACATCCGCAACAACAGAGGAGTTACGAGTTCGTTGCAGACCTTTTGGGGATTAGGGATTTGGACATTTACGGATTGGGGGAGGGTAAGGATCGGGCCTCCGGTAACCTCACTCACACGACGAAATACAACGCTGTGGTTTTTTCACGCCGGTTTTCTATTAGGCCGTGGTATAACTCTGGTCGAGCCGACCCATTCGTGTTGAAACATGGCTCTCCCACACTTAAATAAAAAATATATATTATTATCGGTGTCTAAATTGTCCATATAACATACCTATTATGCCATTCACACAATACTGTACGTAAAATTAGAATTTTTGAAAGTAACTATGTATATCATATGTAGGTACATAATATCCTTCAGTATCAGTATGTATTACAAGTAATGCAGACATTTCTGATTACCTATTTCGTAAGTCAATTAATACAAGTTGTCATTTGTAAATATTACCAAATAGCAATACTTACGTCGGAGTCGGTGAGAAAAGTGATAGTGAATCGACAGTGCAAAAACAATAGATAATATTTTATAAACTTTGTCAGGGACGCTGAACATTTATGATGAGAATCAATTTTATTATTTATTTTATTATTTATTTTCTTTGTTAAATATTTTTATAAAACATTAGGATTTTCTTCTACTCACATTAATATTTTTTTCTCAAAAAAATAATAATATAACTTTTTTTTCTAGCGTATTACTTAATAACTTTTAAGAAAAATGAAAGTTTTGTTAATACTGACTGCACCGTTAGCGCGGTTTGATGAAAAACTCTTAAAGTGATCCCAAAATTGTTGTTCGGGGTATGGATGTCATGTGTATGTGAAATTGTATGCTTGTAACCGCACCCACGACACAGGAGAAAGTCCTAGTGCGGGGCAAAGTATTTTTAAAATAAACAAAACAAAAATTACAACTTGTCTTAAACAATTAACAATCAAACCTGTAATTCCGAGTAGTTATATTTATTTCTTTACTTTTGTTTGAAATAGTACTTATGGTTGGTTATCCCTGTACTTACATAATTTTACTGCTTATTGTTTTTTTGTTATTGTTTCACTTTGGGAATTATGATTCACTTGATTGATGGGTTCTATTCTTATCTTTATTTCTGTCTTTGTAATGACAGGTTAGTTTTGTTTTCAATTTTCATCATTTGTATTTTGTAGATTATTGCTGCATTGTTTTAGGAAGGATAGCAAGGTCTTCTGTTTAGTAATCAATGTTGCATTGTATTTGTGTAATCTAAAAATAATGATGAAGGAGGTAATTATGGTTTGTTATTTATCGCATTTAAAAAGTTACACACCAGCTGTTTGTAGAGAAGAGAATCATGGGAAATTATAGCCACGTGAATTTTTAGGGGAATTGTAATTATTGTACAGTATTATGTTAGGGTTAAAGTTATAAGAGTATGTCAATGGTAACAACACTGTCAAAGTTCAAATAAAATGCTTATTTTTTTTTCAATATTTTATATGGACTTACGTTTTCACTATAAAATGATTTTATAATATTTTTGAAATATGAATTGGTTTTGTTTATGATGAAATTAAAATTTTATTTTCTATTAATCTTTGCGTAAGATTTGGCATTGTTTTTGTGATAGACACTTTTTTTTTCTGTAATAAGTCGGCAAACGAGCAGACGGATTACCTGATGGTAAGCAATCAACGCCGCCTATGGACACCCGTAACGGAGGAGTTACGAGTGCGTTGCCGACCTTTTAGGGATTAGGGATTTGGAGATTTAGAGATTGGGGAAGGGTCCGGGAAGGGAAAGGATTGGGCCTCCGGTAACCTCACTCACACGGCGAAACACAACGCTGTGGCGGCGAAACACAACTTTTTAACGAGAAGTGTAAAATTCAGTCGCACATACATACATACGCTCAGTCAGGACTAAATTAAAAGAAAGTGTACTTTAAAACTCGACAAGCGTTTTATCAAATCAAATCAAATCAATCTTTATTTGTGTTTTTATTTACTGATCCTTTTACTTTCATAATGACAACATTATACTGTAGCGATGCCATTCTCTAATACATCATATTCGATTATAGCCATCAGCCATATCACATTATAAGTCTCATACATACAAATGAAACAGAAACCTACAATGTAAGTATAGTTCAGAATTCAGGAGGCGTAACAATTAATAGAATTAGTGGGCTGTGGGTTGTGGGCAGTGGGTAGTGCGGATAGTCGTCCAGCCAGCATCTGCGCTCTCCTCATGAAAGTCAAAAGCGATTCGTCTCACGTTTTCAGAGCTGTGCCAAGTCTTTAACATATTTATGTCAAATTATTCGATGGATGTTATTAGTTAAGACCATTTTTTTTATTATTTATAGAATTGTACAAGTTTTGCGGCAGACAGTTTGTGCATCAATGGTAGTGGTTATTTTTTGTTGATGTTAATTATTTTTATTAATTAATAACAAGTTTTTACATTAACTAAAAACATAAAAAGTTCCACACATCTCCATAGCTATTTGGTATGCTAGGACCAAAATGAACATTGATTTAGTAAAAAGACGGTAGACAACAGATAACTGTCTATATTATATAATATTATAAAGCTGCAGAGTTTGTTTGTTTGTTTGAAGGCGTTAATCTCCAAAACTACTGGTTCGAGTTAAATGATTCTTTTTGTATTCGTTAGTCTATTTATCGAGGATCATCATCATGCTACGATCTGTAGGAGGTAAAAAATGGCTTCTGACGCTGTACTGATTTTTCAGTCTTCATTTTCTTGTTTGTATACCAAATAAAAGTTTAATTATATCCATGTTTTATGAAAAGATAACAATTAATTGACTGCAAAATGCAACCAAATAAATTAATACTTATTACAACAAAAAATATTAACTAACATGTTCCTAACATTTGCAGGAACATTTTCGAAAAAAACTAAATTTTGTACAGAGTTGTCTTGTTAAAATATAACTGACGGCAGTTTTGTTTTATTTATTCTGACTCTAAAACCCCGACTGGCCAAACGTTTTCAGATACAAGTGACAATTCACGCCAATTCGTTTGCACTGGTCGCGTCTCACACCAAACTGTAATATGAAGATGAGAAGTCAACATTAAAAAAAATATTATAAGATGCATTCAATTGAAATATGTATATAAAATCTAAAAGACGAATTAATATATTTTTTTTATTTCATTTTTTATATTTTTCGTAGCATAAGACGAATTACCATGCTTAGCGTTCCGCACGCCCCTTAAAGATACAGCAAACCACCACAGATGGTGCTAAATAGGACATATTATGTTCAGCCAGGATGGGGGCAATAAAACTCTTTGGCCTCAGCCTGGGGCAGGAACCTGGAGAAGAGTAAGAGAAGATAACACTTCCCCTAGTCCCCAGCATAGCCTATAACGAGAATGTCATTCAATGATTATTTCCTCACAAAAAAGCATCACCACGAAAAAATCCATATACTAGTATTTTTTTAAATGAGTGTAGAGCAATTAAGAGAAACTATCGTTTCATTTAATTACTATCCAAATGTAGACAATAATAATATAAAGATAATTACTGAATACTAAATATGTAGCGTATTAAAATTTATAACTATTATTCTCTGATTCTTAATTTGTTGACGATCCAACCAAAGTGGTCAGTTATGGCAATGTGATACTTGTAAATATTTACGTTAAGTTGAAAGTAGTTTTTGCAATTTTTGGATAAATATTTGAGTATTCTTCAGATAGATGTAATAAGTAAAAAGAAAGTTCCATCTCTGTATATGGGGATGGATTAATTCAATTAATATAGATCAGAATCACATCTACTTACATCACACACATAATAACACATGAACATAATAGTGATGTTTGTATCCCAAATATATTTATTTTTAAAGTTTTTTTTTATTAACTAACACATTTTTTAATAGACTAAATTATGGCAAACTAGTTTTAATACAAAACATACATTATTCCTGCAACTCTCGCGCGGTTTTTCCCGTTGCTTACCTCCTAGTGATTGTAGCCTTTTGTTTTATAGCTTATAATATCTTGCCTCAATAATTGGACCAACAAACAGAAAAATAATTATGCCATTCGAACCAGTAAAATAGTACCTGTCTAGTATACCTACAAATAGCCAAAAACATTTTTCGACAACCCCCAGTTAATTAAAAAAAGAACATGTAGCAATTAACTCCCTTATGTATCATATTTTAAAAAAAAGATTGTATTCACTTATTATGATATAAAATGTATTCATATCTGAATAATTTGGATAATATTTTCACACACGCACACTTTCTTCTATATTCACATTATGTTTCTTACTTCTTTTCTTTACTGATTGGCGGTACCGCCGTCCGTGACGTGAGTCAGTGCAGGGTGCCACCTGAAAATCAGCGTTGAGCATATTTGCTCAACTATATGCTGAGGTGGAGGCCCTTTTGGCATGGGCACATGAATGTTGTTATTATTTTAGCGTTTTATTTTCTTTTTTAATACTTTATATGTTATTCTTGTTTTGTTTATTAATTTATTATTGTATTCATAAATACTGTGTTCTTATTATGTATTTTTATATACTTGTATTTATGTGCCTATTTGTCGAATAAATGTGTTTTCTTTCTTTCAGTAGTTTCCAGAGTGTAGTGCGTTCAAACAAACAAACAAACTCTACAGCTTTATAGCAATAATATAAGCAGCAGCAATATATTCGTACCACACACACGACGGTGTGACGGTCACCCGTGTCCCCAATAAAAAAAAGACGTTGACTTATTTACATTTTACATAAAAACGCTATCCATTGGTCGTCAGTCAATCGACTTTCAGAATTTTATTTCTGTACACCAGACATGAATCCATGACTTTTCGATATAAACATTTTTCATTCGATTTTACGAATTTGAAGTCGTTGAAAAATTGACCTTTTGGCTCTAATTGCTTTATTGATAGGCTAGCCATGTTACTTTTTTTTTCGCAAATAAACATAGTCCATGGAGGATATTTCTAAATTGACGTTTGAATTTTTTAAATACGATGACGAGAGTGGTGTTGTTAAAAACGTTTTCTGGTTTCCACTAATAAAATTGATTTGGTTAGCCAATATTTTGAATATTGTTTGCTCTAAAAATGTCGGCCTAATTTTGTTTCGGTTTTAAATATGTAAATTTTAGTCTGGTTTTTGAAGGGTTGCTAATTGATAGTTTGCTGAGTACAATCTTTGTTTTTTTCCTTTCATATTTTTATATATTAGGGAAAAATATAAGGATTACGTATTTATAAAACAGTAACATACTCCAGACACAAACTAAAATTTTTCTCACAATGATACATCAATCACAATCGTACCAATTCTTTCTTACAAAAAACCAGTTACCAACCATAAAAATTTCCTTACACTCAACCTAAAAAAATCAGCCTATCTTCAACATTATCAGTCACAAATCCTGGACATTGTGTAACAGGAGTCTTCCCAACCCCTTATTAGACAAAAATACACATCTCAGCAAGTTCGGACCTCCCTAGGTCCGGGTTTAATTATCGGCTACTAAATTAAGTTGGGCTCGGTTCTGCTGCCTTGCAGTTCAGACGTGTTTTGTGAGATCGCTGCGATTGCGATATGGTGGATAAGAATGTTGAGGACTTTGTAACGGGTACTGGAATATGTTTACGGATTTTGAATCTTATGGTGATGTGTAAATAGGTGTTAGAATAACATAACAAACATTCTAGCATAATATAGACAGTAATCGATAAGAATTAATTCTTTTGAAAAATAACCCTAAAAACTTTGACAAAATAATAATATATTATATTGTTTTAACAACAATATTGCACCTTGAATCAACAAGACAATAAGACACAGATTCCCACACCACTTATATCTGAAGTTCAATGCTTTACTTGTGCCCTTCTTGTTCTAGTTCCCACGAAACAAGTCAATATTTGGTTTACAAATAGTGCAATTATTTCTGTTGCTGTAAAACACTTATGGTGGTTTTTAAGATCATTTCATAATCCGATTGAACACAACATGGATTCTTTTTAGAACAATTAATGTGGGATGTTGATACAAGTTTACAGACTAACTTATCAATATTAACATTAAGAATTGTAAATTAAATCTAATCATTATTTTATGTTTACTAGTATTTTATGGTACTAACGACCCGCCTCGACATCGCACGGGTGTAATGCTGCTACTAAAAATATCTAAATGAGTATTACTATACATATAAACCTTCATCTTAAATCATTCTAGCTATACTAATATTATAAAGAGGTAAAATTTGTAAGTTTGCATGTAGGGGGTAATCTTTGGAACCGCTGATCGGATTGCCAAAATTCTTTCACTGCTAGATAGCTACAAGGTTCCTGAGTACTATAGGCTATGAAACATCACGCTACGATGAAAAGGAGCAGAGCAGCGGGCGAAACCGCGCGAGAGTAGCTAGTTTTAAATAAAACCGCATCAAAATCCGTTTCGTTTTGAAGATTTAAACACACTGGACAGAGAAAGCGCTTTGTTTCATACTACCTATATATGTAGTGATTTATCTAATACAATTGTATCTTGCCTATACCTGATACCAAGTCGCTACGTCATTCAATAAAGTGTACCTACCGAGCATTTCTGACGAATACAATATTTTATATTAAATATTTAATATTTTTAAACAAACAGAGATGATCCTTTGATCTTTTTAACCCTAAACATTTTCAGCCCCAGAATTATGTGACTAGTCAAACAACTTATTAAGCACATGACATGTCATCGGCACGCGTATTGGTGACTACACTACGCAATACGCGCGGTACACTACGCTACGGTGCCCGCTGGTACGCCTCGGGACATTTGTGGGGACAACGGGACAAAACATCAGCTCTGTTCGCGTCTGTACATCAAACGTCTTTTGATTTTGAATGGCTTTATTTAGTGTATGTTGGTGGTGCTAGTTACTGAAATATTTATAAAAAAAAATGTGGTTGATTATCTCAGCTTTACCGTTTTTCAACAGTTTTTTTAGTTGGTTTACTAGAAAATTTATCGAAAATTAATAACACAAATTTATTTAAAAGTGTCATTTAATTTATAATTAATTATATTTTTGGTAGCCTTGAATTCTATTTGATATTATTATTACCATATATTTTAAAAGATACAAAAAATAAATAAAAAATATAAACACAAGACCGCAGTATACCACAACCCCAAGTCCAAATGACGATTAGAATTTATGTTAAAGACAATAACAGTAATGGAGGTTAGCAAAAGAACACAGAGGAACAAAATAAAACATACAAGTACAAAGTAAAATAATAATTACCCGTACCACCTGAGGCGATGCGAAGATAAACCGGCAGCCGTATAAGCTTTTGTTATAAAAGATTTACTTTTTTATTCAATTAGTCACATAATACGAATGGAAAACGTCTAGGTCTTTGCCGTGATACGGACAGCCGCTTTGAAATGTTAAAGCTTATGCGTAATTGGAAAATTGTGCCTTTTAACGTTTTTGTCTGGCGCGGTCATATTTTGGCACACTGTGTTTTATTTAGTTTTTGTTTATTGGTTCCATTTTTGTATCTGATGCGGGTTCGGATTTAATTTCTTATTTGATATGTGTTATAAAACTATCAATTTATACTAAATTATTCAGAATAAACTCTTGTTGTTAAGGAACATGTGTCCAGCATTATTGATGGCTTTTAAAAGAAAGGCTGTCACTCAAGATAAGATTAAGTTAAAAGCCCAAGAAAGTTTCCGTACATTTTGTAATGGAACTCTCATAAAACAATTTATTTAAACGCTAATTACACATTGCAATATTTCCTGTAATTACTGCATATATAATTGTTTACACTGCACAGTGGTTCAACTGATGGCCGTTGGAGAAAAAGTATATAATTAAGTTGGATATGTAACCTTGTTTCGTGACCTATGTTAAGTGTTTTGGGCGGTGGACCGACATGTCCATTTTCACTTTTATACCGTTTGCTTTAAAATCTTGTTCGCCTTGAGTACGAAGCGATCTCATTCCGTTCTCTAGTAAAAATACTAAGATATGTTGTGTTGCCTAACACTAAATGATGTTGCCTTGTTAGTATTAAACGATTTCAATAAGTTATGTAAAAAATGCAATAGTTGCAATGCCGAACTTGCGGTTTTGTTCAAGGATTTTTATTCACTTTTTTCGAATGTCAATGGCGGTTGTCATGTGGGTATTTTTAGTATAATTTGTATAAGAAGTTTCTGAAGGATTTCTTCTAGTTTGACTTTTGACCGTTGCAGTTGCATCGGAGTGTCTGAGACACACCTACGTATAAGGTCGCCTGCATAATCATTATTATGTGAATGACACTATTTCATAACGTATTATAAATCTGCATCTTTTGCAACATAAGAGAAACAACAATAAAATTAATATGTAACAATACGTGTTATTACATCAAGACGCCAAATTTGTATCACGTATAAAGAAAAAAACTTCCTGTTGAAAATAAAAGTCATAAAACACAAATAAACCAGTTGTCAATGGAAACAGTAAACAACAAAACTTGTCGTATTTTTGCCTTGCCCTATTTTTTCCACGTTTACATGTGTTTGGCGCACTATGCGTCTTAAATTAATTAATTGTAGAATTAAAGGCGGGCAAAATGAAAGGCCAAAAACCTCATCGCGTAAGGTTAAAGCACAAATGATTGTACTGACATCTCATTAGCTAAAGCGGGGAACGATACGCCTCGGGCACTATCTGATGGGAGCGCAAGTTATGGGCGACTGGCGACAAAGTAGTGTAGGGTAAGAACACACAACAGCAAAAAGGGATTAAGTGTTGTTTTTATTTCATCGGAGAAATATTTTATTTGTAGAGAGTTTTTTCTATTGTGTTTTTGTTATTCAGTAGGAATGTAAATATTGTTTAATTATGAATAACGTTTTTTTTTTGAAACTGCATCAGCTGAAAATATTTTTATGACATACTTTGAAACAAAACTTTTTTTTCTTCTACTTTAGAAAACAATATGGCAGAGAAATAGAATTGATACTTGACAGTATTAAAGTTATAGTTTGGGACTTGCACCCTTTTTTTTAACTTTGTCTGCCCCTATACTCTCTTTAATACCGTTGTATAAATGCCGTTTGTATAAATACAATTTTACATTCGCATCAAACCCAGACCCAGAACACCAATGTGTCGATCGCAAAGAGTTATTCCGTACAGAAATCGAAACTGCGACACCTCGCACGGCAGTTGGTTGCGCGCGAACCGTGCAGTCACTTTTCGTCTCCTATGGTAACTGGCGTTCGCTACCGCTTGTCACTTACGTCACGATATAAGGCAGAGTAAACCACATATCTGTATTTTTGCCGATCAAAGGAGCGTTGCGCATGACGGCCGTTTGAACCGGTAATCAAATTAGCAGTGCTTCCCATTCTCAAAGAAAAATATGTGTCTATCAGCATCACAGGAGTTGGCAACAAAAAAATAATGTTGCCAGCACTCATTAAGTTTCATATTGTGGATTGTTAAAGGAAAAATACAATTATTTTACATTTGATTAAGTTTCTTCGAAAATTTAAATTTAATTGTGTTCGTTTCTGTGTTTAAATAGTCTATTCTATTATATTTATTTGAATTAGGAATTCCAAATTCAAATATGTTTATGCACCTTATGGATCCAAAGACTAATTTGAAAGTGTTATCTACAGCACGTTCTATCTGGAATGACTTAAACGCTATGAAAAGTACAAGATAAAAAATTCCAAATTCGAATTGAATCCATTCTACCTTAAGAACGAAGGCACTATTTTTCTAGGAGACACAAATTTCCACCCTATTAACACGTAGGTGTGCTAAAATATTTTCCCAACTACCTATTTATACCGAACTGCCAATCTGACTCCCTCCTCATAGTCAAAGCGTGATGGTATAAACGTACTCCTCCCTACCGTAAGCCCCTTTAAGCCCTAAATTTTGTTGCCGTACTGATTTAATGACGTCACATGACGCCCTCTATCGAATGTCAACTGGCATCGTTTATTGTACCACATGATCAAACGATGTAACTCGAAGAACTTTCAAGCTGAACTAAACTTAAATATGACGGGACTAAGTTGAAGATTCCTTGATGGGATAAGTTACTTAGGTAAATTAAGTTAGACAGACAATGCATAGGTTAGATATTTGAGTCACGAATCCATTTTATGACTAATTCCATAACTTCGTATGTGAATTTCGGGATCAGGTAGGTACATACAGGGTGTATGTTTACTGTGCCATATCTTCTTCGATCTCGGAGCCTGAGGGGTTTTGATTTAATGGTAAGATCATGCCTCGCAAACCTTCAAGATATAGTTCACGTCATAGGCGTAAGTAGGTATAAGTTTTTTGGGGATCTGGGTATATTTTGTTGCCAATATTTTCTATTTTAGATCGGAGTAATAGGGTTGATGGCTTGTCTGTAGATCTTTTTTTATCATGGAAGTAGAAAAATGATTTATAATATGTAAGTAAGTATGTTAGGCCGTGTATGTTATATATAGGTATATCGTTTAAAAATTGTATTAAGTTCGGAGGCTTCTCTTGATATAAAAACATTTTGAAAATGATTTTTCGAGCTTTTACGAGTAAAAGTTTTGCTTTAGTCAGGGTTTTGCTTTTGTCAGTTTAAAAATTGGTGATCTTTCATCATCTTTGACTGATTAGAAAATATTTATTGATTTATAAATATGTATATCGTTTAAAAACACAGGTAAAATCAGGTATACAAAGGTAAGTACTACTTTTTTTAAAGGAATCTCTACTTCTTGTCGTGTGTCGTTGGTAGTCCCCTTCAACAAGAGACGAGAGAGATATGTATTTCTTTCCTGTCTACAGCTCAAATAAATTCAAATATATATATTTTTTTTTTGTAAGGGGAAAATCATCAAATGACTTCTCCCGCCCAGGGCCGCGCAGGAGGGAGTGTCAGACTCTTACTGACTAAAAACCCCCCTGTTCCTTCTCCTGCTCTGTGCCGAGGTCGCGGTACCTCATTGCGCTTACCCCGCAACCCCGGCTGAACATCAGCCCTTTAGGGCCCCGTCTGTGGTGGTCGAATGGCTCTTTGAGGCGCGCGCGGAACGCTACGCGCCGTAAATATAATACCTACCTAATATTATAAACGTGTGTGACGTGTATGTTAGTTTGTGTGTAAAGGTGAATCCGTTATTATTAATGCCGGTGCTTATTATTTCAACAAAATATTTTTTACTTTCACTATAATAGACTAAACGAGTTAGAACTTGTAAGAGGTGTTATATGTAGTGTGATAAGTAACATTTTAGTGTGTTGCTCACGATGTATTAATGTTTTTTTTTCCTTTTGGTTATTATGGTATTATACTAACCTATACATTTTTAAGCATTTGCCCAAACTGATTTTTCTTCAATCGAAGGTGCGTTTACAAACATACAGTTTCACAGACACGTCAAACTCAGACTAAGTAGTATATAATTAGTGCCTCATTCAAACATTTGTATCGTGATTGGAGTCAAATCCACGACACGTTACATGACAGCCAGTTGCCTAACCACCTCAATAGTTTTATTATAACTTTCGTGAGACATTCTAAATTATTTATGTATTATGTTTTCGGCTTACTCACGTAATAATTTGACGAGATACTCGACTAGTTTCAAGAGATGCTAGAGGCCCATATTCCTGAGCAGCATTCCGCGACAGGCGACTCGGCGACTGTCGCCGAGTAGCGCAGTAGCAGCGCGACAGTCGGCTTGAAACTAGTCGAGTATCTCGTCAAATTATTACGTGAGTGAGCCGAAAACATAATAAATCACCTCAATAGTTACAGTGATTAGGTAAAGATTATATCGAATACAATATATTTTTATTACGTACAGTATTTTTATATTAATTTCTAAACACAATTTGGCATGACCTGTCTCTGTCACCCTTTTATGCAAAAAGTCCGCCACTATGCAAAACTTATTAAAATAAACAAAAATATGTATAATAATTAAGTAGTAGAAACACTTTTTAATGGAATTTAATAGGACGTAATATAAATTACTTAAATTTCTTTCTGAAATTTATAAATAAACATTTCTTTAATGAATATTTAAAAATAAGTAACAACAACTTTAGCAAAAATACCAACTAATGGTATCAACAACTCTAGATCAGAAGTCGGTATTATCTTCTCCTATCACAACATGCGCTGGCGCACATTTTATTAAATACCTTCACTAGTATTATTGCAACACTAACTTATTCTCACAGCTTAGGTCACGTCAGTCATTACTAAGTGTAATAGAAAGGTTTCCGATCAAAAACGTATTGTTAGTTACATAAAAATATATTTAACTAGCTACTGCCTCACGGTTTCACGCGCTGCTGGCTCATACTGGTCGTAGGGTGATGTTTTAGAGCATATAGCACTCAGGAATATTGTAGCTATTTATCAGTGGAAGGATTTTGGAAATCCGACCAGCGGTTCTAAAGATTACCCCTACATACAATTTTACCTATTTATACTGTTGGTGTAGATATATTTCTAAAAAATCATCACAAAAGTAGTTCTATTGTATACCTGCGTCCCGCTATCGACACGTCGACTTATATATCTAAATGCGACTGTATCGTCTTTTCCACTATTCCATAAAGCCAAATATGACAGCTTACAAAACAATAAAAATACCACTACGTTTTGAATAAACAAACTTCAGTGTACGTAAATAAATTATTAATTAAAATATTTTTATTTAGTATCATTATAGCATTAAAATTAATGTTAAATTAACTGCACTAATTAATTAACGGAATCATTGCGAAAGTTATTGAGATTTATTTTGAATTGCCAAAATTTGTGTTTATGATGTGTAATTTATAATAATTTATTCGCTGATAATAAAATTTTATAATTGGTGGTCGTTAGTTAAGATTTAAATTCCTCCTTGATTGGTGTAAACTATAAAAATGGTACTTAGTTTAACTTTCGTTATTTTTATGAATCTATTTGATGTTATATAACTACATATAATATTATGAGTTTAAAATATTTGAAGAAAACATTATAAAGTGAGGATGTTTCTTCTAGACTTTATAATCGTTGGTAATTTATATGAGTCGACTGCTCTATTTCGCCATGTGAAATTACCGTACGCCTAATACTTAAACCCCCATCTTTATCCTCACATTACCTATTACATTCTACTAAACAACCACAGCGTCGTGTTTTGTTCCTTCCCCCAATCCCTCCTTAATCCCTTGATCTCCAAATCCCTAATCCCTAAAAGGTCGGCAACGCACTCATCACTCCTCCGTTGTCCACAGGCGGCGCTGATAGTTTACCACAAGGCAATCCATCTGCTTGTAAGCCTAATCCAAAGAAATACTTTTTTGCAGGGGACTAACTGCAGAACTACATATATATAACTAAAATGAAGGAAAACACCGTGCTACAAACTGGGTTTAAATATCGTTTAAAATCGTAAATCCGCTTTGAGTAAGCATGGTGATTCAAGCTCAAACCTTCTCCGTGTGAGCAGAGGCCTTTGCTCAGCAGTGGACTTATATATGCTGATGAACTAGAGATTTACCAAGGTGGTGACTAAGGAGCGTCTCTTATAGTTACAAGTCCTTTTGGGGATTAAAGCATGAGATTAGCAACTTTTTATCGTTACCATCGCTGCAAGCAAATTATCTCATGTAGATAGGTAGGACCATACAACAATAATATAGTCCAATTTGGTCTAATTATCTGGGTTCCGAAATATCACTAAAATCTTAAGTAAGATACATAACGATTAGTTCTTTTATGGGCAGTTACGTAGTAGATAGAAAATGTATCGAATATATTATTTTTGGTAATAGAAAGTTCGATTATTCGGTTTACGTAAAATGTCATGTAGGATTAAAAAATTGGTTAAAAGTAAGAATCGTTTAAATTGCTTAAAAATGCTCGTTGTAATTTGAATAATTAATCTGCAGAATGACGAATTTGTGGATGTGGATGAATTTATGCTATGCTTGGATCATAGCATAGATTCTTCTGTCATGTTCATTCTGATTCAGACGCAACCAAGACTCTAAATTAGCACGGTATACAAAAAAAAACATACGGCATTTATCAATTTTAGAAATCATGTTTTAATTGGATCATAGGATAGATTCTTCTGTTATGTTCATTTTGATTCAAACGCAATCAGGGTTCTGACCTATCGTATCAACTTTTCGGATTACAAAAAGATAAAACAATAGGCATTTATCAATTTTACTATTGGCCATTTCATAATGCAAACACTTGCACCTCAAAGTGGTTAATGAACTAACCGCTAGCCGACAAAACGCTATCAGTTAAACCACAAAGTTATTTTTTAACTGGAATCTTATCTTAAGACATCCATCCGCTCTCGAACAATACCCAACCTTGTCTCAAGCAGACCGTTAATACTTTTATTAACTTACAACATAACTACGAGATCTTAAAACGTTCAATTTCACAATACTTTTGGCTTAAGTCGTAGTTAGAATTGAAGTAGAAAGGAGCAATTGCAACCTCTCTATTTCAATAATAAAATGTCTACCTATTTTTCTCTAAAACATTTTACATTACAGACAACAGTTCGGCTTCTACTGGTCAAACCGTGATGTTTTATAGACTATATGTTTTGTAGACTTCATCGATAAATGGGTTATCCAACTCAAAAATGAAAAATCTATATCTATCCAACAAAAGAATGTTGCCATTGTAAAAACAAAAAAGAGTATTGCAATTTTTAAAGTAGTTTTATATTTATATTGTTTTATATTATTCGAATATCAGGCTTTTAAATTTTTTTCCCAACAACATTTCTATTCAAACAATGATAGTTGTTCGATTTTTGAATCATTGTATAATTGTATATTATTAAAAATATAACATTGGTACAATTTTCCGTTTAACAAGAAGGAAACTGTTATATTTCATAGTGTAACTAACTAGTTTGGTAAATATACCGGTCAACTGTGCACGCAGCTTTACAACATTCTACGTGCAACTGATAATGCATCAAATAGTACACCAGAAGTTATTGCAACGTTGCAATTTTATATTTAACTAGCTTTTGCACACGGCTACTCTTACACCGGTATAGAATTTTGTCGCAGCTCAAGTAACACCCGTCCATTTAAGTCATTCATTTGCCAGTGTATCTCACAGTGTGTACTCAAGTAACTAAATGCACAAGCTATCTTAAATAAACCATTTTTATGAAGCTCTTATCCCATGTTACTCATACGAAATCAATGTATATTCTTCAGATTTCATATTGTTTTTAAACACAATCTATTTGTTTTTTCTTCATAATTGATACGTCCTGTGAATTTCAAATAACCTCATCTATTCATGAGTAAATTCTAATGAAAACATACATGTTTAATAGAAAACAGAACTATCTCTAAAAAAGGATATTTCAAAAATAATCCTTATTATTGAAACCTAAATTTTAAGATTCAAGTATCTTCTTCTTTGCGTAAGGCCTCTTTTCTATTAAGCGAACAAAAAGTGCTTATAAATAAGTTTCAGCATAAAAACACAAACAAACAAACGGACTCGCAGTCATAATATTTATAATAAATCCTTTCTACATATAATTCTTGTTTTAATTACAGATGGAGAACAAGAGAACGTCGCATTGAGTAATTCTTGGATGTCCAAGTATTGTACTTGAGTTTCATGTACGGGTTGACACAGTGACTGAGCAAGCGTTAGTTGGTCATCACATGACTTCTCCCACCCAGGGTGAGACGAGATGGAGTGCCAGTCTCTTACTGACTAAAAACTACGCCGTTTCTTCTCCTGATCCAGGTCGAGGCAGCAGTATCTTTTTCTTAACCCCAGCTGGATGGTCGAGGCAGCGGTACCTTATTGTGCTTGGTCCGCAACCCCGGCTGGATAGTGTGGATCTGTGGATCATATAATTGGGTAGTTTTCTAGGACAAAAATAATTCGAGATTTAAATGCAATAAAATATTGAAAAAAAACTATAATTTTATTCATCAATCGATCGATACACTAAGTTTTAGATTTTTTTGATTTTTGGCTAATTATTAAGAAATAAGTAGGTAAGCTATAAAAATGTTATGACGTCATAACTCAATTTTTCATACAAATTTCATAGAAAAGTATTGTTTTCGACATTTGGATAAAAATATTGAATTTGACTAGTTGGAAACTACCGTATTGCCGTCCCATTTATAAAGAACTAATTTTCCTGCAGACCTCATTGAGCGAATGATGATTATAAGTTTGTTTGACGTTTTGGTTTGATAAACCTCTAGGTAAGAGGAAATTCTGTGCTAAGAGCCTTCAACAGGTAAAGAAAATCTGTTCTACCTAAAACTGATGATAATTTTGTGATGATAATCAATCGAGAATAAGCATTATAAACGAAATTTTCAGTTCAAGGACAAGCCTCCAGATGTTAGGAGTAAAATTCACATCCCATTCACAAAAGCAGTTGAAAACTACGTACCCATAAAAGATAGTATCAAGCTATATATATAACTGACCACTTCATAAATAAAAGTAGGTAGCAAACGAAAATAAATATAACAACAAACATTACAACGTTCATAGAAATAACGCCGCGAGCGATTGTTATCCAAGATGGCCGCCAATTACGTATGAGATGTTACCAGTTTTGTTCTAATAAGTAAGTGGGTATCAAGACCAGGGTTACGCAATACTGTCACATTGTACAGATGCTTCTTCAGGCGGTCACTGACTGGACATGATGTAAGAAATCGAATTAAACTTGTTTAAAAAATATACGTGTTATGCATTGCTTTCCTTTTGTCTGCTTTCGTTGGTCTAGTAGCCTCTGAGGCGGCAGTTTTTATACTTCTAACTAGCGATACTAATTTTTTCTACTATTTAATTCTTACAAACCTCGTCTTAATAATAATGAACTAAAAAGAATGATCCAATTTGGTCGAGTAGTTCGGGAGTTATGCCCGTTCATACATTTTGGGCATTCATTTTATTTATATGTATATAGGATGACTAGTAAAAAAGTAAACTGAATGATAATTACAATTATGATATATACATTACACACGTGCAAATCGGTAATATTATGGGACGATATAAAAGAAACACAATCCCAAAATTTCCGAAACCTTAATCCCCAAAAGAGTGGCTCCACACCCGATTGCTCGCCATTTAGAAAACCGTCTGCTCATCAAACGCGATAAAACAACACAACACCGAAAACAGATGCAAGACTCGTAGGATACAATAACTGCTTTCTATCAGGTACGTCAAATTACAATATAAAATTAAAACCTAGAAATATCAACACACTGCACCAAGCAATATATTACAAATCTTATATGCAAGCTAAACCAATAATACGCTCGTTATGCACTTACATAACCTAACGTCCACTGAGCACTGTCCAGTTGTTGAATAATGCAATATTGCGCAACATATAGTTCCTGGATTTTACCAGAAATGCCTCACCTTCCCATTAGCGTCGATGAAGATTAAACTTGTCTATACTTGTTATAATACGATTAGTACCTGGTTTTTCTCATTCAGAACTGTTTTCTATGGGATGGCAAAAGAGCCTGATTTAGCAATATAATATAAAGAACAACGCTGTGGTTGTTTCACGTTGGCCGTGGTACCACTTCAGTCGAGCCGGCCTATGAGTGTCGAAGCTTGGCTCTGACACATTGATTCTTTCTCTTTGCAGTCTGGATTACCTGATGGTAAGCAATCAGCGCTGCTCATGGACACTCGCAACACCAAAAGAGTTAAGAGTGCATTATTGGCCTTTTGGGGATAAAGGTTTCGGATATTTAAGGATTGGGAAGAGATGGGGAGAGGGGAGGGCATGGGCCTCCGCTAACCTCACTCACACGGCGAAACACATCGCTGTGCTTCACGCCGGCTTTCTGTGAGGCCGTGGTATCACTCCAGTTGAGCCGACCTATGCGTGCCGAAGCTTGTTTCTCCTTCACTGACTCTTTCTCTTTCAAGTTTTATTTTGTAAAGAAGCTTAATATGATTGTGTTTAGAATTGCCGTCCACATTAAAGCTTCTTAGTAGTTTTCCGGGTCATAGAAACGAACCGGATGAATATTGTTTGACAGATTCAAGATTCAATAATTAGATTATCCGATCGACATTGATCTCGACTTGATAGCCTCTAAGGCTAAATTCTTCATAATAAAATCAGCAATTTATTTTCATCGTAACCTGCCAAAAAACATACACTACATGATAAGATACTACTAATATTATAAAGTGAGAAGATTGTTTGTTTGTTTGAATTGCATAGGCTCAGAAACTATTTGACTGATTTGAAAACTGTTTTTACTGCACACTTCTTTCACTGTTCCCGGTGAAAACAGGCTACACACCACGCGAGTGGAACCGCAGCGCTCAGTTAGTATTTTTATGAACGAATTTGTCTTCAAATTCATCTGTCCTCGACCGGGTATCAAAGCCCTTGACACAACATTTTTAGATCGTGTTACGAAGTAAAAATTAACGCACAAATCGTGATTAAACTAGTTCAACTACATCATTTTATTATACTTAAGTTATTATCATTTTTGTGTGAATTCGCAAAAATCCTTGGACTTAGATGTTCCTTGATTTTTATCATGTTTGCTACGTTTTGAGGATTGTTTTGTATTACCTATTTGTAGTTTTATACGCTGTACAAAATTATGTTTAGTTAAAATAAGGCAAATATATGATGTTAAATTTTTAGAACACAATCTAAAATGACAAATGCCAGTTTTATTTTATGGGGTTTAATAGCGACTTGGTGGTTGGCGTCGTGATTGCTGTGCAACGTATCGCGGGTTGGACTCCCACACGGAACCACTCACACGCGTGATTCACAGATTGATATTCCATATCTGGGTTTGATGTTTGTAAACCATGAGCCAGGAGAAAACACAAAAATTGATACTTTAGTTAGTTTTATGTATTTTTTTTAATAATTTCTGATTATCCAAAACCATCTAAAGAAATATTTGTACGCATATGGATACACAAATGTATCATGACGCCATAATATATTATCCATTACAAAACTCATACCTAAAAACATAAAGTATTGCCAATTTAAAAAAGTATAGAAATAGTTTTTTTCCAAAAAGATTGTTTTTAGTTACATCCACTTACAAAAAAACCTGCAGTTTAAACCAATTATTAGCCTCCTTACACAGAACGACTACAACCACCATAACATTTAAAACCACGCAACTTCTTGACCTTCGTTTTACCAGCAATATAAATGGCAGCTTATCCAAGTAGCACATTGTACTACATTTAATTTTACCAAAACACACGTTAGATTAGCATCGGTGTTGATAACACCATGACATGCGTTACAATTGCGTCCAACGTATTACCATAAAAACACCATCAGAATTCTACTTACAGGTGGGTAGCAGTCATCAGAGAATGCGGGTCAATGGCACTGACTTGCTAAGCACGCACAGAAAACTGCGTGAGACCTTTGTGGTACAAGTTATAAAAGTTAGACTTACTTTATTGTTTATTTAATTTTTAGTAGGCACATATATTTTTATTAGGCACATATAGTTTAGTTTTTTATAAAATCATCTTCTAAATAATTGAAAATAATGACTTACTAGAATTCGCGCAGCCGACAGACAGCTGCTAATGATGAGAGTCCCGTTGTGACTCGAAACAAGTTGCGCTTTTCGCATTTAATTCTCGTGACTTAGATTTTGTTATTTTCAATAAGACTAGTAGGTATGTCTCAAGATAAAAAAATCAGCATGTCCTAATAAAATAACCATTACATACTTATGTAGGTATATTGGGCCTGAATGAAAATGAAATCTCTCAATGTAAATCATTTATATTATTGAAGATCACGGAATTGAAGATCATTCATAAAGTTTTTTTAGATCTCGACAATTTAATAAAAATGCAGATATCATTTAGTTTTGAAACCATTTAAGTATGAACTAGAACTCTTAAAGACAAAACAATTTTACTAAAATCTAAAATAATTATTCATATCCACAAAAATCTTACATCACCACGTGGTACCAATCTACGCGCAAATCGCTCCCGCCTATAAGTTATCCCACACAAACAAACCATTTAATATAATATTCTAATCTTTACATAACACCTGATCTACTTGTTCGCAAGTACGGTAGCATACAAGTGACCATCGCTTGCACAATTACCCAAATGTGGTACGATGGTACTGAGTGCCATGTGTTCGAGATGTAATGCCATGGTAATACCACATACTAACATTCTAGCTTTTACCATTACATAATACGGTCAATTGGTCAATGGATACTTTAGAACTGGATTGCTAGTCGACTGTTTATTTATTTCTCAAATATCTTAGATATAGATGGAGGATTTAATTTTAATAACTTATTCTCTATAGTATGACTAAAATTGTAAAACTCTTTTAAAAGAGATGGAGTTTTTTTCTCGTTCTTCTCTATTTTCTCTAGCTTCTCTGAATACTAAGCCGACGGACTATTTATTCATTTTTGAAGTTTTAAAAGAAGCTGTAATTTTAACTTTTGATGCTCAAAATCAATCATTTAAATCAAACTCATTACCATTATGGTAAAACTGTGTATTCGTTTAAATAAAAAAAAAATCCAAAAAGGTGGGAAGTGACCACATTTTTTTTTAACTAGCCATTCTTAAATATTGTTACGTGCCTGACGTCACGTTCCTGACTATGCGGGCTTGGGTTACGGGATTGGATGAAATGAAACACTAATACCAGATTTCAGACTTTCTATTGCACTTAAGTTACAGCGTCCACGGAGTTAAATTATCGGCGTTCCTCTCCAGCAGAGTCCGGCCGACTGACACAACTTTGCCGTTCACGCTGACTTAACTCACTTAACTGACTGCACTTCACTATTTCACTCACTTTTCTTCTTTTTCACTTCTTCCTTTTCTTCCGAATCGCTTCAGACTTAGAACTCAACTGCCGGCGGTGAGCCGCAGTTCCGCTTATATACCCCCGGTTCAGGTTCTGGAACATTCAATTTCGTTATTCTTTTTGATCGTCATGACTCCAGAACCTTCCAATAATTTCGTTACTCATTTTTATTTATTCTCCTTCTCGCTCTTTAATTTTTTATTTCTTTCACACAAATAGTTCCAGAAAGTTCCACAAAACTTCTATCAACTAAAAAACTACATGTTTACGGCGGGACTCGAACTCGGGGTCTCTGTGGTGTAATCCACACGCCTTACCGATTACACCAACTCGTGTTGACAATTCACGACGAAATTTACAATCTCTAGGCAACGTTTGACAACCATCCATTGACGTCATGATGTCAAAGAGTTTGAACCACTTTTCCGTCACACTGCCCCCCTCTTAGATTCGCTCGTCCCGAGCATCGTTGCTGCCGTAATACCTCGCCAACCTGTCTATATGGACAACTTTCAAAGGGCTCCTTGAAGTCTTCCGAATTCTGTAAGTAATGTCATTGATCTTCGTGACTATCTCATAAGGACCTTCCCAACTCGGTTGCAGCTTCGGAGATTTTCCCTTCCTTCTGACTGGATTATGAAGCCAGACCAATGACCCCTCTTCAAACCCAACAGAATTGGCTCGTCGATCATAGCGCGTCTTTGCGCGATCACTAGCTTGAAAACCGGCCTCCCTGATCTGCTCATAAATGTCCAACATTTTTGCCCTTAACTCGCTTATGTAATCGCTAAACTCGGTGCGAGAGTCGCCAGGTGGACAGCCCGATACAAGATCTGCCGGTAATCTCAATTCCCTTCCAAAATTTGCAAATGCAGGCGTCTTTGCGGTACTTTCATGTACAGCAGTCCGATAGGCAAGCAAGAAGAGAGGTATGTAAGTGTCCCAATCTCTCTGATGGCTGTCAACCACCTTTGCTAAGTGTCGCTCCAATGTTTGGTTGAAGCGTTCGACCATTCCATCTGACTGTGGATGATAAGGGGTCGTTCGAGTCTTATGGATTCCCAAAAGTTTACAAGTTTCCTGAAAAACTTGGGATTCAAAGTTCCGTCCTTGATCACTGTGCATCTCCAAGGGTACTCCAAATCGGGTGAATACTTCGTTTACCAACTTCGTCGCTACAGTTACTGCCTCTTGATTCGGTATGGCAAAGACCTCCGGCCATTTTGTAAAATAATCCATAACCACTAAAACGTAGCGATTGCCCGAATCAGTGATTGGAAATGGTCCAGCGATGTCTAAGGCTATTCTCTCCCAAGGCATACCAACATTGTAGATTTTCATCGCCCCCCTGCTCCTTGTTTGTGGACCCTTGACAGCTGCACAACTAGTGCATTTCCGGCACCAATCTTCGACGTCATATTTGCAATGCAACCAATAAAACCTCTCCTTGATCTTCACCAAAGTCCTCCTAATTCCCAAATGTCCTCCAGAAGATCCATCATGGAACGCTTTTAATACATCCCTTATTTTTGAACGAGGCACCACCAATTGCAAATGCTCGTCCTTGCCGTTTGTTGATTCCCATTTCCTGCACAGAAGTCCGTTATGCAGCGTAAGGCTTTTCCACTGTGCCCATAAACCTTTCGTTACCGCGCTATATTGGGCGACGTCACTCCAACTTGGCTTGTTACCACTTCGTAGCCACTCCAGTATTGGTTTAATATCTGCATCTCTTTCCTGTTCTAATTTCATCGCATCATTTCCCCATGCCTCGTCAACAGTATCAGTCCTTATCACCTTAAGAAAAGCAGTTTCCCTCTTAGCACAATGTTTGCAATCTTCCACGCATGGGCGTCTCGATAATGCATCTGCGTTGCTATGAATTCTTCCGCCGCGATGTTCGATTTCAAAGTCAAATTCCTGAAGTTGTTCCAGCCATCTGGCTACTTGGCCTTCGGGATCCTTAAACTGAAGCAGCCATTTCAAAGCAGCGTGATCAGTTCTGATCAAAAATTTCCGTCCCAGTAAATACTTCTTGAAATGGTGCAGGGTTTTGACTACGGCCAGCAATTCCCTCCTGGTCACGCAATAATTCCTCTCTGGCTTGGATAGTGACTTGCTGAAGTAAGCAATAACCTTCTCCTGCTCACCATCGCGTTGTGAAAGGACACCTCCTATTCCAATATTGCTGGCATCCGTATCAACTACGAATATTCCTTTCGCGCTGGGATATCCGAGAATTGGTGTGTTACAAAGCCGTTCTTTTAGTTCTCGAAAGGCTTGCTCACAATCCTCGTCCCAAACAAAGGCACGTTTATCCTCTGTCAATCGATGCAATGGCTTGGCAATGTCCGAGAATCCTTTCACAAACCGCCGATAATACGAGCACAATCCAAGAAATGCCCGAACTTGCGTTTTGTCTTTAGGTGTTGGCCATTCCTTGACAGCGACAGTCTTGGCTGGATCAGTCTCAATTCCTCTCTCAGAAATAACATGTCCTAGATAATTCACTTCGCGCTTGAAGAAAGAGCATTTCTTTGGACTCAACTTTAAATTTGCTCCACGCAGCTTGTCGAGTACCTTTTCCAATTTCCTTAGATGATCGTCAAAATCCCGTCCAACAATGATGATGTCATCGAGGTAAACTAGGCAGGTTTCGCCCAGCAGTCCCGCCAGCACCTGTTCCATCAAACGCTCAAAAGTTGCCGGTGCATTGCATAATCCAAATGGCATCACCTTAAATTGCCAGAGTCCCTTCCCAGTTGAGAATGCGGTCTTTTCCTTGTCCTTGGGATCCAAATCCACCTGCCAATAGCCGCTTTTCAGATCGAGCGTTGAAAACCATTTCATGCCACTCAATGTGTCAAGTGTGTCATCGATTCTTGGTAACGGGTAGCTATCCTTCTTGGTTACATCATTCAATCGTCGATAGTCTACGCAAAACCTCGTTGAACCATCTTTCTTCTTGACAAGCACGACAGGTGAACACCAAGGGCTAGAAGAGGGCTCTATCACGTCATTTTTCCTCATATCGTCAATCATTTCTTCAACCTCTTTCTCACGAGCGAATGGTATGCGTCTGGGCCTTTGACGAATTGGCATTGTATCACCTGTGTTTATTTTATGCTTCACCAAACCAGTTCGGCCAATATCACCATCGCTTCTTGAAAACACATCAGAGAATCGAAGAAGTAAATTTCTAGCTTTCATAGTCTCCACTTTTGTCAGGCTTTTGTTTTCGTCTAAGATTTTCGTTACAAAGTCAATTCCCGTACTGTCCTTCTTCACAAGATTCTCCGAGCATTTTCTTATCCAGGCCACTTCTTCCAATACGCCCACAGGCTCTCCTTTTTCAATCGTAATTTTTGAATCACTGAAGTTGAATACCGGAATGCGGTAGACATCAGATGACCCCACGACAGTTCTTGCCGGTAGCCATGAGCTTACGTGTTCCGATTTATCAATCACAGCGCACCTTCGAGGTAAACTTCCTTCCTTCCTCCTAGGTAATGCGATTGGTACGAGAGTCTGTGATTTTGGTGCAAGAACAGTTCTTCTTAAACAGCAAACTTTTCCCAGGGTTCCACCCTTCATCGGAATTTCCTCAGTTCCACATAGTAAAACTCCAGATTTTAAGTCGATGTTACACTGGTGCCCTTGCAGGAAGTCAAGTCCCAGGATGCAGTCATCCAGAATTTTGGCCACAATAACCTCATGTCGATAAACACGTTCCCCAATTTTGATTGTTACATGCAGTTTTCCACTTATCGGTATGCACTGGCCGGTAGCTGATTTCATTTGTAGGCCAACAATTGGTTTAAGGTGTTTCCTGATGTTTTGCTCGAGCAGCCGAACATTTATCACCGTCCTTGAAGCTCCAGTATCTAATGTTAGCTGACTGTTTTTCCCATTTACTTGACCGTCTATCACCAGAGTATTTCCATCGTTGGTTTGCTTGATGTAGATTGTTGGGGTTGTTCCACTACCAGCCAGCGCCCACCCCGCAGCCCTGGCTGGATTTAAGTTTCCCTGCTGGTCAGAAGTTGAGACCGCCGCGTCCTGGCGGTTCATCTTCTTCGGGCAGTCGCTCCGTATGTGCCCACGCTCTCCACATCCATAGCACATGAAGTTCCGACGGCGTGGAGGTACCTGCTCCGTTGTCGTCATTTCCCGCAGACGTAAGGTACGGGAGTTACCACGCACGGCTTCCACTTCCAATGCATGGGCCAGAGCTTCTTTCATGTTCTTGTGATGGCCCAGATGAACAGCGGCTCGTACTTCGGGGTCCCGAATACCGTCAATGAACGCTTGGAGAAGCGTGCCTTCAATCATTGACGGAGTCGACCGGAAAGCTCGACGCACAAGTTTCTCGATTTCCACGGACCATTGCTGTAGGCCCTCATTAGCACGCTGAGTACGCTCTTTTAATTGCGCTCTGTACACGTGCTCGAGGTGGCTGTCTCCAAAACGTGCCTCAAGTGCGTCGAGGAGGGCACTAAAGCTGAGATCCCCACTTGCGCCGATAGCTTCCAGCACTGAGAGCGCTTGATCACGGAGGGCCAGGGTAAGGGCTGACTGTGCTTCCTTCTGAGTCCAACCATAAGCCTCCATAAGTGTCTCAAACTGTAGCTTGAACGCGGTCCAGGATGTTGTTCCGTCGTAATGGGGAATCTTAAGCCCTTTCGTTGCACTTGAAGCCGCATTTGGGGCTTCAAAAACGGCTGCAAGACGGCTTCGGCTCTTCAAAGGGCTTGGGCTTGTCACTTCCTGCTTGATTTTGGAGATCTCTTCTTCCACTCTCTCCTCTATCGCCTTGACGCGATGTTCCAACTTGCCTAACCCTTCCTCCACTTCTTGTACCCGTTCGACAGCCTTTTGCAGTCCCTTCGTGAAATCCTTATGCATGTCTTCCAAGCGACGCGCTTGCTCCTCTTGGCGGCGAGCTTGATCCTCTTTCAACTCCCGTAGCTGCTCCGCCTGACAGCGTGCATGCTCCTCTTGGCGACGAGCTTGATCTTCTTTCAGCTCCCGTAGCTGTTCTTCTTGGCGGCGCGCTTGCTCTACCATCATTTGCTGCAGCTGTAGCAGTAGATCCACCTGCACAGGCTTGGCTTCTGCATCGCTGGTTTGAGCTGCAGCACTCTCTTCCCTCACACGCTGCGCTTCTGCCATTGCACGGGTACTCACTCCTTTTACGTCCTGCGGCACTAGCGGCATTTTTCTCCAATCCCACTTCTGACACCAAATGTTACGTGCCTGACGTCACGTTCCTGACTATGCGGGCTTGGGTTACGGGATTGGATGAAATGAAACACTAATACCAGATTTCAGACTTTCTATTGCACTTAAGTTACAGCGTCCACGGAGTTAAATTATCGGCGTTCCTCTCCAGCAGAGTCCGGCCGACTGACACAACTTTGCCGTTCACGCTGACTTAACTCACTTAACTGACTGCACTTCACTATTTCACTCACTTTTCTTCTTTTTCACTTCTTCCTTTTCTTCCGAATCGCTTCAGACTTAGAACTCAACTGCCGGCGGTGAGCCGCAGTTCCGCTTATATACCCCCGGTTCAGGTTCTGGAACATTCAATTTCGTTATTCTTTTTGATCGTCATGACTCCAGAACCTTCCAATAATTTCGTTACTCATTTTTATTTATTCTCCTTCTCGCTCTTTAATTTTTTATTTCTTTCACACAAATAGTTCCAGAAAGTTCCACAAAACTTCTATCAACTAAAAAACTACATGTTTACGGCGGGACTCGAACTCGGGGTCTCTGTGGTGTAATCCACACGCCTTACCGATTACACCAACTCGTGTTGACAATTCACGACGAAATTTACAATCTCTAGGCAACGTTTGACAACCATCCATTGACGTCATGATGTCAAAGAGTTTGAACCACTTTTCCGTCACAATATACTTGTGATAGTGTAGATTTGAATTTATAATTAGAATACACAAATATTTGTGACGATTACGTTACGAAAACATGTAACCTATGTGTGTGTAGCTATAACAAAAGCTTTTTATTAGATAATATCAAACAACGAAATTAAAACAATTTTAAAGATGCAGACATGCAAATGTGAACCAAATGGGAACACAATAAGATATAGAATTAACATAATTTATTCTATTAATATAAAGTTATTAAGTCGTGATCATCGCTTTACTACTGAGATACACTAAATATCAGATGACCTTTTTGATATAAGCTTTTTCTTAACATTTTACTCCTTTTTGGGGCCAATATTGTGATTAAACTTCAGTTTACTTTTAAATGTGACTCATCGCATTAATTCAATATATTTAGTTTTAAAGAAGAATGGTGATTAATTAAAAGAGAAACAACAATAGTGATTGAATGTTATGAATTAAAATTCAGTGTTTTAATTGTAATTTGGTAAAAGAATATGGAAAAGATCCCCATTATTTGCAGAAAGGAAATTAAATTAAATTAAGTTTCTTAAAGCAAACAATCTGACAGATCACTCGACGAAAGCGATCATCAGTGCCTATATTTATAGCCAGAGTCAAAATTATTTATTTCAACTAAACTATAAGTAGGTACTTTTGAAACGTCGAATAGAATAGGAGTCCGTCTGTTCGTCAGTAAAGCTCGTTATAAATTGTAGATTCGTAAATACATAGGCATCCGTTAGTCCAAAAAAAAAAGAGTTACAAATACTCAACCGTATTAATCGCTATCATTCAATCAAACAAAAAACCAACATGTTGTTTCGGGGTTTAGGGACAAGCACAATAAGATACCGCGGCTTTGGCCTGGAGCAGGAACAGGAACACAGGTGGTTTTTAGTCAGTAAGTCTGACACTCCGTTTCGCCTCCACTGAGAAGAGAGAAGTCATTTGATGGTTTTCCACTTCCAAAAAGAGCTACTTGACAGTAAATAGAACAAGTTACAAAGAGACGGTTTTATTAAAAATGCTATTATGTATAATCCATTTTATAACCAAACTCAGTACATGTATTGCCATTTAACAAAATGTTGTAACACTGCATTAAGTACTATCATTTATTTAAGTAACCAACACGGAACGCGGTATGCACTAAATATAATTGAATTAAGTCATCTTTGTTGCGTTGTATTAAGTTTATTTGTTTTATTTTTATTACATGTATCCGTGTGTGAACCAATGCTTTATTTCTTCATGAGGATGTGGTGTTGCATTATTTTTAGATTAGGTCTTTTTTTATGGAATAGATCGGCTAACGAGCAGATGGATTACCTGATGGTAAGCAATCAGCGCCGCCCATAGACACCCTCAACACCTAAAGAGTAACGAGTCCGTTGCCGACCTTTTAGGGATAAGGATTTCAGTTATTTAAGAATGGGCAAGGGATTACCTCCTTACCTTACTCACACGGTGAAAAACAACGCTGTGGTTGTTTCACGGCGGTTTTCTGTGGGGCCGTGGTATCACTCCAGTCGAGCCCACCCATTCGTCCCGAAGCTTGGCTCTCCCGTTGGTCTTGGTCTTACCGCTATATCCAGTCATTTTGGCTTTGCATTTGTTTTCGGAACAAAATCTTTAATAAGGAACTTTTTCAGTATAGGTAATCAAATGCCACGGAATAGGACAATTAGTAATCAGTAGTTTTTTCTTAAATTTAATCAGGACTTTCGGTTATTTGCATAACATTTATTTTATTCCTTTAATATGGAGATCGAAAACAACGTTAAAGTTTTTATTTTGAGAGAGGTATTTATTTCAATAACTTTTGCTACCCTCGGCAGAGTGAGAAAGAATATCTGACTTGTACAGGTACCCTAATTCTTCTCCTGCTTACCGTATCTCCGACTGAAATAAATTTAGTTAATTAATGCCTAATGATGTTTTTATTCAGCATTTAAATTAAAATAATTTTAAAGAAAAGAAAAGTTAAAAATTAAAGTCCACTTTGACACTTCTATTCAACCCAATAATAATAAATCAATTACTTATATTTATTTTTATGTAATTGGTCGGCAAACGAGCAGACGGATTACCTGATGGTAAGCAATCAGCGCCGCCCATTGACACCCGCAACGGAGGATTTACGAGTGCGTTGCTGACCTTTTAGGGATTAGGGATTTGGAGATTTAGGGATTGACGAGGGATTGGGGGCGGGGAAGGATTGGGATTATCTATCTAAAATTATCAAACATCCACCAAGACAGCAAAACAGTTACATTCTGCAAAGCATCAGTGATAATCACATAATTTGCATAATAAGTTTGGTACAATTAATATTAGACAACTTTAGCTGTGTCGCAACAACCCGCCATTTTGTATTAAACATATTATTATAAATTTCGTAATAAATATTGCGATGAGTTTTATCAAACTTCACAGTTTCTTTTGGTTGTTGCACAATTCAAAATTCTTAGTCTATGTGTTGCGTAATTCAAAAATTATTTTGATTTTAAAACCTATGTGGATTAGAGTTGATTTTGATTTGGTATTTGAAGCTTTAATACAGGCAGTAAATCAACGTTCTTTCGTAGAAATAGTCAGGTTTGTAATTAGTCTCCAAGATTACAGTTTTAGGTAGCAAACGCTACTCATAGGCCCACGGTTCTAGGTTTTAAATCATACAGCCTGTTGCAGTGCGCTGCTGAGGACTATGTCTGTGGGCCAATCCAATTTATGTCTTCTCTGCATTAAAGGGATAAAAAAAGCCTTCTTGTGTGCCTAACTAGAAGAATGGAGCCATGCTTCGGCACGAATGGGTCGGCTCGACCGGAATGATACCACGGCTTCACAAAAAACCGGCGTGAAACAACCACAGCGTTGTTTCGTCATGTTTCGAGGTGACCGGAGGCCCAATCCTTCCCCTCCCCCAATCCCTTCTCAATCCCCAAATCTCCAAGTCCCTAATCCCTAAAAGATCGGCAACGCACTCGTAACTCATCCGTTGTGGGTGTCCATGCGCTGATTGCTTACCATCAGGTAATACGTCTGCTCGTTTGCCGACCTATTACAAAAAAAATGAATTGAATAATACACCTGGCGGCCCCTTTGTTAAATTAGATATTATGTTGATTATAACGTGATATTTTGTTATTGTTATATTAAATACCAAACCACAAATCCGATAGGAACTTGAAGGTAATAACTATGACTTTTTAAAAGTTCACTCTTTGTTACAAAATTTGGTTATACCGTGTCTTGTTACTATGTCGTGTGTCTTTCACTTTATTGTTAGACAAAACTGCTATATTTGAGATGATTTTTTTGGAGTTTTCTTTGTCCTGAACTTTCTCATGATGTTGTTCATTTTGCGAATTGAAATATTGTGCTATTGACGTGAGTTCGAATGGGAACTCGACTAGTTTCAAGTCGAGATCGGGATTTATATCCATGACATGATATGCGAAAGTCCTGACCACCAAGAGTCAGCTGCGCAACGTTTGTTTGATGATGCGATTTGTTTGATGGGAATAAGCTAATCAACATAATAATTAGTTTTATATGTCTGACGAAAGTTATACACAAATATTTTCATTCATTTGGTATATTTACTGATTTTAATTTTGACATTATTACAGATAACTATGCTCTTTTAACTAGACACCTAAGCTATATTTCTATGCAGGTGATGTAAGTAGCGTCCGACCGAGTAATCTGTCAGTCGTGTTTTTTTTAAGAGGATGTGACATAGATATCCTCACACTATTCGTAACGTAAATGGAAATAGTACTAGTTTGGATATGTTTCTTTAATTCGTTAAATATCGAGTTAGAATAGTTTATGCTTATATAGTCATAGGATTTTTCATGTTGTGAATATAATTGATGTGAATGTGAATCAAATTGTCAGATAGGTACTATCTTACAATTTTATTTGTAAGCTCACGAATACCACCATATTAACATAGAAATCTATCTAATTATGATTGTTTTGATTTTGATTAATTTTATTTAACGATCTTGAAATTGCCTATCGAAATCGCTACAGCTCCTGTAGTAGCAGTAAACGTTAAGAAAAGGATCTACAGTAGATAAAACCTTGAAGTCGCCTCCACACCTATGTATCTACTTTCAAATGAAGTTTGTAAAACCAAATTGGTGTAAGATTACTTTAAATTGTACGATGCCAGACCAAGTAATAAAACCTAATAAAATACTGAAACTATAGCAACACTGTAATCTATATTCAAATAATAATTGAATTCTACAGTTGCAACGCTAATAATAAGACTATATGTACTTACTAAAAGTGCACTTAAATAGTGATGTCCATTCAAATAAAATTTACCAGTCACTTTTATTGTCAAATATCGATTAAGCTTAGTCGATTTTATGACTATTTAGTAACAACTAATCGTAAGTGGAACCAGTGCTCTTTGTTCTTAGAAGTAGGTACATGGAATGTTTATTAGTTTGAGTTTGATCGTTTTGTTTTTTTTTAAACAGATAAAATTAGTTTCACTTATTGTTGATACAGCGAGTGCGTGAGTAAGTATTTTATAAATATTATCAGAACAATATCCATCTCGCTTTCACACCTTTCGATCTTTCGACCGTGTCCACCAGTCTCAGACTAAGAACAAGAAATGGATCACACAGAGTCACGTAGAGATTTACAAGAATGGAACCCGCGACACGATGCGTAGCGGCCGGCCACAACGCCAACCTTGTAACCAGTTCCTCCTGCCTTATAAGCCCCTGAAGTAGATGGAGACTAGACGAGAAATCTCGTCGAGCAGTTACGTGATTAAAACGTACATCCATAAGAATTTGCGCAAAGGAGAAAACTGCAATAAAACCAAACCAATTAAGGAAGCCAAGAGCAAACTTACATAATATCGACTCTTCAATTGTAATAAACAATTCATTTTATCGATACAAGCCCATCACTAAGAGGAAACAATGATGCAACACGCACCAACTAGAACTGACCCACGGTCAACATATACATACTCTATGGCTATTTAGCACAACACTAGCAACCATAGACAGTGAAAGTTAAAGTCTAGCGTCCAGTCTGGTCTCAAATTGTGGGACCATAAATTATGATTTACATCGCATAGACAATCTCTTCTATGGGTGAGGCTGAACTGAGAAATTTTATTATTACATTAATATTTTTTACGAGGTTACAGTTAATGCGCCAGCTTCTTATGCACGAGGGAGCGGGTTCGAAACCTGGCAAGTGACAATGTGAATTTTTCCGAGTTATATGTATGTACTTTCTATGATTATTTAGATACCACTGCCAGTGAAGAAAAGTAAGGGTATTGAATAATGCTAAAACCTTCTCTGTATGAGAAGAGGCCTTTGATTAGGAGTGGGCATTTAAAGGCTGATGGTGTGAATAATAAATTTGTGAATGATGGATAAATAAAATAACAAATGTAATAACACTCGGTATTGTCAACGTGGGTTGATCAGATCTCAGAAGTCACTTTCCACGGTTTGAATTTAGATGGGTTAATTATGCTTGTTCAGTTGTCTGGTATTGTGGATTAAAGCTATATATAGGTAAGATATTTTGAAATATTTATAAGTAGCAGGGAAAGGAATTTGTAATAACCCAAGTGACATCATATATAATTTTAGATTCTAAAACACATGGCATAACAGAAGACAAATCTTACTACCGTACTCAGATACATTTAATGTATACTTAAGCCTTAGTAAGTCTTTTGAGAATACATATGTGTATCAAAAAAGTTTTTATTGAAATTCTTAAATACTTGCTATTCTCGCGCGGTTTTGATCGTTGCGTGACGTTTTATAGCCTATAGCATTCAGGAACCTTGTAGCTATCTATCAGTGAACGAATTTTGGATATCCAACCAGCGGTTCTAAAGATTACCTGCTACATACAAACTTACAAACACAAACTTACGCACTTTACCTCTTTATAATATTAGTATAGATCTGTGTGTATGGCTGCGTTATGCAGGTTTAGAATATCATGTAAAGAATATAAATTCTGCTTTATTTAAATCCAAAATCAAACAGTACTAAAACAACGGCAGAACAAAAATCTGTGCTGAAGCTCGTACAGTCTTAAAGATTGTACAAGTGCAATCTTAAACCAATGAGTTCTTCAATAAAATGTAAGCAAAGTTAAAATAAAATAAAAGTCAGTCACAAGCGCAAATTATGCCTTTACGCAGGTTTTAAATTCAATAGTATGTGGTGCAACTTCAGCATTTTGAAAAGTACTGCACTTTGTAGAGTGACAACAATTCATGTGAATATGGAAACATTTCTTTTTTGGTTAATCAAGATGTAGTATTTTTCGATTGAATTAAAAGCACAAAAATATTTTTTTAAAATTAATTTTGGACTAACCGCAACTTCACACGTTACATTTTGTCTACTATACATAAATAAACTTTTCCTTAAAAATTTTACTTATAACAAAAAAAGTTTGATAAAGGATACCAAACAGGGCACTAATATCAACAACAAGAGCTAAGCTTTTAAGTGTGGGAGATCCAAGCTTCGGCATGAATGGGTCGGCTCGACCGGAGTGATAGGTACCAACATTGTGTTTCGCCGTGAGAGTGAGGTAACCGGAGGCCCAATTTCTCTCCCTCCCCCCATCCTTTCCCAATCCTTACATATCTTAAACCTTTATCCCTAAAAGGCCGGCAACGCACTCAAAAACAACTACTTTGATGTTGCGAGTGTCCATGGGCGGCGCTGATTGCTTACCATCAGGTAATCCGTCTGCTCGTTTGCTGACCTTTACCATAAAAAAAACATCTTCAATGAAACTATACAAACGCCTTAAAGCATTAATCTAGTTTTAGCGTATCATTAATGAATAAATTTCGCAATTTACACATTAAACATATTTTTAGATCAAACGAATAAAATGAGGCTTCTGTGGTCACTATGATGCAAGAACGACATTCTTTGCTATACATAATTATAATATATTTAGATTGTATCAGACGAGCCTTAGATAATTAGATGATTTAGTTTTGCAATATTAATATTCATGTTAGCTGTCCTCGAAAATTTTGGCGCCATGACTGATCAAGTAACTCAAGATGTTGCTAAGTGCAAATTTTGAAATGATGTCTCCAAATTTTAATAGAATAGTTGGATGAAAAGAAACGGTTGGGAGAATCACGCCTATTCACGAATTGGTTGGCTCGAACGGAGTGATACCACGACCTCACAGTTAAACAATACTTATCTCAACATACAAACCTCCACCCATGCTGAATCCTCAAATCCCCTGTAATTAACAATCTACAAATTCCACAAAATTTGGTGTTATCAATCCCTAACCATCCAATCGGCGATGTCCGTCAGCGGATTCGATTGCTTACCATCATCTGCTCGTTTACGGGCCTATAGGTTTAAAACACAAGAAACATTTTTGATCGCAAATCAGCAAGCATTCAACATCTACCTAAAAGAAACAGATAATACAGTACAGCAGACGTATCTTGGCGAGTCTGAAGTTAGCCGTTTGTCTGCGCAATGGATCTTTTAGGAACAAAATTGTGTACTGCTTAGCTAATCGGGTAACTTTAGACTCGCCAAGATACATTGGCGGTATTGTACGATAAACTCTTAAAATTTGACTTTGATGGGGTGGTTATTTGGCAGTAAGAATCAGACACTCCGTCTCGTTGCCCAACTGGAGTTGGAGGACTCATTCCACCCCCTCAAAGAAGAGCGTCTCTGGATGCAGTATACTAAAGATAGCCTTGTCACTGATCTAACAATGATGCAGACTACTATAGCATTACAATTTTTAAAGTCTTATACAAAATTGATCTCATTACAAGTACAAATAAGTCTAAGAAGAGATAAAAGTAATGGTTACCCTACAAATAAGAATAATCCACAGTAACATCTGACTTAAAGTATCGTTACGTCAGCCAAAGGTTGGGACTGTATTGTCAATAAATAATGCAGTAACATCTCAGTAAGTGAAAGGTTTCGTTCAAATCAATTTTTACCATAATCATTGTAATGTGAATTGAGAAATAATGATCTATTTGTAGCTTTCATAATATTGCGTTTGGTGTTGTGAAAAGAGGATGGTTTCGGTCATAACATCTGTTTAGAAGCTATTCTCACGTGGTTTCACCCGCTGCTCAGCATTTGATTGTAGCGTGATGTTTTATAGCCTATAGCATTCAGGAACATTGTAGCTATCTACCAGTGAAGGAATTTTGGCAACCCGACCAGCTGTTCCAAAGATTACCACCTACATATAAACTTACAAACATACAAACTTATAAATTTTACCTCTTTATAATATTAGTATAGATGAGATAGGATATTTTTTAAATCTTTTACTGCCATCGATGGGGCGAGAAAGAGTGTTAGACTCTTATTGACTTGAATTATCCTGTTCCTTCTTTGAATTCAGGCCGAAGCCATGCACCCTTTTGGACCCCACCTGTGTCTTATGGGTCTTAGAGGTGCGTGCGGAGCGCGACAACCGGTACACTCTGTTTCTGGTCTATAATTCTTCAGTCCATAAGATATGGGCTGCTTAAATACAGTCGTGTTCTTTCTTTGACCGCATCGTTTTTTACTACCAGTGAAATATTAGTATCGACCGACCAATAAGTAAAATCTGTCAAGAAAGGTGACATTAAGCGACCTCGTTTACTAAAAAATATAAAAAATCTAAACAAGCTTTTCTTTAAATTATACAGGTATCAAACTGAGAACTTTATTCCAACAGACTTATAATAAACTTATCACTATGAGTTCTCGCGTGTCTTGAAAGTAGTCGAGCTAACTCGAAAAACAGTAGCGATAAACATAAGTAATTTATTAAAATTTTTTTTAGCTTATTACGAAAATATAATAAACTCTTCTTACAAAGAATTAGAAGCAGAACTGTTTTTGTCATTATTTAAATATCTCCCTTTTGAAAGTGTAATTATTTAAAGCAGGTCTACAAGACATTTGATCTGATACTGCAATTGTGTCAAAATGTCTTCGGAACCGTATTATGTTAATAGGAGAATAGTCAGTTTGGACAGCCATTTACGAACTCAAATGTGTATTAGTGACGTCATCGATATTTTTAATTTGACGACATAATTATAAAAAGGAATGACTGTCTACAGAATGATGTTATTATAAAGACGGACTGTTTATTTTATTTTAAGCTTTAATTGTTTGTATATAGAGTTAAAAATCGTGAGGTACGTAGGTAAAATACGTATTCCAGAATTAATACAATAAAATAAAATACACAAAATTTATAAATTAAAATATACAACTTAAAAATGCAGAAAAGTTTTATTTATCGGTGTCATTACTTTAATTTATTGCAAAACTATCTTTATTTTTAATAAGATTAAGATCTATTTTTATTTACCTAAGTTGCACCTGCAAAATATAGTTGCAAAAGTTTATTTTTGTTTCCTCGCCTAATACATAGGTACTTTTACTATTAGTCAAACGACCTCGCGACAAATACGTTTGATTTTATTTTGTAACATAAATTGTCTTAAATTTTAAAATAAGAATTTGATAACATCGCCCGTTGCTTGGAAACAAATATCTAGATCTGTCTTTGAATAGTGACCTTAAGGCAACAAACTTAAGGACGTTTATTTTTTGCTAGTTGACGCGGTGGCTCGGTCAGGCTGCACAGATCAAGTCCTTAGTTGTACATATGTGAAATTTTGTGCTTATAAAATACTAGAAGGTAAGGGATGAAACATTATCTGTTGGTAGGCAAGCAGGCATGAACACTTAGTACCAAAGTAGTCACTACAAGTGCGTTGCCGACCTCTTGTGGGTTATTCGAGGAGGAATTGGGCCTTCGGTGATCGAGAATGGTAGGATGTTACGAAACTTGGTCTGTTTAGATGATTCGGAGCCTTCCGTTCCGTAGACAACCATTGATAAAATTTTTGTGAGGCAAGTATTTTTCTATTGAAACTTTGCCTTCCACTTGTAGTTTTTCCTGTGTTCCAGGTACGTTTACAAACATACAATTCCATATACGCACATTGCACTAGAAACTACAATTGGTGGATTACACAAAGACTGGTCCTAAAGGGGTATCGAGCCGGCGACACGTTGCATGGCAGCCGCTTGCCCAGCCACTGCGATTGTGCATTTTATATTACTATAATTATAAGTCTTTCTTACACATGCCAATAAGTATGACTAATTTACTATTACTATCTCCCTTATGACTTTAAAAATAAGGTTAATTTTGCAGTAAATTGGCAATGAGGCTATAACAAGTATTGATCATTGACGATGATCAATCATTAGTTGCACCTAGTCGGAGATCGTGATCTTTTGTTTTGTCATCGATCAAAACATTGTGTAGGCTGACGCTGACGCCTGAGATGATCAATGATCATTCATCATCTACCAATATCAACTTTTCATAATACATGTTGTTTTATTTGTGTGATAAACGAGCAGATGAATTACCCGATGGCAAGCAATCGATGCTGCCCATGAACAATCGCAACACTCTTTAGGGTTTGTGATATTTAAGGATTGGGAAGGGATGGGGGGAGGAAATCGAGCCTCCGGTAACCTCATTCTCACCGCGAACGCTGTCATCATCATCATCCTGGTGTCGTCTACTGCTGGACATAAGCCTCCCCAATTGCACGCCACTGAGCTCGATGTTCAGGTCTCAGCGAAAGCTATGGTTTACCGACTACTAAAAAGGTTTAGGTACTTTGTTGCATAATAAAAAAAAACACGTTACCAACGATTACCATAAGTCACAGCTAACAAGAAGTAACATATCCACTCGGTGTCAAGTTTAATTAGATCTAGGTTTGATCTAGACTGGTCAGTTACCTAACATTCTAGACCTAGGCTTAGCTAACATACTCCTAGTATTGCAATGTTGTAAGGTGATCATCTATACGGATTACGGATGTTTTAATTAGAGCACTATGATACAATAATTGCAATCGATTCTGAAATGTGCAATTTACTTCGTCATATTGATATGCTGGTAGGTGAATGGCCATACGATGTAAGGTCTCTTCTTTGAAATTAGTGAAGTAATTAGTCCTTTGTAGTTATTGTTTTGATAGTTCTGTGTATTATGGAATAGTTTTTTATATTAACATGTTCATTTTTAGTTGAACTTGTTACATACCCAAAGAAATGAGTAAAATTGATAATCCTCCCTGAAAAATAACCCCAAGAGGTTATAATTGCTGTATTGTTGGTGCGTTGGCTGGGCAACTGGCAGCCGCGCACCATGTCGCGGGTTCGATTCCCGGACTGAATAACTCTTTGTGTGATCCACAAATTGTTTTTTCGGGTCTGGGTGAGATGTGTATGTAAAATTGTATGTTTGTAAATGCGCCCACGACACAGAGGCAATGTTTTTCTAAAAAGTAAGAAAGAAAGAAAAAGGGTTATTGTCAACTACAAATTAAATCACAATTATTTAAAATGCTTTTCTGCAAATACTCGGCTCCTGCTAGTCATTTGTGATGTTTCGTAGCCTACATACCGCTCTTTTTGATATGAATGGACAATCCTAAAACGTTTTTCAATTTCGAACCAGTATTTCCTAAGATTACCGTCTTCAAGCCAGCCAACCAACTAACTTTCCAGCCTTACAATAATGACTAGCTGTTCTCCCTGCTCGGTACCTTTTGGACGTAACGTGATGTTTTATAACATGTAGCCTTGATAAATGTATTCCAATACAAAAAGAGTTTTTCAATTTTGAACCAGTAGCTCCTGAGATAAGCGTGTTCAAAAAAATCTTGAGCTTTATAATATTATTAATATGGAATATACATAAAAAATAAGAATATAATTAAAGATTATGCACAATTTATACTTGACATCGATGCAGTTTTGGCCTTCGACACTTTATTTCTATAACCACCTTGATACAATGACTTTGACTTTACCCAATATGAAAGAAAAGGAAGTAAAGTTTATTTTGTATTTTGACCCAGTTTTTTATACGCGGTCCGCCATTTTTGGACAAGTTGGGAATCACATAACCGTCTTACTTTCAATAGACCCACGTAAACTAAAAAGATACATTTTTGGTGTTTTTGCATCATATCTAGTGTCGTGGGATGATACAATTGTACTAACCACTAGCTTTTTATATGTGCTTAGAATACCAGTGAGCTATTATGACGGAACACAAAGTTGCAAAAACGGAGGCAAAGTTTTGATTCGGTGTGTTTAAGATTGTTTGACCAAGTCACCAGGGAAACAGACTTCAACATATTGTACCAGAGCAAGGGTTGCGGGACAAGCGCAATTAGGTACCAGGGCCTCGGCCTTGAGCAGGAGAAGAAACTAGGTGGTTTTTAGTCAGTAAAAGTCTGGCACTCGTTCACCCTGGGCGAGGTAAGACTTTTGATGACGTTCTTCTCCCAAAAAAAAAAAAAGAAAAACTTGTTGTTTTTGCTGAAGTATTGCAATTATCATTATAATTATTCTACGAGCAGGAGTATATAGACAAAGGTAGAGAATTTCTTTTTTGAGAAAAGTATTATTATAATCAATGCACTTTGATTAAAATGATTATTATGAGAGAGACCACGACGTAGTCTAGGGCGTCCTCTAGTTAGGTGGATTGACTTTCCCCGCAGGGTGGCTAGCAGTGGTTGGATGAGAAAAGCTGAACATCGAGCACAGTAGAGTGCAATTGGGGAGACTTCTGTCCAGCAGTGGCCGGAAACTGGCTAATGATGAAGATGATGACTTTATGCTGGACCACCAGCGTGACCAAAACTTCTGTCAACCCTAGTTTGTCATCAATTAAATCTAATTAAGTAACTAAAATTATTTATTTGATGTTTCTTACATAATGATCTGTTCACAATAACGTTGATAATTTAATCGTACGGCATGCAAGATGAACGTACGTATTTAAATGTTTATGTAATGGTAATCGGTGAGTGGTCGAGATTGGGTGTGCGCTGGCGGTGGCCGATGCATGATAGTCTTGGTAACTGGCTCCATTGATACACGAATGTAAATAATGAAAGTAATTAAAATAAAATAGGTAACTATATTTATGGGAAATCTCAATCTCCTGTTTTGATCAATTGTTTTGAAAATAGTTATTCCTTAAAATTGTTTTTTATTTATGAGGATGGTTGTAGATGTAATTTCAAAAACAAATTTGTTGTTCAGATAAAATTACTAACCGTTTGATGAAATAAGATTGCACTTGCCTTGGTATGTGTTTAATTATAAAAAATAAATTTCATAATAAAGGATATAAAAAGAAAAGCATAATCTTGATATCACCATAATATCACGTAAACCGTATGACGTAGTAACGTCACGTCACGTCATTGTTGTCAATCAATGGAAACGCACTACCATGTTAGCCCGGATCTCGATTCCTTTCTCCATTGAGATGAGCACAGCATCCGTTGCACATTGTGAATGGACTGGGTGTGGAATACTTAATGGTTAATTATTACTTGGTTATGTGGGCGTAGACTTTACTCTCGCTAATTTTTTACCATTGATTTAAAAAAAAAAAATTGACTGACATTCTTTTTGGCAGCTGTGTCTTTTGGTGTTTCACTTAAGCATATGGAATAAAGATTCTAGATGTATTATCATAAAGTCGTGCTAAAGGACCGACAGTAATATCTGCTAATAATGATGATGAATCCAAAAAGCATAATAATATAGTTTTTTGCTATGCTTTCAATGTTAGAAAACGATGTAGCTAGACGTCCTGATAAAGACCGCAGATAGCTGACGAGAATGCTGGCCGTTTGCAAGTTATTAGGAAGGGCAAGATGATGGTAATGAGCCCAAGTCAATGATAATAAATTTTAAAACTTCAAGTTCGTACAGAACCCTGAAACATATCAACTATTGTTAGCAGTTTCGCCACAAATAAGTACAAGTCTCTAAAATATTAGCCAAAAGTTGCGTAAAAGTAGAATGTGACCATCATCCACTTTTGTATTAAGAGAGAGGCTTAGATTTGTTTCGAGAAATGTCTACAATTATAAATAGCGTAATTCAGTAATGATTAAGACATGAAGAAGAAATTGTAGAACTATGTTTATGAACAGATACAACTTGGTTTTACGGAAATTCTCAATGATATACTTATTTTTTATAATACCTAATGTGAGACATACTAAATTAACTAAAAATCGCGGGTTACTCACGTGTATATATTGTGAAAAGCTCTACTAGTTTAGAACCACAGAGGGTTCTTCCTCATGAACAGCGTGCGCAGACGCAGTGATGTCGCGCAGCAGTACATACTTATGTTATTTTCCCCCCGACCGACTTTTGGAGCAGGAGAAGTAGGTAATGGTATTTAGTCTCTGACTCTGACATTCAATGTCAACACACCTGGGGGAGGGGGAGGGAGAAACCATTAAATAATTTTAGTCGCTCAAAAACCCCACATATGAATTACATAATAATGTTATGACGACACACTTAGAAAATTCGACACAATAAAAACATGTTATGTCGTCACAAATCCTAAATCGTGCAAAATTAATTTTGAAAACGGTTTCCATCCCTACTCTCATCTGTTGGGCCGAAGTCCTCCAGACATAATCACCTCACCTGGTCGGTTGGTCCGATCTCCGAAATCTTCTATATCTTCCTTAAAATGTTATGTTATAAAAATCCAATGGCTTGGCATCACAACTAGATAGGCAGTGAAAGTTAAATTCTAAAATATTCGTGCAAAATATATATGTACCAATCGCGTGTGTGAGTGCTACTTCTCGACAAATGCGCGTACGCATTATTCAAGACCTGTCAAAGGTTGCAAAGGTCACTGCCTTGAACTTGGGGACATTGAGCTTGACTTGGAGGATAATCATCATATGGCACTTTGTCTCATTAATTATTCAGGTGTTATTAACTTTGAGTTTTACTTCGTATGTGACGGAATACCTTTTTAGATAAGTATTTTTTATCAGAAGTGTTTCGTTTTGTGATTGAGATTACCAGTGAGAGAGACTATGATCCCTCCCCAATCCCAAAATCTCCAAATCCCTAATCTCCAAAAGGCCAGCAACGCACTTGTAACTCCTCCGTTATTGCCACTATCAGGTAATCCGTTTGCCGACCTATTAAAAAGAAGTAATCATCGTAGTTATTATCAAGCCGTTCTTAGTCTACTGGACTTGTTGGAGTTCGGACTTGGTCTATATAAGGAGGGTGCGCCGTAATAGCCAAGTCGATTGCAACTTTAAAAATAATTTGAATTCTTGCAAAAAAAACATGTGTGTTAGGAAATATGTTACACTTCGTATTCAAAAATAATTGATATAAATACATACATACATACTTACACACATTACTTTAAAAGTATAATCAAGCCATTCGATAATTAAAACATTAATACAAGATTTAAAATTACGTAAATACAATGTTAATAAATAACCCTGTCCATTTGTATGTCATTTAGAAAGGATATTAAATACGTCACATCATGTTTTCAAAATTTTTAAAATTGTGTGTTATATTTGTAGTAGTCGGAAGTTTTTATTGTATTAAATAAAATTTAACGATTAGAATAAGACTTATTGCAACTAAAAATTCTTAGTGTATGTTACACGTAATTCGTGTATGTTACAACTGTTACACGTCTCAATGTTCCTGATAGAAATATAATAAGATTTTATTAAATGAAATAAGATTATTTGTTTGTTCTATCCTTTCACGGCACCACAGGGTCCCGGACCTTTGGAAGGCGTACGAGGAGCCGAAGCCAACTCGCAGAGGCCCGTTGAACAGTTTTAATCTAAATGTGATGGGACATCAGCCGGCAATTATCCCTGTATGCACTATATAAGTGCACCCAAGGACAATCCCCGGTTGATGCAAGACTATTGTGAAATGTGATAAAAATTGATAGGGTTATGAATATGGGTTGCTATGGACTGGTGGATATGATAACTATGGAAATACTATGGCCCCTGCCCCTGACCAATATTGATACATACGGATAAACAGGCAGGGGGTGACTGGCAAACTCAATTAATGGGCCCCCGGAAACGGCCGCTAGCATGTAGCGACACGGAGGCAACATACGTTGAGCTGCTTGGGGAAGGAGAGGCATCCCACGGCTATCAGAGCAATCCCGGAAGTACGGTCAAGACCCCTACCAGCACCTTACTGAGATACATCCTTCCCTCGAGTCTCCTTCAACTCCTACACTTGCGAATCTCCACTCAAGCCAGCCAATTAAGGCAAGAATGAGGTAGGAGGGCTTGTTCTTCATCAGTGTTCACTCCAGCTCGTCACGAGGACTAACCGGAGAGAGAAGAACAAGACACCTCCCGGGAGTCAGGTCCGTGGGGTCGCCACTGCCCAACAGCTCGCCACAAGCTGCCTTGCGGATAAAAATAAGATTTATTATTAGCTAATCAGTTTTATCCAATCCAGAACTCAAATTAAAAAATCGCACTAAGAAAAATTTTGATCACTGAATCCACAAAATCTGATGTTTAAAAACTATGACAAGTGATAACATAAATATTAAGAAAGTAGTGCAAACATTACACTATATTGTAAAATATACAATGAAGATTTTTTTTTAATTTGACAGAGCAACATCAAATTTTTCGAATTACCTGATTGGATAGCCAATCATTCTTCAACTAACAAATCCCTAATCACTTATATCCCATAAGTGATTAGGGATTTGAAGATGGGAGAAGGGGAAAGAAGCGTTAAATAAGCTCACTAACACGGCAAAATTGCAACAGCATTGCAGTTGTTTCACGCCAGTTTTCTGTAACGACGTGGTATCTCCGGCCAAGCCGACCCATTTGTGCCAAAGCATGGCTCTTCTTATTTCTTAGGGAACAGTCTGTAACTGTTTAGCGGTATGTTTAATCCGCACTAAGATATAAGGTATAATTAAGGTCTTCTCTCACAGAACTGGCCAATGAGCAGTAGTTTTTCGTGAAAAAACGACGCGATGATACAATGTTATATAACTTAACGAATAGTTATGAGAAAATGCATCGTCATTGTGAACTTACTCGAAGACGACAAATCACTTTCTCATCGTAATGGTAAGTGACCACCTGATTAACACAAGTATATGGTAGACAGGTGTGCTATATATATGAACTTTGGACTTTATTTTAGGGTAGTTTAGACTAGAGAGAGTGTCAGACTTTTACTGACTAAAAATCATTCCGTTCTTTCTCCTTGTTCAGGGTAGGACCGCGGCACATTAAAGAGCAAACTTGACTGAACATCAGAACTATTGGGCCCCGTCTGTGGTAGTCTGTTGGTTTTTTGAGGCATCCGCAACCCCGGCTGGTAATATAAGAACAATGTCTTGTTTTTGTTGCCATGCTAGTAAAGTACATGACCCCTAGCATTTCATTGAAATGTAAGCAAAACGATAGGATCTTGGTGCTTATATTTTATATTAATGCTTTTCACCAATTTTACATTGGGTACAATATCATTACTATTTAAGTTAGGACAAATTGTAAAGCCGCTATTACCAAAATGTCTCGCTTTTTAGGATTCGATTTTAGATTAGTTATTAGGAACTGTCAATTTATGTGTTCAAACATTATTTTTTGTGCTTTAATGTGAAATAAAATTACTGAAATTTCGTGTCCATCAATTAAAAAAGAACATTACACTTCTAGTTCGAATCCAATAGACGCAAGATGGATTAAGTAAGGTCTTATTAGATAATTCTAGAAACCTCTCCATACTTGCTCGTCACAATTTGATAGATGTACCAATTTGTTATTGCCACTTGTAGGCTGTCATTGAAGATGGCCGCCTGCTGTTAAGCAGTATGCAAATCCGAAGAGATAGTGAGGTGTGGATTTAGAAAGGCTAATTTTGTGTTACTCGTCTCTTAGGTCGAGTGGTTGGTAAGTACGAAGGTTGAAGATGAATCTTGTTTGATACCAGAGACAGACAAAATTATTGAAAATTCACAGCTATTTTAAATAACTTGACTGCACAGTTGGCGCAGTGGCTGGGCAACTGGCTACTGTGCAACGTGTGGTGGATATGATTCCTGCACGGAACAACACTTGTTTTTTCGGGTCTAGGTGGCTTTTGTATGTGAATTTGTATGCTTTTAAACGCAACCACGACACGCGACACAGAAAATAATAGTGTGGGTCATTCTTTGTTTTTAAGACTGCATGGTTGGCGCGGTGGCTGGGCAACTGACTGCTGTGCAACGTGTCGTGGATTCGTATCCTGCACGGAACAACACTTGTTGTTTCGGGTCTAGGTGGCTTTTGTATGTGAATTTGTATGCTTTTAAACGCAACCACGACACGCGACACCGAAAATAATAGTGTGGGTCATTCTTTGTTTAAAAAAAAACTTGGAGTTATAGACTGGTTCTTTATAATATGGATTCACGACCTGTAATACGACGGACAATGACAGTTTATATAATACTACTAAATTTTTGCTTACTGCTTTGATCGTGCTCTACCATCGTCTATCCAAGTCTGCTCTACTCAAGTCGACCGTATCTTACCTACCTACACTACCTTCTTATACTTTTTACTTTTTTCATTAGCACCTCCTCACGACAACAACAAATACAGAAGAAAAAAAAGAATTAGAGAAACAGGTTCCACTCGACACATGATTTGCGATCATCAATAAATTAAGTTATTCATTTTTTATCACGGAGAAGATAACACCACAAAAAACACTACAGTATCTTAGTCAGTTGCTTCAAATTCGAACCTGTTACAAAAACTACGACCATGGGGTACGTGGTAAAGTGCATAGCGTTATTACTATAAACATAAACTGAATTGAAGTGTGGGAGAGCCAAGCTTTGGCGCGAATGTGTCGGCTCGACCGGAGTGATACCATGGCCTCACAGAAAATCGGCGTGAAACAACCACAGCGTTGTGTTTCGCCGCGTGAGTGAGGTTACCGGAGGCCCAATCCCTCCCTATCCTCCATCCATTCCCAAATCTTAAATTTATCCTTAACCTTTATTCCTAAACGGCCGGCAACGCACTCGACAACTACCCCTTTGGTGTTGCTGGTGTCCATCGGCGGCGCTGATTGCTTACCATCAGGTAATCCGTCTGCTAGTTTACCGACCAATAAACGTTTTGGTAAAATAAAAAAAAAATAAAAAATATAAAAGTTTTGGTAAAAGAAAAACGTTGAAGAATTCTAAACTAGGGGTCAATAAGTCTTAACGCGCAGTTAATTCCTTGACACGGTTCTAAAACATTAACAAATCGTTTATGCGTTTGTGTGTAATTAGCTACAAAACTGCTACACCATTATGCAAATATCATTATAGTTTGAATGTTCCTCATTATTTGTTTATGCGTAATTATTATCGCGAGTAAGTGTTATGTAGTTTTAAGTGTTAATGTAAGACATAACATAACATAACATTCTTATCGTTATACTCCGAAAAAGTGGAATGAATTGTCGGCCGTTTTGAAGTATAGAGATTTGAGGTTCAGGGATATAGAGATAGGGGGGTATTGTGTATGGATGTAGGAGGAGGATTGAACATCTGCAGCTTAATAAGGATTTAATATATATAGTATAAGTTTAACGTTTATGAGTGTAGCATTTTAAACAAAATAGCAATTCGTTTTCAAAAATAATCTATTAAAATTTCTAATATACGGGTTGCACTAATTTAATCCCTTAATTATATTAAAAAAAACTTTCAAATGTATTTTCATCTTAAGATAAAGTGCTAACTTAAGGACCTTAAAGTCTTTGAAATTTGGCTAACATAATGGGTATCTACAGAATAAAATTATGGTTATAATAATTATTATTTATGAATGTATTAAGTATATTATAAAGCTTAGTTTTGGTAAAAAATAATAATAAGTAGGTATCATATTTGACACAAAAATGTACCGTTTCAAAGAGAAATCCCATAAAAATACCTACATAAAGAAACTTTTTTTGGGAATTTCGAAAAGTTTTGATTAGAGACTAGCTTAAGAGTTAACATTTAGTTTTTAAATTTAACTATATTTGTAAACCCACGAAGTTATATACAGAAAAAAAACTCAGAAATAATTCCTGTGTAATATTTTATGCAGCCTATAAAGCTACAATAAATAGACTATCAGAAACAATTAATTAATAATTCGATTACTAGCCCTTACATATTGAAATCCAAACAAACAGAAAAAAATATATTTTAATTTAGATATAAATATACTATCTGGTACTATCTATTCAAATATCGTATTAAGCAATTAATTATAATCAAGAGGATTTATTTTTATATATAGACAGGACATTCTATTAGTAATTATTTTATTAATAATTTGAAGGTCAAGCTAAATTTGGTTTTTGGAACGATTGCATTAGTGACACGATTTCGCAAGTGCATCACATTTCAATAAATTAATTATTATAGCTATCCTAATTTGAGTATACGGTATTTTAATTTTAAGAATGATTTATTCGAAAAAATTTAAATGATAACATGAATCTAATAATTATAAAGTTGTATAATAAACGGATGCGGAAATCGTTTTTTTAAATTTAAATAAGCCGATATTTTTCAAAATGATTAGAAATTCTAAATGTCTCTATAAGTAGGTGTCTGCAGCTTTAAAAACTAATGTTTTGTTCATGATTATGTCATGAAAAAAATGAATTAAATGAAACATGTAACGTAATCAAAATAATCGTAATTATTTTATTGTTAAAAATATTCTTTATTCAAACTCAGGAGAGTATTTACTACACAAATATTGCGACTGTAAAGTTACTAAGTCGTGTATTTAAGAAAATAGAAAACTGGAGCAAACTTCCTTTCCTTAACGCGACTGACCTCTATCACCAATCACCAAAACCTCACCCACAAAATAAAAAAATAAAAAATAGTCCATTTGCAACCCGAATTCGTCCTCGGTAGCTTCTGCAAGTAAAGTAAAAGTAGACGGTCAGATCTCCAGTATATAAGCGGATCGGTCGATACACCGGCATCACACATCAGCAAGCGTCCGAACAAACTAGACATGGCCAAATACATCGTAAGTTTCAGTGCAGTGCGTGTGTCAAGTGCTGTGAGCGTGAACCACTCCATGTGAAGTGAACTCTAACGTTACATTGCGATCGGTGATTTCGGATGTGCAAACCGGATGCCCCCAACACCCCAAGGATTTTGTCTCCCAAGTGTTTTGCACCAGTTTCGGGAAAATGAACCACTTAGTTTGTGAATTTCCGTCCCATACAAGTGATGGCTTCGATGCCTCACTATGCCATTGGGGGCTAAATTGGGGATGGTTTTTGACTGAATTGACAATAAGGTTTTTTCAGGAGTTTTAATAGTTTGGGATCTGGAGTCTTACAATAATGTCTGTTTACAGGTCGCCCTCGCCCTGCTGGGTTGCGCTATGGCTGAGCCTCCAGTGGGCTACAGCTACTCTGCCCCCTCATCCTCCATCTCCCTGGGCTCCCTCAGCAGCGGCGGCCACTACCACTCCGTGCCCGTTGGTCACTCCGAAAGCGAAGGTTACTACGTAGACCCTCATCTCCTCCACAAAATCAAGAACATCCTCTTGTCTGAGGAGATCAAGAACCAGGAATTCTCTGGCCACGGACACGGACATGGACACGGACACGGCCTCTCCTCCCAGTACGGTGCCCCCGCCCCCGTATACGGTGTCCCCAGCCAGAAGGTTGTTGGCATTGAACTCGACCACGTCCAGCAAGCTATCCAGGTCGCTCAGTACCACCAAGCTGAGGAAGTTTACGCCGGCGGACACGGTGGCTACTACTCTGGTGGTAACGGTGGATACTCCTCCGGCGGTCACGGTGGATACTCCTCCGGTGGTCACGGCGGATTCTCATCCGGCGGTCATGGTGGATTCTCCTCTGGCGGTCACGGTGGATTCTCCTCCGGCGGTCACGGTGGCTCCTCTCACTACACCACCATCGGAATCCCCTCTGGATCTTACGGAGTACCCTCCGAGTCATACGGTCACCCCCACTAAACGACCCAAATTGTTAGTCATCTCATCTCATTTAATGTAAATCATGTGATCGCATCCTAGATGTTATTATGTATTATATTTGTTGTTATAAGTTTCTGTAAATAAAACACAATCTATTTTGTACGAGCGGTTCCTTGATTTAATAATATCCGAACTTTCACACGCCGAGTCACGGCAACTGGTACATCTTGCTGCTACAATCGTAAAGCCATATGCGGTAAAACAAAAAAAAATATATTAATGCGAAACAAAAACATGTTTCGACGCCTTAAAGAGCAGTAATAGGTCCCTATCGAAAGTCGTTTTCGATAAAATCGAAAGTACTGATGTCAGCGAGCGACTTTATGACATGCGCGTGACGTAATTGACATGCAATTTTATATTAAAGTGGAATTAAGTAGTTTTTTTCGACATATTAAGTTACATACTTAGCACCTCACCGGAATGAATCACTGGTGTTTCGCAACCTGTTGACCGAGTTAAGTGAACGTAACAACCTTAAAACCGATGAGGAATTAGAAATTACAGTTCAAAATACCAGATCGCACTTTCGAGGATTAGATAAAAATTTCGCAACTGGTCATAATACGAGCCATCATGGGTTGCGTCAGAGCGTCCATTTTCGCGGAATTAGCGAATAATTTTGCTCGAGTTGTTAATCCGAATGCACCATGCACTTTCTCCTTGCAACCTCAGCTGTTCGAGCCGAATCTTGCGAGTGTTACATAATTTACGCATGAGAGGAGGCCGGCCAATGATCTGGTCCTCGCCATCTGTAGGATCTCGTTTAGGTACTGGCACATCAAATTATTCGGTTACTTAACACTATTCTGTTAATTAACCGCTGTTGTAATATTGAACATACGTATTACGTTTTTTAATATTTTTGAGTGGATGTTCTCGAAGCTAATTAGCATGTCCATCTCCTTTCTTATTGTCCGCGTTTTACTCAAATTGAGTAATGACTTTCTTACGAGCGAGCGATACGAAAATTAAGTTCCTCAATTTTTTTCTCACTTTCTCCAATTTTGTAAGTGATGGTATTGTAATAATATGGTTTTTGTTGTCAGAGGTCATTTATGTAGTTACCATGAACGGTTTTTATTATGCGTGCAAATTGCACGAGTTTTGGAAAATGTTCTTTATGTCGGGGACATTTTAGCATGTGATAATAGTAGTAATTATTTAGTACGATCAATTTTCTTTGATTTAATGAAAACATATACAAATTATTCCTTAGTTAATAACAGAAGTATTGACTTTTTAAAATGCAAACCATACAAATATGTAGCAGGTACAGGTAGACATTATGTTGAGCCTTAAACTAAATAAAATTCTTATCATATTAAAAAATCTGATTCATCTTGAGAATTCCTTAATAAATCATGTTTGAGATAACATTATATGCTACAAGCGTTATAACATGGAAATAATTAGTCAGTTGGTATCTACTAATCGCTGTGAAAAACATGGGAAAGTACATGCTACTAAAGATACAAATAACGGATTTGTTCATTTACATTAAAAAGTGATTGGGATAAAAATTTTGTGTTGGCTTCCTTTCTTAATCAAACTTTTTCTATTTCATGAGTAAAAATTATATGTAGATAATCTTTTTTGTGAAACTGTCGGTGTTTCGATTATTTCCTAAGGAATAAAATGACTGCACGGTTGGTGCGGTGGCTGGGCAACTGGCTGCCGTGCAACGTGTCGCAGGTTCGATTCCCGCACGGAACAACTCTTTATGTGATCCACAAATTGTTGTTCCGGGTCTAGGTGTCATGTGTATGTGAAATTGTATGTTTGTAACTGCATCTACGACACAGGAGAAAATCCTAATGTGGGGCAACGTTTTTTTTTTTAAAAAAAGAAAAAGAAAATGATTTTGGATTATGGTGATCTCATTAATTTTGAATTCCTCAACAAATTAGGAGATAGGAGCATAATTACGTACGTTTCGTAACAAGTATAAAAGAAAAAAAAAATATTCTTATTCCTTTAAATAAAAACTTTAATTAATGTGTATATTATAAAAGTTATGTACATAATAATTATGTATGTGTGTGTGTTATACAATAAATTCAAAAACCAGTGTTACGACTATCTAAAGCGGAGTGTCAGTCTTAGAGTAGGTATACGAGTACTTGTATAACAATTTGTTTAAATGTATTTTACATCACATTATCAGCCTATAAGTGCCCACTGCTGAGCAAAGGCCTCTTATCACACAGAGAAGATTTGAGCATTAAATCACCATGCTTGCTCAAGGCAGATTGGCGATTTCAAATTTCATCATCATCATCATCATCATATCAGCCATAGGACGTCTACTGCTGAACATAGGCCTCCTCCATTGACTCCCAGATTGGCCGATTGGAAGCGACCTGCATCCAGAGGCTTCCTGCGACCTTAATCAGGTCGTCTGTCCACCTTGCGAATTTACGTCGATATACGTCAATTTCAAACTTATAATTCGAAATTTTAAGTCTAGGTTTTGTCATGATGTTTTCAATACTCAATACTCAATTGCATTCCATAATATATACAAGGCTGGCTTTTCCTTTACAGTTTGTCAGTAATGTCTAAAATACACGTAGAAAGTACGTTTTATATACTAATAACTTAAAAAAGTGACATTGGAGTTTGCCAGGTTTCAAACTTATGCAGATGTTCACGAGAAACGGGAGACTATTTAAATTAACGTATAACTTTGAAATCACTAATCCTTAACATTAATGCTCAAACCTTCTCCGTGTGAGAAGATGCTCTTGCTTAGCCATTAGCTACAGGCTGATGACGTTGATAATGAGGATTAGCTTTATAGGATGCAACCAAGGCAGGGCCGCAGAGCTGCATGCTGCATGGGGTTCTGAATATAACCCGGAGTCAAAGCAAATGTGTAGTATTTTTAAAATCGTGGCAAATATTTAGCGTGGACAAAAAACTGTCTGTTTTATAAAAAAAAAACATGTAGGTAGTGTAAATTGATTTCGTATCTAGGTATGTGGTTTTAAATGTTTAATTTTGACATGCGACTGTGAATTATTTTTTGTATTAGTTTTGTGATGTCAAGGCCTTGGGTTTGGTTTTTGAACAGGACGTGAAACATATTTTTTTTAGGTCTAGCTACAGTTCTGTTACAAGGTTGTAGAATTGGTTTGTATGTGTTAATTAGTATTGGCATGGAGTCCGAAACAGCGTACACGTAAGGAAATGGGCCCAACACTTTTCATATGGGACTTGTGTAGAATTGGTGATAAAAGCGAATGGTAAGAAATAAGCGTTTCCCATGGACATCTGCAACAGCTTTGAATGCATGCAACAGCATGTGCATGAAAGAGATGTTTCCTATCCAGTCCTTATCAAAGGTCTATTAAAACTATTATTGTTATGTCAGATAAAAGTCAACCACTAGATAGGTCTTTGCAGTGACTTCCAGACCTTCAAGTTACACGTTATAATCTAATAACAATACACACTTCTTTAAAACACTAAGCAACACATATGAGAGAAACCGAAGCCAAGTGCTAGCAATAAATAAATATGACTGCATTGTTGATTCTTCACACCAATTATTAAGACAATGAACCTGAATTCAAACAAGAAAAATGGCAGGTTTTTTGCTTAGATTACTTCATTTATAAACGTGCAAATGTTAATACAAGTTTGATTCCGTTATAGAAGTATAAGTGAAAGAAGTTTAGATGAACAGAAAGGAAAGTTCAGAAGATCAGAAGATCAGTTCCTAAGATCAGAAAAGCAGGATCCTCCGCCCAGGCGAGATGATCAGCCAGGCGAGCTAGTAACCCAACAGTTGTACGTCGGGATTTTCTATAAAAAACTCAATATGTGCGTGCTTGATTAACCGCTTGGTGTAAGATTTGTAACGTTATGTGTTGAAAGTTGTCAATCTTCAATGTTTGTCGCTACTTTTATTTTTAATGGTATGTGGTGGTTGACTTTCTTTTTGTAAGGGGAAAATTCATCAAATGACTTCTCCCGCCCAGGGTTAGGCGAGAGGAAAGAATGTCAGACTCTTACTGACTAAACACCCCCCGTTCCTTCTCCTGCTCTGGGCCGAGGCCGCGGTGACACATTGCGTTTAACCCGCAACCCCGGCTAACATCAGCCCTATAGGGCCCCGTCTGTGGTGTTCCATTGGCTCTTTGAGGCACGCGTGGAACGCTACGAGTCGTACGCTCGGGTCTGGTTCTGGTCGGGCGGCGAGCTACCCTTACTCGCCGTCCGCAATGAGGTGGTTGACTTGATGTTAAGTTATCAGTGCTGCCCATGGACTGGACAATTATACTATCGAGTCTATTGTGTAAAGTTTGGGAAGTTGGGGGTATTGGGACGCCGGTAAATTCATAATGCCGTGGTGTATGTATTTCTTGTCGAGACAGCCGAACTTGAATCAGTAACAGACGTGAGGTGACGAGAGGAGTGATTCTTAGTCAGTAAGGGGTCATTCATAAAATACGTCATATATAAAGGGGTTGGAGGTGGGGTGGGTCGACAAAATGTGACACGGGGTGGGAGAAGTACTAAGTAACATGACATCACATTCCAAAAAATCATGAAATTCATGTGACGTTCTTTATGGGTGGCCCCTAAGAGTCTGCAGACCCTCTAGACTCATCCAGAGAAATTTTGATAACGGTTACGAAGACCAAGCAAGCAAGTATACCTTTTGGGATAATAGTGCAAATAATAATAACCAATAAATTAATTAAGAACCCAAATAAATTGCAGTTAGGTAAAAACGAAACGAAAATTTCAATACTGAGTTACGTTTTTGTGTAAAAATTTGCATTGAATAGGTCAAACCAAAGATGGAAGGAGAAAGCTGATCTTGGACTGTGCTCCATTGTTTTCGATGACCGTCTTAAGTAATACTTAAATTAAAACGTTTAACTGGGAGCATGTCGAACTCTGTAAGGTGGGAGGGGCAGAAATGTTACTTTGTGTCCCTCTTCATTGTTTAAAGTAATTAAGATGCTACTGTGTTGCACAAGGCCAGTGGATCTTGAGTTGTGTGTGTGCCCTGTACAATACCTGGTCAAAGTGGGTTAGTTGATAATAACAAGAGCTACGTATTTAATTACAATTATAAAATAATCTCATTCTAAGACGTTCTCATCTCATTTATCACCATTCCAAAGTAATTCACAAAATTGTAATATTTTGTGAGTCAATATTTTGCACTTAAAATTAATTTAAATTTAATTTAGAATAACAGCTTATTTACACTGAGAGAAGCTCGAATAGTTTCAAATCAGAACAGAACTCTTATTTATAAGCAGCGTACGGCGACGTCAGGCGATATCGAACACCTAACTATAGTATAAAAATATATTAGTTGAAATGTATGTCAATCAAGGTAATACATTGACCATAAATATTTTACGAAAGAGAAAAAAAAGAAAGGGTTGAAATGTAAAAAAAAAACTACAAAAATACTTTCATCTTAACCTGTCACCGCTTTAGCAGCAAAACTGTGTACACAAAGTAAAAACACAGGTACTCTCAACACAAAACAATAGGTATCTTGATTATAATCTTTGAAAAATAATACACGGAACTGAACACTGACTAACAATGCTTTGAATATTTAAATAAATTAATGCAAATGAAACGTCCGAATCCTAATAAAATGTACGTAACTAACTGTGATTATGTAATACAGTTGCATTTTATATTATATACGAATTTTATTAATTGTTTTATTGGCTTATGTTTTACTAGTTTTTAGTTCTATCTACTGTGAAGAAAGAAAGTTGTAAATACAAGGCTATTTCTTTGATTAGGGTCACCTTTGACCTATCCTTCTTATATTATATTTCACTATACAGTTGACCCCATAGCTGAAAAAATCATCCTTGGATATGGTCAAGGAATTTTAAGGATGGGAGAGCTTAGCTTCAGCACGAATGAGTCGGCTAGACTGGAGTGATACCACGGCCTTACAGAAAAACAGCACAAAACAACCGCAGCGTTGTGCTTCGCAGTGTGAGTGAGGTTACTGCAAGCCCAATCCCTCCCCCTCCCCCCATCCCTGCGCAATCCTTAAATATCCGAAACCCTTATCCCTTAAAGACCAAAAACGCACTCGTAACTTCTTTGGTGTTGTGGATGTCCATGGGCGGCGCTGATTGCTTACCATCAGGTACTCCGTCTGCTCGTTTGCAGACCTATACCATAAAAAAAGGACTAGAAAGTACTTGTGATCGAGTATCATTACAATCAGATACACACACAGTCTACTAAAATCCACGTAACATATAAATATACCTATTTACATATATATAATGTATGTAACTTGATGATGGCATAGTAACATGATCCAGTTGACGACAAAAATTACGATGTAACAACCAACTAGAATATCTAAATACTTCAAGAAAAACAAATGCAGGTCAGGATAAAAGAGAAAGCCGATCTTAAGATTAGTGAGGTAACGTACAGATTGAAACGAATTGTAAATTTTCATCACGCGTGCATACGGTATTGTCCGGAATTAGTAATCTTAAGTATGCACCGGACATTATGCTACTGCAGCCTTATGACCGATGCACTTCCTCAAGTAGCATATAGACAATTTAGAATACAACCGATTTTTACTAGCCTATTATTATTGCGATGCGTCGAGTACAAAAAATCAAAAGAAACTGTTCTTGATTCAAAATTGAAACTTAGAACTCCTTGCTTGACAACCTCTTTTGAATCCTTAACTGAGTCACTTCTTAATGCCAACATAATCTAAAAATAGAAACTCTATAAATAAACCAACGACAGCTTTCAAAGTTTGCCAACATAACAGCAAAAAAAAAAAACAAAACAAAAATTACATAATAAGGATATATTTGCATATTTATATTCTAATCTACAGTCAATATAAATTAACATGAATAAATATTTTTCACTAATCGTCCGAGTAATCCTATTAATCAATTTTGTCATCGTCCACTTGTAAAACTGTTCACAATATTATTTAAATATCAGTATGTAAAACATGGTCTACCTATTTAAATAGTCTTTTATACTGCTTAATTATTTACATTCGTTATGTGGATGAGATTATCGGAGGCCCAAAGGAGGGCTCTTCCCTTTTCCCCATTTTCTAATCCTCAAATCGTACCCTTCGTGTGTGCAAGAGGATGCATCGGTGGCGTTAGTTTCTTACTATCAGGTAGGTGTCGTTTATCACCAAAGTTCATAAAAAGATAAACATAATTTTAATTTTTATGGAGCAATTTTTGTGTTTTTGATGGCACAAGTACTGTATTAAAAGTCTTAAGGTAATAATAGTGCGCCTCAAAGAGCCAATAGACCACCACAGACGGGGCCCCATAGGGCTGATGTTCAGTCGGGGTTGCGGGCTAACCGCAATGAAGCACCACGACCTCGGCCCAGAGCAGGAGAAGGAACGGCGGGGTTTTTAGTCAGTAAGAGTCTGACACTCCCTTCCGCCCGAACTTGGGCGGGACAAGTCATTTGATGATTTTCCCCTCACAAAAAAGTTAATAATAGTGTTTCTAAATAACGATAAAAAAACATGTCAGAATAGGTATTTTTTTCTAACAAAAGATCTTACTACATCTTTCTAAGTCTGTATAAGGTAAATGATCAATCTTGCGCGTGCGCAGTTAGAATGATGTCCGTAGTTCGTAAGTGACAGGCGGATAGATAGCGCTCCGTTGTAAACCGCGATATTATCAGTCTGTCTAGTATGTAGGGTATGGGCAGAAGTAAAGGTTATTATGTAAAACGATGATCATAAGATAAAATTGTTGTGAATTATTTTTGATTAATGACTATATTCACTAGTTGTTTTCTATAGGATGTATTTTTGGTTTAATATTACGATCACCAACTAATATTGAGCTAGGATCTGAGATTTTATAGTGTCAATTTACAAAGTTGTTTCGGACGCAATAAATTTTATCCTGGTCATATACTTTTTTTACTGTGGTTCCTCATTAGAACCTTTTAACTACTACGTATCGATATTGAGGATAACAACTCTAATGAATCTCACAACACACCAATAAAAAATGAAATTAAAATTACAACATCCAACATTTGATAAAACATACGCAGATCTAAACTTCTGCGATAACTTAAGTGATATTGACTATAGTCATAGCAACAGAGCATTCTTTTTTTCCTCAATGACATGTCATTTTGTGGTCGTTAATGTTACAAGCATCGGTTTGTTGGTTTTCGTCAAATTGAGAGGCAATTGAACATAAATGTAGTAAAGAAAGTATACATACGTGGTCGGAGAACGTCAGAGAATTTTTTTATAAATTTTTTGGACATTATTCCGATATTAAGCTATGATACAGCGTTTTTTTTTTGTTGGCGTAACACTTTTACTTTTTGATGGCCCTTTAGAACATCTGTTATGTTTGAATTAACCGACATTTTCTTCGGTATTTAATGACATATCATCGGATTTAACATTGGCGTTATTTTATTCTTGATATGGGAAATTATTTTGAGTGATTGTATCTTATACATTCATATGAAAAACACACATATAATTTATTTAGTTATAAGTTATACTATATTACCAGTAAATTTGATACAAAATAGGGCCTTTGTGAGTTGGTTTTCTTATAATTCCGGTCCTTCGTACGCCGTTCACACATCCTGGATCCCTTTTTTGTTTTTTTTTTTTGTCAGGGGAAAATCATCCAAGTCCGGGCGGGAGGGAGTGTCAGACTCTTACTGACTAAAAACCCCCCCGTTCCTTCTCCTGCTGTGGGCCAAGATCGCGGTGCCTCATTGCGCTTACCCTGCAACCCCAGCTGAACATCAGCCCTATTGGGCCCCGTCTTTGGTGGTCTATTGGCTCTTTGAGGCGCGCGCGGAACGCTTACCTTACTCGCCGACCGCAGACCCGCGCTTACGGTGGCCGGTGATCATCCCTCGATCCCCGACGCCCGGAATGTCGCCTTCTGCGGCGGCTGGGGCGCGAGGAGGATATTTCCCTCACGCGCTCCGCCTCCTCCGTTGCGACCATAACTGCTTCGCAGAAGGAGGCGATAGCTTCCCAGTTCCTCTCGCTATGAACCATGGCCTCGATTAAGGCCGGGCGCGAGAGGTCGCCGCCACCGATCACTTCCATGAGGACACGGCGGTACTCAGCCCAAGCAGGGCACTCCGCCATCGTATGCTCCACCGTGTCCTCTAGGTAGTCCTCACAATGACGACACTCGGGTGTTTCCTCCCGCTGGATCCGAAACAGGAACCTACCGAAGCTGCCGTGCCCGGTAAGCACCTGCGTCAGGCGGAAGGTGAGGACGCCGTGGCGTCTCTCAAGCCACTCCTAAAATCTCTCGAGCCACTCCTCAAAACATCCTGGATCACTGTAAAAAAAAGAACAAACTAGTACTGAATTTATAGGATAAATAAATACCAACGCAATAACAGCCGGTAAAAAAGGATTTCAGAATTACAATATATGGAAGCTATTTAAACAGCTCTCATACGACCTTTTTTCTGCGAGGAGAGTTCTCTCGCCCAGGTTGATGCGGGAGGGAATTTCAGACTCTTATTGACTAGAAAACTTCCCACGTTCCTTCACCTTTCCTTCTTACCTTCTTTTAAGTGTGGGAGAGCCATGCTTCGGCCTCGGCCGGCCTCACAGAAAACCGGCGTGAAATAACCACAGCGTTGTGTTTCGCCGTGTGAATGAGGTTACCGGAGGCCCAATCCTTCCCCTCCCCCAGTCCCTCCTAAATCCCTAAATCTCCAAATACCTAATCCTTAAAGGTCGGCAACGCACTCGTAACTCCTCCTTTGCGAGTGTCCATGGGCGGCGCTGATTGCTTACCATCAGGTAATATGTCTGCTCGTTTGCCGACCTATTAAATAAATAAAAAAAAAACCTGCTTTGCAGTCTCACCCAACCCTCACGGGAGGATAAAGGATGGTAACCATAGATGTGTTGTGTATTTCTGATTGTACTCACAGGCAATTTTGCTTATACCTAAAATGTCGTGGTGGCCCGGAGGTTAACGAGCCCGCTTCTCATGCATGTGGGTGTGGATTCGAAACCTGGCAAGTACCAATGTGACTTTTTCCGAGTTATATGTACTTTGTATGATTATAGAGCCACCACTGACATACGGTGAAGGTCAAAACCGTGAGGAAACCTAAACCTAATTTCTAATTATAAGTTTGAAATCGCCAACCCGCATTGAGCAAGCGTGGTGATCAATGCTCTAACCTTCTCCGTGTGAGAAGAGCCTTTGCTCAGCAGTGGGCACTTATAGGCTGATGATGATGAATTCAGTTATTCGTAAATATCGTTGTGCGTCAGTGAAACTATGGTCAGTCCTTAAGTGCGTTTAAAATAAATACTCGAATTCATTTACTTATCAATTTTGCGTGTATGTTTAGTGAGTGTCATTGACCGGCTATAGCTGACTACATACATAGTCTTGCACTATAGGTACTTTCACTATAATAGCCACGATATTGAAAGCGACCGGCTATTTGCGTAGCACGGGTTAAATGTTAGGCACGAAGAATGGACGAGAAATTCTATGATTTAAAGTATTTTGTAGTATTTTAGACAGCACAAGTGGACAGCACATATATATAAGCTCCCGATAAACATATATAGCACACAGCTTTATGTATTCATGCACACACAACACACATTTATGACATATAGCACAACGTATAGCTATTGGAATTTCTTCCTCCTTACCTATGAGGGGAATAGTAAATTATGTATGACACAGTGTGAAATAAAATAAATCATCATAGTTTATAGAAATAACGTTCTACATATATTCAAATGTATCTCTACAAAGCTGCTATTCGTATATAATCGTATATAGTTAAATAGGCCCCTATATTTCATTTCATATAGCTGTCACTGAATCCCTGAATCCCTGAAAAAAACAATATTGCTTATTCGACACAAATAACATACATAACATATAGAAACACCAATAAAAAAACATTCACATGGCAACAATCATCGGTGTATCTCAAATACGAACTTCTCAACAACTCACACACACACACACATACATGAACATTATACAAATAGTATATAATATTATATCATCGAATTCCACATAACTTTTGGCGATGCACTCTCACGTCTCGTCTCGATATTCAGAAATGACGTGGAACCAATCATAATTCGGTGGTTTGTTAGTGAAGCTAATTTGATTAGTGAATGTTGGTAACGTAATCGTCTTGTGTTTCTTTGATTGCTCATTAATATATAGTATTGTAAGTATAACTAGTATTTTTATGTGAGTCCGTCGTTACTTTGGCATCGCAAATAGTCTGATGTTGTTAGATAAAAAGCTCACTGTTACAAACCACAAACCTGTTGAGAAGTCGACGTAATAAATATTAAACAATGTGCCTCTGTATCTTATTTTATGTAAATGTACACGCACAAAAATTAATTGTGAAATAAAAACAAATAATTGATTTATAAGATTTAATATAGCTCAAAATAATCATTATAATATGTATGTATAATACTAAAGATAGAAAATATGAATTCAGATTAAAAAAAAAAGACTCGAATGGTTTTTGTGTCGCCACTAACATGTCCAATTTCATTACACAGTATGGAACAAAGTCGCTTTCTTTGTCCCTATATCCCTATGTATGCTTAAATCTTGGAAACTTCGCAACGAATTTTGATGCAATTTTTTTAACAGGAAAATTTACTATAAAACTAACAATATTAAAACAGTATGATTATGATGCATTGATTTTTAGATATAAGGCGTATTACATAACATACGTTGAGTGATTGTTAGATTTCACAGTTTGATAAGGATTAGACGGATTGCCACGTCGACCTTGAGGTCTTGATTCATTTCGAGCAACTGCATTTTTACTATCATCAGTTGATCGGGTCAGCGAAATACAGTATTATCGATAGAGATAATATGATATAGTCCGTCTAATATACAATTGTGTATATTATTTAGTCAAAAAAAAATTATTACGAATTTTCATTGGAATGAATTGTTAATTAATCGAAACTTCAATTAATCTAACTTTACAATTAAACCTCGTATTTGTATTTTAAAGAAACGAATGCTATTTTGTGCCAAATAAAACATGATATGCGCTTTGCCACGATAGTGCTAGTTCAAGTGTTTATCGATACCTACTATCTATACTAATATTATAAATAGGTAAAATTTGTAAGTTTGTATGTAGGGGGTAATCTTTAGAACCGCTGGTCGGATTTCCAAAATTCTTTCACTGATAGATAGCGGCAATATTCCTGAGTGCTATAAAACATCACGCTACGATTAAATGGAGCCGAGCAGCGGGTGAATACGCGCGAGAGTAGCTAGTTTTCAATAACTTTATGTAATATTCTACTAAGGAAATGTTTACATTTGCGAGCAGCTACTGACATATACGTAATTTTGTTACAAATGGTGAGTCCATACTGATATTATTCAGAGCATGCGCTCTGCATGCATCTTGGCTTTCTGACTCATTTGTTGAGAGTTACGTTATGGTTTTCCCTAATATAGCCAAATGTAATAGGGAAATTATTAAGTTTTGTAGTCTATAGACGTCAATAATCTAATGAAACGATTTACATAGAAGGTTAAATAACTTTAGAAATCAACAGAGTTTGCAATCAAAAATTAACTTAATAAGTATCTGCCGCACTTAGAGATACCTATTTAATGATTATTTAAACTCTTACTTTTTTGGTTTTGTTCCAGAAACATTTTTTTCGGATTTGATCATGTAACCGTTATATTATCTTTTTACCCGATGGTACGTTATGAGCGCTGCCCATGGACACCCGTATCGTCTGAGTAGTTACAAGTATGTTGCCAGCCTTTTGGGGATTCTTGTTTCGGTGATTTAGGGATAGGGGAAGAGGAAGGCTTGCGTCTCTGGTAACCTCGCTTACACAGTAAAACATCGCTGTGATTGTTTCACAGTTTTCTGAGAAGCCATGGCATTACTTCAGTTGAGTGGGCCTAATCGTGCCGAAGCATGGCTCGCCTACACTTAATGCTAAAAAAAGGAAATTCGAAAGCATTTTTTTCGCGCATTGCTTTATTTATAATCTTTCATCGCCTGACTATTTACTACAATATACTTAACCAATTTAATAGCACCCATTGACAGGCACCAAGCAACAAGCTGGCTCCATTTATTACAACACAATATTGTCAAACGAGCAATAAACCTATAAACAAACACTACCATTAAAGAATGGTGCAATTTGCCCATACATCGACATTGACCGTTCGCGGCTTCCTTGTGAGAATTACTTACATAATGTGAACACCTGATCTTGTGTACATAGGTATACATATTTTACCTATGTAGATATGTGTAACAAAAACTAACTGCTTTTATATATTTTATTTGTTAGTTTATAATAATGCTTGGCATTAAACTATGTACTAACGAATTGTTGTTATATACCTATATATACATATATAGTATATGTATATATCAACAATTCAGGTTGATTGTCGAGTACTTTTAATCATGACAGCCTTGCAACAGGTATATATGTTATCTGATTCCAAGGTCACACGAAGAATTGTTCAATATGGTATTCTTCTTTTTTCCAGAACTATTACAAATTAGTCTGAAAATATTTCTTTTATGTGGTGGTAGGTCAAAAAACGTGCATTTGGATTATCTGATGGTAAGCAGTGGGCTCCGACCATGGACATCGGCAACACCAAAGCAGTTACATAGGGATACGGTAGGGATTAGGATTTTGATCATTTGTTTTCTCCCATCAAGTCTGGAGCGAGAAAGAGTATCAGATTCTTACTGACTATAAACCAAACCACAATTAAATTAACTTTTTTAATTAAATCGTTACAAATTCTCACACTAAAACTATCTCAGAAATATTGTCTGTTTGAATAGGCTTTCATTTATGTTATCTTGTTTTGATATACATTGTTAATTTTTTGTGAAAACAATTTTATTTGAGTATTTCGCTTTTGTTTTGTTTGATTATCATATTCACATATGGTCTTCTTTTACTATCTACGAGTAGCAATAACGTTTGGCAAACTTTAAAACTGTGGTTTCCAAGTCGCGGCTAGGCACGCGTAAAAATTATGACAAACCCAGTTATGTAGAGGAGACATATGTCTCCTCTCTAGAATTTCTCTCGCTTTATCTCTCTCTCTCTCTCTCTCTCTCTCTCTCGGAAGCTGGACCACATGGTATAGTATTCTGTAAACTGGTGATGATGATGATGAATGACATTAATAATAAATTTTGAAATCAAAAAATATCAACAAAAAACAAACACCGTTTTAGTAATTTGCATTTTTAACTACCTTGATTAGTATTTGTTTGCAAACATAATAGCTTACGTGACAACCGTGACGTGATGGCAGTGTAGAATAGAATTCTACTTCTTAGAAGATAGGGTGGCCAGCCAGCTGGCGTATTACCTGATGGTAAGCAATCGGTACCGCCAAGGGGCAACCGCAACACTAATGAGGTTGCAAGTACGTTGCCGGCCTTTAGAGTTTAGGAAATTTAAGATTTGGGGATTGGGAATGATGAGGGAGTATTGCGCCTTCGGTAAGCATATTCACATGGTGAAACACAACACAAGCCATATTTCAGGCCTGTTTCTGTATCACTTTGGTATAGGAGACACATTTCGTTCTGTTGAGTTTATTATTATAATATATTTTATGTACACATAAAATCAGTTCACAGCAAGACACACGCCAACAATGTATTCAGGCCATGTGAACAATCGACATAAACCTGCTTCACAACTATCCCTTCACACCAAACAAATATTATGTCATATTAATTACCTCAGAAAAAATACATTCATTAAATAACATACACCCACAAGTCATAATTACACCGTAACATACATAATTATCATTATTTATAAACATCTGTAGCGACCGTAGTAACCGTAGCATTACGTAACGCTACGAGCGCAGAGGCCTTATAGAAAAGAGTTCAACGCATTTTGCACGTAATTGGAATTGTTTTGAACATCTTCTAAGGGATAAGTGGTCATTGAGGGTTTATTTAGGGGCTAATTGTTTTATTGTTTATTCAAGTGTTTCATCATAATAGTCTTTAAATAATCTAATAGTGTAATAAATGGTACAGTGAGTGCATTTATGTGTTGCAACTCAAAAACTACTGATTCGATTGTGATGACATTTAGTACATATTTAAAAATAAAGTCAAGCAAAAAGTGATTGACCTCTTTAGTAACGATATATGCAATTGATGATTATAAGGACGGTTTATAAGGACAACACTATTTTATAAGCCATCCGTATCATTAATGTTGACTGCACGGTAGGTGCGGTGGCTGGGCAACTGGCTGCCGTGCAACGTGTCGCGGGTTCGATTCCCGTACGGAACAACTTTTTGTGTGATCCACAAATTGTTGTTCCGGGTCTGGGTGTCATGTGCATGTGAAATTGTATGTTTGTAACCGCACCCACAACACAGGAGAAAATCCTATGGTGGGGCAACGTTTTTTACATTAAATAATACCCGTTGTTTTTTTAATAAATAATTAATAAATTTAAAGTCAATGAATTTCTAACCTACCGATGAAAAATTCGGTATGATGATACGATGTTACGTTATAACACGGATGGTGTCATCGAACATTGGTTTTATTACTGATTGTGATGCAAGTGATCAGTGGGCGGTCCATTGTTTTTATATTATTATTTATATTACATACATACTTTAGCTATAACTCGTCTGATTGCTTCATAGTTATGGGAAATTGGTTTGTGAGACACAGTTTATTTCTTTTAACAAAGTTTATTTCTTTAGTCAAAACAAGTTCTGGCACTTATAAAAACTAAATGTTTTTCTTTTTATTGTGATCAGTTCTTTATAGAACTGGAAAACTTTGATAATACAGGTAGTAGTAGAAATGAAAATGTGAAAATAAAAATGATGAAATTTATTAATAAATAATTATTCGTCTACCTGGTCGGACTCATGCAGGTCACTTCCAACTGACCAATCTAGAAGTCATTAGTTAAGGCTTATGTTTATTCATGGACGTCTTGTAGTAGATAAATGATGATGACGATTTAGGTTATGTTTAGCTATTTTATACAGTCATCCTTTTCCAAAAAGGGCCTAGTAAGCTGACAGCATTGCAACGTTGTGTGGCAATGTTTATCTTCTGTCCAAAGTGTAAACTAAAGATAGTTTTCTAGTTTTATTTGAAATGAAGTTAATTTAAGATTAACAACCTAACAAAACACAAATAAACACATCACATACTATGTATCAAGAATTTCAAAGTCATAATTTCAATGTTAATGATCTCAATATGAATACAGACATGTGTAAACAAAGAAAAGGCAAAAAAATTAGGTCTTTCTTATAAATAGAAAAACTATGAACGCTAGCCTAACTAAATAACAATAAAACTTAATACAACATAAGACTATTTTCATAATGATACAAAACAACACAGACTATACCACTTTGACCAAACCAAGCGTGATTATAAAGCTAACTTCCTAATGTAGTCCTCTATAGAATTCAGGCTGCGACCAACTTTACGTAACCACAGTGAAACCTGGCGTAGCACTCATGGTGTTCTAATTAGGGCTATTAGCTCTCATCATGGTGCAGAGAATGGGTTTATGAAATGAGAAGCAATTATCTCCGCGTGTATCTCACGAAATATCCCAGGAAATAAGTGGTGTGCACCAGTTATTAAGTTGGCTAGTATTAATATTTGTTTTTTTTTTTGTAATAGACTTTCATTGGTAGTCTGTTGGAATGTGGTCGAGTTTAACGATAAGTACGACGTTTGTGAGGTTTCGGCTTCAACTGATAATCAAACATCTTGTATCATTATCACATCATTATTTATCAATGAGAAGACTGAGCAGACAGAACAACCATAGTCCTCCTCATACCTGGTGAGGCAGATCAGCTTTCATAAATTTAAATTACAATGAACTCTTGATAAAACACGCCAGCTGTCAACTAGCATAATATACAATTCTCACATTCTCCTTTGAGGAAAAATTGACGTAAAATATTTGATTTCGCACTTGTTTAAGGAAAAAATTGCGATTTCCGGCATCATTATGTTATGAAGCGGTAAGATTTTATTGCCTTAGATGATTCTCGGAAGCAAGACATCATAATATTAATATAGATGGCCTCATGTTTAGTGGTTTAGTCGTGATTACGGCGTTCAAACACGAGGTCTCAAGTTTCATTGCCAGGACAAAGAGTTATTATAGTTTTTGAGTTTTTTTAAAACTGCTAAAATTATAAACGCAATAGTACTTAAGTATGAATGGATGGATCTTTGTCTTTGTTTTAACCTGTTTTGTGGGTGCGTTTACAAACATAATATTTGACATACACAACATACCAAAACCCGGAACAACAATTTGTGGATCACACAAAGGTTTTTTTCCGTGCGGGAATCGAAACTGCGACACGTTGCACAGCAACCGCGCCAACCGTGCAGTCAAATCTAGGCACATTGGCTACTTTTCATCCAGGTAATGCAGGCGATTCAGTCTATGGAATTATTATTTTTTACATTCAACCAAACTTACATATACCTTTAAAATAAAAGAACAGAGGTACTGCGCACTGCCTTCACTACGGCATTAAATGTGAACATAATATATTGGACAAGTAAATATATAATAATATACGTTATATATAATGTCTGTTGCCTGATGATATCACAGTGATTGATCAAGCGAAAGGAGTATGACCGCCCGTCCGCAAACGTGTTTAGACGATTCCATTTTTTAAATAAGAAGTTTCGAAATTTTGCTTTCGACATTTTCAAAATGATGCTGTTGTAATAACGAGATGTGAAGGTATTGAGATTTCGAAAATGTTTATAGCAACATTTGTAAATTTTCTTTTTCTTACAACAATACATAATATACATTACACTTCATTTTTAAGCATATTAAGTAGATTAAAGATCGCAAAAGCAATTTATGTAATTGTGAACTTATTGATTCGTAGAGCCAAACTACTCCAAATATTTAACGTTTATAGACATAGTAACTGATTACTATTTTGACTACAAGGTGAACGCAGTAGCCATGCAGCTGGCTGCTGTGTAACGAGTCGCGGGTTCAATTCTCGCACGGACTTTGAGTGAGTGATCCACAAGTTGTTGTTTCACGTCATTGTATGCGAATTTGCCCGTTTCAAATGAGATAACGTTTTCTTATAAAAAAACTACCTTACTCAGTGAATTAAATGGGAACTTCCTTCTTAGTCATTAAAACTGTATTCAAACCAAAATCGTTACTAAGGAATCATTAAAGTTGTCATTAAATGTATTAGAGCACGGCAGTTAGTAGTGAAATACAATCAAAAGCCTTGATTGAGAGAGAACAGTGCGTTGAGCGGCGTGTCGTGCAGTCTGTTATACATTGCTGATAATGTTTATATGTTATTGAGTTTGCGCGGGCAGAAACGCGATCTGATGCTGCAATGTACAATGAACGCACGACTCATCGTGTGATGCTCCACAAATGCGTAAAGTAGCCTAGCGCTCAGGCCTCGTAATTTTAGCCAACTGCTTCACAACTTAATCAAAGTATCGGCTAGCTAGCCACTTCAAAATTTTTGTTAAATATTTCTTCTTAACCTTGCAATCGTGGTAACTCGAGACACAATAGAAGAATAATAGGTGCGCGAACGCCAGCGTTCAATGGGGTTTGAGGAATAAAAATCAAACGCAACATATAATTTCTGTTTTTGCTAAAAAATAGGCTACCTTTAAAAAAACAGTACTACGGATAACTGAATAGCAGCAACTGACCAGAAAAAAATTAATGCAGAATGAAATTTGTATGAAGTATACACACACAATTTTATCACAAAGTTAAATGAAGGTACTAAGTGTAATAAAATAAAATATTCTAAAAACCTACATAACTACCAAATACACACACTACATACAAGATGGACCATAAAACAGCACGTATACACATTGGTGTAGGCTGGTACTTGTGTGTGAAGTGGCCACAAAGCATGGTTTACCATTGACCGGTGGGTAGCGCCTTCACTTTCCACTTACGTAACATTGCATCCGCACATTGTGCTGTGAACTTGTTCTCTAAGTTAGTTTAGATGTTGCGAAATTTCTTTAGTGTCTATTAAATTTTATTTATTTTATTTTTCTCAGTGATTTTTGTCGGATTGTGTGACTTATTTTTTACCATGCGTTCTTATTATTGTGTATTTGCAGTACGGTGTGATTTAAACTTTTGTTGTTATTTTTACTAGCAAAGTATTTTTTACACATAAAAATCATTAATAGATAGATAGATAGATATAATGAAAATTCTAATATCAAACCTATTAATGAAATACATAATAATAATTTGTATATTATAGGTGCTTAAAACACTCTTTAAGTTAATTTAAAACATTTCATATTTGCAGTTTAATACAGTTTCGATGGTTAATTTAATTACTACTAAAACAATTTTCTTTTGACATCAAATTGTAACATGGTGAAAAGTAACTTTAAATCTAATTTAGATACAGCAACAAATTATTTGGCCCAACCACAAATAGATAAAAATTATAATAATCTACACTAATCTCATCAAAAGAAAAATATATATATTTCATGTATAATATGTTTCTGAGATTATAAACTCAAAAACTACTGGGTCAATTACGAAAATTCTTTCACCTATATTTCTTAGTAGATAAAATTGTCCAACCCGTGCTAAGCCGAGACGGTCCACTAGTTACATATAAACGTCTCTTTAGTGCATCCTGTAATGACTTAATACTCCTTATTATCTAAAGAACCACCATCCTCATTACATAATACAATTTCCGATTTCAAAATTGTCAGTACTAGGACAGAGTCTGTGGCAATAAGACGGTTGCACTCTACTCTACTAATAACACAACTGGTTTGAAGTGGGAGCACTCTCTCTAGTTACATTTCTAGTTTTTGAAGTATAAAAGATGTTGTATATCCTTGTTTTACATTTAAAGAGGTTTATCAAACACAGCTCGGCTCCATTTGATCGTAGCGAGACGTTTTATAGGAACATTGTAGCTATCTATCAGTAAAAGTATTTTGGAAATCCGACCAGCGATTCCAAACATTCCCTACATACAAACTTACAAATTTTACCTGTAAGTATAGATACTAAACTTTTTTTGTCATTGGTCGACAAACGAGCAGACAAATTACCTGATGGTAAGCAATCAGCGCCACTTAGGGACACTTGTCGTACCAAAGGAGTTACTAGCTAAGTGCGTTGCCGGCCTCTCGTAGGTTATTAGAGATTTAAGGATGAGGATTGGGAAGGGGTAGGGATTTGGCCTCCGGTCACCATAGCGAAAAACAATGTAAGTATTGTTTCACGCCGGATTTCTGTGAGGCTGTGATGTCAGTCCGTCGAGCAGACCCATTCATGCATACATGGTTTTCCCACAATTTGTTTATTATTTTTTGGGTGGTGTTTAGCCTGTATCTCGCCTTAGATAGCGCAGTAAAGAACAAAGTTCTAATTTTTTCCAACGGCAATAAGCTGCATATTTTTACAAGCAAAAAATTATCCACCATTTGTTGATACCGTGTGTACGTAAAGAGACCCAAAGAAAAAAAAATGTTAAAAAGTTTCTAATCACTTCACCTAGGCGAAACATAAAAAAACAATTATTGACCTTTAACTCCATTAAATTAAGTTGCAATTTGAATTGACAACTGATGGATTGATTGGAAGATTTCTAGTTTAGTTACACTTGTAACATTATGTAGCTATTAGCTTCCTCGAATAGTCACGACTGCCGGATACATGTACACATAAATATATACATACACACGGATATACATACATACATAAAGGAGTTACAGAATGTGACAGTAGCGGTTAGTCATTCATTTTGTATAGTAAATCATCAAAAGCCTTATCTTTCTCCCGCTCTGGGTGAGATGAGAGAAAATGTTTACTTACTGATTAAAAACCACCTCTTTCCCTCTTTTGATCCAAGTAAATCCAATCCAATATAGCAATATAGCAAAATCCGTTGCAATCCGCAATATGGCCATTGGTTCAATGGACTTCATATGTAGTGATCTGATGGCATTAGGATAGAGTTTGCTACTCCCTAGGTAAGGCAAAAGGAGTCCTTAAATAGTCCTTAATGTATGTTATCATTATGTAAGACGAATCTACATGGAAGTATGTCATTATCTCCATGCTGATCAAGTGGATTTGAGATTCCAGAAAGGCTTGAGATTCAGGTTTGTCAGAGACAGTTTGCCGTACGAAGCCATAACAATTAACGGCATAATAATTTAGTTAAACTGTTGATCAGAACGATCTAAAGATCAAAGCCAAAAAAGCAATCAAGAAATGCTATGGGTGATTGAAGCTAGTGTGATCTCATAACACGTCATACCATACAAGTGGCTTCACTCACGCTACCGTAAAAAAATGAAGCCTATCTGGTATAAAAACTATAAATAATCTATAACAGTACCAAGTTTTATTAAATTTTAATCATTTTGCTCCTTAGGCAGAAACCTCCTCACAATACGTGCTGTTTCAAGTAAAACTGCCTTCTGTATGAGGCCATTGATCCTTTTGCCTAACACTAGCTTCTTAAGGTGTATTTCGACTAACCCATTTACCAACACACCATCAACACAATGATAGCTGAGTCCATACTCCAGATATCAATAAACTCATGTCGAGTTAGTAGTATTATAAATAAAAAAAACAATTTCAAAAACTGCTCAAAATGAGATTATCATCTTCATCATCATCATCATCATCATCATCAGCCTATAAGTGCCCACTGCTGAGCAAAGGCCTCTTCTCATACGGAGAAGGTCAGAGCATTAATCACCACCCTTGCTCAATGCGGGTTGGCGATTTCAAACTTATAGTTAGAAATTATAAGTTCAGGTTTCCTCACGATGTTTACCTTCACCGTATGTCAGTGGTGTCTAAATAATCAAAGAAAGTACATATAACTCGGAAAAAAGTCACATTGGTACTTGCCAGGTTTCGAACCCACACCCTCATGCATGAGAAGCGGCCTCCTTAACCTCCGGGCCACCACGACTTCTCAAAATGAGATACTTCCATACTATAGGTACCTCTAATACTCCCCGGAAGATATTACCATTTTATTTAGCCATCTCGTCAATCCATCAATCCACTGTGGGCATCGATCAATCGAACATCAAAAGCTATCCATCACATAACACCGTGATTGATAACTCGGATATTATAGCGACAAATATTTTAATTAATTATATTTTACGTATTTTAACTATATTGATTGAATGGTGTGATTTCTAAGTCAGATAGGATGATCTCAGGTTTATAAAGTTGTTGTGACTGATTATGTACGATATTGCTCGTTTCTGATGCATGAGGATGTGAATTCTAAATCTGACAAGTACCAATGTGACTTTTTTCAAGGTATATACTTTCAAATACTATTTGGACGCCACTGAAACATCTTTTTTATGTAATAGATCGGCAAACGAGCGTACAGATTACCTGTTGGTAAGCAATCAGCGCTGCCTACGGACAGAAGACGGCAACAGAAGAGTGACGAGTGCGTTGCCGATCTTTTGGGGATTAGGGATTTGGAGATTTAGGGGTTAGGGGAGGGGAAGGATTGGGCCTTCAATCTTATAAATATGGGAAGAGGCTCTTGTTCAGTTATAGGCACTTGCGGGCTTATTGATGATAATGGTATTAAAAACTGTAATGAAAAAACTATTCTTGACTGATGCCCGGTTTCCGAAAGTCCGATCAATGTTAAAATCAACTAACTAGGTGTCAAATCTCTTGTCAAGTCATCTGATTTGTTGTTGATAATTCAGTCAACCAATCAGATGACTTGACAAGGGATTAAATTGATTTTAACATTGATCGGCCTTTCGTAAACCGGTGTTAGTATGTCAAATTAATACAAGACCAACAATAACTAATTTAAAACTCAAATTAAAGTTTACATTTTTATAAATACAAATTATAGAAACTTCACATGAATGTACTTACGTTTTCCTTCCGTCTTTCTTTCCAAAAAGCCCAGGCTATCTATAATCACCAAATAAAACACTCCCGCGATATCTTAAAGACAGCTCTACCTACTCTATGTAGAGTCGCGTCGATAACGTCCCTGCTCTACCGAATAAATCTATTTGAAATACTACGACGTAGAGCGATTGAGGTAAATGGTTACTATGTGTAATTTTTTTATAAGATAGAGTTATTATATACTTTTATTAAAACAATCTTAAATACCTATTACAGTTTTTTCTAGTAGGCCTATATTAGAAGGTATTTTGAACGTTAAACAAAATAAATGTATCAGTCGCTCTGTCTGTCAGATTAAAACCTCTACGATATAATTATCTTAAGTTTTCCAAGTAGTATTTTTGATACGACTGTTTATTTGAGGCGGAAAAATAATCAAATAGTTTCTCTCGCTCAAGGTATAGTGAAAGGGAATAATGTATATTGAGCTTGCCCCGCCATCATCATCATTCATCATCTCAGTCTCATCATCATCATTCATCATCATCACCATCAAACATCGTCCCTGTTGGGCCCCATCCGTGGTGGTCTTCTGACTCTTTGAGGCAACTGAGGTAGGAAAGCTTCACAAAACAGTCAATTATTTTATTTTAGTTTAGACAGAATACATTATTTACATATTTTGAGTTAAAACAACTTTAATGTTTAAATTAGCAAATGCCACTGCCATAAAACGCCATTCGTTTTACAAGTAATTTTGTTAGTTCACAGCAAATGTAGACATGGTACCAGTATGTTTAAGCAGTTTATTAATGAGAGAGACTCTTGTATTTAAAACACAAACATATTTTCATAAGACACACGACTTAAAATAGTTTTTGTAATATTTTATTTTGGGTTGCCTGAGATTAAGCAATCGGTATCGCCTTTGGACACTCGCAATACCAGAGGGGCCACAAGTGCGTTTCCGGCCTTTAGGGGATTAGGTTTTCAACATTTCCGGGATCAGGGCCTCCGGTAACCTCACTCCCATGGGTAAAAACAACGTTATGTGATATATTCATGCTAGTTTTCTGCAAGCCAGTGGTATCACTCTGGTCTTGCCGACCCATTCGTGCCAAAGTAGCTCTTCCACCCTTCGAGAACAGCTTTCAGCAGTTCAATATTGGCTTATGGACTTCACACAAGAGGGGTTTACTATAGTCTCTACGCTTCGCACACAAGTTGGAGATCGCTATTGCAGCTATTATTCAGTCTCGGTTAAAACTGTCTCTTATGACACCCGCAGGAAAAAGCAGAGTGCACACATCAAATGTTATTTCTTTTTATTATGATAAAATTTAGATGTTAGACTTTCTAATCTTTTCCTTTTCCATTGATGGGTAAAACATAATATGACTTCTCTTGTCCAGGGTGGGGGGAGTGGGAGAGTCAGACTCTTACTAACTAAAAATCATCCAATTCCTTCGCCTGGCCCAGCCCGAGACCACAATACATTATCGCGCTTGACTTGAATCTCATTAAATAATATTTAGACATGTCAAAACATTTACAACTAAAGTATTAATATAGGATACACAGTCTCTACATAGAGACGTAGAGACGATAATCGTGAACCCTGCGCTACCCCGAATAAATCTGCGTAATCATTTGAAATACTCGGTAGAGCGGCATTTAATGCCACAACGTAGAGTCAGACAGACATAATAAGACTCTATGTTGAGGGTGGTTTCGTTGAAGATATAATTTATTATTCTTTGCATTTTTATATTACTAAGCGATTAGTTTATCAATATAAATAGACCATAAAAATATTTTTGAGGCCTACAACTTGATTAGCTTCGAGCAGGTTGCAGCCTCAACTGGACTGGAAAGTTGGGATAACAGCAACCTGTTAGGTCGTTTGGGGTTCAAATCTGTTGTTTTCCGTTTGCTGGGGCCGGATTGGCCAGTAAAACACTCGTAAGCAACGATGCAAGATACGATGGACCACGGTTAGCCATAAGCGACCTATTCCATAATCCCTCCCGCCCCTCCCATTCCTTCTCAATCCCTAAATCTACAAAACCCGAAGCCACAATAGGCCAGCAATGTACTAGTAATTCCCCTAGTGTTGCGGGTGTCCATGGGCGGCGCTGATTGCTTACCGTCAGGTAATCCGCATGCTCGTTTTACGAACCTATCACTATATTAACTAATGTGACCTTGGACTAAACTGCCACCCTTCCAACCACCACACTAGAAAGGTAAGTAATGCTAAGAAAATAACAACTCAAAAGTCATCATATAAAAGCTTAAGGAAATGCAGAGAAACTTTAATTAGCAATAATATTTAAAACACTGAAACGTACTGAAAGCGTTAAGCAAAATTTATGCCAAGACAATATTAGAGGAGAGAAATGGTAGAAAATGCAATAACAATAAATAGCAATAAATAAAAGGATTCAGTTGTTGCTTGTATTGTATGATACTAATCCTGCGGGACGGGTGGGGTGGAGTCGCTGTGTCAGCTAAATATATTTTTTGGGAGACAACTTTGTTAATTTTTATTTCGTATTGCATTAGTTCCCGATGTGTTTTTATTGGTATTTTCATTATAGTATGTGCCGAAGAAAATTTGAGAATATTATTACGTGAAAAGCATTATAGTATGAAAACGGTAACATTTCTGTAAAACCAAACTTTTCGCTACATATTTTTAAGTTCGGTAAGTAACTATTTCAAAATAATGTATAAAAATAAAAAAAGAAATTCTTAAAATGTCACTCTTACTCACTTGTAAGACTCTAAATAAAAAAAATAATACTTAACTTTTATATTATTTATACGAAATTATACGAAATTATATCTACACCAAAAAAACTAAAATATCACCAACACAATATAATACCCTCACAACCATATACCTTCTGTAATACACATTTTCTATAAGGCAAATTTCAATCCAAAAAATATTTGTAACACCAACAGCAACTCCACAGTTTTCATCTCCACAGAACTAATCCAAGGCAGCGTCGACTGTTACGGCGATTACTTTAATTGGCTCAATCTCCATTCAAAACCACCTCGCGGCCTGAGGGTGGAGGGGGGTTGAGGGGGGACTAGATTTATGGCAAAAGGGTAAGGCTCATGATCCCTGTTTATGAAGGAAGATGGCGAAAAATTGTGGCCTGCGATAGTTTTAAGTGAGATTGGATGATAATTCTGTGTGAGTGCAGATGTGAATGATTTTCGGTGGATGGTGGATGTTGATATACATTTAGTAAGGAAAAATAAAACTTTTTATGGATTAGTGTTGTTTATTAGTAAGTAAGCCTGTTTTTGTTTGTCCTGATAATATGAATTGCAGTGTTGTGCACTTAGTTGGTAGAAATTCAAAAGTATTTTTTCAGCAAGTATAAATACTTGTTATCTACTTTCGGCCTCGTAGAGCGTAATTCTTATAATAACTTACACATTTACGGCTTTCAATATTGATAGCAAGCCTTCTGAAAGCATGGAATGTTATAAGAATCTATTTACAATATTCAACTTTATTTACCAACAAATTAGTACAAATCAAATCAAAGTACAAAATTGATTACATAATCGGCATCTAACCAATATTACATCAGTTTCGAATCTGACAGATGGTGTTATCAGCGAACAGGTGTCTTCCATAGACGCTATAGCCCGCAGCAGTCACGACCGTGTCAGTATGGTATTATGATGGATTATATGGTATACACGGCTACTTTATAAGCCAAAACATATTAATTAACAGATATAATACGCCGAAGGTGTTACCCTTTTTTTTGAGTGCGAGTATCATTAGATAAATTCTCTCGCCATGTGTGAGGCGACAGGAATTTTTTTGACTCTTACTGACTAATATCCAACCCGTTCTTTCTCTTAATCCAAATTAGTACTGCGGTACATTGAGACACAACCACGACTTCCAACATCGGCTTTGCTCGCGAAACGCGACGCGTGTTACGTTCGATAAAGGTGTTATCCATGACTTTTGTATTATGACACTATAGTAAGGTATGACTATTACTTTTCTAGTAATTCTTTCATCGGATCGAACATCAGTGCTACCGCTTATTAAAGTATACAAGGGTTTGACCACATCGAATAAAGAATTGCATGTTTTGAATGTGTGGCGTAACATATCCGCCCAAAGTAATCTGCACTGCACACACACTGCTAAGTAAATTCCATTTAAGAAACTCTCCCCTGACATATTTCTTCAAAAAAAGTAACACCCAAATACAAAATCTACGACAACAGCATATTCTTTACATGTTTACCGTCCTTAGCAGGTTCTAACTAAAAAATATCACATAAAACCGCAAAAAAACTAGGGTAACCAGCCATAAATAAACGATGATACAGGTGGTACAGCATCCTTATTATTTAAGATGTGTGTACGCGTCTGTCCGTCCGCCCGCCGGCCGATATATCAACATTAGTCCGTCCCCCGTCTAGTCCGTGAGAGGGACAAGTTGGAGCATAACTGTACTGGATGTGACATCCGAAAATTGAGTTTAAAGTTGCTGTACTTTTGTAAATCTTGTCACTTGAAATAGGACAATGGAGTGGAGATCTGCAGTTATGGTACTTCTGAGTATTCGAAAAATATATCAAAAGAGTTCCTGGTTCTTCGTGTCATGTTTATGTTATGCCACAGCATTGGTTAAGATGAAGGAAAGGAAGGTAAAGGTTAAGGTGAATTATAATAAAATTTTCTGTTTCTATTTTTTTAAGTTCTCTATTCGTCTCGAATGTCTCGTATTAAAATATTGTCAAATGCGAAATATGAAATTCTATTATATTTTATAGTAAAACAATATATGTATAATATTCTCCAACGCAACCGTGAAGGTTCCATTTTCATTTACCTTGTACACTGTCGTATCCAGTAGGTTCCCACAAATCACTATCCGTGTAGTGACCCATGGGACGTCAAAAATGAAGATTTAGTCCCCCACCGCGTCATACGTTACCGACTAATGAAAACACGGCTGTACCCTGATGAAGCTGTCACCTCACCAGCTCCGGATGGCTTGGGATAGTGGGATCAGCAGATATAGTGAGGTAAACGAAGAACTTACTCTATAAAAGGGTATATGAAAAGGAGTTTCAAGAAGTTGGGATGATGTTTTAAAGATGGGATACGTTTGCTTTTAAAAAGAAGAGGCACTGAGATGTTGGCGATAAACAAAAAATGTAGGTGTTGTAAAATAATGACCCAGTGTTATGATTCAATATTTATATATGTATATACTCGTATAAAAAAATATAAAACCAAACAAACCGTAGTACCTTTTGATGGAAATGATTCTGGTAGCTTATTTATATCTTCCACATTAGAGTTGTCATCAATTTATTGGTAATTGTTTTTGTCTGGTAAAAATAAAATAAAATTTAATGAAATTAATTATTACACACTAGATATCCACACAAGGTTGTAAGTAATTATCTTATCCTAAAGCATGCGATTCTTATGAAAACGGTAATGGTGTAAAATTTTAAAATACATTTTCATATGAACATTTTAAACTGTCCGCGTTAACTAAAGATTATTTCCCATAAATCCAGCCATCATAGCATGGTGAATGATAAATATCGCGCTCCCAAGTAGTGATCGCTTCGATATTTCAGTCTACTGTAAGATTCCTGCCCCTTGAAAATTATCGAGAGCTTAACTCTTCGGTGATATTGTTAGAAATGTGCTCTACTTTAGTTTTAGGATGTTTTAATAAAATACGACTTTTTCTTATTTTTCTATAATTTGACTTAATTGGTTTTTGATATGGTAGTAAGCAAGCCCTCTCACATTAGATATACAGTTTTTTAATGAATAAAACTTAATTATACTGAGCCTAACATGGAATTCAATAGCTAAAGCTAAGAAACGTGCTACTAGGGACGGCTTTAAATATTATTTTATACAGATATTATTGATCGTAGTTACCACGATAAACGATTACATTTTTTTTAAAAAAAACTATTTAGTATTTAGATTAAAAAATTGTGTTTATAAAATGTAACAATTTGCATGGTTCTAATACAATTTAAAAATACAAACCCCTTATCCCTAAATACCTACCAAAAAAGCTGCATCTTGCAACTAATCTGGTTTTACCGGAGTCCAAATCCAAGTACCATCCATCTGTCTACTCGTTTGCCGAACTATCACATAAAAAAAAATAACAAACAACTTAGTATTGCCAATTTATGAAGTAGAGCACTTTTCTTTACATATCAGTAGCAACTAGCCAATCTCGTTCATAGATAATTTATTTGTGGGCATCACGAGAGGTTTCGCTCTTATGTAGGTTACCGACCACTTCATATTTCCTTCAGACGTTCAATATTTGTATCTACACATAATATTGATGGCGTAGCAGCGAATACACCTCGGAAAAACTTTTAAAGTACCGAAGAAAAATGGCAAAGAATTAAAAATATCAAATACTAAAACAATACACTTTAAGTGTGGGAGAGCCATGCTTCGGCACGAATGGGTCGGCTCGACCGGAGTGATACCACTGCCTCACAGAAAACCGGCGTGAAACAACCACAGCGTTGTGTTTCGCAGTGTGAGTGAGGTTACCGGAGGCCCAATCCTTCCCCTTCCCGGACTCTTCCCCAATCCCTAATCTCTAAAAGGTCGGCAACGCACTCGTAACTCCTCCATTGCGGGTGTCTATGGGCGGTGCTGATTGCTTACCATCAGGTAATGCGTCTGCTCGTTTGCCGACTTATTACATTAAAAAAAAAAACTTAAAAATATTTATTACTTTGCCCAGATTTATATTAAGTTCCTTAAAAATATACGCAGGGCATGTCAAGGGCGGTCTGCAGATCAGAACCAGATCCAAGCGTGTGACCACTACAGATGACGCCCACTAGGACCGATGTCTAGCTGGGGTTGCCGGTGCAAGCATTATGATGTACCGCGGCCTCAGTTCAGAGCAGAAGAAGGGACGAGGTGATGTTTAGCCCGTGGGAGTCTGACACTCCCTCTCGACTCACCCAGAGCAGAAGAAACTGAGATGACCTTCTCTCTCCAATAAATAACAGTAACCTTTCGGGTAAATTTAGACGAACCTTTTTTCTATTCTGAGTAAAAAATAATTAATGTGAGAATTAGTATTATTCAAAAGTGACACACATTTCCACATTGTTGCAAAAAATAGGTACATATATTAAAAGATTTCAAAATTTTTCAATAATAAGTCTCGTAAGCCCAGTCAGGATCACGTGCCCAGTGATTTATATTTCAACACGAAATTATTACAAATCGTTATTTAATTAATCCATCTTTTAACCAAACCTGTCCTCAATACTATCTTCGGACAAAATTATTATGATAAATGCTATTGAATTTATAAGCTGGCTAAAGTTCATGTTTTAACATGCACATACTCAGGGGATTTAAAGTTGAGGCGTAGGTAAATTTGGGACAAGGATGGATGTCCAGGCCCATCCATCAAAAGTGACCCCTTATTACCCACTTAAAATAAACAAATACCCCAGGGTAAAGACTTGGGAACTTCTACTTAGCTTGATGACTGACAAAATTTTATATTAATTAAATTACACAAGGAAAATGACAAGACCTAATAAATCTGAAAAGTTTACTTTCATAAATAAAAGTTGGACAACACGTCCGGGAATCGAATCAGGGCCTGTCCGTTCACCTCTCACCTTGGAGGGTGAGTGAGTGATTAGGGATGGCCCTCGGGGGCCTTTCGTCAGAGCTCAAAGGGATGCACCGCGGCCGGGTTTTATTACCTCTTAAAGGGTTTAAATTTATTTTCGATAGATTTTTGGTAAGTTGATTTGAATTTAAAGTTATTAAATAAAATAGATTTTTTATATTTGTTTAAACTAAACATAATTTGCTGGCTGAGTCATCGCTATCTTAACAATAAATGGCATGTGTATGAACATTTTAAATAGAAGTATATTTAATATCGGTAGTTAGGTATATTATTGTTATTGTATAGAACATCCATATATATATGTAAATATGTATAGTACTATTTTTGTAAATCTACGGTATTAATAATTGTTCTAGAAAATGCTTGCTTTGTGCACTTACCATTGGGTTAGAGAATGCCCAACGGCTTAAATTCCACCATAAGTACCTACATTTAGTACCACCACGGCATATCAGCACAAATTAACAGTAAAATGAAAATAAATGCAAATTGGACTTGCCAAGTTTACTCACACTTAAAGAAACATGATCCAAGAAACTTCAAAAAACGCCATAAAATAAATAATACACCATGACGTTAAAAATGTCTGGTGAGCGGGTATAAATCGCTGGCGTGTTGCCGTTCATTATCCGAGTGAGACAAGCCAGTGGGTGGGTCAAAATACTAATAGCAGCCATCTGTCACTAGATGTCGCTAATGGCAACATTGAAAAAATTGTATAAAATTAAAAGAACATATTTATATTGCCATTTCATATGATGGTCTGGTTACCCGTTTAATGTCCAGGAGGATGGAATTCTGATGTTTTAATAAGTAATATTGATATTAACACCGTTACACATCTACTATAAAAGTGTAAACAGTATAGTAAAACATTAGTTGACTAGCTACTGTTTACACTTTCAATCTGAAAATTAAAACAAATCAAACAGATAAACCTAGACCTAATTGAGAATTTAATGAATAAGGAATACTGATGATTTATCGACGAGTTTAGCAAAAATAGGCACGGTTATTTTATATTAAAATGTATGAAGATATTATTACATTGTGTGTATAAAATGAATAGCAAATCGTAATCTGCATAGCATAATAACTCCAGAAATCGGCCATAAAGTAACCCAGAGCTCAACAGAACGACCTTTCTATTAAAAACATCCAGGTATACAATAAACAATCTAAATCAAATCCGAAACACTTTTACCGTGCGCGCGCGCACTAACACGGCAGCGCCATCTATCAATCACCGCCGAACATTACACGTTTGCTCGTTGCGCACACTCTTTGATAGATGGCAGCACTTGTTGATAGATTTATCGATCTGTTGACGGTTTTATACTGCGTTTGATGCGTTGTAATAACATTATACGGCTTTTTTCCCGTGGGCTGTGAGTCATGGGGTGTATTTTTTAAAATTTATAATGTATTGATGTATTTGTGCAGGTGAGACGGATGGGTTTTCGGAATGTTCTAGATTTGAGTTTATCGTCTGATGAGATTTAAGGAGATTTATTGAGAGAATAAATAAAATTGTTTCTAGGTGATCTGCTCCGTGCATTTTTGAGATTCCAGTAACTCTGACTGAGTGGATTTGAACCTACGCATTGCTGTTAAAATAACATTAAATATATTTTTTTATTTAATTTATGTGTATCATGCTGTTAACTTTAAAACGTACTTTTTAATTACCACTATTTAGTAAAAAACTAATAGTATCTATTGTATAATTTCATTTGTGGAAATCACATTATCTTATTCCACTTTAATGACTAAAACAGGCATAGAATTTATATGTCGTTTTCTTCTTATAGTAATGCAAATCTTTAAACAGCATAAACTGACTCAATAATATTTCTCGAAACTAACTTTAACAGCAATTGTAATAAATTTCAGTTTATAATTTTTAACCTGAACTTTACAAAAAAGGTTGCACTTGCATTAATTAGCTGTGTTAGTACAACGACGGCGTCGCTACTTATCATCCTGCTCGCCTAGTATTTGCACAGTCGTTAATATAAAAATGAAACATGTAATCACCTAGCAAAAATTATATTTAGCAGAAGTTAAAGTTTCGAGTTATTCCTTCAACAAAACACATACCTATAGATACTGTTAAAAAACCTTTACCAAGGCATTTCTTTAAACTGTTTCAGTCAAACGAAACTGTCCATGACTATTGAGACTAAATTCAATATGAAGATAACCAATCATATTATTACTTCTCCTACACCGAGAATGAAACAAGTACATCCAAGTTCCTATAAGTACCTACCCTGTTTTTATTTTGAGGGAACAATAAACAAATGAAGTCTCTCTCCCAGGGTACCTATGGTTTTTTAATGTAATGGACTTGTAAACGAGCAGGCGGATTACCTGATTCGACATCGTAACAGAGGAGTTACGAGTGCGTTGCCGACCGGCCGGATTAAGGAATTTTGAGATTTAGGGATTGGGGGAGGGGTAGGATTGGGCACCTTGTAACCTCAATCACACGGCGAAACACAACGCTGTAGTTGTTTCACACTGGTTTTCTGTGAGGCCGTGGTATCACTTCGTTCAGGCCGACCCATTCGTGCCGAAATACTTCGGCTCTCCCACACTTGTGTGAGAGTGAATCTCAGACTCCACACTGCCTAAAACACCCCGTTCCTTCTCCTGTTTTAGGCCGAGGCCACGGTAACTTATTGCGCTAGCCCCACAACTCAGAGTGATAGTGATAAGACAATTTAAGCTGACTGAATACATTGTATTCAGGAACAAAGCACTCCACACCAAAAATATAATAATTCTACCTACCTACAACAAAACATTGCCTTTCGTAAACCAACATCTTAACCCTCACCCGCTGAGGGCACATTATCCACATAAAACTCGCGACCATCCGCGACCATCACACCGTCTCGCGACCACGACCAAATTGTTCTCGCATTAGATTTATCGTTCGCCAACGAAACAGCAACAAAGGCACTCTCTCATCTCACGACAGCTTTATGATCCTAACAGTTTTTGCTAACAGCTACCTACGACGCCCGACGATATTTATAGCTTAAGTTTTATTAATTAGCCATTTGTGAGACGTTGAGGCATGGTAAGGATTTCGGGTATTGATTTGTAGCTCGGAGTCACGGTACTTTAATTTTGAATTCTCGATGTTTTTGTGTGGTCAGAAACTGTGAAAACATTGAAATTTTTACGCCAAGGTCAAAGTTTCCGTTAGCTTTTTGTAAATGCCTGATAGATTTGTTGCGGCAAATAGTTGCCAAAGCACCGTCAGTCTCAGCAAATATTATTTTATTCAGGCACAGCATTTCGTATCGTCTGTCGTATGATTTTTTTTTATTTATATATAAAAGAGCACACAACAATACAAACTTAATGCCCAATATTGTTATAGGTAGATCATAACAAAGCTCCTGAACACCGTACTTTATTCACTACAAACAACTCTTCACACATCAAATAAACAAAACTTTGAATTTCCAAACAAATGCCGAAAACATCCGACCTCTTTCGAAAAACGCCGAGCGTCGATCTAACCGTCCCGCTGCTGCCAAAGATTTGACGTCAATGGTAGCGAATCGTAAATTACCATTATCTACAGACGCACCGTGCTAGTATTTATTATTTATGGGTCGGTTTGACTCGCCTGCGGCCCGATCGGGGGCGTTTTTCCCCATAGCGAACGCAGGGTTGAGTTTAGGAGGTGTGTGTAATGTTCCGTAGTTAAAATGCTGTCATTACCGTACTTTTTGTTTTGTTAGGAATTTGGTTATGATGTAATTTATAAGGATAATAATGAATTATGGTAATCTTGGTATGTGAGTTAATGTTTGTGGGCAGAAAGCTATAAATTGTCTCTTTATTGGACAAGAGATAAAAGATTACTTTAGGTACTTATTTTTCTTCACATTTAGCTTAGAAATTGTGAAAATCATTGAGAATAAAAACAACTAAAACGTTTCCTAAGTTTGGTAATCATATAAAAACAACAAAAAAATAATCTCGGTAGATTATATTTCACAGAAAAATGATACCACGAGTCTGCGAACAAACGGCGGCGCTGGCGTCGCGAATCAAATAAATTACAAAGATATATTATTATTAAAATTTGGGCACAAACTTCGTCGCATTAACTTTGGGTAGTATCGGGATCGTGGTACACTGAGAGCGATAAGAATGAAGAAAATCGACATTATGTGAGAATATAAACTTTTTATGTACATAAGTACATTGCAACAAATGTTAATGTAATAATTAATTATTAGTCTGTAGTTAGAATCATTTTAATATAATATTAAGTACAAATCTTTTTCACATTGACGATTTGGATTTTTCTTCTAGGTGCTCAATTAGGACAAAATATAAATCTTTCAGTTGTAGATCTTAGATTTTGAAGAAACAGTACTTACTACATTTTTTTAAAGTAAATAGAGAATAATGTACCTATTTTCCTGGATAAGTGACTCTTCGTAATGTTTCGTGGAAAAGCGTGTACGCTATTTTCTAAATTGTATTTAACTAAGTAAGTTAATGGTAAGTTACCTCCAGCATGATCCTTACAACGAAATATGACCCTTAAAGATTTCTAAACTAAACTTAACTCCATTCCTGCAGTAATCGATTTACAGAATCGTTTCTCAGTACCTATTTAAAATTCTTAGTAACATGATTTAGTTGAAAAGTTTTTTAGGAACTGTAACAGAAACGCTCTCATTGTGTCTCCAACCTAAATATATAGGCTACGCCAATGACATCTACAGAAATTAACGAGTTACCGTTTGAGACGTGCGATGTGAGGACACGATAACGACCCTTCCGCGGTTCCGGCACGACGCCGATACGCCTCCGACACGGCAACGGTCCGATACCGGCGCGGAAGACGGTAAATCTTAGCGATCGGCTATTTAGGCCTTAAGCTCATCAGTTATGGAAGATCGTTGAAGGAAATTGTTGTGTCAAGGTGTTTTTGATAATGGAGTAAATGAGCCAATAAAAGATGGTTGATATTGGAATGATTAATTCGGAGTAAATAAATGACCCACTAACACCAACTGAATACATTTTACCCAGGAGAAAAAAATAGATACTAATTCGAAATCGCAGTTAATTAGAACTCATAATTTTAAAATGTATATGCAGCGCCATCTGATATAAAACTGCTGAACTTGTTATAAAAGAGACTCTCTTATGGTCCATGACCATATCAGTAACGCCCTCTATGATTTATCACTTGTAACTTCTCAATTAGATCGATAGGTAGTCTGTTTTAATGTATAACGTAATTAGTGATTTGTATGTCTTGAATAATGTTATGGGATAAAACTACGATCGATATTTCGTTTAAAATAGATATGATGTCGGTTTAGCAGATTTTTAAATTTATGGTCATTGACCATAATACCAGCGACCTCTATATTAATGTGATGGAATCAACAACAAGTCAACACGTTTAGAAGCTTGTGGAGCCAATAAAAGGCTATAAGTAGACATTATTAAATTTATTTCTGTATAGTTTGGTTTTATTCATAACTATTATTTGTTCTAGTATTTCACAATTGTAATAAAGTTAGTTAGTCGTCCTATTTATCCATAAAAATCAATTGTAAACGATTTTGTAACACAATACAACAGGTCAACGATAAATACATTGAATATAAATTATCAATTTGTTATTAAAAACAATCACAAAAACATTCAAAAAAAAAAAATTCGTACAAGAAATTACACAGACTAATCAACAACAACAGAGGTTGATTTATACGTTTTATTTGCTAGCCACTAGATGGCGGTAGCTAAGTGGCGCCATTTTCGCGTACTTAAAGTACAGGGTAACTGTGACCGCATTATTTATCGCACCATTACGGCATGGACCTTTAAATCATCACATGACGTCCACCGCGTACGTGAGCCTTAATGAATGGCTAGAGACTTGGCCAAAGTTTTTTTTTTTCATCTTTATGAAATTCTAAGAGCACTTAGCGGGAAATCTATTAGAGGGAATGTGCGTTTTGGGGATTCGTCGCCACTGTCGTCATGTTTTTAATGTGTTTTTTTTTCGTTTGTTCGTGTGGGATCTGTTTATGGTGAGTTTTGTTGTTGTTGGAGGTTGCAATATGCATTTCTCGAGAAATGTCTTTGGTATTTACTTTAGAATTCCTTTCAAATTGTTACATGACATATCTGTTAACTTGACAACTGTTTCGATATGTGGCAGACTAAGAAAAGTAAACTGTAGGCATCTTAAATATACATATTTTCCGTCGTATTTATAGATCATATTCTTGCACGGTTCTCTCACATTATGTTATTTTTACATTGTCTGGACTTGAAAAGAGACTGACCTCTGAGTTTGTTTCGGCATTTCTTCTCAGAGTAGTCAGATAGGAAATGCCGGCTTCATCTAGTTTTTCACATATAAATTGACGTGTAAAAGTGCCGTTTTATGGCCTATTTGCAAAAATAAATTCATTGTTTTATTGTTTCATTGTTAAGAACTTTAGATAGGTAATTTGAAAGATCTACCCTGTGGATCTACCTATATGCAATCAATCATTCCCATTCAAAAAAGGAATGTTGACTTACAATTCAACCACAAATACTTAAAAAAAACACTTCTAAACCATTACCTACTTGAAATTTTAAAATCAGGACCTTTTTGCTCAATTTCTGTATTAAATCCACAGTAACATTTAAAACATAAGCAATCAACAAACTAACAACAGCACAATTAAATTATACAAACTAATATTTAAAGTTGCGTAACGACATGGTCCCTAGTTCCCGATTGTCATCAAATTATAAGTTGAGAACAATGCCTATCAGTGACTGTATTGAACTAGTGATTGCTCCCGTATCCGCCTACCGATCTAGGACATCTCTACTCAAAAGTAAATTATATTAATTACATCGAAAACGTGTGTGTAGGTTCTTTGGGTCATTATTTCTAAGGGTTTTTGTTTAAAAAAAGGGCTATAAAAATTTTATTTGAATCTGGATAATTGATCAAATATTTTGTTGTGACATTATTTTTCTCTCAACAGTACAAGCAAAAATATAATAGTACGGTAAACCCAAAGGGCACAAACATCTTCAACAGTTTCTCACTAGAAGAATAATTAAGAGGTATTTGCTATTAATAAAAACATTATATCACTTTGGTTGACCCTGGAATATAAATAGAATTCTAATAGACCTGTCAAGATTGACTCATTAAAAGTGTGTTGGTCAACTTTGACCAATGCTAGCGGAGAATTACCCTGCAAAAGGTCTTAGGTAGTTGTCAAATTATTAAAAAAAAATCAAATCAAATAAGTATACCTTGATAAACCTTTTGACGAACAACAGCCGTACAATAAATGAAAAATAACCGCATGTATATTCGTCCCTTCACGATAAACTAATTATTGAGGTCTAAGAGTGCTCACCGAGTGAGGTGCATCGTACCTCCTAATAGACGGTGACAGGTGCCCTCCTAACTTCATTGTGATACCCTTTACTGCACTTTGAGGGTCCCTCGCTGTAATTAAATTGAGGATGTAAACAATTTACATTGATAAAATAGTATTACGTATTGCTAGGGTTTGTACTTCTTCTGAATTATAGGCAGAATGGTTTAAGTAGCTTTTTTAGGCTTAATAATATAATAAAGAATCTCATTAATTTTGTGCTTACTAAAATTCGAATTCTAAGCCCCTTGTTCTGTAGCTGCGTTTACGTTGACCAAACCAACAAGTTGTATAACTCCAACGAGAGTAGTTTAACTTAGTTTGACTATGCCGTTTCAATATTTTTTTTAGGTAAAGTATGTGATACTTACTTATTCAGTGATTAAATATCCTGAAATACAGAAGACAAAATGAAACTGAATATTGGATAAAGAAGTTTTTGAATGAGCCATGCACCGTGCACGTCACTTTGCTATGTTATCCAAACAAAAACCCTGCAATCTGAAGTCAGTCAGATAGAATTTTAGCTTTGTATTCTTTTTTATCTGTTGTTATAAGTACATAGCTTATTAGCGATACGTCAACATTATCATAAACGCCTTCGGAGCATCCCCTATCCATTCATCTCTATCTTTAACTCTCAAGCATAAGTCACCAAAGCAGACCTAGACACAACAAACGGACCACTGGAATTGACTTCAAAGCCAAATTCAGTGACAAAAGAAAGATAAAATATATACCACGGCTACAATGTATGCTGGTACTAAGATGTGACAAAAGTCAAAAATATCACAACATAGGGCATACATTAGAAACATTATCGCGTCTGTTGGCCCACAAAAGGTTGAAAAGTCGCATTTCGCACGTATCGCTGTTATCGTTGCTCTGTTCAAACCCTTACGTTTGGAGGGAGAATTACACTTCTGTTTGAGTCATAAGCGGCAGCGGGTGAGGCTTGTTTTTAATTATTGATGGCATTGTAAAGTCTTAAGCATTTTTTAAAATAAGATTTATCTTTCTATATAAAGTATTTTATAATTTATAATTAAATTAAGTATTTGGTTACTTTTTATTGCGTCCAGAATAAAAGTTTTATCTACACAAATATAAATTAAAATGTCCTACCTGAACTTCATTCGTTATGCGATTGACTTGATAGAAATACTCACCAAAATCTTTCGAAGAAGCACCATTCTTTCTTTTCCTCTTTCTTTCCACATTACACAGCATTTTTTTCTTTTTACAATTTTTTGAAAATTTTTTCAATCATTTATAATTTTATACTCATAATTTAAGTAAAATTTACGTAAACACTTAGGTCACCTACCCAGAACTCTTAGAAAAAACAAAAGACTCTGGTGAACTCTTAGATTTAGAATTAGTTGTAAAGTACCTAGAAGGAAAAGCACCACACGACTGATGACCCAACTAATTGTGTGACATAGCCATCCTGGGCAGCTCAAACTGGACTCTCTGATACGAAATCCTAAAGAAGCCGAAAGAAACAGGGATAGTAGGGAAATAACATATATACCTACCGAAATGAAGACCATTCACTCACCTTTGCCTTACATTCATCTCCGCCTTCAGTGCACACCTTGACACCCCTCCTCAGTTCGGAGGGCGAATTATCAGAAGTCGTTCAAATGATTTATGTACACAATTATTGGGTTATTCAGGTACGATGTTTTGTGCGATTCGATCCCGTTGCGATAGAAGTTTTGAGACAATAAGAGTTAATTTAATGCTGTTTTGAGAGCTCTGTGTTGCGTAGTTTGGATGTGTGGATTAAATATGGTACGGTAGGTATTCGATTGTTTCTCATTTTGCCCTCTGCTTTTGCTTGTGTTATGATTCAAGTTATGAGATGTAAAGAGGTACTTCCAGAATTTGAATATTATACTTAATAATAAATAAATTAACATTTTAGCATTATTAAAGAAAGCCGGAAAGTCATTTGATGATTTTCCCCACACAAAAAAAGCATTATTAAAGAAATTATTATTTAATTCATTATCGAAGGTGCGCTTTTAATTTCAATTTTTGATTGAAATTGAAAATTGTTGTTTCGGGTCTGGGTGACATGTGTATGTGAAATTGAATGTTTAGAAACGCACCCACGATACACGAGAAAATCCTAGCAACGTAAAGTAAAGCAACGTTTTTAAAATAAAATAAAAATTCATTAGACAGGTACAAGATATTTTTGGTTAAGTTTATTGGAATCTACTATTTACTATGGACACTATTATTTGTATTTTCAGATGGGTTTGATGTAGGTATTGTATTGTCACTGATTTATTACAAAGTTTGTGTGATTACATTTTAATAGATATTGATAAGAGGATAAAAGTGATTGTTACAACCGAAGAAACAGTTGCTGAACTAATCAATAAAATCCCTATAGCAACAATAAACGGTAAACTTAAAGCTAACAACAACATTTACAAACATAAAGAAAACACCAAAGATCTTAAGTTTTGGTGAGGCAAAATTTTCCACAATAGCTTTGCTTAGCATGGTGCTCATATCGCGGCCTAGTACGTGACAGGTAGCAGGCACATTCACAATGAATTATAAAACAAGTCATCTCCATTCAACCTCATCTTGCTAGAAAAAAGTCCTGTCTCTTTTCGCTAGCAAATTATAAATACATGCATTTAGACTTGTAGATTTTTTCGTTGAAGCTTGTTTTTTTCATATCTGTATGTTCTGTCATGTTGGTGTCGTGAAGTATGTAGAGGTTCTTATAGGTCCTGGTATGGTGTTCGGTTTCAGTTAGTCACTAAACAAGAGGGTGTGTTCATCCTTCATTAATATCTTCTTAAATAATGTTTAAGAAAAGTTGTGTTAGAAAAAAGTTCTGTTAGAATTTAAGACATGCTAGTAAAACGCCAAAAGACCTATTCAAAAATAGCCATCAATAAACCGTTCCCCAAAACGTATGCACTAACGAGATATCAAAACCGAATCGTATGCAATGGCCGCCAGGGAAATGTTCCCAACGTAACACCTCGGTACGAATCTATCACTGTCCTGATTGCTTACCAAAACTAGTCTGCATAAATCCCACAAGTATAACACGATTTTGACATATCATTGATCTATCCAGCCCAGCATCATCTCAACACCTAGCTGCCGTCTCCCCAGAGACGTCAAACCAAAACTGTATTACATCAACACTGTTTCCAAAACCACTATCGTCATTTACACCACATACATTGCTTACTTGGTTAGTAAAAGTAGTGGGACCAAACTAAACGAGCGTTCAATGGATAGTTTAGAAAGCGAAGGTATAGTTGACCGAAGTTTTCGACATACGGTAACCCCGATAGGTGATATTCTATCAACAGAAGTCAATATTTCTTGTCGTTTGAATTTAGACTCTAGATTCCAAAAGTCAAGGGGTATTTTGGAATACGTGGGCTCGGTGGATAGGACTTTATAACTTGTTGAATATAGTAGATAGTTTGAAAGACAGGTCCTATCAACCGGTGACAACTACATATTGTTTAGACGAGTGTTTTATTCGGTTCTGTAGTGATCTCTGTACAGTTTGGTGCTCTGAAAATCGTCTTAACAATATAGAATACATTATTCTCGACATTTGAATGGCGTTTGTCGATTGCTTCTATTCTATGAATTTTACCTTTCTATATACTTATCGTGATACTTATCTATAGATCTCATCGAAGTTTTCTCTGGAAGAGCAGATGTGTGATAAAATGGTTCTTCTCAAAGTGTTATCATTTCTTAGCTATATTTACACATTACATATCCAGACTTTGGAAATCTTTGAAATATCCCCCGGTATCCACATGAAAAACATCTACGGGCAATTGTTGCATAATCGAACACTTTCATATATGTATATATAAATAATACAACGGTAACTTAAATGTAAACGAACTTGAAGAAGACGTTTCTCACAAAAACTTGCAATAATACTGTAATCGAATAATAATTGATAAACATTTTCATTAATAAGTAACAATATGTAACATAACAAACCCGACTATTTATGACTGACAAGCAAAATCAAACACTATAACTAATTAGCATAAAAACCTAATTTGAAATGAATCACAATTTACGTTGACCAACAGTTCCCCTTGTTTCACATCCATCATAATATGACTTTTTACTCAAAAAAATCGGAATACAATTAAAAGAACATCCTCAAAATAACCTTGGAAGTAACAAAAAATGAAATTGAAACAATATTATGAGCTATAAATATAACTACTTATCAGATTGGGCGTGTACCTTTAACGTTTTAATAAATAACTCGGCCGCCATTTTGTATTTTTATATTTATTTGTAAAAATTAATAATAATGCTGAATAAATCAATAAAAGAATGGAAACGTTTCAGGATTGGCTCCGGGTGAATGATTTGTATACAAGTGTAGTGCCGTCTTTGTATTGTAGTTCACGCAGCACGATTTGATACTTTAAGATACTTTCAATATAATTTTTAATATTTATTTGAACTATTTATTAAACTTACAAAGTACGTAGGTATGTATGTGAAGGCATATTGGACTTTAGGAATGAATGAATGCTAGAGCTAATTGTACACTTTTAGTTTTCATGCTCAAAATTTTGCACTTATTAATTGCACCTTCTGACATTTTTTTTAATATTGAATTTATATTTATTTCCACTTTTTGGTGAAAACCAGAGTAAATACCCAACTGCAACCTTGTATGTGAAACCTATAGTAAGCACATTGATATAAAGAGAAGACGTCGCTATTTAAGTCAAAACAGAAACAGTGGAGTAATTTAACCAAAATACAAGTAAAATTCTCACTTAAAAACTTAACTAAAAAAGTGTCTTCTGCAAAAACAAGTAGAAACGTTTCTCATTACATGAAAAGGAATGAGATGAGCACAAGATGATGACAAGCTTCGGCACAAATGGGTGCGATCGACATCGACCTGAGTAATATCACGACCACACTGAGAAAACTGGCGTGACACTAAGCTTGCGTTGTCTTCCTCACCTCCACTCTCTAATATTTAAAAGGACCGTTACGGACGTATTTCTAGCTCTTCAATTTTGAGGGTACCATGGGCGGCTCCGATTGATTACTGCCACGTGATCGACTGCGTTATATTTATTTATTAAGTACTTCCTAACACAATATGCATATTGAATAGCACTACCCTGGGTAGCTTAATTAAAATAATGAATGCAATGTTAACAACGATAAAATATTAAGCAAACTTTAAATACAAAAAGTTGTACTAAAGTATCAAAACCCATCCGCCACCTACAATCGCAAGCTAGTCTTATATCAGTTGATATCGAGTGGAGTCGGTTGTACGTCTCAGTCCCACCTCCAATAACGCGCGCCCATCAATTCAGATGGCCGCAAAAACCTGCCCTTACCCCAGGCGAGGTATGACGGATGGATGGGTGGCTGAGCTGCACTTAATTCTGGTCTAAGCATACCTTGGACTCGATACTTTTGATATGATGCGATTGAGGTGTGATAAAGGTATTTGGTGAATTAAATTCTTGTAGAAGTGTGATTTTCATTGGTAGGTCAGCAAAAAATAGTTTTCAGCCAAGGTTGTGGGTGCAAATGCTATAATTTATCGAGGATTCGGCATGGAGTAAGAGAAGCAACGTAGTGATTTTTAGTCAGTAAGAGTCTGATACTCCCTCTGGCCCACACAGAGAAGATAGAAGCACTTATATTTCCTTCTCAAAAGAAATCAAAGAGTAGTTTTGCAATAGGTACCGTCTCAATTGTTTATATTAGACGGCGTAATGACGTTAATGCATGACGAATTAGCTCGACTAGTTTCAAGTCACGCAAAGAGCTTATGTAGCGAATATCGCGCAGCCAAAAGCTGGTAACAGCAGCCAACCGTTTGTAAATATAACTAACACCTAACGTACCTTAAGTCTAGTTGAATTATCTCGCAAAATAATATGATGTTAAACAGAATTATGAACTTTCTCTATAAATTGGCTTTGCACACAACCAGTGACCACACTAGAAAAAACACAACCATTTCCTTATACCCTCGGAGTCTATAACAATAAATCAATCGAAACTGAATATAGATAAAATAAATCATTCACAAAACGTCAAGGCAACGTGTCTCATCAAAATTCAAATGGATATGCTGTCCGGACGTCAGTGCAAGCTGACGGCTGGCTATAGGAAAACTCTAAGATGTGACTTAGGTAGGCAAAGGACATATGATTTATTTGCAACTAGCTTTTGTTGCCGTTTCGTCTGGGTACACAGGTGAACTTAAGGGGGAAGCCAGACGTTTGAGTGATTTAAAGTGTAAGTATTGCAGGATTTTGGTCTGGATTTTTTAAAGAAATTTGCTATTGTATTTTTGTATTCAGTGATTGTGATATTGTCTTGTTGAATCGGATTTAACACGAACAATGATGGAGTAAAATATATACTTACGAGCTACGACTAGTTACTACCATCGTCATTTTCTCAGTTCTCATAGATAAAGTGTGGGAGAGCCATACACCGGCATGAAGGGGCCGGGTCAACCGGATTGATACAGCGGTCTCACAGAAAACCGGCGTGAAACAACGTTGTTTCGCCGTGTGAGTGAAGTTACCGGAGGATCAATCCAGAATGGTCCTCCTCCTGTTCCTCATTAATCCTTGAATCTCCAAAACCTTTTATTCCCATAATCCTGGTTAGGCACTATCTGGTGTTGGGGGTGTTCATGGGCGGCGCAGATTGCTTACCATAAGATCCGATTACACAAAAAAAAACTAACTTGACATTTATAAAAACCTCCTAATTTAATTTATATAAATATTATAAACTATTGACAATCTTACAATGTAAATGAAGCATGTAATAATAATTATAGGATCTATTGCATACACACTTTTCTCTCATTTTACATTGTCTATAAAAAGTTTGTGTTATTTATATGCATAATCATCTTCTCTACCTAGTAACTACTTAAACTAAAACAGATTAAAGTGTAACCATCTAACATATCGGAGGTGTACCGATCCGAGCCACAATCATACGACTGACCATCTTAAATTTATAATCGGCAGATATTATCTGGTTGCGCAGGCGCACGACGCAACGAACTAATGATAATGTGCGCAGCCAACAATTAACTTCTATACAGACTGGGCAGTACCATGTCAATGTTGATTTGTGATTGATATTATGTGCTTCAAGTATAAGCAGTCTTATACAAATTAAACTACACCTTACTTCATTAAAAATAAAGTTGGACATAGCTTATCCAATCCAAGGTAACCGTCTTAGAAAGTGATGTATTCAATTTTAAATGTTGTTGCAGTAACTTTAGGGTTTAATTTTCAATATATCTTTTCCAAACTGCAAAGGTATGTTTCAACTATTCTTAAAGCATATGATTTTGAAGTTTAAACCTAAGAAAATAAAGTAGAGTTTTAATTGGATGGTATCGAAATTATTGGATTAATCGGTGCATTTGAGCCTGGAGCATTATCCGAATAGTTTGTTAGTGATTTATTTTAAACCCTACGAGCATTGTAATAGGGGTGGGCTATTGTTTAAATTAATTATATTTTTTTTTATATACACTAGTGATTAGCGATAGATATATTATTATAGAGGCGTGATATTAATGTATGAGATCAATATATTTACTTGAAATTATATATCATCGGGTCAATTATCAAAGTAGTTATCGTTTGACGAGATTTCTTTGGGAACGAAAGGCTTAGATTAATAATTTATTATATGACACAATTCGACCTCTTTTATTAAGGGCCGATTTTTTAATAGTTAGATATAAGTTACCTGGAGAATAATTATGATGCTGTCGCGTCAGAATGTTTGTATAAGACAGTGACAGCAACAATTTTATACCTCAGGTAACATTAAAGTAATATATATGTGAGTATCGTAAGTTTAACAATATGGGCAGAAAAACTTGTTGTTCTAAGAAAGTTCAGTTAGTAATAGAAAGTCAATGTATTAACGGTTTGATCTAGAAGAGTTCTGAAAATCTTTTTTGTATCTCGTGTCCAATAGTGATGATGATTAAGGTAAATAAGTATTGCAATATTGTGTGTGTCGTGGTGGCCCGGAGGTTAAGGAGCCCGCTTCTCATGCATGAGGGTTTGGGTTCGAAACCTGGCAAGTCCCAATGTGACTTTTCCCAAGTTATATGTACTTTCTATGATTATTTAGACACCACTGACATACGGTGAAGGTAAACATCGTGAGGAAACCTGGACTTATAATTTCTAATTATAAGTTTGAAATCGCCAACCCGCATTGAGCAAGCGTGCTGATTAATGCTCTAACCTTCTCCGTATGAGAAGAGGCCTTTGCTCAGCTGTGGGCACTTATAGGCTGATGGTGATGATGATGATTGCAATATGACACTAACCGACCTGAAAATAGGATCCGAAACACAATGAATGATACCTGGATCCTTTGTCCTCGAAATATTATCAGAAGGTATATACTGATAGATGTTTTTTATGTGTAAGGTACAGCAGACAGTTTAGCTGATGGTAAGCAATTAGAGCCACTATGATGCGGGGTTGTTTAACGTCGATTTTCTGTGAGGCCGTAGAATTGGGTAGTTTCCTAGGTCAAAAATAAATTAATTCGACGTTGCAATACAACAAAATATTGAAAAATAACTATACTTTGATTCATCGATCGATCGATACACTAAGTTTTAGATATTTTGTAGCTAATTCTTAAGAAATAAGTAAGCTATTTGAAGCAAAAATTTTATGGCGTCATAACTCTTTTTTTTAAAGAAATTTCATAGAAAAGTACCGTTTTTGACATTTGGATAAAAGAACTGAATTTGACTAGTTGAAAACTACCGTATTCTTCCTTCGAGCCGAACCAAGCATGGCTCTCCCACACTGGTTTCCCTTTCTTCCAATTCAAGACTACTTAACGAAAATTGGCCTCAAGAAAGATTATAGTTTGGAATTATACGAATGATTTTCGTCTTGACGCTGCTAGCAGAAACTAACTAACTTGTAAAGCTATATGCTTGTCCAAAGTGTAGATTCCAATGAAGAAGAACGAGCAAGAAACTCCATGGTTACTCTTTTTAAGTCGTCGTCAATTGAAAAATAATTTTAATAATACTCCTACAACATATATTGTTATATCGAAAGCAATCCCAAATTCTTTAATCAAGTAACTAAGAGATTACGTAACGCACATTTTTACGTTTCCCCAAATAGACGCATATGAAATACGTAACCACATACAATTTTATCTTACGGTATAGTAAGGTAATAAGTTATAGAACAATAGTGTAGAGATTTAATATCAATAACGCCTCCTCGTAAAATATTGTAGAAAGTGAACGCTTTGGTCACTGGTCTTAGGCATATTGAGTAATATCTTTGTATTGTTATTGTTTAATATATATAATCGAGAAGATTGTTTGATGATTGGTAGATTCAATTAATCAGCATATTTATGTCTATAGAAATTATTTAATCTAAGTTTCGTTGCAATCCTATAATCCCACGGGATATAATAGGTTTTAATAAAAATACTAGGTTTTGTTTGTATATTATAAAAAAAATTAGGTATCTTAGGCTCGATATTTCAATGGTTAGTTAAAAGTTACCTGGTCAATAATAATGATGCTTTCGCGTCAGAATGTTTGTATAATTATATTGACAGCAACAACACAATTTTATTCTTCTGATAACATTTTTCTGACTATTGAAAAATCAGCCGTTTCTGACTTAAAATAATAATAACTATGAACTAGGAACGCGCGAGAAACTAGGCGCGGTGGCTGGGCCACTGGCTGTCGCGCAACATGTCACGAGGTTCATTCCCTCACAGAACAACTCTAAATGTGATCGACAAGTTGTTATTCCGGGTCCGAGTGTGATCTGTTTGTGAAATCGTATGTTTGTAAACGCACAGGAGAAAATATAAATGCGGAGCAGTATATCAGTATTCAATGTACAATACAAAACATATTATAAGATTTATTAAGAAAAACTTAAATTCTTCTTTAACCCTCACTAATTTCCTAGAACAGCAATTCAAATACCCCCAGCATTAGAAACAGCCAGCTGCCTCCAAATCCACATTAACTCAAACTGGGAGGTGCAGGAGTCACATAAATCTTGTACCCGGGTCCCTTACGATAGACCGTGTCTTACCACGAGTATCGGACTTACCAATTAACGGGACGATAAATAATATTAGTTAGTAGATACTCTTTGTTTTTGAAGTTTGATTATTATGAATTAGAGTCGAAAATATTCAGCTTATGTTTCAAAAGACTAAGCTTGTAAGTCTCAGCTTTCATCTTTTCTGATACGAATATTTCTTACATTTCGTTGCGGATTTGGTAAAAGGGACAAGCCGGCCACAACGCCTCAAAACTGCTGCAACTCCAGTAAGCCAGAATCTAGAGTAGATGCAACCTTGTAAACACTGATACAATGAAACCCAACGTGTCCCAGGGAAACAAATGAACGTTTTGGATCTCGCGATGGAATAAATCAGAAGATACTATTTAAGGGGAAGAAAGAAGATCAAAATAACACATCAAAATGTGAACAGCCACACACAACACAAAAACGCTAATAAGAAATGCTATTATTAAGGTTCCGCTGTCCGTCCTTCTGTCTCTGTGACCTGGCTTGTGTATTTCTGTTGTTGCTATGATAACAATAAATACTATTCCTTCTATAAGACATAATATGATGATTATATGTCTTTTCCCACCCTGGGTAAAGCGAGAGGTAGTGATGATTTTTAGTCAGACTCTCTGACTAAAAACCATCCAGTTGCTACTCCTGCGCCGGGCCATGGCCACAGTAAATTACTGCACTTGCACCCGTGATTCCGGCTGATGCATAAATAGTACCTAATTTTGAGCAAAAAATGGTGTCGTATTACTATAACACACGCAAAGAACAATGATATTAATAAAATGAAACTTAAGGTTTCAAATTCCTTGCATCGACCATACGAAAAAGTCTGTGTTGTTAATTATTCTAATTACAACAATGTTGTGTTATTTTATACCCATCCACCATGATGACCATACATCATGATCCACTTGGGTGAACAGGACGCCCTCTACCGGAGATTTCCATAAACACTTTTGTAACAATTTTCGACAAGACATATATAACTTTGATTTACACAATTTTGTTACCAACAATGGAAGCAGTGATTAACGAGTCCATTGTTTTTGAAGATTTTTGGTGATTTATTTAGTTTTATTTTACGCAGTTTAGTAAGGTATAATTTAGTTTTTTTAGGGTTACCTAACGTGTTAGTTGATATACAAACCTGCATATTGCACTGATGTGTTATGTAAACTATCTCATAGGTATTACTGACTACGGTCCGCCCGCGTGGTATGTTGATAAAAAGCAGCCTTTATGTTATTAAAGAGTGATACCCTGATACATACCAAATTTTAAACAAATCAGCCCAGTCATTTTTGCGTGAAAGGATAACAAACAAACAACCTGACATTCACACAAACTTTTACATTGAAATAGGGAGTTTTGTTAGCAAAATCAGGTGTATGTTAGTTTCGGTTTAAAAAAAGTCTCAAATAAGAACGTCTGAAATTTTATTTACCTCGTATTACAAATGACATATCTATTTAAAAGAGGGCGTATGCGTTTTTTCTTTTCCCTAAGATGTTATTGTAACTGGATCAAATCCGTGTAAACATAAATCAAAAAAATAAATAATAAGAAAGTATCTCAGCTTACCCCCTTTATAGTTGAAATGCATCACGCAGTTGTTTACTGAAATCAAGATCCAAAGCATCTGTAACTACATTTCAAAACTCAAAAAAACATTACAAGCACTTAAAAGCACAAAAAACAACAACATCGCAAATTGCTACATAATTTGTTTTCTTCAAATTTACAAGAATATTTTTACGATGCAAACGCCATATCACCTTGGGAAATATTAATTTTTATTTTTTTAATAAACTGTCTCTAACCTACTTACGTAAGTCCGCTGATAATCATCGATTCACTTCTCCAATGATTTTCATACAAAATATAATGTTTCAGTACTAATTTACACAATAAAAACTTTTTATGATTTTTAAATTGACACTGAGAAGCAAATGGCGATCCTTTCGACTTTTGACACGATCGGAACTGACCTGATATTTGTTTGTTTCCATTCATACACGAGAATTCAAACAAAAAAATGATATAAAGGTAAACTTCTTACTTATTGCAGAATTTCTAAAGGAATAGTCGAACAGTAAGTTAGGCACGTCGTCGACTATCAAACAATCTTAAACGCAATTCAAAAGATTATGAGAGACAACATAAAATATGTTGGTTAAAAAAATCATTTTTGCAGTGATAAGGGCTGATTTTTCAATAGTCAGATAAATGTTATCTGAGGAATAAAATTTTTGCTGTCACTGTCTTATGAAAACATTCTATCGCGACAGCATTATAACTATTCCCCAGGTAACTTTTATCTAACTATTGAAAAATCCTAAGCTGGACAACTTAACTCTGCAAATATGACCTTCACTGTAAAATAAAGTCGGCTTTCGACATGCATTGATAACTCGCAACACTATAGATTCTGCTATATACCTAGATGTAACTGGAAAAATCTTAAGCCTAAATGAGAATAGATTAACAAAAATATTCCACACCTGAATCGACCCAAATAATATCGTAATACAATGTATAAAAACACAAATTCAGCTAACAGTCTCTGACGCATCAAATATCGATACAATTACACCACGTCGCGTTTACAATAATCGTCGGTGCGCGTGAAAGGCGAGCGGCGCACGCGCATTATTATTTTATAATGGCGCCCGCTAAGTGAGGGGACATCGTTCTACGAATTTAATTATTTAAATTATTGTTATTGGTTCCTATTACGATAACATTTACTTGGAGGTTTGTTTTAGCATTGTTTGTTTGTGTTGCGGTTAAAATCGATTTTAAATTGTTCACTTTCTATTTTTAATTTTAATGGGTTCACTTTCTGTCTTTGTTACTCTTCTGAAATATCTAAACATAAGTGGCTAAAACTTTTCGTCTCATTTTTGTGCAATTTTCTTCTGTTAATGGAAGGTCTATAAATTCTCATAAATAGATAACTTAATTACTTACTTCTGCTTTGAATTTAGCACTGATGTAATCCGAAGTCATTTACTACGAAGTAAGAAAAATATTTTTTCTCAGATATTAATTGATACTTCTATACACTCACACAGAATGCAAAAACATTGTACCAAATCGATTCACGAAAAAAGCTGTTTGTTATAAAATATCGCTAAACTGATTACCGATTTTTATTAATCGTAAATTCAGTAAGATATATCCAAGGTTCGTCCGTCTGTAAGTACTTACTCGTTTTGTTCCTAAATTGCAATTTATGATCGAAGCGTTAACTGCAGATCGCAGTCGTAAAACTCTGTCACTTTCGGAAAAATAATCAAAAAACTATAAAACCCGTCCAAGTGAAATTGTGTGTAACTGTAACATTACTCAAAGCTAATTAGTTTTAAAACTGTATTCGCATCACTTGTAATATTAATATACCTAAATATATCATGGAGACGTTTTCTTTTTTAGCTTTTACAAAAAAAAATCGAAATATAGCTAACCATCGTCTTAGTAAGACGGTGTTTAGCTATATTTTTTATTTACCGTTCAAATACACAACAGTTTACAACCCCATGATCAACATAATTATATTCATAACAGTCGTTTGTGTTTTATTTCTTGTCATTGATAATAAAGATACGTGGACGAGCCGTGCCAGGGACGAATGAGCCGGTTTCAACGGAATGATACAACAGCCTAACAGACTACCGGCGTTAAATCGCACTTGCTTAGCAGTTCCACCATGTAGGTGAGGTTATCGGAGACCCAAACACTACCCACATCTCTGATTCTCCAAATCATCCAATTCCAACTCTTAAAAGGCTATTCGATATTTCTTACTTACATCATTAATTATTCATAGGAAGTGAAGAACCATTCAATGAGACATTTATACAATATACAATGCCAACAAAAAAGCCCAACTTGTCTTTCCTATCATACATTTTACACCCACATCAACTAATCAGCGTCCACACATAAAAAATCCATCCAATTCCCTAATATTTACTACACGTGATAAACCACTGATAACACACGTCAACATGTTCAAACAAGGCACCTGTCACTGGCGACATGTCAAATTAGGACTTATCTCTTATCATTAGCTGCATTTCTTTACGGATCATGGTGACATGTTTGTAAAGATGAGCTGAAGTTTATGGTGAGGTAGGCACGTTTTGTAAGGTTTTTATGGTCGTAAAATTATTTGGTCCTTCGGTCCTTTATCGTTACTTGGTCCTTCGGTCCTCGTATGAAAATCAATTTCAATTGTTTTCAATCAAAATGAATCATAAAAGAATAATGTGAGAATCAGTTTTGATGTAACAATTTAAAACCACTAATAGTTAACACTAAACTGTTTACTGTAACTGTAAAAGTTGTGGGTAAAATCACAAAATGGATTTACCCACAACTTTTAAATCCTGTTAGTAGCAAATAATCAATAAATATTAAGGACGCTATTTCAACAAGGATCTTCAGTCACGGATCTAAAGACCAAGTTGTTTTAAATTGCATAAAAATATTTATAAAGCACATTAGCTTCTGTTAATTCGGTCTTGTATTTTGAACTCAGTAATTATTGATATTTAAATTAAATTGGATTATTGTGAAGGATACTGGTATGAAAGGATAAGGACAATTTTTGATAGTAAATGTTGTACATTTAGGTAATAGTTTCAAGTCACATATTGATGAAGATTTTTTTAAAAAACCTCAAAGCGTGAAATTTGTTTAGCTGACAATATTCCTCGAAAACATTTGAATAAACTCCATCGAAAGATATCTGTTCCCAAATCAGCTTCTCACATCAAAATATTTCCACTGCTCTTCAAACTTAAATTGGACACAATTTACTTCATAAGAATACACATAAATGAAAACAAAAAGGAATCATATCTATATTGTTATCAAAGTTTACTGTTGTTTCTACCATAAAAATATAACGAACACGCTTTGATGTGAGGCGATTCTGAATAATATCCATCCTTTTTTTGTTAAAGGCAACGCTGAAATGTCCGATGGACACTGTTTTCCATTTATTGCTGAGCATCGTGGATGTAGGAATGGAAGACTAAAAGGTGGTAACAGAAATGCGTTATGGGATATTTTCTAGGAGAATTTAGGTGTATGAGAACAACCATCTTTGTCCAATGAACTTAAGATAAAAAACAGTAACTTCAATAGATTTTGAAGCATTGAAAGAATCACTTCCATAAAGCCTATAGAGAGCAAAGGAAGAAAAACAAGTGAGCTCGAAAATACCGCCTCCAAAAACAACATTGTCTGCTCCGATCGTATCACAAACTTTCTTCGGCCACCCTTCACGCGCTGATGACCACTTTAGACACAATAAAAGTATATATTATTATAATAAAAACATGTATTACAATAAAAACAGCGATGGACATTCGCCCGTACGACGAACAATTCACAAAACTTGTAAATTTTTACTGCGTCGTCACTTGATCGTCATACTTTGGAGGTCAATCTTTGAATCTTCGACGGAAAAAGTGCTGTCGTAAAGATACGAATTATATTATATTTAAATGTTCTTCGAAAAATCGTGATTCGGTAGTTTGAAGACTAAGGAATTCTGAGATGGATTCGTGGAAATCAATAGGTGGATCTAACGGTGTATCGATTTTGTATAATGATACAACATTGTCCACTGTAAGTTTTGTTGTTTTAATAAATTTTCGTCATGATCTATAACAAGATGGATTTCTGTTTGAAAGCTTTATTATTATTTTACAGTCATTTTATTTATTTTTTAAATCTGGTCGCTGCTCACATTGAATTTGGCTACTGAGCTTTCATTCTCTATCTGCCATATGATTACAACTTTCTAGTCCAAAACAATTTAGGGATTTAATAATCTAAACATAAAACAAAACTTTAGCCTCAAACTCAAGAAAATCTAGGCCACAAAATCTATGATCTACGGGCCATTAAACACAAAAGAAACTGGAAAAAAGGGGTCGGCACAGGCATCGGTGGACACAACAAATCATAAGGAGTAGCCTTCAAACAAATGTGTGAAATATGAACAGTGGATCCTTTATCATGGCCACCCAAAACATATATGTTGTGGGCCAAGTAAAAATGTTAAGTTATGAGCCAAAGGGAAATTTTGCAAGCTTAGCTAAAACAAAGAAGGTAACGCTTCAACACTTCGTCACTTCGAGATGATTTTTTTTGAACTGTTTACCCTATCCTTGGATATGTTACAGAATACAACACATTTTTCGAATATGGGAATGGTATCATTGCATTCTGGTTAAGATATTAAACTTCTACTTTCATAAAACTGCAATACCAATTCCTAGTACAGTTTTGGGAAAATTATCAACTTCTCCATCCTTCCTTGTCTTTCCAGGAGGTCTTAGGAGCAGTTTCTAGATAACCAAAAAAAACATTAGCTCCTAATCGCCGCCCACTCGTATTTCACGCCATATTCTCAAGTTCACGTAAGACGTTATTTATAGGCGAAGGCGGCCGTGTCCAAAAAGCTTAGTTGTGTCAAAAGTTGAGCGTTAAATCATTGGCCACTATCTGGACACTGCAGGCCGGACTGTGGCCACTAGTGTTCGGTGTGGGTCCATTGTTACACGGCATGCGATATGACGTGACTGATTCAACGGCTAAAGGTAAAGTTTCAATACTTATAATGTTGCTCTCATATTAAACGAAAAAAGATATGATTATAATAAATAAATAAATAACCATAAATAAATGGCTCTTCTCATTTCTTGGAATACTTGAACTGGCCATTACATCGATTTAGCGTTAGAGACCAAAAAATTTAATGCATTTATTTATATTTATTTATTATCACGATATGCTTAGATAATAATAACATATTATTATACAACAATAACATCAATAGAAAAACTTATAAAGTAAGAATGCAATTACACATCAAAGACACTAACAGGATTAAAATAAATGTAGTACACGATGCTAATAAAAAAGTGAGCATACTTTATCATAATCGTGACGTATGCCACTGGAAACAGTGCCAAGCTAAGTGATCCGACACAAAATGAAATATGATGACACTTCCACGCATTACAATACGAATTTTTCGTGTAAATGAAAAAAATAAATGTGTTTTTTGCCCAGTAGCTAGCTTAGATAAATATTGTTTATTGTTTTCCATCTTCAGTTCCGTAATTAGTGCTTAGGTTGTTGATAATCATGATCAGCCATGATTGCTGAATTTAGGTCTCCATTAATGACTTCCATATTGGCCGATTGGAACCGACCTGCATCCAGTGGCTCGCTGCAAATGTTACCAAGCTGTCTTACTAGACCATGTCTTATGCTGATCTTTTGTACGCGAATAAACTAAATTCTCTTCTTCTTTACTAAATTCTGTTTATCTGTGTATATTTAAGACTGTGACAGTATGTAGTTGCTTTTCTTTTAGTTTGCCAACACTAAGATTTAAGACTTATCCAAATACTTCTTTTTTGGCTTTTTTTATTTTCTCTCAGCAACTTTGCGTTTATTAACAAAAATGTAACTTGCTCGTGACAAACATGATACAAGGCATATGAGATGCGGCCAAAATTAACAACCTATATCATTCCAAAGTCTGTGGAAAGACAGAAGTTGTGAGACCTAACAGAAACTCAATTCTTACATATGTGATAGTCTGATTGCAGATATTCTGAATGCCAGCAATCGGCGCCGCCCATGAACACCTGAGGAATACTGAGTGCGTTACTACCCTTTCGGGTAGGTATTTAGAAATACCTACCATCATTACCTTCATCCATCCATCCGCCATGCTTCAGTACGAAATGATTTTTCTCACTTATTTTTGTGTGTGGCAGAGCCACACTTTGGCACGAATGGGCCAGCTCGATCGCAGTGATACCACGTCCTCACAGAAAACCGGCGTGAAACAATTACAACGATAACGGTACGATTACGGGAGGCCCAAACCGTCTCCTACTTCCATTTCTCCTCATGCCTCAATCTCCGAAACCCTAATTCCAAAAAGCTAGCAACGCATTCGTTACGCCTTTTTTTTTTTTTTTTTTTGTCAGGGGAAAATCATCCAATGACTTCTCCCGCCCAGGGTAAGGCGAGAGAGAGTGTCAGACTCTTACTGACTAAAAACCCCCCCGTTCCTTCTCCTGCTCTGGGCCGAGGTCGCGGTGCCTCATTGCGCTTACCCCGCAGCCCCGGCTAAACATCAGCCCTTTAGGGCCCCGACTGTGGTGGTCTATTGGCTCTTTGAGGCGCGCGCGGAACGCTACGCGCCGTACGCTCGGGTCCAGTTCTGGTCGGGCGGCGAGCTACCCTTACTCGCCGTCCGCAGACCCGCGCTTACGGTGGCCGAAGATCATCCCTCGATCCCCGACGTCCGGAATGTCGCCTTCTGCGGCGGCTGGGGCGCGAGGAGGATAGTTCCCTCACGCGCTCCGCCTCCTCCTTTGCGAGCATTACTGCTTCGCAGAAGGAGGAGATAGCTTCCCAGTTCCTCTCACGCTGCACCATGGCCTCGATTAAGGCCGGGCGCGAGAGGTCGCTGCCGCCGATCACTTCCCTGAGAACACGGCGGTGCTCAGTCCAAGCAGGGCACTCCGCCACCGTATGCTCCACCGTGTCCTCCAGGTGATCCTCACAATGACGACACTCGGGCGTTTCCTCCCGCTGGATCCGAAACAGGAACCTACCAAAGCTGCCGTGCCCGGTAAGCACCTGCGTCAGGCGGAAGGTGAGGACGCCGTGGCGTCTCTCAAGCCACTCCTCAAAGAGGGGTCTTACCGCTGCTATAGTAGCGTGCCCGGCCCTCGGTTGCGACAGTCGCTGCTTCCACTCAGCCATGAGATCTCGCCGGAGCTCATTCCGCCACGCACTAATTTGGCGCGGCAGAGGATCCTCGCCCCGGCGACGCGCGTCTGCGCGCAAACTGTAGACGCGCGCGAGCGCCTTCGCTTCCAGATCCCATGGCGGTGATCCGGCAAGGAGGTTCGCCGCCTCCCCGGAGATTGTGCGATATCCGCGGATTATTCGGATAGCCATGACCCTCTGGGACGCGGCCAGCGTACGAGCCGGCCGCCGCTTCAAATCCGGCGCCCACACAGGGGCACCGTAGAGGGCCATGGATCGCACAATCCCCATGTACAACCTCCGGCAGGAGGCGTTTGGCCCCCCGAGGTTGGGAAGGAGCCGCTTGAGCGCGGCCCCAGACCGTTCCAACTTAGGAGCCAAACGACGAAAATGCTCCGTGAAATTCCATCGGCTGTCGAGGACGAGACCCAGGTACTTCATCGCCGACTCGACGCCGATGGTAACTCCTCCTGCCATTATTTGGGACCCATCTGGAGGTGGCGCGTTCCGACGGCCATAAAAACACATGGCCTCGGATTTGTGAAGCGCCACCTCGAGTCCCAACTGCCGGATCCTTGCAACGACTGTCGCGACCGCTTGCGACATCAGGTCGGCCGCCGCCTGATGTGACCTCCCATTCGCCAGCACCAGCGTGTCGTCAGCATAACAAACAATGCTGACGCCGCTCGGGAGGTCGGTGCGTAGCACCCAATCGTACCCGATGTTCCACAGGAGAGGTCCCAGGACCGATCCCTGTGGAACACCGCGCGACACCTCTCGCCGATTCCACACGCCCCGGTGACCGGGGTAGATGACGCATCTGTCCGTCAAGTAAGCCTCGACTACACGACGGAGATAGGCAGGCACCCGGTGATACCGGAGTGCCTCCAGAATGCAGCTCCAGGGCAACGAATTGAAGGCGTTGGCGATGTCCAGAGACACCGCCACGACGACTCGCCCCCTGGCCAACGCAGTCCCCGTCGTGAGGTCCCTCACGCGCATGATGGCGTCCACCGTGGAGCGCCCTCTGCGGAAGCCGAACTGGCCGTCCGCTAAATCCGGCCCCCTTCCAGACAGGTGCCCGACGAGGCGGTCTGATATTATCCTCTCGAACAGTTTTCCCACCTCGTCGAGCAGCACAATGGGCCGGTACGCGGACGGAGAGTCCGCAGGACGCCCCGGCTTCTTCACGAGGACCAGTTTACCCGTCTTCCACGACAGCGGAAACTGGCCCCTCTCCAAGCATGCGCTGAAAAGACCAATTAGTCGAGGCCTGAGAGCCTCCGAGGCCAGGACCCAAACCTTGGCATGCAGCCCGTCAGGTCCTGGGGCGGTGTTCTTGCCGCTCAGCCGGCGCACCGCCACCCTCAAATCTACCTCGGTCACTTCCGGAGCGGATTCACCGTCGTCGTCGTTGTAGCCCGCATTGGGCACCGCAGGGGGCGGAGACATAGTGGGAGGCGTGTAACCTATCTGTGGTCGGGGGAATAGCGCCCCAACCACTTCGTCCACGACCTCCGGCCGGAGACTCTGAGTCAGTGGGGGCGCCCAGGTGCGGAGCTTATCACGCACCATGGGGTAGGGGCGTCCCCACGGGTCTCTGTTCAGAGTCTCCAACATCTCCTCGCGGGCCCGATCTTTGGCCCGCCGGATCTCCACCCTTAGGGTGGCCTTCGCCGCCCTGTACTCCTCGTACAGCTCCGCCTCTCTGGTTTCAGTGTCCAGAGGGCGGATACGGAGCCTGCGGTGCCTGGTGTATCGGCGTCGCGCTGCGGTGCACTCACCACGCAGAGCAGCCAGCTCCTGCGACCACCAATACACCTGGCGCTTGCGTTGGCACGCCCGGATCCGGGGCATCGCCACGTCGCACATCCTGGACATGGCGTCCTGGAGCCATCTCGCCTCCTCGTTAACGTCGGCAGGCCTGACCGGTGGTATCACCCAGGCCTGCACGACTGCGGCTTCCAGGAAAAGCTCCCGGTCCAGTTGCCTAAGCGCCCAACGCGGGCCACACGGGGCCTGTCTGACTGGCGGGTCTGCGGACTCGGCGGAAACGTCGAACCGTATATAGCGGTGGTCCGAAAACGTCTCCACCTCCTCCATGACGCGCCAGTCGCCAACGCGCGATGACAGAGCGGGGCTAGCAAACGAAATGTCCACCACTGACTCGCCCCGCATCCGTATGCACGTGGGGACAGAACCCCGGTTCAGCACGACCAGGCCTGTCTCCAGAGCCCAGTCTTCGACCATCCTTCCCCGGACATCAGTGAGCCGGGAACCCCAAGCCAAATTCTTGGCATTGAAGTCCCCGAGGACCAGCACGGGGAGGGGACGGAACCCGACGACGACGGTGACTAATTCCCTGAGGGAGTTGTGGAACTCGACGAGAGTTCGGTTCGGAGAGAAGTACACGCCCACCAAGGCGATCTCTCCGAACCGAGCCGCGACGCAACCCCTGCCTCGCTGAGGCCCTTCGGGGGTTGGGGTACCGGCGGCGGCCGACGAGATGATGGTCACTGAGCCGTCCAGGTCTGACAACCAGTGTTCCCTGGGTGGAACGAAGTACGGCTCGGAGACCACAGCAACATTGATCGACCACTGCGCCATGCTCTGGAGCAAGAGATCCTGAGCAGCGGCGCAGTGGTTGATGTTCGCCTGGAGGAGGCGTAATGGAGCCATTATTGGCAGTCCATCACGACCTCCTCTCTGGCACCGGCGACAGCAGCAGTCGCGGAGGCGGTGGCGACTGTGTCTGTATCGACGGGAACGGCGGGGGCGGTAGAGGCGGCAGAGGGCCTAACTTTACCCCTGGGATTGGCGGGGGGGGAGCAGGTTTTGCTCCCAACCCGGTGATCGGCCGGCTTACCAGCCGCCGCACATACTACGCAGTGTAGCGGTGCGGTGCAAGTGCCGGCCCTGTGACCGGGCTGACCGCAGCGGAAGCAGCGGTCGCTACGGTCTACCTCCGAGGTGCATTTGGCACCCACATGGTGACCAATAAGGCAACGATAGCACCTCAGAGGCCGGGGCTCAAGCAGCTTCACCTGCGCCGAGACCCAGCCCACCAGGAGTCTTTTGCCCTCCGACAATTTTTTTGCCGCTGTGACGGGGCAGCTGACTACCACAGTCCGCAGCCCCGTGCTGTCCGGGCGGATGGTGCCTGCCTTCACCTGGTCCACAGGACACTCCCCCATCCTGGCGACAGCGGCCGCCACCTCATTCTCCGTCACAGAGTCGTCCAGGCCCATAATACGTAGCTCCAGGCATTTAGTGGGCCTGGACACGCGAGCCTCGTCCGCTGCAAGGCACGTCCTGAGCCTCTCGGCTAGGGCGTCAGCGGACGACCCGCTGGCCGCGCCGGGGACCTCTAAGAGACGGGCTCCAGTGGCAGTGACCCCACTGCGAACCCGTCGGGTGCCCCGAACTCCGCAGGAGATACCGCCCCCTTCAACTTTTTGAGTACGTCCCCGTACGTCACCCCCTTTTTAGCCGCATCCATCCAATCATAGTGATTACACTACAGCCGAAGATTTGGGGGCGAGGAGCATTGCCGCGGCGCGCTTCTCCTTGCGCCGCTGCTGCCGCCGTTGCCGCTGCTCTTTCTTGCGGCGCTTCCTCGCCTCCTTAGCGACCCTCCTCGCTTCCCCGGCCACCTGCCACTCGCCATCGGCACACAACTCCGATGGGGTGGGCGCCGCTCTGGCTGGAGCTCTAGCGGCTGCACCCCTGCGCCTGCGACTCATCGGCGCCGAAGCTGAAGTTGGAGCTTGCGCTGTCAGAGCCGCAGGTGCCGCCTTCGGCGCTTTCGCCGGCGTAGGCGCTTTCGCCCCCTTCTTCGCCGGTGCCTCAGCCCGAGCGCCGCAGCTGGTTGAAGGCTTTGCTGCTGCTGTTGCGTAAGAGCCAGCTGCAAGCGGGGGTCGGAGGAGCCTAGCCTCCAGAGCGTCAAAACGCTGTTGAAAGGCGGCCATCTCTCGCCGCATCAGGCCGAGAAAGTCGGCCTCCGTTGGCTGCGCCGGTTGGGGACGGCCTCCGCGAGCAGTGGCGAGCTCTGCCTTAGCTGCTCGGAGTTCAGCCTCCAAGGCCGAGTTCGCATCCACCAATCGGGACAGTTCCCGTCGCATCCCGGCTAGCTCCTTATGCAGAGCAGCCATTTGCCGCCCCGTTGACCTCTGCTGGGCTACCGCCGACATAATGGCGGCTTCGGCGTGTTGAAGCACTCCGTATCTGCCAGCCTGGGTTTTCTGGCCAGCCACCGTACGAAGTGCTTCCTTCACTTCATTGCGAAGGCTCTCAGCGCCGCCTTCGCTTACAGAGCCCTCGCCGCCGGACACTTCAATCTCGGACGAGTCCGAGGGGGCGGCCCTTCCCAGGGCGCTCCCCTCCGCCGCTAGCCGCTCAACTGGCTCAGTGCGACTAACTACTGCCCTAGTGGAGCCCTTTCCTTTACGCCTTCCCCTCGCAGCCGTGGGGATTTTAGGGGCTGGGGCCTCCGGCTCGTTGGAGGACGGCTCTCGGCCATCCTCTAACCTAGGACGTTTAAAAACGCCCCGCTCTTTATGATGGCGCAGCGCGATGCCGACACCAGACAATGATGAGTCGGACTCCGAGTCCGACTCCTTCCTCCCCGGGGCCCGTAACCGGGATTTGCTGGGCACTTCTCCACGAGCCCGGGAGCCATTTCGGCCCTCACTGTCACATGCAAGCGAGCTGTGCTCGCTTGCCTTCTCCTGCACGTCTAATTTTTTATTTTTTTTAATATTTGTGTCTTCCATATCGGTCCCACGAGTATGGGGGAAATAAAAGGTCCACCCAGGGAGAGCCCCCTGTCCCTGGGTAAGTGTACATTTGTGTCCCAACCAGGGGGTCCACCGGTCCCCTAGGTGGGGGTGCGCTCACGACTGATGCTACTCCTCAGCCATACATACCATCGCCGCGCACCAGAACTTAGTATTGGAGGAATTTTTTATAGAGGTTGTCTTCCTCGCGGTCCGGGCGGTTAAGCCAAGACCCTCGTCCCGGTCCGAGTCATAAAACATGACCATGATCTCTTCCCGGATTACGATATCGACGGGTGCAGTCGGGCGCAACTAGTGCCCCGATGCTACTCGTTGGCAGGGTGAGTGCGCAACGAGCGCCGCCCTTGCTCCTCCGCCACGTTCTCTGCTAGGTCCAGAGGATCGTGCGGATGAACGCCCCCACAGAGGCGCAGGCCCTATGCCAGCACAGAGCAAGTCGCCTCTAGAACCCGACCGGGTTCTCCGCCCGGCCAGAAGTTCGCTGCGGGCGACAGTCAATCCAACCCTGTCTCCATTCCGTTAGGGAGACTGTCGCCCGCACCCAGGGTGCACCACGGGGAGGTCTTCTGGCACGCACCCCGCATTCGTTACGCCTCAGATGTTGCGGGAGTCCATGGGTGTCGGTTACTTGCCATCAGGGAACGCGTCTGCTCGTTTGCCATAAAAATATAATTATTAATTTCAGCCCTTAGAGTGCCCATTGCAGCCTTATAAAGAAAATACATAATATGCAACTTTTCACTAAACTCGAAACTGCGAGACAGTAATCAGACAGTTCAATCACAATCACAATTACAAAAAACACCCCATCCATGTAACATGAATACATATTTCAATTATGCCAGATAACTGACACACAGGTTAATGAGATTACACCATTATTATTTATTGTTAATTGTTATTATAAAGTGCTTGCTAGCAATTTACTAGGCGATTCCGATCGATCTATTAGAGGGGAGGTATTTGATGATATTTTGTTGTAGGGGATTAGGTGCGGCCTCTATGTATGGTTAATGCGGAATTACTTAGAGATACTGATCAGTTGATAATGATTATGGGATTCGTTTGTGTTGAATATTTTGCTTTGAATGTTACATTGCAGCGTTATATGCAGCGAATTTTTGTTTTGTGTTAAAATTGATTCATTTTAAAAAGGAATTGTGAATTAGGTTCTGATCCTCGCCTGTTAGCTTACAAGCGTAAAAGATACTTGTTTTCGGAAATTTTGCTGCCTAAGCATGTATGATGAGTAAGCTAAGTATTGCTTTTTATTCACTTTATAACAGTGAGGGAGAGCCAAGCTTCGGCACGAATGGGTCGGCTCTACCGGAGTGATACCACGGCCTCACAGAATACCGGCGTGAAACAACCACAACGTTGTGTTTCGCCGTGTGAGTGAGGTTACCGGAGGCCCAATCCCGCTCCTTCCCCTATCCCTTCCCGATCATTATATCCGCAACCCCTATTCCCAAAAGGCCGGCAACGCACTCGTAACTCCTATGGTGTTGCGGGTGTCCATGGGCGGCGCCGATTGCTTACCATCAGGTAATCCGTCTGCTCCTTTGCCGACTTATACCATAAAAAATACATCAACAACATAGCAATTTATTAATAGTTACGTAAAACAATAACGAATGACGTACGTGATGCCGAAAAAAGTGCAAATCGAAATACTTTAAGAAATTTTTTGATCTCTTTAACCTTTAAGTAACAAGCTAAACAACAAACAGAATTTCCTAACACTCTCACAAATACACATATTAATTTAAAACTGAAAAGCCAACATCAAAAACACAACGTACCATGTTGCATGAACATCAGACGTATGTCCGTCTAATTTGATCTCAGGATAGATGTTGTCCATACATCACGACTCACTCGGACTTGCCATCAATCTCCCGTCTATTCATCTTTGTCTATATTTCTATGGAACTAATGCTAATAGCTATGGTCCCAATTTAGTTGCCAGGACTATGATATGACAGAATGTATTTGGGTGATTCATAAATTCAAAATAAGCGTTGCTATTTGTTTTTTATGGAATATAAGACAAAATTAACTGCACGGTTGGTGCGGTGGCTGGGCAACAGGCTGTGCATCGTGTCGCGGGTTCGATTCCCGCACGGAACAACTCTTTGTGTGATCCACAAAATGTTGTTCCGGGTCTGGGTGTCATGTGTATGTGATACTGTATGTTTGTAACCACACCCACGACACAGGAGAAAATCCTAATGAGGGGCAAGTTTCACCTAGAAAGTCACAAGTACATTGCCGCCTTTCTAAGTAGAATCACGCTCTTCTTTATTGGTTTAATCTGTTGTTGATATATCGAAATAAGCTTTATGAGATTTAAAGTTACATTCTGGCTCTGACTTACTCGTATATGACTAGTAGCTTGTCATAGAGGCAACAGGAAGAAGAAGAATAAGAAAAGACAACAAGATATAATTACTTTTTCGTTACATTTGATGCAAGAAAAAAATGTATTTGAATTATGTGCGACATTCGTTTATCAGATGCTAGTGAAAAGGTGATGAAAGAGAGAGCCTTGTACAGGTATGCTTTATATTAGCACGATGGGCACGTTTATGACGTTCGTCGTTTCGATTGGTCTGCTTTAACTTAACCAACCAACCTATCTGAGGGCTATCGTTTCAATCGCTCTAGCACAAAACAATCTCTTATTAGGCACTCAAGCCTTCTCATTTCAAAAATATTTTTTCTTCCTAAACATATCACCGTCATCATCTTCATCAGCCTATAAGTGCCCACTGCTGAGCAAAAGCCTCTTCTCATACGGAGAAGGTTAGAGCATTAATCACCACGCTTACTCAACGCGGGTTGGCGATTTCAAACCTATAATTAGAAATTATAAGTCCAGGTTTCGTCACGATGATTACCTTCACCGTATGTCAGAGGTGTCTAAATAATTCTAAAAAGTACATATAACTCGGAAAAAGTCACATTGGTACTTGCCAGGTTTCTTTTTTTGCATGAGAAGCGGGCTCCTTAACCCACCACAGCCACCACGGCATTCCACCCAAACAAATATTTATCAATATTCTAAACATCCAACTAAAGAATGCTTACCAGGAGATCAGCAAGTAACTAAATAAAAACATTGAAGTTATGTGACAAGTTACAGTACCGCCTACGATCCGTCGCTAGTCGTGTGAATGTGTGGGTTCCTTTAATTTATTACAACTAACATACTACACGGTACTCTTTACTCGTAAAATGGACTGGTATCACCAGGAATTGTGGATATATTATCGATGTATGGGGTCAGGAGTGTCTTAGGATTATGTGTAAGGATTAGATGGCTCGTTTTGGGTATGTACATTTTATTTGTATTTTTGTTGTTATTGTGCCATTGTTACTTAATAAGACCAACCATTAGCTAGTGTAATAACTAGCATAATACGAATTTAAGAAAATGGTGAAGTAGATTTTTACAATGGAGTTTTGCTTCTTTATGTATGTGGCAGTGAATTGCTGGACCGGACTCACCCTTTGACATAACATCCCTTATGTATTATAGCAATAAAAATTTGTTCATAATTTACTGCTTGGGCACATTAAAATTTTTGGGAAGACTTCCTACTAGAAACAATGGCTCAACTACAGCTTCCCATATTAAATACATAACTTTTAATGAAACAATGAATTTATTTTTGCAAATAGGCCATAAAACGTCACTTTTACACGTCAATTTATATGTGAAAAACTAGATGAAGCCGGCATTTCCTATCTGACTACTCTGAGGAGAAATGCCGAAACAAACTCAGAGGGCAGTCTCTTTTCAAGTCCAGACAATGTAAAAATAACATAATGTGAGAGAACCGAAGAATAATATTTGTTGTGTTTCAGTGGCACCTAGGTATTTATTCAACCATGACTTAGTCAGAAAGAGTCTGGTGCTCCCCCACACCCCACCACTGCGGGAGAAGCCATTAAATGATTTTCCCCCCGTGAAAAAGGTCAATGAATTTTTTTACTTTGACAACTTACAATCAGCCTAGTCGTTAGCTGTAGGCGGCAGGCGTTAGGTTGAGGATGCGACCTACGATGGAGCACGCTTACCTAAGAGCAACCTATACACTCCGGCCTTGAAGACCATGGCTATATACCTCCTTCGGGGAACACACACTCCTGCAAAGAATTCCACTCCATAGCGGCTCTGCTAATGGTATAAAAAAGAACAAAATATAATTTTACGTACCTTCTTTTATCATTTTACATTGTTTAAGAATATAAAAAATCCATTAGCGACTACCGAAGCTAAGCTTAGTGCGCTCGTAAATATATGCTTACACCTATTAATTAAATTATGTGAAAAAAAATTCGCTATAAATTTTATATTTATTACAAAACAGTTATTGAAATAAAACTTAAGTTATAAAAACTTCTATTGCGTGTAAATATAAAATGGAAAATATGTGATAGGCTGCTGTGACTGAGCCGAGAGTTGAAGGCGCAAGGATCTTGGTTATAAAGTATAGAGACTGAACTATTATTCTGTCTAGATTTAAAATGTTTTTTTTTTTATAAAAATATTTCTTGATCATTATATACTGATCATTACCAGCCTGTAATTGCAACTTCTGAACAGGGCCTAAGGGAATGGATTCTAACTCCTCACGATGTTTTCCTTTATCGTTTTTCAGTAACATCTAAATAAATTTGAAAAGTGTGTATAACAGATAATCCTTCTTAAAACCTTTGTCTGCTACACACTAATGCGCCGGAAATAATAAATCATTGAAAAAGCTTAAAACGTTCACTAGATGGCGCTATCCGTCACTTTAGACACCGGCGACCGACATGACGTCAATACAAATACGACATTATTCTAATGGCAACATTTTTAATAGTGTATATACATGATATGATATATAGTGATATATGTATATGATATATGTATGTATATGTATGTGTATGATACATATTGAAAACATTCACAATAAGAAGAATCTCGTATTATGTCAAAACTGGCCATCAGGCCTTTTCTACAGACGGGGATAAGAGGGTTTTTATAATTTCCACGCCTAATGGATAGGTCAGAGATCGCAGTTTCAAAGGCTCTGGCATATTTGAATTTGCTGCTTGGTATGCGGTTTTCTACAAATATCTATAACATTCACAGCAATTGTAGTTGTCCTTATAAATATTTATCTTCTGGCTGACTTCGCTTTTGGTTACTTGAAGTTATACACACGTCGCTTTCCATAGGCACCCGAAACATTAGAGTATAGTTGCAAATGACTTGCTGGCATTTTGCTGATTAAAAAATTATTGGTTAAGGAATTTTGAAATAGGATTAGAGTTGATTAAAACTCCGGTTGCCTTAATGACGTTGTTCCACGCCCGTTATCTTTGAAACCGTGGAGTCAGGCTCCAGGCGAGCTAGCTCATTCAAGCCGAACCAACACTTTAAATACTAATAAAATGTTTCCTTAAACAGATTCCATCTCCATACTCCATACACACATAAAACCTTATAAACGCCACTAAATAGTCATCTTTATTCGACAATAAAAGTCGGCCATCTTTGAAAAATATATCAATAAATATATCAAGAGTGTTTATACTGACCGGAGTGATCTCGTCATGTGGATCACTTTGTATTAACGAAGGTTCTTTTTTCATGTACGCCAGCGGATCAAGCTAACTAAAATTGATAAAATTTCTTATCTAAAAATGTACTTTAATTTCTATGTTATAAAGTTAAAAGTTTTATGTAGATATTTGACGGGTTGGTGTAGATTTTTATGCTGGTGTTCGTGTTAAACTATTTATTTTATTGTGCTTTTAAATAAATGTATGCTTTTGAGAGTATTCAAGGATCAAGCTTATGAATGAAAGTTTGTGACTTATGTGCGTTTATTGGGCACGGGTTTTCATATAGGTATTATAACACTGAAACTATGGATTTAAATTAAACTTGGTGTCATCAGCAGTAAGTATATCGAGGTTTAAAAACTTTGTAATGACAAATAATTTTTAATGTGTCAATTTTTTTATTGATTACTCCTTGACGTGCGTGTCACACCACACCCCGTCCTGTAACAAGTATATAGACATCAATCAAGAAGTGTAATGTATAATATCTAATTAAACATGCGACATTACAAAGCTCCCCATGTTTGTAAAATAAATATAAATAAACTAATATGACCAGTGTTAAACTGTGAAGCTAATTTATACCTTGCATTGTATTAAACATTGCATATCAAATGTAAACGAATCACCGTAGAAAACGAATTAAAACCTGTTTAACCGACCCCCAAAAACAGTAGCTGGAGCTAATAACAATATGTATGTTTGTATGTGTGTATATAACATTAGGGTTATCATACAGTACAATACTGTAAGTTACGTTAAGTTATTCGAAGAATCTTTGAAATATTTCAAATCTGTTTCTTAAAACTATTTCTGTCTTGGTCCGCATTTAATTTGATTATTGCTATCGTGAAATAACACTATACTCTATTAAGACAAAATAATCTAAAATTTTCCTAGTCTAAGTTACTCTTTACTATATCGGTCTAGCCGTTCCGAAGATTAGCCGGAACACACAGGCAGACAGAGAGACAGACACAAAAAATGTAAAAATAATTATTTGTTGTCATATTTGTATGCATGTAGTAAAAAAATAAGTTAATTACTTATTTCAATATTACATCGTAACTAGGCTGCGTACACTGTTGGGGGAAAAAACGTGAAGTTATGATACTTTAATTTTTCGCTTGGTATTATTCTAAATTTCATTCATCATCATAATCGGTCCGCTGCGTCCATTTAGACACAGGCTTCTCCTACTGAACGCCATTGCCAAATTTCAGACACCTTACAGGTATCGTCACTCCTCTTAGTTAAACTACTGACTTATGCTACGTTTGCCTAGATCTGATTTCATTTTCGATGAAAACTGTCGATAAATTAAAAGCCCCCGTAGTACTTACTGTGGATGATTTAAGACTAAAGTCTACCAAGCCCTCAGCAGTCACGCTTGTACCAATTTAACTAATAAGGCTATTCACAATAGAATATGATCAATCACAAAAATTTACGGTTCGTAACCAAAGCTTGCTTTTTCCACTATAAACCGTATAAATTTGGACGAAAGCTAAATATTTAACTGACTTGTATACGACGAGATCCTCCTAAATGTGTCGCATAAATTCGGTCAAGTAAAAAGTCGTCAACTCTCGGCCGTAAGGTGAATGTGGATACGACACTTCGAATTTGTTGTTTGTGATCTGATGTTTTTTGGGAATGTTGAAATGTAAATATTGTGTTGATGATGATGATGTTTACTGAATATTAGGAATACAGCGTATAGCAAAAGTAATTAATTGCTTAACACAGAGTTTTTTTTTATTTAAAATTATCCGATGTACGTAATTTAAAATATCTGAATGACAAATATGAACTTTGAAATCCAATCCAAAAAGCTAGTCATATTCGTATATCTCTAATAGATACAAATAATCAATATTGATATTTCTATATCATTTTGAAAACTACGTCCATACCCAAAACCAAGTATGAAATTAGCTTTCAAAAAAGGAACATTAAGTCACGTCCATATAATACTATCTCCAGCTTCGCCATTAAACGCAATAGTTACGGTTGCATAATTTATTGTTTTTCATCTTTGAAATCTTAGCGGAGTCAAGTTGTATAAATCATGCGTTAATGCCAGAGTATTATACAAATTCAAATTTATAACATGATAAAATTGCCGAACGCTCCGCACCCCACTAGGGGGCGCCAACTACGCTGCCCTTAATTCATTAGAGATCGGGTTCGCTTTTCGTTTTTGAGTTTCGTGATTAAATATTGAAATACTGACAGGCCACATATTTTGTTATAGGTGCGTGTTTTTCGTGTGGTGTATGTACGATTGTGTTTTGTTCTTATGTTGTTGGCTAAATGAATAAGATTCAGCAATTATGTATTGTCTAAGGAATATTTCAAGCTTTATATAATAATTAGCAATTTTGTGTATAGATGACTAAAAGGCTGGATTTTTTTAATGTTCTGTTATGGTTTTTTTTTATTTTTTATTTAAGTAAAAGACTGACTATAATATTTTTATCAGAAGATAATTTAATTATGTAATTTAACTTATGCTAAAATTATGCCCTTTTTCGAAATATGGATCAGTGAATCGGTGCAATATAAATCTTAAATTTTATAGTTACCTATTTTGACTTATCGCAACAAAAAAAACGAAACGAATATATAAAATATTATTACTTGATTTATTACGAAACATTTATAATTTCTCACTTATCTAGCCAATCACAATATAAATCAAAAACACAAGGTGCTAACGCAAACACAGAACTGTCACAACCCTTTGTGTCACATGATATACACCTTTCTTTCTTTCACACAAATCTTTCTTTCATTCCACCCATTCAAAATCGTTGAAAGGCAGTTTTTTGTCACACAATCGAATAACTCAATTCAGAAATAGAAAATTAATAATTGTTTAAAACCGATTGCGAATGGAAATGGCGATTATCATCGAAGCAATTATTATCTGCGATGATTTATATGGATTTTGGACAGTAAACCTCTTTCTTTCATTCAGGTTTAATTGAATGATCAAATCGGATGGCATTATTGGATCTCCCTTTGTCTCCCATTTGTTTAAACAATGGAAATCAATCGGAGATCGGTTTCAAGGCTTTTTTGTGACCGTACTTAGAATTTTGGTCTTCTAAGAGAAGTTTTGCGACGATTTTCTTTTAAGATTTAATTTTTATGAATCTATTTTTAACGAACATTTAATGGCTTGCCATCGTACTCTGAATGGTATGCTGTATGGCTGTTACATCCAGTCCATATCAATTTTTGACAAGTAACTATCATCAGAGAAAAGTACAATAAATATTGAACATAACAACTTACTAATGTGGATTAATTCACCAAATTCCAAGCGAACGCCAGCGTTCGCGCTCTTATTGTCAAGCGAATATTACTACTATTGTTTCTCAAATTACTGCGATTGAAAGATTAACTTAGAAAAGCTCTAATAGTTTCTGACCATAACGGGACTCTTCTTCAAGAGCAGTGTGCGCGTTTCAATAAATTCAGTCCTTATCTATTAATTATGTTCAGAAGAAAATCGTTACTGAGCGATAGCTAAGTAATCATTAAATGTGAACATCAAATAAATTTCTCGACGACTTCTGCATTTTCCAGAAATATTTCGAAGCACTTCGCACTATTTCCTATTGACACTTTAGTGCCTAAGTTTTAAATTGGATTTCCAGATTGGACTAATATTATCGGAAGTTTATTACACAGAATTTGAATTAGTACTCATTTTATGGCTATGATCACATATCACGTTTAATGGAACAGGAAACATGATCAAATTTATCCCGAATCGAGTGACGTAATAATATAATTTTGAAAAATATGAAATTCAAAAACAAAGAGCCATATTCAAACATTCTAAATATTAGCGGAATCAGCATTCGAAGTAATTAATACGACAGCCGGACCTTCCATAACTAATAATTATATTTTGTCGTCCGTCCGTAACAAATATGTCCCAATACGGTGATATCGGTGTACACCCCATACCCCTTCCAATGACCCCCCCTACCCCTATATTTAATGCGGGTACCCGATATTCAACTCCGCTGTATCGGTGTACCTTAATAAATTTAACATTAAAATCACGGTTACTGCTTATTAGTATTTTGTTTTGATAATTTTGTTATTTATTGTTTTTGTAACACCCTGCTTTTGAACGGATTTTTTGTTATAAAGTCAATTTTTGCTAACAAGGATAAAAATATTCTTAGAGCGGTATGATTCTTATTTAAATATTAAATACTTGTCCTGGATATGCCCTAGCTTGGGCAGCTTTTGAATTTAAACCAAAAAGTAAGTGCTCAATCTTATTAACAGTAAATAATTTCTTTACTGCACTGTACAATTAACTTGAACTCTAGGCAATAAAACAGACTTGATTGCAGCACAACTGTCAACATTTTGGCGATGTAAACAGTCAAATGGTTCAACTAGATTCATATACTTCCACCAACACACATTAGACTGACGTGGCCATTCAAAAATAACAACTTTGAACAGTATATCATCAAAATTTGAGTCCACCGAGTTTCCTAAATTCCAATGTCTACAGCCTGACGGAAAACAGAGGCGTATTATCACGGCAGCAACGTTTCAACATCAGCAGAGCGGCAGATAAACACCGAACACCACTTTTGCACCGACACAAGATAAGTATAAGCACTTAGCACACAAACTATGCATAAGCACTGCTTTTTGATAACTCGCCGACTGTACTGGTCACTGGAAAAGTGTCTTGGCTGAAATTTAACAAAAAATAAATAAACATTTAAATTTGTATTCGAATTGTTTGAAATCCATCAAATTTAAAACTGAAATAGATATATAGTGTAGATAAAAATATTCAATTGTTTTTTTCTATAAAGTTTATGTTTCTATAGAGATACAGATTTTTCTACTCGTCTTAAACCTTTCATCATTTTTCAACTTTTTTATAAGCGGACATGTATAACAATTTTGTAATCACTTAAAGAAAGTGGTTTTAAATCATTTTTCGATACTTAATTCTACAAAAAAATCACATATTTTTCTGTTTTTTACGTCTTTCTATACAACAACATATCTTACAATTATCTCCAGAAAATAATATGTATCTTAATACTTTCTTCAGCCAACGCTTTTCTTCGTAGCAGTACGCGTGCACAGAACACCTCTCACGTCTGCCGATCACGCGGTACATTTAGCGGTCTTTGATTAAGTCAATAGGTGGCGCTGCTCTCACACATGCATTATTTACACTGACGATAGTTGTGACTCCGCGTTATGTAGGACGCTCAGCGCTCATTGCCGACAGAACGTGTGGGGAGAAACAAGTGCTGGTTTGCTGAGGAGTATTAGAAATGGTTGGCAGAAGTGTTGATTGGTTTCTTATTCCAAAGAATTACTTTATCTTGAACTTTGATGGAAAAGAAATAAAGGCGTTTCACTGCATACATCTATATGTATAATTATACATAAAATCAATGCGACTTTTCGTTGTAATCTTATAACTCAAAAACGCCTTTACCGATTTGGTTAATTTTGAATTATTCGCGGGAGTCCAGGGAAGGTCTAGAAGGCCAAAACGAATAGTTATATTTGAAGCTCTACGTAGTTCGCCAGGTCAGCTAGTTATTTATATATCAAACTTTTTTATACCCCGTGGATTAGTTAAAAGGAATTTTAAAATCTGTTAAAATCTTATCGACCAATGATTCCGTCAAATAAACTTAAAACTTAAGTCTAATTACACATTATTCGCTTAGTAATATCACAATCAAATTATAAGGTTATGTATACACCGTCGACTTCGATACGCGAAACATTTGGCGTTTACCTCCAGCACCGCGATAATCCCCAGTGAAGGAAGCCATACATCACTTGGAAAAAACGTCGGTAACGATGCGACGCCCGTGTGTCGCCCGCTTTAGAGTTATGAATAAATTATTTGATTAAAATGATTTATCGGAGTGAGATTTTAATAGGGTTTGAAGGATAGTTCCAGGGTAGTGGAATTGTGATGTGTGATAAAGATTATTGGTTAGGTTAGAAAAAGATGACATATTCTTTTACTAATCAAGTCAGGAGAATTGTTAGCTATTGATATGATTGTCGGAATTTTTAAGTAACTTTTTTTAGCTGCCGTAGATCTTGATCTAAAATTGCCGCTGTTTACTACTCTATCAACGTATGTATTATACTTATCAACTAATTATTGTTTAACTAACAATCGCCGCTTTATAATGTTAACACCCCTTTTACCCCATTTATAGACTTTTACTTAATAAGAAAAGCGATTACACAAAACATAAAAAAAAAACAATATCTCCTTGACATCTTCTTAAAAAACTAAACAGTAAGAATAAGTCAGACACATCACACTCACACATTAACCATTGTAAATAAACTCATCTAACTACAACAAACAAAACAGAATCCAAAAAACTAAAACTACGAACGAACAGACGAACACACCCCATCCATCAGCGCTCATCACAAATCAACAAGACGCATGCTTTCCGCCGGGACTCGAACCCGGGACTAATGGCGCCGCTCGATTTATTAACAACACTACATAAACACGCTAATGTAGTTAAAGAAGGGGAATAAAAGGTTCTCTCAAAATTATGGCGACGAACAATGGATTATTTCTTACTTATTGTTATTTTTACGCTGTTTTGTCAAAGGGAAAATTTTGTTCTGTACCTAGTAACTATGTATAGATCTTCTTTATATAGAATGGGAGATACATGAGCCGATATAATATCTGATGGTAAGCAATCAGTCTGGGGTTGCGAATGCAAGAGTAGCCTAGAGCAAGAGGAGCATGATGGTATTTAGTCAGTAAGAGTCTGACGCTCCCTGTCGCCTCACCCAGAACGCGAACGGTCATATGATAATTTTCCAACGACTAAAAACCGATCAGCTCTGCCACTGGACATGTAGGTAGCAAAAAAAGCCAAAGCTAACAAGTCAGGCATCATTCTAGAAATTTTCTTTTCATTTGGCAATTGAGCACTCGCATCACTTGATGATAAGCAATTAGCGCCACTAATTTAATATTAAAAAAGGTCGACCAAGACTTCACAACCAAAACGCAAATGTTGTTTTATGCGGTTTTTCTATGAAGCAGTGCTATCACTCCAGTCGACCTTACCCATTCGTGTCAAAGCGTTGTCTCCCGCTCTAAGTAAAAAAAATATATTAAGTAAGTACTAAATTCATCTTCACAATAAACAACGACGGCCTATTTAAAAAAGGGTCACAAACACCTACTTAAAATAAAAATTTATTACAGGACAAACTCACATAGTGCAGTTTCTAATATGGCGAGCAGATGTTCTTAGCCGCATAAATCAGTATAATGACGGATATGTATGACAAGTGTATGTACGTCACACGTCACACAATGATATGTCGCTCATATCATTTGCATGTGTTTATGACATGTGGCATGGCAATTATGTGCCTAAATTATAGGGTGATATGATAAAAAATTTAGCTGAAGTATGGACTGTTTTGTGATGTGGCAATAAATAGCTTAGATGTTCAGATTATTATAATGTCATAGTCATTTAAATGTGCCAACAGACCACCAAATTTCAGCCAAAATATACCGCGTCCCCAGCACGGAGGAGTAGAAAGAATCACTTTTTTAGTCAGTAAGAGTCTGACACTCCCTTTCGCATCACCTAGGGTTTATGAGGGCATTTTATTTTTCCCCAAAAGTAAGCCATATAAAATTTTCTTTTCTACATTACACTAAGTAACATATGTATTTCGATATGTAAACCTACTGTATAAGCAATCAAAAGTGTATTTCATCGCCAGCCAGCACGCTTTTGCATCAGATGATGAATATTATGATAAAAGTATCATTATTAAGAGTGAAAACTAAAAAACGAAAGCGGCATGAACAAAAATGACACACTAGTAAAGAACACACATTTCATTAGTAAAACACACAGAAATAATAACAAAAGGCACCGAACTTTAACTTATCTGTGGACGCAAACATTTCTGAAACCACTTGAAAGTAAAACTCTTTTCAACTCACCGCTGTCACAAGCTAGGAAAGATCAGAAGGACAGTGATAGAATCATAACAAAAAAGAAGCAAATTATAACGGTTTTATTTGATTTTTTGTGAACGAATGGTTCTTAACATAATATGTTTGATTTCATGCATTAAAATGATCTTTACTTTGCGTACGGCGCTTTGTGTTCCACGCGCGCCTTTAATAGCCAACAGACATAGCCCTACTGGGCTGATGTTCAGCAAGGGTGGCGGGGTAAGCAAAATTTGGTACCACGGCCTTGATCTAAAAAAGGAGAAGGAACGGGGGGTTTGTAGTCAGTAACAGTCTGTCACTCTCTTCCGGCTCACCTGGGTCGAGAGATGTAATTTGATGATACTCCCCCTTAAAAAAAATCTTCCATAATGTAAGCTAATTCCATACTTACTTCTACTTCTGTTTATCTATTTCATCATTTTTTAATCGGGAATAATATTAAGCAATTGCGTTTTATTTTTTTGCCATCAGTAACTGTTTATTTTAAATCGTTTCCCAATCTTAATCTTGTACGAGTGGATTTTCTGTGTCACCGTCTCGTTGACAAAGCTCTTTTCAACGCACCGCGGCGCCTGCGCATTCTGTGTCAACATGCGCGCGCATCTTAAATAGCTATTTGTTTAGCAATTTTTATTCTTGTATGTTTTGATTATCATGTAGCTCTGATTAACTATGTGATAAAATAGATGTGACACAGTTTTCACGTTATCTAATAATCTTTAACTTTATTGTTAGATACACATTATTTCTTTTGAAATTAGTATAAAGCATGGAAATCTTTTCTCGTTTAATTTTATTACTGACAAAACTGTACAACTAAAATTAGTTCCATTTTAAAGAATTAAAATTATTCAAACAACATTATACAAAAATGCACAAACAAAAACACATCAAAATATTGGCGCCCAAATGGGACCGTTTCAACTTGTTAACTCGAGGCTCCAAAAACAGACCAATACCTACAAGAACTCAAGAATTAAACAGTTCCCTAAGTTACGGAACAGAGAGCCAAATAAATTTTATTTTATTTCCCTTCCCCCGTCGGAAAAGTATTTGATTCACTCCGCCCCGTGCTATTAGAATGATCCCGAGTTTTTTTTTCATTGTTTCGCTTTTTTTTCAAGCCAAAAGCTATAAATTTTACAAGTACACTTCAAGAAGGTATATAGCTGAGTTATTTACTGATTTCATTCGGAGGTCGCGTGATAATATTTTTATTTAAGTAAATTGATGGAGATTTTTTTGTTGGTAGCGGTTTTTCGCTTAGTTAAATGACGGTAGTTGTGAAGTATTTCAATAAGGAAGCTTGTTTGATTTGAAATTTCTAGTAATTTTAGCTGAAGGCTTAGATAGTTTTTGGTCGGAAAAAGTTATTATTCTTTTCTTAATATAACAAAGCATATAATTAGTAAAATGTACCTCTTTGTCTCTAATTATGTATGTTTTAATGACAATGTAACTACATATATTATTTATATCATAGATTTTCCTCATGCCCTAGCCGCCGTAGTAGGAAATACACCTGGCGTCGGAGATCGAGTACCTATTGATCTTCGGCCACCGTAAGCACGGATTCGCGAACAACGAGCAAAGGTAGCTCGCCACCTAACCAGAACCAAAACAGAGCGTACGGCGCGAAGCTTTTTACGTTAGCCTCAAAAAACCATAAAACCACCATAGATGAGGCCCAACAGGTAAAAAGGCAAGCGCAGTATGGTAACGCCTCTTCGTCCTGGAACAATCAGAAACGGGTTTTAGTTAGTTAGAAATGCTCCCTTGCCTCACCCTGGGCGAAAGAAAAAATTTGATGATTTTCACCACTGAAAAAAGTCATTATCATTATTATTATTATTTCATGTTATAAGTGATGATTTTTCAAGTTATAAATAAGTTGATTTTTTTTATGTAATAGGTCGGCAAACGAGCAGACGGATTACCTGATGGTAAGCAATCAGCGCCGCCCATGGACACTCGCAACGGAGGAGTTACGAGTGCGTTGCCGACCTTTAAGGGATTACGGATTTGGAGATTTAGGAGGGATTGGGGAAGGGGAAGGATTGGGCCTCCGGTAACCTCACTCACACGGCGAAACACAACGCAGTGGTTATTTCACGCCGGTTTTCTGTGAGGCCGTGGTATCACTCCGGTCGAGCCGACCCATTCGTGCCGAAGCATGGCTCTCTCACACTTGATTCTTTCTAAAGTTTTACACACATCATTAACATACAGTGTAGATAGATAGATAGATCATTTTATTTGTCATAAAATGAGTTACATGCAGATGGAACAAAATAATGTAACATAGTCAGGGAACCTAGATATACTTACATATATAAAATATTTTCTCAGTGCACTTATGTTGAAACAGACTTATTTAAAAAGAAACTTGATTTATAAAACTTCTTATGGATTTGTCCAGAGAAATTTCATAGGTCTAACGTGACCAAAAATACAATTTAAAAAAGTGTGACATCAAAAGCTATCAACCTTAAACACACTGGTAAACCTCGTTTATTTTTTCCAACTTAGTTTCTTTACCCTCGAAACGGCCGGGTTGGAAATTATTACAGATAACTTTAACCCTGCTACCACGAAGGACTCCCAGACCTGCTGTTGAGTGAAACTTCTTAACCCTCACACTCTCATATTCGTCAATGGACTTTTCATAAATATGCAACACTTCACGTTTTTTTGTGTAGTGTTGCCAACAGAAAATAAAATCTAATTTGTAAGTTTTGTAAGATTTTTGTATAAAATGAATCAATTGGAATTAATTCGTTATATGTACAGGTACAGGTAAGTAATACTTTTATCTTCTATTAAGTATTATTCTTTTAAGGTTTTCGATTTAATGACAATAAATAAATGTATCCACCTGCAGCAAACATGTGTACTATCAATATTAAGTACACTACTTTATCTTTAAGTAACAAAATAACTAAATAATATAGTAAGCATTGTGGGAGAGCCAAGCTTCGGCACGAATGGGTCGGCGCGACCGGAGTCACCAGGACACAGGAGGCGACGGAGATACCACGGCCGCACAGAAAATTGGCGTTAAACAGCCACACCGGAGGCCCAATACATGGATGGCACACGTAAACTTTATTTTTTTATGCTTTGGCACGAATATGGAAGGATCTATCGCTTTACAGAAAACCGTGATATCACGTAATTCTCAAATTCCCAATAACTCTCAAAAGGTGATCCGTCAGATCGTTTGCCAATTTACACCTTGAAAAAATTCTATTAATATTGTGATCATCATCACCACCACAGATCATCTTGTGACTGCTTAACTATGAATTTCTTCCATGAGATTGTTTTATTTTTTATCATAATCGATACACTAGTGAGGCAGTACGAAAATAATAAGAGAGTTTCTAAACGAAAAATTCTAAATTCGAAATTTAAAAACCAACGAATTCTGGCAACACAGCCAGGTCCGCCCCCACGGTTGTACCTAAATAATACATTCAATTTGCAAGGGCTGCCCATCAAGAGCTATGCTCGTGATAACCTCGCGTTGGACGGCGTTACAAGTAATGGTGTTATTTAGAGAGTAGCAATATGCTAAGATGGTAGGCTGCCGCATTAACTAGTCAAGAGATGGTTGTTTCGCGCGTACAGGAGCGGTGGAGCTCTGTTTGGGAGTTTACTTGTAGAGTTTTTTGAGGCGAGTGTGTTTTTTTATTGGTAACTGCAGGTATACTGATAGTAAGCAATCGGTTCCGGACATGTCCTTGGGTCAATATAAGTGCATTGCCAGTGTGTTTCTTAGGATTTTTTTCTGATTAGTAGTTGGTTTGTAAAATGCGTTGTTTTTGTATTGGGTTTGCCTGAAGACAATTAAAATGGACAGTAAATCGTAGGAATTTCACATATAGAATTCAGTTTTTTTTTTGTAAATAGTTAAAATGTTAAACGTCATTGTATTAAAATATCAGTTGAATTTGCAATTAGATGTTGGTGCATATTTAAAGAGAACATTTTTATCTATATTATTACGTATTGACACAAGCGTCATATTAATTTTGAGTCTAACCTCTAGTTATACCTATCTAAATTCTTTCCACAGAGTGTCCAGAATTCTTTAATTCAACATCTCCATAGTTTTCGAAGAGCAAATTTTTATGACAGCAAAGCGGCTCTATTCTCCCCTCTAGTGGTCTTTTACAATTCCGTACCGCCTCGGCTGGCTGTTAAAAACGCAATGAATAATTATTTCAGGAACCTACCCCCACCTTTTCAGCTCGATTTTAAATTTCATTGCTTCAGTTTGAAGACTCAGATCATTTTGATTGACAAGGCGCAATTTTTTTAGGGTAAAAAGCATTGCTTAGCATTTTTTCTTTCTTGGAAAGGGTTTGTAGTAATTTTGTGAATAAGAGTTTTGCTTCAAAAGGTGGTGAACTCTTTTCATTACTGTGTCTATTTTAAATCAGATCCTATTCTAAATAATATATAATACTTTTAGGTTAAACAGGTCTGTGATCAATATTTTTTTGTTTTGATTTGTTTGATCGAATTATTTTTTTATTTATATCGATTGCTTTAGCTATTTTTAAGAGTACCTTTGCAAAATAACCCAAAAATCTCCATATAATTAACACAACTTCTTTATAATTATTATATCATATAAGCTATCACATTATAACTAGCACATCATAACAAAAACTATTTTTCTTTCAAATACATATAATCAACGCTTACTATAATTTTCACTCTAAAATATGGAGCAAAACATTACCCAAGCTACAGCCATCCGCCAAAAGATGGCGTTAGTACCGACGCGACATAAATCTACAAGTTTTGCCATCTTGAGACATAAATCAGACTGATGTATTAGTGTTGCAGAATTAAAAATATTAATGTTGATCACGATTTACGATCCTTGATTAAATCGAGGTTCGGTTATTATTTAAATTAAAAACCTAAGTATAAATAGATGATACTTAATCAGCTTCTTTATTTGTTTTTTCTAATTTATTAATAGTTACTAAGTAATTTTAGTTTTAAGTGTGAGAGAGCTATGTTTGATGCCTTCATGAATGCTATGCTTCATGATGGATTCACTAAATGCCGGCGGGAAATGACACCATCTGTGTAGTGAGTAAAGTTAGTACCTATCGGAGGCTCATAGGTACCCTTCTCCCAAACCTAAACCCCAAATCCTCAAATCTCTGACCCCAAAGAGGCAGGCCACGTACTTATATCTTCTTTGATGTTACGATCGGTTATGGACCACGCTGATTGCTGGACAAATATGAAATAACATAAAACAAATATTGACGAAATTAGCAGTAAGGAAATTCTTTAGACGTGCTTACTTCTATAGCAAAAGCAAGAGAAACATTACATCTGTAGATACTTATTGTAATTTTTTTAAAACATTTTTTTTATTAGATATTTTGAATACATTTCATTGAATTAGTAAGTAAGTATAAGATTGCCTTGTAGGGTTTTGAGCATTCTTTTCTTGGACAAAATGTTGACAGCTGTATTCTTAAATGATTTCCAGACGATATTGGCAGATGCATCGCAGTGGCTTGTTACCTCCACGCCTATCAAGCTTGCCATTTACACAATAAACAGTGCGAAAACATAGTAACAATACAAAATAAATTATCACTATATATCACTCAAAATCAACACGCGTTTTTAAATCTCATGTTACTGACAAACCCTCTAAACCGGGCATTAAAGGAAACGACCAATAAATCAACACCACGTCGTAGTAGACAAATAAAACATGAATGAAACAAAAAAACTATATTTATATACACATTCATATATGTGTACAAAATTCGCAAAAAGAATTACAAGCAATAACATGCAGTAGTGTTAATATTGGGCGCGTAAGAAGGCGTTTTGGTAAGGAAATTTGCATCTTATGTTGTCGTGTTAAGGTCCATGTTGATGGCAAGCGACAGCGTGGTAGTGATTTAGTCCCTATCGGCCGTCAACCTGATTAATGTCGCTAGTAAATCAGCGGATTACGACAATGCGAGAAATGACGAGTCGCGGCCGGATCGCAAGCGATACTGGGGTGTGGTGCAAGGGATACACTTTAAGTGGGAATTGCTGATATAGAATTGCGAATGATGCCGTAGTATTTAGGCGTCAATAACAGTTACATTAAGAAAATAAACCATTATAGTAGTTTGAAAAACCTACCTTAATAAGTGCAAAAGGTATAATAGAAATAAAGATAGAAAAACACTAGACAGACTATTATTGAGATAAGGACTTAAAATTAAATAATTTATAACTTAATCATAATTTAAATAATAATGACAGTCAATGTCAAAAGCTCAACTATGTGTATGTGTCAATCTGTTTTCTACTTAAGCTATTGGCTCGTTCCAAAGTGCTTTATTATTTCTTCCTTCTTATTTTTCAAGCTCGCTGTCGCCTGTAACTTGCGCCAATAAGTCACTCGCATCGAATTATTGAGTAAACACGTACGTAATCGCGCGATCGTTTCATTTAGAACGAATGTAAGGGCATCGGGAGATATATAGCTCTGTACATTTTCTAATACAATACTGACAATTTGTATAGTCACACAAAAAGATCATAATTTTACACGCAATCTATTTAAAGCCTTTACAATTGAAATCTTAGTTTCGCCTCGTTAATTACCATGTATTTATAGTGAGAATTCTAAATAAAATAAAGAAGCTAAGCAAACATTTTCCCACAAATCTAACTGAATAAATATTTATTTTTCAAAACTACAAGTAAAAGTTAAAAGCATGCAAGTACCAAAAAATTATTAAACAAAAATAAGTTCTATAACATTTTTCAAGTTGATTTATACGAATATTTAATGAAAACTATAGATTATACACAGCAGTTGTTAATTTATTACAAAACAGGTAAGAGGAAAATTTATAGGACAAATCCAATTCAATGGACTTTTTGCAAAAAAAGTTTAATCTGAGATTTTGATTAAATGGATTCACATGACTTTTTTATGGGATTGGTCAGCAAAAGAACAGACGTGTCACCTAATCGTCAATAGAAACTAACCTTGACAAAAGGAATTAGAAACACGTTGCCGGCCTTTGTAAGATGTTTGAGATACGTGGATAAGGGGATGGTGGAGGGATGGGTCGGTCCTCTGGTCACCGATACACTGAAACACAACGCAATCATTGTTTTGCATTCTGTGATACCGTCGTAAGGATTACTTTGTCACAGTCAGAAAATTTTAAATGTTAATTTAATAAACTTTGACACCAATAGGCTAAAACTAGAATTAATTTATATTTCTTTATGTCGAGGTTTTTATAAAAAAAGTCTCCATTGATATCTCCGAATAAAATTGTAATAATACATATCATGAATCGAAAGCGATAATTCACTTAAAAAGTTCTGCGTTTCCTGAGAACGCGTGACAATAAGCACTTACATCGAAAACCACATTTCCACATTAATCCCCACAACAAAACATCGCTCCAATCAATCACTCATAATTGCACACAATATATAGAAAACTAAAATAAACTCAAAAATATAAAAAAGCGACCCAGACGTTCACAAAATCGCGTGTGTGTGCGCAACTACGTCACACTGTAACTGACAAATTGATTTATGTCGTCGAGGGGAGCGACGAACCTAGCAAGTTTGTGCTAAGTCCGACTCGAAACGATTGCTGCTACACGTTTTATATTTTTAACTTTTTTGCAATTTGATTTTGATGTATAGACCAACATATTGCTTTGCACATGGTCTATACCAAATTCATTATTAATTAGAACTTTAAAACATGTATATTTTACCCAAGTACCCTGCTTAGATCATAATGTCACCTTTATATTTGTTTCTGATAAACTCACGTGGCACATCGTTCATACGAATTACGTTCTTCTATATTCAAAATAGTTTTTAGCAGCATTTTAGATTGTGAAACTGTCCCTTACATTAACTTAAAACTTGAAATTAGGTTGATGTTTGGTAATACCGAATGATATAACCTGGGTGTCTTCAAGGCCCGAGTGAATAGGTTGCTTATGGGTAAGCGAGCATCATCGTAAGCTATCACAAAACAAGTCGCATGCCAAATAAAATAATGTGAAACTCCTTAACAATAATTTAATTATGGGTTAATCAAAATATTTACTGTAGAAAATTATTGGGTACCTATCTATTTAATTTTAGCAAGTAATGCTTGTCGTGGTACGTGCGAGATTTAAGCGCCCGCTTATCCATGCATGAGAGAGTGGGATCCAAACCTATCATATACCAATATGAGTGTAGTCAAGTTTTAATGTACTTTCTATGATCAATGACATACGGTAAAGGAAAACATGAACAAAATACTTATGGCGACTAGTGCAATGATTTCTTGTCCAGGCGGGTATAAGAACAGGCTTTATACATACTGATAGGTGACATTTATAGAGTGTTACGTATATGTAGGTGGATCACAAAATCCAAAACAGGGTTATTTACTCAAAATCAAATGTAATATATATCTCTCGCCATGTGTGTAAGAGATAAAAATATGTAATAAAATTTCTGATCAACATACTTGCATATTCAATACCAATGTTCTTGTCAAATAAATATTAGTTTTATTAGTTTTTAATCTGGCCGTGACGGACGGACGGACGGACGGATAAACCTTATCTACTAATACTATATGTACCAAATCGTTGGTTAATTGGATACATTGTATTTTTTATATTTTTATTTGAAATCAATTGACACCTAAAGTTTTATAGTATTTCTAACTATAAAACTGTGGGACATTAAAATGTTAGATTTAGTGGAAACCGACCAATCGTGTTCAGCTTGGTTTATGAGTTTTGACCGAAGCACTTACGTCACCAATCCCGACTGTCGTGTGTCGTAAAATAGATAAATAACGATTTTCGACTTTTTATACATTTCGATAAGATATATATTTTTTTGGTAGATACTATTATTATGTCTTTATCGTTCGGTTTGAGGTTACAAATCCAGAGTGAATGGAGATGCTGTTTGACAGTTAAGATTTTTATATTTATTTCCCTTTTTGTTTAATTAAAACAAATTGTTTAAGGTCGTTAAATTTTATCTGTCTTTTGAAGCTGAGGTGAAGCGATTTTACCTTTTTATGAAAGAGAAAATTATCATATGACTTCTTTCCCTAGGTGGGGCGAGAGAGAGAGTGTCAGACTCTTATAATGAAAGACCACCTGTGCCTTCTCCTGCTCCAAGCCACGATACATTGGCCCCTCGGCTGAAGTGGTAATACCTAAGTGCTGAACGATGAACGTAAACGTCCTGACTTTGATATGAAGCTTTCCCTATTATAGCATCAAACAGGCAAATTATGTATATTGTTTTTGTTATACATGAATCAAAATTTGATTTTTATAAAACTAAATCGCTAACATGTTTTTGCTACGCTTCATCGTCTCGATAGTAATGACTATATGTACTTTGAAGAATTTCAAAAAAGGTTTTATACTTGAATCTTTTTTTAAACAAGCAACAAATTTAATGGCTTTTGCTTTCAACCGTCTTTATTTCCAATTCTAAATTCAAATTTGTTTTATGTACAATTTTCAAATCATTGTTCTGTTTGATTACATACGTTGGGTGGTATGTGAACAAAACAAATTTAATATGTACGACGCGTTGGTATAATAAGCCATCTTTTACCATTTTCAAAAGCAAAATGCCAGCTCATAATATCAGGCACAGCCATCTAACTTAACACAACATATTATATTGAAGTACAATGTCATAAAATGGTCCAAATTACGTGAGCCCGATATCCAAAAACAATGTCCCGATCAACGTTAAACTACACAACATTTTCAACCTTATTTAAAATGTCGTAAAGTAACTTTTATGTTTTGCAACTAACGAATGCAACTACGCTACTGAATAAGTTTTTTTCAATTATAAAAGTCTTAATTTGTTGGGTGGGTTACAGGCGATTTTAAGGCTTTGCTGTTTGATTATAAGGTCGAATTTCCTATGTATTTAATAAAGATATATGACCAACCAAAATCAAAAAGGTTATCCACGAAAATGTTAATATAATAGTTGCTTCAGTACTACGGGTTTTGTTGGCGTGAAGGCATAAATCAATTTTATGGCCTCATCTAAATCAAACGCGTTTTAATGGGCGTCCCCCGTCATATCATAGCGTAGTATGATAATTTACTGCTACTATGTGACGAATGTTAGAAATAAAGGGCCCTTCGACCGCTCTACCCCCCTTCCCCTCGCCCCCCTTCGTCGTAGGGATTAGTTTTATGCCCTAAACCGTTGTCGTAAATATGTCAGGCGTATCTCGGGCCTTCGGGAGCAGTGCTGTGCGAGATAATTTTTGAATTTACTTATTATTAGTTTGGGAAAGGTGGTTAGGTTCATTCAAGTGTGTTGTGGAGGTGTGTGTGTGTGTGTGTGTGTGTAAATATTCGTTCGATTAACATAAAACTTCATTTTTTGTTTATCGGGTCTTTCTTTAATAGTCAATAATTTTATGGGCTAAAGAATATTTAAATAGCCTGAAGAATACCAAAGCAAGACTTGAGTCAAAAACCACAACATTAGAACCATTTAACTGCATATCTCTGCAGCCTATCACTCTATTCTTGTTTCTTTCATTCTTGTTCTTTCTCTTTTTTATTATACATATATTTAACACCAGCTTGTGCCCGCGACTCTGTTCGCGTAGGATAGTGACATCCTGCAGATTTTCGGTACAAAAACTATCCTATGTCCTTTCTCGAGTTACAAACTATGTCTGTACCAAATTTCACAGAAATCGGTTCATTTGTTTAGGCGTGAAGAAAAGGCAGACAGAGTTACTTTCGCATTTTATAATATTAGAATAGATAAGAAAATAAAACTACACGCCTAAGTGCCAGAACCACGCGCTCTTGTGTGCCAGAAACACAGCGTTGTATTTCGCCGTGTGAGTGAGGTTACCGGAGGCCCAATCCTTCCCCTACCCCAATCCCTCCTCAATCCCTAAATCTCCAAATCCCTAATCCCTAAAAGGTCGGCAACGCACTCGTAACTCCTCCGTTGTGGGTGTCCATGGGCGGGCTGATTGCATACCATTAGGTAATCCGAACGCTCGTTTGCCGACCTATTATATAAAAAAAAACTTTTTCTCTTCAAATCATAAAAACAAAATACGATCGTTATTCTATAAAGACAAAACTTGGTAACACAATTATAAATGACTCGTTTTAAATCATTCACACAATAACGGAAGGCATTCTAAGTTACAACTTAACATACTTAAGTCATGCTTAATGTTTTGAGAAGATAGTAAGTAACGTTTGTATTCTAAGTTAGAGTAAGTATAGTATGTATATAGGTTAGTCGGCCTGCATTCTAAGTTGATGAGACAATTTTAATGCTTAATTGTGACTTTTTGATGAAGTATTGGACTAGTTGATTCTATTAAAAATAACTAATGTGGGACATGTTAAATTTATTGAAAACAGCAACTTACGTGATTTCCCGGAAAAGCTCTACTAGTTTCAAATCAAAACGGGATTCTTATTAATGATAGTCGAGTGTGTGATGTGACCGAGTTCAAAAGCATGTGCGTCGCTATTTTTCAGCGCACAACACACACGCGTATATCTGAGTTAATTCACGTAAGTCGTTATCACTCCAAAGTACAAAACAAAGTCGCTTACTCTCTCAAATTCAATTTTAATAAATTTCAACATTATATTCTTGCAGAAGGTAAGTGTGGGAGAGCCATGCTTCGGCACGAATGGATCGGCTCGACCGGAGTGATACCACGGCCTCACAGATAACCGGCGTGAAACCACAACAGCGTTGTATTTCGCCGTGTGAGTGAGGTTACCGGAAGCCCAATCCTTCCCCACCCCCAATCCCTCCTCAATTCCTAAATCTCCAAATCCCTAATCCCTGAAAGGTCGGCAACGCACTCGTAACTCCTTCGTTGCGGGTGTGGGTGTCCATGGGCGGCGCTGATTACTTACCATCAGGTAATCCGTCTGATCGTTTACCGATCTATTACATAAAAAAGAAGGCAACATACGCCAATACCTTCTTCAAACCGTAGTATTTTGTTACAAACAAAACATTTAAAAAACTGCGTTGATTCTAACAGTGACTTTGTGAACCGTCGATTACGTCCACTACTAACGAAGCAGTAAACCAAATCTAATCCTTCATAAAAATAATTTCCCATAAGCCGCCATGTTATATGAGCTGTCATTGTCGCTACCCACAACCAACATACCACACCATGATAAAGACATGAGAAATTATGTATGGAGCTATAAAATTCTTTGATTTGACGAAAATATAGTCTTCGGTACGCCATCGTGCGCCAGACTACAATAGCGGTCAGGTGAAGAATTTGTTTGTTTAACGGAGTTCCGTACGTTGTTTGTACTGTAAATCAAGGATGTAAGGTTCATAGTTGTATAACAAGTGCAATATTTTTAATATGGAGTAAATAATAATTTGAATGGAGTGACTGTCTTATAGATATCATATTTTTTATGTGATAGGACGGCAAACGAGCATACGGATTAACTGATGGTAAGCAATTTGCGCCTATGGACACCCGCAACAACGAAGAAAATACGAGTGTGTTGCTGACATTGTGGGGATTAGGGATTTGGAGATTAGGGATTTGGAAATTTTGAGATTGAATATAGCAGCTTCATTAAATCCTGGATTTGGATTTGGAGATTTATTTTGATTTTAAACTGGTGTTAGATTAACATCGTATAAACTTTAGCGAATATCATCACATTTGTTACATGGTTTTTCAGGTGTTTCCAGTCAAATGATGAACTGTGGTCCAAGAGCAGTAGGAATAGGATGGTTTTTAGTCAGTCAGTAAGTCAAATTCTCCCCCCGTCCAGAGCAGAGAAAGTCTTTAAAACTTTCTGCAGTGAAACAATAGACTGCACGGTTGGTGCGGTGGCTGGCCAACTGGCTGCCGAGCGACGTGACGCGGGTCCAATCCCCTCACGGAACAACATTTTGTGTGATCCACAAATTGTTGTTTCGGGTCTGATTGTCATGTTTTGTATGTGAAATTGTATGTTTGTAAACGCACCCACGACACAGGACAAAATCCTAGTGTGGGGCAAAAAAAAACAATGTAGTTTCATTTTTATCATTAGACTTAGTCCTTGGTTCTTACAAGAATTTTATTAACTGAAAGTCTCAATCAGAAATACCCAGACCCTTCTGTTCTGCAGTGGTATTTCTCACTAAACTTAAGAAAATTTTACAATTCCAGGTCCAATAAATCAAGGTGTGTCGATAAAATGTTTATGCACCTGTCTGTCTGTCTATACATAAGGCTTTTAAAGTACGATAACCTCAAAGTGTGGGTTATCAGAATGATACTCGATGCTTAGTAGCCTGCTAAACACTGGAAATACTTGAATTATTATCTATTAATTTTTGTGATTTATCTCTATTATTAATTTATTAGCAAAAATTTACCACAGATGTACTTACATAAGTTTGTTTGATTGCGATATACTCCAAAACTGCTTAACAGAATTTGATAGTTTTCCTCACTGCTGTTTCGATATCAAAATGGGTTTATGTTATGTTATTTATATAGTGATGTAACTCAATAACTAAGTTCTGGGACTAATCAAAAATAACTCTTACTTACCACTTCAATCACCGCGTACATAGATGACCTACTAGAACTAAGCCATTTTTTAAATTAACAATCTTTTGCAAGTCAGCTTAAGGTAATTCATTCATTCCAAATATTTTGAATTCACTATTTTAAAATTATCCATGCCATCCATCAAACCATATTGTAGAAAAAGCTTCCAAAATCCACCACCCCATTTCTATACTAGTCCACCAAAACCAATTCACAACACAGAACCCCAAAAAACAATGACCTCATTCGCTTAACGTGTAGGCAAAATATATAAGCAACATGAAATTTATGTTGGACATAAATTTCATTAATTACCTACAGCGATGATTAATGACCATAACTATGGTATATTTAACGAAAATAATCATTATTATTGAATAACAACATATCGTTCAAATGGATACATTGATAGTTTCAATTGATTAAATTGTGAGAATTGACTTCGTTTTGTGACAGTCATTATTTTTGGGATGAAATGTGACTTTTGAGTTTTCGGGGTTTTTGATTACATATATTTTAATTGGGTTATTTTAGTCCTGCTACTGCAAGACTGAAATATTTGCATCTATAGAAAAATATTATGATTAAAATGATTATGTACCGTTATTGTTTGTATATAGCCATACTTTTCTATTTGAAAAACGAATCTGCGTCAACATTATTATATTTATGTCATTGTTTTATTCAAAATGATTTTATTGACCCTTTCTATTTAATTTATGTCATAAGTCACTAAACGAGCAGACGCGTTACCTGATGGTAAGCAATCAGCGTCGCCCATGGACACTCTTAGTACCAATGGAATTACTACAAGTGCGTTGCCGGCCTCTTGTGGGTTATTAGGGATTTGAGGATAAGGGATTTGAGGGTTGAGAAAGGGCGGAGGTAGAAATGAGCCTTCGGTAACCTCACTCACACGGCGAAATATAACGTAAGTATTGCTTCACGCCGGTTTTCTGTGAGGCCATGGTATCACGCCGGTCGAGCCGGCCCATTCGTGCCCTAAGCTCTCCCACACTTAAACCGTTCCTTATATTATTATAACAATAGGCAATATTAATGTATTAATATGATACTTGTTTAAACAACAATAGAAGAAATACTATCAACCAAAAATTCAGCAACATCAATTCCTCTCCAACTAAAAGCATGACCAATTAAAGTGAGCACAAACTGGAATTCAAAGTGACACTGACCATTTGATGTCCGCAGCTCATAGATCAGGATCTGTCTGTCCGTCTGTCCGCCAGACAGAAATAAATAATGACAGCGTCGAACTGTGGGACTGTGGGATACTGTGCCACGAGAGAGTGACTCAATGTTCGTGTGCTTTGAATGAATAGAAACTGTGTGTACCATCAAAATCTTTAGAAAATTCGTTGGTTTTCATTGTGAAAATATGAGATCGGTTTCTCTTCCTTAACAAAGTCAGTTTAACTCCAAAAATTCTTCTGTTAGTACTTGTTTTAAACAAAGCACGGTTGCACCTTATTTTTTGTTAGCAAAATACCAAATGTTACTAAATGTTAATAAATCTTGGATTAAGTATATTGAAAATTTGGCTTTAGAAAGTATGTGTCACATACTTTAAGGACTCCTACAATTTAAAAAGAATCTACACGTCCGACTTCATGCATGAGGTTGCGGGTTTGAAACCTGGCGAAAACCGATGTGACTTTTTCCGAGTTATATTTTATGAATATTTATACTATGCAGACAAACGGTGATAGAAAACATTGCGAGGAAACCTTATTTTTTGTTTTTTTTTTTTTTTGTCAGGGAAAAATCATCCAATGACTTCTCCCGCCCACGGTAAGGCGAGAGAGATTGCCAGACTCTTACTGACTAAAATTACCCCCGTTCCTTCTCCTGCTCTGGGCCCAGGTTGCGGTGCCTCATTGTGCTTACCCCGCAACCTGTACCCACATCGCGAGGAAACCTGGACTTATAATTTCTAATTATAAGTTTGAAACAACCGCCTAGAGCAAGCGTGGTGATTAATTTTCATTGTGAAAAGAGGTCTTTGCTCAGCAGTGGACACTTACATACTCGTATATGTAAGTATGACAGAGTTATTCAACATTCGTCAATTGAAAATAGTTATGTATACCACAGCAGAGTTCTACTATCCCAGTTGGTAAGTATGGACTGACAACTCTGACCAACAGCTGTTCTAAACCAAGATATATATTCAACATTAGAAAGCAAGTACGTATCACATTAGATCAAAGAGATTATAATGTTGTCCCCCTCTCTTCGACTTTTACGATCACCAATAAACATCCCACATTATTTTGATTACACACTAAATTTTTACAGGGAGAATAACGTTCGGGAGATTTTTTGGAAACATTTTAAAGCCCTTTTTTAATGAGATGTACAACTTAACAGTTTATGGGGTACGGGTGCTATAATAAAACACGCGAAACATTCAAATAATTACATTACGACTTTGTCGGGAGAAAGAAAGTCATAAAACGACTTCAATTTTTACGACTTTTTTTTACCGATTGAAGGTATAACATGCGTAGATTGTGTTCTCATGATTCGATATGTATGTATGTGTTCTTGATTTCTCATGTACTTCCAGTTTTGTATGCACGATCAGATTAAGATTTTACAGCTGATGATTAGCATCACTGGCAATTAAATCAGATCTACAATTGAAACACCGACTTTAAACATTTTAACATAAGTTATTTTTAAAATTAGTTGAAAATAAAAAAAATGGATCAATTTTATATTCCTAATATCCAACATTAGCAGATATTAGTCGCAAAGATAAGAGTTATTTAAAAGTCTAATCATATAGGGTACAATAATTAAAACTGGAGAAAAGGTTTTGCAAAAACCAATTCTCATGGTGTTGTGTTTCATGTTAAAACTACTACATGGATTTTGATAAAAATTGGCAAAGAGGTGGTATGGCAGGCAAAGTTATTAAAAGAAGCTCGTAATTAGAATTCAGCCATCATTCTAACTAGTACTAATTTGCAGAAACAAGACCCAAGAAGCGAAACCATTTGGAATAAATAGTGAGAATATGAATTCAAAAAATCAAAACGTAGCATAAATAAAAGCAGTAGCATAAAGCGGTCCATGAATAACTCATATGATTGTTTCATTTCATTTTATTACGCTGTGTGCCCGTCACACAGAATTTTGTATAATACACGAATATGCAAGCTATAAAAACGTTGTTTTTATAGGTTTAATAACTTTACTGTATGTTGCAGTGAAATGGCTAAATTTTAACCTTTGAGCGATCGCAGCGCTCTCTATGAATTTATGATGATAGTTGAAGAGTTTTAATGTGAGCAATAATTATGCGTTATAAAAAGCCTTAATGTGTACAGGGGCTTAATGAGGATGGGGACATGCACTTTTTATAGTTATTAAATACTGTCTGATGGGCTCATTATGAGGCCATTATAATTATTAGTGCACTCTTTCTGTTTAGAGCCGTTATAGCCCAGAGGTTAAGGCGCCAATTTTTCATGTATAAAGGTGCAGATCCGAAGCCTAGCATCCGATCCGAAGCCGTCTTGAGCTAGCGTTGTGGTAACATAGTTCTTAAACATTCTTCGTGCCAGAAAAGGTCTTTACTCAACAGTGGACCCCCACATATCGATGATGATTCTATAGTATAACCTTGACAGGGGTGACGATTTAAATGTACTAAAATCTTTCGGAAACAAGCCCTACAAAGAAAACTTTAATCTTTATTGTTTTACCCTATAAGTTCCCACTGCTGAGATAAGGACTCTTCTCACTTGAAGTAGGTTTGTGCATTTAGCACCACGCTTGATTAAGGCGTATGGCGAAATGGCGATTTCAAACTTATAATTAGAAATTATAAGTCCGGGTTTCCTTACGATGTGCGATTTTTTTTTACCGTAGGTGTCTATATGGACTTAGAAGGTACATAATATGACTCAGAGAATGTCACATCGGTACTTGCAGTGTTTGAAACCCTCGTCATGCATGAGAAGCGGGCGCCTTAATCTTTGGGCCACCGCGACGTTTCCAATTTTCCATTCATGCATATCCCCTGTTATATCGCAATGGTTAATGAGTATTACAACATAAAACCAGTTAAAAAAAAACTAGAGTTTTTCCAACGTTATTGCGGAACGTTGACGTGACAAATGCCGACGTTGACGTTGCAACGCTGTCGTTCCAGTCGCTCCACGATTCGACCCTCGGGCGGGGTGAAAAATGGCGCGTGTAATGCGGCCTTTATTGCTAAATTAATATCATTCACGGGACTGATTTTTGATTGGTTATTGAAATTTTTTTGATCCTTTTAGCCATTTCATTGAATTCAGCGTCATTTTGTTTTACTTTTTTGACGCGTTATTATGCGATACGCTAGTAAACGGGGGCAGATGGATTATCTGGTGGCAAGCAATCGACACTATGGACATAAACAACACTAGAAAAATTGCAAGTGCATTGCCGGCGTTATGAAGATAGGCTGATTTGGGGAGTCAAGGATTGAAGAGGGCTTTTTTGGCGCATACTTTGATTTGGTCAAGGATCAAGGAGGAGGAAGGTTCTAGGAGTTTTAATTGCAAAGTATTTTTGATTAGCGATACAAAAATTGATGAGTTATGATAATCGACACGAATATACTCATAATAATATTTGGTGTGGCTACTTTACATAATTAAGAATAAACTTTTCTATTACAGATCTTGGGTAACATTATTCGTGATTAACTAACCTAATTGTGTTATACCAAATTTTGACCAGAATATTATACTTTAAACAACTAACTACCAACCGTAAAACGGAGCCAGTAAAATCAACAAACACTTTCATCACACTTCCAAGTAACCTAACATTAGCTGGGACCTACCTAACCCTCAAAAATCACTAAATAACAGCCGCCAGGAGCAGACACATAACTCACCTCCCACCCTACCCGTCATATTTCCATCATATGCGAGCAAAAATACAACTAGATTCATTATCAGCCCGATACATCAACCTCTGTAATGGCCGAGGGGTGAATTGCGAGGAGGGATGGGGGGAGGGGGGAGGTTGATTCATAACCAATAAATCAATGGACTAGGGCGAGGTAATAGTCCAAATATTGTGCGCATACTAGGGTAGGTCGGAAAAATGGTCATCCCTTAAAGAAGGTTGATTTGTGCGCAGTTCTCTGGTTTACGTTTTGTTTACTTCGATGCGTTGGTGCGTTTGGATTTTGTGGGGGAAGTTGGTGAAGTTATGGAGTTATTGTTTTCTGTATCATACAACAGTATATCGAAGATTTTCGTAAGTTTGTTGAAAGTATTGTCAGAAAATGTAAGTTTACAAAACACAATATGCACTAACTGCCACCGACAAATGTTATCTATTTTATTTGAGCCTATAATTACTTCTTGTAACCACATCTGTGGTTTTACTATTCAAATATTTGTGAGTTAGGTTAATACACATGAAATACTTATAAGTTAGTTTTGATCTTCAGATGTGCATACGATATGGGTAAAGGCCTCCTCTTTTTCCTCCCAACCTCGTTTTCTTCTAGCAATTTTTTTCTAACTCAATTTTCAAAAACAAACTAATTTCAATTCTAACCTGTTATAAAACCATTAGGGCTACAATAGCAGCTCACAGCTCACCTCTATCGCATCACTCACTAAGCGTATCGACTCGATCGACAATACTTCACTCGTTCGTTCACGACTCTATCTTTGACAAGTGTCATTCAACCCGCGAACGATTTAATAAAAGATGTCAATTTTGCACTTACTCCACTGTTGGTTTTGAACGTAGTCTTTATGATTTTGAACAAGTTTTCTTTCTGAAAAATGTGTAATGTGTTAAACTTGTTTAGTAAGTGTTGTCTAGTGTTTGGTTTGATCTTTCTTTTCCTTTTTTTTTTTTTTTTTGTAATATTACCTCGTTTTTGTTATCGTGTTCATGCAGAAAATGCTTTTGTAACTTCTCGTTTCGATTCGATTTATCCGTTTTTAATCATTCTGCATAGAACTTTGTTTTTTTTTCAGGAAACGTTACCCCTAGTAGAATTTTCTTTTGTATCGTGGGTACACTTACAAGCATAGGATTTCACACAAACATAACACCCAGATCCAGTTTGTAGATCACACAAATAGTTGTACCGTGCGGGAATCGAACCGAGTTGCGCAGCAGCCAGTTACCCAGTCATCGCGCCAACCGTGCAGTCAAATTTTGTTTCAATTGTAAATTTGACGTTGACGTAGGATAGTCAATCACCTTATTATAACCTCGTTAGTGACCACTGAACCATAAAAACAGAATTAATAAAAAAAACATTAACATAATTATTTGCACAATATTTTATTAATGAAATGCTAAACTTGTAATGTAATGATTTATAAGTCATTAAGATAAGTTATTTTGGATAAATTTGATTTGATTTAGAACCTGGAACCTCGTTAGCCGTGACGATACTATAATTATTTCCTAAATGGAATTAATTTTACATGATACAGCAAAATATATAAAAACTTGTTCTTACTGCTTTTTATATTTCGTAGTGCTACATATTAACGCATTTATACATATTCCCTAGTTCATATATTTGGTGGTTTCCATAATAAAGATCCATATGCTTTTCCTATTTTACGTTTGTGAGGGAGTTTACCAACTAAAAGTCACGTTGTGTCTATAGTTCAAAGCTTACTGTGAGACATCATTTGACTTTGCCAGCAACATGTGTAGGCCTTTTTGAAAGGGGAGAAATACACCAAATGACTTCTCTCGCCCAAGATGAAACTAAAAAGGGTTTTCAGGCTCTTACTGACTAAAAACCATCTCGTTTCTTTTTCTGCTCCAAGGCGAGGCTGGCACATTATTGCGGTATTTTACAGAGGCATGTTTGGTGAAAAGCTTTTGTTAAGCTTTATAAAATATTTTTTATTATATTTTTCAATAACATTTGTTTATCTAGAAGTGACAATGTCTAATCTTTATATGCATTTTTTGAGTTCGTTGCAATGTCTTAATTTTCCGAACTCTTTTTTCGTACGCCATCGAATCATGAACTATCAAAAAAGTATCAAATTCACAGCATCCATACTACACAAATAGACGGTCAAAATATTTTTCATCTTTAAAAAAGATTATCAGTACGAAATATTCCAAGTATTTCTTATTTGTTCGATAGAGGATCCCTCGTCAGCTGTCGACGACTATCAGCGACGCGTGTCACTCAACCGGCGAACGATTGAATAAAATGTCAATTTTATACTTACGCTCTTGTTTTTGTGAAGCGTTTTTACAATAAATTCACTTTTAAAGTTTTGTGTTGAATAGATATGGTGAAGTGCTTAATAGTTTCGTTCTCTATTTAAATATAGGTTGTGTTAATATGTAGATAATGTGTTGTGATAAAGATCAGATAAGATTTGCAATTGTGTCTATGAATGGAATATTTGTAAGTATAATACAGGGAGCACATAGGTTTCTACCTCATGTCTCTTTACAATCCATTAATGACAGCGAATTTTTATTGTCATATTTTTAGAAATGTTAGCTGTGACAAAAGCTGTAATATCATTCATTTTTTAGCAATTTTTTTACACACTAGTACTGTTGGTAAGAAAATTCCAAAACAAAAATTACTATTCTAACTTTTAAACTTTCGCGTTTCATCTTAACAACATTATATTTACGCAACGCTGACTCAGCAAACACTTCCACAATTAGTTCTATTCATAGTTTCCGTGTGTATTTCGTAAAAATCACAAAAAAACATCCTCTGTCTACACCGAAAAAGTATTAATATACCCACAAGAATTCAAATATACGATAAAAGCATCAATAAATATACCAAGTCACTACTGAACCATTTGGAAAGAAAAAAAAAACAACAGATGCTGACAAAAGCAGTCTTTTGTCAGCTCGCGCGAGTGACATTTGTCAATCAACCCTCCCGCCTGTCAACTGTCAATGACAATTAATGGCCTCCCATACAAAGTTTTATGGCTTTTATTACCCGAATTGTATGAAAATGATTAATGTAAATACTAATGCAAATCCACGCGGGCGACGCACGTAGCACTTATTGTATATTTCGTAGTTTTGTATAAAATTGATTTATTGGCATATTTTGCAGTTGCGTCCTTGTGCGCTCTGACTGTGGGCGGTGTTGAATTTTGGGTCACTGTTACAAATTATTTAGAAGAATGTATCAATCATTTATTATATACGTCTACAAAGAGTATTCAAGACGTTTACTTCTCATCAATACTAGTTAGCAGGGAAACTTAAGTATGGGAGAGCCATGCTTCGGCACGAATGGCGAGAAACAACCACAGCGGTGTGTTTTGCCGCGTGAGTGAGATTACCGAAAGCCCAATCCTTCCACTCCCCTAATCCCTAATCTCCAAAAGGTCAGCAACGCACTTGTAACTCCTCTGTTATTGCGGTTGTCCATGGGCGGTGCTGACTGCTTACCATCGGGCAATCTGCCTGTTCGTTTACCGAACTATCACATAAAAAAATAGAAAAAGAAGTTTTAGACAATTGGCATCTCTTGATGTCACTTTGGTATGGTATGGCGATCTGAAATATTGTTTACCTCACTACAATCCTGTTTATATCGATAAAATAATATAGTCTAATATGACACACACTTTTTACCCTGCTACTGTGAGAACGAGACCACCAGACGTGTGTCTTTTACATCAATAAATACCTATCTTAAGTAATGACGACAAATCTCCAATAATTTCCACGTATCTCGTGGAAATTAATTTCTTCTTCTTTTCTTTTCTATTTCTTATTCTTTTAATAAAATTTGAGTTAGTCAAAAATCTAGACATAATTTCAAAATTACCATCTATTTCGTCATCCTAGTTAAAGCATAAGAAAACATAAAAAATAACATTGTAAACAAAAACATTTCAGTTTTGAAATACAGTAAAAGGATCGTGAAAGTTAATATAATCCCGAAGCAAACGTCTTGTGAAAATAATTAATATCGATTCTGAGACACAGCGACTGTTCTGCTTAGTACGGTGTGGTACAAGTGTTCTGAAGATAGCGTTTTATTGCTGAGATGCCTATGCCTTTACTTTGGTCGATCAATATATTTTTTTAAAGCTTTATTAATTTTATATATTTTAAATTATTGTGCCTGTCCTTTGGACAAAACTCAAACCTTAGGTATAAGAAAGGGACTAAAGAGTTCTAACATAACCTATCTTATCATTCTGGTAACAGCACGGTTCTCATCACAATTAATCCCTTCACCATTTAACTAACAGAACGAATGAGAAATTCAGCCCAGTAATCAAACAACGGGTAACTGGTTGATTGTGATATTTGTAAGAGACACACAAAATTCTTGTTCAAATACTCTTTTAGTGAATTCCAACAACTACTTTAAATAAATTTTTTTTTCAAATAAAACAATACTTACACGCTACCTCTCACAACTTACATTTCTCGTCAACGTCACAATTTCATTACCGCCGAGATCCACGTCACGTCACGTCACGTCAAGTCACGTCAGTCGACGTCAGTTGTCACCCGGCCGTCACTTACCTGCCACCGGCGGTTTAGACAGTTCGTTAATTAGACGGTAACTTGACGTGTTACGTGTTTTTAGTTTGGATAATGTAGTTTTCGGGGCTTTAGCCGTTTTGGGAGTAGGTTAGCTTGTGCTTATAATTTATATCTATATTAGAGTTTATTTCGCGAATTTTCGTATATACGTTAATGTTCATGGATTTTTTTATAGATTTAAAGCTTTATTGTTCTGTAATAAGGGTGAAAGAGCGTTTGGAGTAGCGCGGTATTTGTAAATACACAATTGTTTTGAAATATTTGTGAATGTTGTGATGCTTTTTATTTGGTTAAAGACGAAAATAATATGAAAAACTAATTAATGATGAGATGTCAGTTGATACAAGAGAAGTGGTTGAAAGCATCAGATGTCCAGCTGTATAGCACGACGCTCAAGTTGAGGAACGTATTAAATCTCGAATGCACTTTAAGAAAATTTAACAGAAAATTAGACCATAACTTAGAAACCTGAACAAATGTTTTATATTTTATGTTGGTAAGCAATCAGTGCGGGCGGCACTCTCTCTTATTACCAAAGGAGTTACTACAAGTGTGTTGCCGGCCTTATACGGACATTTACGGATAGGACTTTTGAGGATTCAGGATGGGAGCTTCAGGATTCGGTGAAACACAACGAATGTGTTACTTGACGCCGGTTTTCTGTGCATGGCTCTCCTACACTTTTATTGTTATTATTTTCTTATTCATTATAATAATATATCGCAATAAAACTTTGCTCGGCCCAGCAGTGTGATTCTGTAAGACTTCATTCTAAACTTCAAATCTGAATCCGCCGTGAGTAGTAGTACACTAACGCTACACTTGCGAGTTGAACTACATTGACAGCATAATTTTGATAGATAAAGTATGAAATGACGTTAAAAGTGGCATTCTAAAATTAAATTTCCCCGTCACTTCGACGCTCACTTCGCACTCGAACACGATTCAAAATCAAACAAATTTTATAGAATCGACGTGCAGAAACAACTCAAACCGACTCAAAAGCATGTGACCTTTGCCCTGTAATTCATACATAACTGCATAAAATTGAATCTATTCTGCGTTAACAGTTCCATACTTCAATGGCCTTGCAAACATGCAACACAACACGCGTTCGACACGAGTAGGTCTCAAAGTGCGCACATTACAAGTCCCGGTGTATTGTCATGCGCAGGATTCGCCTCAGTCAATTGATCGAGACGATTTATTAGACGCGGCCACCAGCTGGCCAGTGTGTCGTGTTTATTTATTCGTGACTTGATGTTTTTTCTAGACAGGTTTAGATTCTAGACTTTGTGATATAAGAGATGAATCTATAGGCGAATATTATTTTTGTGTAATAAATAATCAGTCTTTACATAAAACGAGTATTTACTCGTATTATTATATTATTGTATTATAAAAAAATATTTAAAAAATATCACACATTAAAGGAGACATACTGATTAATATGAATGTACATTAAGCACAAATTGTAAATTTCTAATCTTCAGCGATTGTCAAATTTACGAAAAATCACACCGACTTTCACTTAAATTGAAATAAATAATTTGATTTTGACTTATCTATTTTAGATTTGTTGATCTATCTTATTAAAGTATCTTCCTCCTGTATCCCTCCTACATACAGTAAAGATAGATTATAAAAGTCAAATCAGAGTTTTATACCTCAGCATCAATTTTTACCACGGTTCAACCAATAAAATAACAATCCTACCTTGAATGACGACATTACAATCAAAACTTCAATCCATTTCCAAACACAAACATCCCCCATGATACAAATATCTCCATCAATACACATGTTCACCCCGACCGCAGCTGTAAGCGATACAAGTTATTAAAATAAAGCGCTTCAGCGCTTCTTTTTTCGCCACAAACTCCCGCAAACACGTCCTCACTATTTTAGATTTCATGATTTATATTTTTTGACTTTCCCTCGATTGGTATCATTGGTGCAGATGTGGCGTTAGGTAAAATATTAGTCTGCGTTCAGTTCCAATGAGTGTTAATACTTTGTTAAAATTTATAATTCTCTTGTCAACATTGAAATAATGGTTAATTTTAAAAAGTAAATTGAAGACTAGCTTAAGGATGCAGTCTGATTCTGTAAGACTTCATTCTAAACTTCGAATCTGAATCCCCTGTAAGTAGTAGTACACTACTAGCGCTACACTTGCAAGTTAAACTAAATTGACCGCAACATTTTGATACGTAAAGTACGAGATGACGTTAAAAGTGGCATTCTATATGTATAATGTAATTTCCCCGTCACTTCAACGCTTAATTCACACTCGAACAAGATTCAAAATCAAACAAATTTTATTAAATTGACGTACTGTACTGCTGGAAAAACAAAAAAAACTAAGTATTAATATGATGTCTCATTTTTATAAACGTTTCTATCATGTGCAATGCAAAGAAATCAATCTAAAAGCAAACACATGCACACAAATAAACCAACAACAAAACATCACTTTCCAACAATAAACATTTGTGAAACCTTTACATAAACATTTATATCCTACACGTACTTACATAACAGATAACTAGACAAAAACCTAAAATGAAAAACAATCCGAGTCCATTTGAAAAATAAATAAAAACCACATCTTCACTCCTACTCTGTGTTCAGTGTTATACGTGGAGGGGGGAGAGGAGGGGGGAGCGCACAGATGCGCCCGCGCAGTCGCCGCTGTGACGAGCCTTGACAGACATAAATCAATTGTCAAAGCATCGGCGGTAATCTTCTGTAATGGCGGTTAGACTAGTGTGGACATGACAACGGGACATTTCAAATTCTTTCATTGTGTTTTTCTTTAAGTTTCTTGGGTAAAAATTAAGTTAATATGGGCTTTGTTTACATCACGTACTTAGAAGTTTTTTAAAAGCCTAATTTATGCGTAGAATTGTTTTTTTTATTTAAGATTCACTAACGATGGAGACCCGAAGACATTGTGCCATTTTCCTTCGCTTTATTGTATTGAGATGTTCTTTTCAGGTGGGTACACAACAAGATTATTATACATAGAAAATATTATTTTATTTGTATACAACTGCAACTTTTTATCAAACATCAATATATTTTACATTGTTCCTAACAGACATCAACATTTATATTAACATAACCACCACTAAAAGTTTCTTAACACTACAGCACAACAATAATAATAATTTTTCGTTCAGACAAAAACACGCAGCAGATCCTCATATTTCGAACGCTATCAAAGGGCAACGAGCACGGCTTAATAAGTCCGAATGGCGGCGGCGACAACAGAAACGTGTTGTATCATGTCCTGCCCGTGGGAGCCATCGATTGTCTCAAGTGCTGTCATCTGCTTGATTGGTTCAGACGACGACGACGATGTTACTCCAGTTCAATATGACTAAATATCCCACATATGTATCTTTTTGTCGTGTAGAATGGTTTATGTACCTAGTTTGTAGTACCTGTTTTATGCTTAGTGGTCCATTTATGTATATGGAAAACTATCTGAGCCGGCAAACGTTGTTTTGCCATATAAATGTGTGGGAGAGCCATGCTTCGGCACGAATGGGTCGGCTCGACCGGAGCGATACCACGGCCTCACAGAAAACCGGGCGTGAAATAACCACAGCGTTGTGTTTCGCCGTGTGAGTGAGGTTATCGAAGGCCCAATTCTTCCCCCCCCCCATCCCTCCTCAATCCCTAATCCCTAAAAGGTCGGCAACGTTATTATTATTCTACTATTTTGAGGTCACAATGAGACTTTTAATGATCATGGTCGAGTGCGACACGTCACCACCACTCGTATGCTACTTATGAATAAGAGACCCGCTGTAACTTGAAATTAGTAGAGCTTTTTTGTAGTTAATTTATTTGAGTGAATCATTATTTTCATTAAATTGTATATGTCTCACGGTAATTATAAGTTATCCTATTAATATGTTGTACGTTAGTTATCAACTTCTAGTAGATATTTTTTTGCATTTGATGAACTTCAGTGATGGAATGGGCAAGTGCAATAATTATGACTCATATGGAATACCCATCATGTGTACCATTGCTTATAGACAAATCTGGGATTGAAAAAACCCAGCGATTGAATTTCGCGGCACATTCTGAGTAAGTAACCTTCTAGTCAGTATATGAATTATCATTGCCAGTTTCTTTTTAAATGATATAGAAGTAACTCTAACTCATATGTAGAAGTAGCTGGTCATTTATGATTAGTAAAATATAGTTCATTTTCATCCAAACTAATATTATAAATGCGAAAGTAACTCTGCCTGTCTGTCTGTCTTTTCTTCACGCCTAAACTACTGAACCGATTTCTGTGTTGGTACAGACATATGTAGCTTGGAACTCGAGAAAGGGCATAGGATAGTTTTTATACCAAAAATATGTAGGAAGTCACTATTCTACGCGTACGGAATCGCGGGCAAAACCTAGTAATTTATAATTAGTAAAACATAGTTAAATTCCCATATATTATAAATATTCGCTCTTTTGTCCCCCATGTCATAATAAAATACTATTCCAAAATTGATAAAACACATTGTGCTTTTAGAACCAAACATAACACTGAAAATGAAGCTAGGCCATTTTCAGTAGTATTGAAAAAAATAGACTATTGCTTTTCTATGTAGGTAATGGTAGGTTAGGTAGTCTTTTAAATTCATAGTCTGTTTCATCCATCAATATACAGTTACTCCTTACTATTTAGCCGGCTATACAATTTCGCTAACTACACTGAACTGCCAAATTACAGGGAATTGTATGTAAAATAGATAACAATAGTGCCGTTAGTGGCCATTAATCTGTTATAATGCAGGTTCTCGATATTAGAAGGTATAATATCTATGAATAAATAGGTTCAGTTTGACTAGATGTTGTGTTATTCCTTTCGAAAAGGTTCTATTTAAAAAAAATATTATACTTTATGGTTTTCAAAAAAGACTTTTAAATAGCTGCTTTCTCTTTTGGGTTTAGACTTGTCACGTATAATAATGAGGAAATTCTAATTAATAGAAAATGACATAGAAATTTTTGTTATGCTTTCACGAAGAAACGTACATGGTATACCATGCGGTTGAAGCCGCGGGCGTGAGATAGTTTAAAATAAAATATATAGTATAATAACATATTGTATTTTATAATCTGAAAATGAAAAGAGGAAAGTTAGCAAGAGGGTGTTTTAAAGCAATAATTATTCCATGTGTATTCTTTATTTTTGGTAATATTCTTCAGCCCACCATAACGACAACAGAATGCAGTAAAATACAAACAGGACGCAGGTAATGTAAAACTTACAGTGGACTCATTAACAAAGCACTTAATCGATTGCTATCATTTAACCTCAATTTGAACCTTATGCCTTGGTGATAAGGGTGAAGGGTTGTTTGGAGCGACCCCTGAAATATGAGTGGTGGCGTCATGGCTACAGTGATTGATGTGTGCTGACTGACGTGTGCACGAAGCGGGGTGTGGTGGCGGGTGGTGCAGGGTATAAGCGGTAGCGGTTTTAATGTACGAAGGAAGGTGACCATCAATATTAAGCCAGTGTCAATTCACTCCTAGTTACGGATCGCAGTTGTTTGTTCTTCTCTACTTTTGCTTACAAACTGCTAACAGATTAAAGTAGTTGCATTGTTTTTATACCAGATTGCAGAACAGCAGTGTGATTCTGTAAGACTTCACTCTAAATTTCGAATCTGAATCCGCCGTGAGTAGTAGTACACTAGCGCTACACTTGCGAGTTGAACTAAATTGACAGCAACATTTTGATAGATAAAGTATGAGATGACGTTAAAAGTGACATTCTAAAATTTAATTTACCCGTCACTTCGACGCTCACTTCGCACTCGAACACGATTCAAAATCAAACAAATTTTATAGAATCGACGTGCTGGCGGTTGTTGGACAACGTGTCGTGTGTTCTATTCCCAAATAGAACAACATTGGGTGATCCGCAGATTATTGTTCCGGGTCTGGGTATGATTTGTATGTAAAATTGAATGTTTTTAAATACACCCACGGAACTGGAGCAAAATCTGGGTACAAAAATTAAAAAAAAAACGACTATTCCCATTAGACTTTTTGCACTTTTAATTTAACCTTTATTTATTCGTTTTGTATTTGTTTTCAAGAAAGTTAGAGTACTTCAGGTTCAAAATCCGACTGTGCCGATGTGGGTGTGATTTCCATCATATTCTATTATGGGGTAAGATTCAACCATATTCAGAAAAAGTATGAACTCGACATAAACCTCTTTAATACTAACAAAGGTATATCGTATAGTTTTTTTTGTTTTGTGGGCTATCCGCTTATAAGTTGGACCATTCTGTATTGGGGTTTGCTCTGTACACATAAGTATGGCTATTATAGTTGTGACCTGGACTCTTTTACTTTCAATTTCCAACATATTGATTAAATACGATGCGTATCCACGAATTTGTCCTCTGGTTACAATTTTGAACGAATTTGATTGGGAATTAAAATATTATTTGTGTTATTTTAAATTGTGAAAATTAGCATTACCTAGTCTAGGTTTTAAGTGCACGATATTTGGCATTATGTCAAATGACGTATTAACACAACTTTGTTTTTGTATTGCATTAGTCGGCAAACTTTGACAGGGACTACCTGATGGTAAGCAATGGACATCGCCCATTGATGCCCACAATCAGAGAAGTTACAAGTGCTGTTACTTTTTTAGGTTAGGGATCTAAGGATTTGGGGATACGGGAATGGGTATGCCATTGAGACCTCTTCAGGACCTCCAGATCCTGATACGCACGGTGAGATATAATGCAAGCGATGTTACACATCGGTTTTCTTAAAAGCCAATGGTAGCACTATGTTCGAGCACTTCTTCAAGAAGGAACATACCTGGTTATAATTTAAAACACACTATTTATAACATATTAGTTGCATATAAACACCACCGTAGCATAGGTAGGTAAGTATTTTAAAAACCACATACACAAAAATAATACAAACGAAATATTATTTTATTTTTAAAAAATCCCCGCTACATTATGAACAGAAATAATGCCGACACAAAGCGACGGAAACTCGAAAGTGAAATACATTCGAGATAACGTCAAATGTCGATCGGCTGTCAATCAGCACAGTGCGCTGACGACGCGTGCGCGCAGACAAAAAGATCGTATCAGAATTATTATATGATTCATCGGCGACCGCGCCGCTCGGAAAAAAATTGATGGATTTATTTTGTTATTTCAATGCTTATTGGTTATTTTGTGTTGTTCATAACTGTGTTAGTTATTGAATGTAAGAAGAATTCTAATTGCGTTGTAATGTTTTTGTCTGTTTTTTTCATATTATCATATAATTAAAGTCAAAATCATTTATTTCAATTAGATCCAGACACTTTTCAACGTCACAAAAAACTTAAAGACAAAAAGTGTCAACCTATCAGTCTGTCCTCCAATTGAAGCTATTTGCTCGTTCCAAAGTGTACATTCCGATGGAGAAGAACGAGCAAGAAACTCCATTATGTAGATGACAGTTTTTAACACGACTATAATCCTTTGTTCATAAAATAATCAAGTCAAACATTCCATGGTACAAGGACGATAACGAAGTTGAAAAATAAATAAAAGATTCAATTTAACTAAACCTAAAAGCGGTACTTTTGAAATGTCAAAATAGAATAATGCTCTGAACGATTTGACTGCACAGTTGGCGCGGTGGCTGCGCAACGTGTCGCGGGTTCGATTCCCGCACGGAACAACTCTTTGTATGATCCACAGATCGTTGTTCCGGGTCTGGGTGTGATGTGCATGTGAAAGTGTATGTTTGTAAACGCACCCACGACACAGGAGAAAACACTAATGTGGGGCAAAGTTTTTTTTTTAAAAAAAGTATGTCAGTCCGCAAAAAACCTACTAAAACAGATATAAAAAGAGAGTTCTAACAGTTATAACTAAAAACAAGGTAGCTATAATAATGTATGTCAAGTCATAATTACGTAGGTTAGAACTAAAATTATCATCGACAAGACGGTGCAGTGAGTTTGGTCGGTTAAACATTTCTGTTACAATTCAAGCGAAACTTGACGACTGATGTTTCCTTTCCTCGTTTATTTTTTGTGATATATGATCGATCATATTTCAACACTAATTATAATCATACAATAGATACATGGAAATATAAGTAGGTAGCTATGTATGTTTGTTAATAACTAAATCACACAAATCCTTCAATTCTTCAAAAACCATTTAAAATAATAATTCAAAACATTGTATTTTTCTTCAGAGAGAGAGAGAGAGTCAAAAAGAGTCACTTAAAAGAGATTAAAGAGCCCGTTGCAACTTGATACTAGCAGACTTGGTCTTGTTTAATTGACGCGAGTAAGAATTTTTTTAATAATACATTTTAAATGAACTTTCATAAAAAAATATTTAAAACAATCAAAAATAATCTGTATTTAATCAAAAACAATATGTAAACAAATCACACGCTATCGACAAATACAAAAATACACATTTCCTTACAAAATAAAAACAGAAGCTTTTAGCGAGGAACATATAGGAAATTCAATTTAAAATATTGCAATTTATACTAAAAATACTCAGCTCCTTTACTCGGTCGAAAATACCCGACCTACGAGCAGCCATTTCATGCAACCCGTCAACGTCAACGTGGATTGATAGACGGGAATATATCTAGAGCGGGTCTTGTGAGCCCCCTCTGCCAACCCCCGCGCGGAAGTGTGCGTCCGTCCGTCATCCGTCATCGTCAAATGTGTGCACAGTGCGCTAAACTCACTGAGTCTGGACAAAGGGGTAATTCGCAGGTGTTTGATTCTTTGTACTAACATTATTATTATAAAGTTTTTAAAGTATATTTTATACACTTTGATAATTTGCTTCGTTTACTTCAAAATGACTGTAGTTCATTAACACTTAACGAGGCGTTTGATTTTCTTTTAATTAATATGTTTGTTAAATTGTGAAACGTAAAAAAATATGTTTAATTTACGAGAGGAAGACATTTGTTCACAACTATTTAAATATTATTTCCGACGTAGACGCAGCTTTGATCAGCATAAACTAAATGTCTTAATTTAGCCTAATTGCATAGAAGACGATTATATTTTATAAATTTTTCTAACATTTCATATCATCGTCAACGTTTCAACAGGCCTTCGTTCAAACAACACTAACTAAACCAATCTTTATAAAATGTTATTTTTGAAAACTGCCATTTTTATTCGAATCATAAATTTCACCAATCAGAACAATTATTTATGTCGTCTTACCAAAAAAAAAAAAATGAATGAATGTTACATAATTTGTTAGTTGACATTCACAAACGTTATTTTTTCTTATAGTCACAATGCTCCCCGTATTTAAAAAGTTTGTAACGACGAAAAAAAAAATTATTGCACTAAATCGCATAATTTGATTAACGACCGTGTCAAATTCACGCGATTTTTTTTTGTCCGGCGTCTTTTGTGGATGCACGTTTGGGAGCAGTGTGCAGGCGATAATGGACACATGTCCCGTCATCCATCAGCGCCGACAGATGCCGCAGAGTGGACGGCATTTGTTTCGACAAGAGTTATAGGTGGAGTGCGCTCCATTTCAATATAGTTTTAGTTTAGTAATCGATATGTTTTAGTTCGGTCGCTGAGGTATTTTCAAACGGTAAAAGGATGAATTTAGGGGAAACAGTTGGGGAGAAACAAAAGAATTTCATTGCGTGTTTATTTTTTCTAGGTTTTTTTCTGTAAATGTTTATTTAACTTTTAAATTCATATCGATTCTAAAATGATGTTTTTCAAAATGTTTGAAAATAAGCGATGTACATTTCATTAAATTTATAATTGATAGAAGAAAGTCATTGATGTAGCCTAGATTTAACTACATTGGATAAGCACCAACTTAAAAAAAATACGATTACACAAAAAAGGTCAACAATAACATTGACAAAGTACAGTAATTAAATAACCACACAATAATGTAACAGCATCAATTAAAACAATCATGTGTGACTGAAACAGCACAACCATCATATTTGTATAACATTACAATTATTTGGTGTCTAAAATAATACGTTTTAATAAATAAACTAATTTATAACTCCCACGCTACATTTGAAATATTAACAATGATATTATTTTGTCCAGAATAAACAAAACGTTAGCACAGTGTGCGTTCTAATTAATTTATTTCAATGCTAATTGTATCTTATTTGTATTTTTGGGTGACTGTTCGTGATGCTCTGGTCAAACTCAAAATCCGTCTAATATCACTGATGTAATTATTAAAAGAACATGGATTGTCTCATTTTTGGAATTTTTGGATTGGCAATAATCATAATATTGTAATTTTGTATTTCACTGTATGTCATCCACAACATTAATTAAATAGCCATTTGTGAAAAATACTCTGTGTGGTAGCTCGATTCTAGAAATAAGTGAAAGGTCTAAGTTTCTTAAACCAAAATCTATCGCGAACAGCGGCAGCGTAGAGATATGACGCCATGTTATGATAAGAATATGTAGATTCATCAGTTAATTCGCAATACATTACTTGTTAATAATAAAAAATACGATTATACTATTTCCATGTAAAAGAAAAGTTAAAAGGAAAACTTTTCAATTGAAAGTTGGTCAAGGTTGAATTGCTTTTTAGTTAACTAGACCCATTTGAATTATAAGTTGTATGGATGGATACAATATATTATATTTTTCGTGGTGGTCCGAAGGTTAAGGAGCTCACTTTTCATGCATATAAGTATGTGCGTTCGAAACAGGCAAGTACCAATGTGACTTTTTCCGAGTTATATGTACTTTTTATGATTATTTTAACACCACTGAAATACAGTAAAGTTAAACATCGTGTGGAAACCTGGACTTAGGTATAATTTCTAATTATAAGTTTAAAATCGCCAACCCGCATTGAGCAAGCGTGGTGATTAATGCTCAAACCTTCTTCGTGTCAGAAGAGGACTTTGCTCAGCAGTGGGCACTTATAGGCTGATGATGATGATAATATATGGTGAAAATAGTTAGATATGCTTACTGAAGTTCCAAACAGGTAAGTCACATCATACAATAACATTATGACAATAACGTTTGCCACTATTTGTTTATTAAAGTATCTTTTATTGTAGCTACAGATAGAAATGACCCTACAGACCACCTGATAGTTACGGTGGCGGTGTGCCCTGCTTGAGCTGAGCACCGGCGTGTCCTCAAGAAAGTGATAGGCGGCGGCGACTTAGCCATGGTGCGGAGCGAGAGGAACTCTGAAGCCGTCTCCTTTTTCTGCGAAGCAGTTATGCACGCACAGATGGAAGTGGGTAAGCTAACCTCCACCGCAGTAGCACGAGTCTACAGATGGCGAGTAAGAGTAACCAGACCCGAGCGTATAGCGCGTTGCGTTCTGCGCGCGCCTCAAAGAGCCATTAGACGACCACAAACACGGTTTTATAGAGCAATAAAGTTCCGCGGAGTCGGCCTGCAGGAGAAGGAACGGATGGGTTTTTAGTCAGTAAAAGTCTGACATTCCCTCTCGCCTCACCCTGGTCCAGAGAAGTCATTTGATGATTTTTCCCTCACAAAAAGAGTGATTCACTCAGTATATGGCAATGAAAGAAATATTGAAAAGTTTTACAGTCCGAAAAGACTGTAGGTATTTTCCGTTAATGAATGACTTAAAATGGCCACACTTGAAGATCACATGCTGCGTATTATTTTGGCTATTGTTATCAATTAAAGAAGAAATGATTTATCATTATTAATGATTTCCTTCTAAAGAATGATATAAATTGATTGTTCATTATCCATCCTGTATTAGTATGAGATAATTTATGTACCTATATCGATAACATCATTGGTTTTTCATGTCTTATGTATTACGTTCATTGAAGGTCTTGTCACATGACAGTTGGCGTAATTCACTCTCTTACATAATTTTACTACGTAGTTTTGAATTACCGCATTAGGTATTTTATCTTTGGTAGTACTTTTAAATCCATAACATTTTTCCTATGTGATAGGTCAGCAGCAAACGAACTTACGTATTACCTGATGGTAAGCAATCGGCGCCTTCCATGGACACCCGTAACACCAGAGGAGACGAGACCGTTGCCGGGCTTTTGGGATTAGGGTTTCAGAGTTTTAAGCTTTGGGTAGAGATGAGAAGGGGGGAGAGCAACGATCGACTTACTCACACGACGAACTACAATGCTGTGGTTTTTTGACGGCGGTTTTCTTTAAGGCCGTAGTATCCCTCCGGTCAAGCCAACTCAGTCGTGCCGAATCCTGGCTCTCCCACACTAAAAAAGATATTATGCGAAAGAAAACAACAACATTATCAAATGAAATCTCTAGTCCTGGGTGGGGTTTTTGTGGTGTCTGATTTTTCTATCTAAAAACTGCCCTGTTCTTACTCCTGCTCCAGTCTGGTGCTGCAGAACATTATTGGCCCGGGTGTAATGACCAGCTGTAAAGTCAAAGTCAAAGAAAAAAACATTTATTCCAACTAAACGAAGTAGTCTACTTCTCTTTTGACGTTTCAAAAGTACCTATTTATGGTCCGTCTGTTCGTCAGTGAAGCTAGGTGCTCATTCCAAGTTGTAGAATGGAGCAGAACGAGCTAGAAACTCCATAGTTACTCTTTTAAAAAAATGTTTTACAATTTCAATAATATAATATAATCATGTAATCATAGTAATATAACTCAAAACTCATTTTACTGTCTTGAAGATAGACCATCAGTATATTTACTTTAATTCGTTCTCCACTCGTCAAGCATCACTTTTAAGTGCAAAACAATAAAAAAATAAACTATAGAACTTTAACAAAAAACCGTCTGTTTTTGGCGAGCAAACTTAACCCCACCGCCGCCGAGACAAATGACGGGGGGCGCACTCGCATCAATCTGCTTATTACGACCGACCTGAAGTAAATCATTTATTGTACGATCTAAATCTCGCTATTTACTCAACGATGGGTCATGGAGTGCCATCAGTCAGGCGATAGTGACTCTTTGTGGGTCATTGTTTATCGAGTTTTTGCGACAAAGTAAATGGGAATGAAAAGTGAATCGGAATTGGTGCTTTTAGAGGTCGTTTGTGTATGTGATGTGTGCTAAGTTTGTGCATGTATGGTGTTGATTTTTATGTATGTGTAGTTATAGTAATCAATTTTTATCAATGAAATGTCAATGATGCTAGATGGTATCGTTGCAGTAAATAATCCAAATAATATGACTATGGAATTTCAAGTCGATTATATTTATTTGATAATTGTGTCGCATTATCTGTTGCTTGATGTGAACTAAGACTGACGTTCCAAATGAAGCTTACTTTCTTAACGAAACTTTTAAAAACAAAAATCTCACTTATAACATATTATAAAATATGACTTAACTCTATGACAGAAAGATATATATCGATAAAATATGAACAGAATTGATTAGAGTCCTCATAGTTAAAAAACATTGGATCATTTATGCTTAACTACTCATAAAGTAAAACGAACTCCACCCATCACGATAGTAATCCATTTTTTTTATCATTCGAATGATTTGTACGTATACGGATAGCCCACAGATGTTCAATCATCATTCGTTAAAATTAAAATCATAACCCAAACACTATGTAACGATTTTATTAGTGACCCTTTTTTTTTCAAAGGCCCTTAAGCCGATCATAAATAACATTGGAAATAATTAAACATTCTCGACAACTACACTGCCATCACAATAAATAAGCGAATTTACTGTCCAGAAACAACTATAATTAAAAGCCAGGAAAAAAATAAACACAGTATTATTTCATTCGATGCCATAAAAAGATGATAAACAGCCTATAAATCATGCTATCCATCTCGCGACTGCGAGCCTCGTAAATCGTGGGCAATGGTACCCCAATGTACCACCCCGGCGGGCGGGGGGGGTTGTATTCATTAATTTGATGATATAAAACAAAATGTCATTTTAATTAGTCACCATTATTAGACATACAATGACAGACAGCGGTCTAGGGGTGGGGGGGCGAGAGGACGTTTGTCTTCTTCGGGGTTGGGTCGTTGTGGCGACAGGGGATGTATGGCTACTTAGGTGCGGCTGACACGTCACTGAAAATTAAAAAAACCTCCCTGAAAAGTCACTGAACTCTAATTTCCGATATAATCTTAAAACAATCTACGTATGAAAAATAAATATTTGTGATATTGAGTACCTACCGGTAACGATAACTGCAAATTATTTATCAATGAAAGAGTACCTATCTATCATTATAGGTATGTATTAGGTAAATTATAACACTATATCAAATTAATCTGGATTTTGATAACAAATTACCTATATCCTTGTTATATAGTGTATTATGCCTAAAATCGATGGGTAGTATAAGCGTAGAAGTTTTGTTTCATCATAGTACTATATTTAAGTCCAGTCCCGCCCAAAATATGTTCTCGTATATTCCATTTACCTGTAGCGACGAATACTTGCCTTCGAGGGTTTGACTGACGGCCCGTCTGTCACAGCTCTCATCCCAACATTTCTCTTGCTAACCTATCCATTACCGCTTACCTTGAAACGGGGTACCCGCAGACGCCTGTTCAGCCGTCAATGGATGCGTCAAATGGTGTATTCTCATGTATTTCAGGTTGTGGTACAAAATGTGCGTAAACTGCGATGAATGACGTAATTTAGGTGATAAGGACGAGGTTTCGTGGAGTTAAGACGTCTTGCTGAGTGATTTCGGGGTCTGACAGATTTAGTGCTGGTTACTGCCACGTGTTTTACGACCAACTAATTGCTGATTTTTAGCCTTGTTTTTGTAAAATGCCAACATACTAAATAATTGTATTAAATTTCTTGTTCTAATTATGATAATTTATATTTTTGAATATCCAAATTATGCATTGGTATTATGTTTATGGTTATTGGTATATGTCCGGATCGTTTGGAACCCGAAAACTCACGTTCACCAGTCGTGCTTGACCACTTTATCAATAAAGGAGTAGTTATATAAGACTTTATAAAAATCATTAACGTTGAATGATGAGATTTTGAAGGAGATATAAAACCACTGCGACACTTACAAGTACCTAGGTACACTAATTAAAGTAATTTTGTTCTTGAGATTGCTCACAATATCCATGTGGTTTTTTCAGGTAGTATCAATTATACATGTGTAACGTCGTAGTGGCCCGGAGGTTACGGAGCCCGCTGGCAAGTACCAATGTGACTTTTCCCTAGTTATATGTATTTCTGTGATTATTTAGACACCACTGACATACAGTGAAGAAAAACATCATAACGAAAAATGGACTTGAATTCGCGAATCTGCCTTGTGCAAGCGTGGTGGTGAATGCTTAAACCTTCTCCGTGTGAGAAGAGGCCTTTGCTCAGTAATGGCCACCACACGGTTCTATATTGACTGATGATACGATCAATTAATAAATTGTAAGTTCATATTCTATTGCATAGGACATAAAACTGAAGAACGGTGTGTTTCTACATTATAAATCCCTCTATTAAATAAAAGGATTGAAGTAACGCATTATCAACAAAATTATCACTAATTTCAATCTACCTATACTTAACAGTATAAATATGAAATAGTCTTTCAGATTATTCAGTTTATTTAGTACTAAGTATTTCACGCCTAGTTGCTACGAGTTTGTCTACGGCGTAGCAAGTTATTTTCCATCGTTCTACTTAAATATTTGAAGTAATCTATTGTTGTCTTTAAATGATGTCATGGTAAGTAAGTAGTACGGATTATTATCAGTGATTAAATACTTGTTACAATATACCTCCTTACCATTGTACAATCTGACAATCGTCAGAACGTCACCGCTTCATTTCATTGTGGATATCTCACCCAAAGACCCATAGCAATTCACCTACAGCTTTTTCATTAGAATCTTGCGAGTTTTTAAGAAGTGTGGGACAGTCATGCTTTAGCACGAATGAGTCGGCTCGACCGGAGTGATACCACGGCCTCACCGAAAACCGGCGTGAAACAACCTCAGCGTTGTTTTGCCGAGTGAGTGAGGTTACCGGAGGCCCGATCCTTCTCCTCCCCCAATCCCTAAATCTCCAAATCCCTAATCCCCAAAGGGTCTGCAACGCAGTCGTAGCTCCTCTGTTGTCGCGGGTGTCCACGGGCGGCGCTGATTGCTTACCATCAGGTAATCCGTCTGCTTTGTGCCGACCTATGACATAATAAACAATCACCGAGGAGTCAATTGGTTTTACGGAGCTGGTAGTTCCCGAAGTATATAACATAGCTGTCTTCAAGGCTCGAAAGAATGTTGCTTATGGGTAGGCGTTCTCCATTGTATGTCGCATCATTGCTTACCAGCCGTCATTTTTACTACGAGACGAGATAGTAAAAACGGCGGCTCATTGTTAATAAATACTTATTTACGAATGTTTTAAAATACATTTGAAGAAACGTACATTGCGTGCTACGTAAGAACTAAGCACGAGGTTTTGGTTTGAAATTTCTATATACCGAATGTACAGATGTACTACACTTACTTCTAAAATTTTTGTTTTCCTTTTAAGTAAATTAAGTTGTGCTAGAGTATAATTGATATTATTAGTCCGTATTTTTGTATTGGTGCTTCATATTGCAGGTGTAGAATACCAGCTGAAGGTCCTGCTCGGCATACACTGAAGTGTTATTTCACCGCACACTTGAGACATGTGCCCAAATCTGTATTACCTATAAGTCTGTGCTCTGTTTCATGTTCTGTGAGTGAAACAAACACTATTCTTTCTTCCTTCAGTTAATTATTAGATAATAACAGTTCCATCAAATATTGCCAAAAATGCCCGTTTTTGGACAATATTTTTACCTTTACGACATTTTTCAAGGAACTTACTTATTATGTCTTCTAAATCTTACTATTATACTTACTTCGTGATGATTTCTTAATCAAAGATTGCGGTGATATTTTTTGGATGATCCGGGGATTAAACCGATGTCTCTCGTTGCTTAATAGTTGTTTGTACTACTCGATTTTTTTTTTCCTAAATAATATTCCCAAATGTAGCTGTTATTGTTACATACACATTATTATGTTGTCCGTAGGTCTCCTTAAATGCTTGTTTAGCAAGTAATCACTTGTTTTTATATATAGGTATGTAAATATACTTACAATTTTCTTGTTCCATGTATTATTAACATTTTCTATGCAATTATATACTTATCCAATTTTAGGCGTCTTCGACACCTATGGTGCTAGCTTTAGCTCAAGCAGGTGGACATCTTCGAACTGGCGAATGTTGGAGGCAATACGAATTTAGATGCAGATCAGTTTTATCCTTTTATGTGTATTTTTATTCTGGTTCCATTTCAATCTCTTTATTTTAAACTAGCTTTTGCCCGCGACTTTGCTCGCGTGAAATAGTGACTAAAAACTATCCTAAATCCTTTCTCGAGTTCCAACCTATGTTTGTACCATAATTCACACATTTAGGTTCAGTAGTTTAGGCGTGAAGAAAAGACAAACAGACACACTGACAGAGGTACTTTCGCATTAATAATAGTATAATTTGGATTTTTTTGTTATGTGCATTGACGCTGATGCTTCTTTTTAAGTGCTTTTGTAAATTTTATGTATGATTGTATGTAATACATTAATCTTTAGAAAAAATTGCCTAGTCAAGTATGCAGGTCTCGAAAGGTAAACAATTGCAATCTTACTTAGGACACTTTTCAATGTTTTTTTTTTATATTTTGCGATAACGTCCTTAAGTCTGTTTCCATGATAAATAGTAAACGTCAATAGAGACGAATATCTTTCAAAATTTATTTTTACCTTCTAGACTTGCGATCAATGAACTTATCAAGTTCTAGACCAAAAAGTAGTGTTATTTTTTTCAATGCTTCAGTGTTCTGTGTGTGTTTAAATGTGTGTAATTTGTGTATAGGTTCTGGTGGTGAGGGTAATTTTCAAATAAAATGAACATTTAAAGTATGTAACATATATATTTCTTTGAGCTTTTAATTGCATTTTGAAATACAACATAAAATATTAAATAAGATTATTAAATTTGGTAAAATCAATATTTCAACACCATTTTTTTACTTTTTTTTCTTAAGAATGAGCAAAAATCTCTCATCAGAGCTAGCGTATACATAATATTTGTCGTATGTTTCATTATTATCGTTAAAATGATAGATTTTTTTACGATTTCAAATTTTTATCGATTTCAAACATCATTCGCTGAATATTCGTAACTTTAAAACGAAATATAATATTTTAAAACGTCAAAAAAATAAAATTCATAAACAAAATTTCAAAACTGTATATTCCATTAGAAAGGTCGTATACGTCGATAGGGTAAATGGAACTCTAACGTCACGAATATTCAGTTCACAATCAAAGTTCTATTCTTGATATCGTTTGAAACTTACATTAGACAGTTTACAATATTTTTATTAAATATAAAAGAGGTTCTTCACTCTCAATTGCCGTATATACATCATCGTATATCTGTCGTTACAAATTGGAAGATATATCAGGTATATCTTTATGTTCTAAACGTATACGAATGTTATCATTCCTTTCAACGAAAAAAAATGTATATGTATCACTTTTAAATATAGGCTGATCACTCAACCGAATAATGCGCTGGTATAATGGTATACAATTGTTCACAGATGTAGTTTACCTAATATTATGTACTTATCACTAAATAATAAATAGCATCCTCGCATGGAGAGCATACCTATAGCAAAATTTACACTAAGGAGATTGTTATATTGCATTCTATGTCGAATTGTATGTACAATACGAACAGAAACGAATGAGATTGAATCTCCGAGATTATACGCATCGACGGATCTCTTAAATTCACAATAAAAAAAACAAGAAAGTCATCAAAATATACATAAACTAACCACGTTAACCCTAACTCTGATTTACATAAAAAATTAAGTAACACGAAAAAAAATGATATTGCAACGAATTTTCTGTAAAAATACTGAAGTCAACGCCACTACGCGACTAATACGATAGACGAATCACATGCGGAAGGCGAATTGCGATAAACGAAAATCAATTTCCACGATTTATATTTTCAAAGAATTAATTAGCAAAAAATATACATTTACAAAAAGAGATCGAATCGTATTTTACTTGACTTAATGTGACTTATATTTACATTTATCGAAATGGAATTATAACGTAGTGTGGAAGATAAGCCACGGGCCCTGGCGCCCTTACAACAACCGATCACCTAAAGGCAATATTTTGAAAATATTCTCTTAATACCTAAAACGAACGTAAGACGTTTGGCGTATACTTAAGTCGCTATTAATTTATTACACTAACCGATCTATGCGGTGAAATCTAACAATAATTACCTAAATAATTAAATTGGCAAAGAGTTTCGAAATACTTAGCGTCGCCGCTGCGACCTAACCCTAGCAAGGTTTAACGTAGCAAGATATGGTATCATCACAACTGCCGGCTGCTGCTCCAGCCTACACGTACTTACTGGAGAGCTGCTTGGCTAGTTCCGTGTACTTCAGGAACTTGGAGTGAGGGCTCTCGTCGAACGACTGTGAGGGGCTTCGCGGGTCCTGGGGCGAGGCGGCGTTGGAGCCACTCTTGTGTGTGCCCGGGGATGCTGCCCCGGTGGGTGCCTTCAGTGGCACTGGTTCTGGCAACGCACCGTCTTTCACAAAGTGCATCTTGGACAGATGGTGCCGATATGCGCCCTTCGAAATAAAAGGCGTATCACATAGGGCGCACTTCATAATGGAGTCGGTGACTACTGCGTCGTTGCATGCCCAGCTGAAGGTGAGGATGCTTGGTGGGCCGGCAGGAGAAGGCGCCGGGGCCGGTGCACGGGAAGGATTGGACTCTGTTTTGTCGCAAAGCTTTTGTAGCGCCGCCAAAGGATGGCTACCACCACGACGTGATGAGCTTGGTTCACCAGAGGAACCGCCTCCAGCTAAGTTGTCGAACATAGAGGACAAAGCACCCAGGCTAGAAGCAGGCTTACGTTCAGCGCCAGGAGTGTTACCAGAGCGGTCACTGGAAGGGCTGCGCGGGCTGGCAGCAGGGCTAGGGCCTTCGCTCTCACGCTTAGCCACTACAGGCTTAACGTCTTCGTCGGCAGTGCTGCTCGGTCGTGGTGGCTCCTCGTCCTCATCTACTTCAGTCTTCACTCGCACTGGCTGACTGCTCAAGTCTACGCCATTTTCACGTTCTTCCTCCTCGACTTCCCTCTTTATCCTAACTTCAGTCGGGCGGTCCTCAGAAGCTGGAGTTTGAGAACCACGCGTGTCAGGAGTCGTGCGAGGAGTCATGTGATACGTGTCTAGCTTTCTATCGGGAGTCAATGATTCTACTCTACTGCCACCTCTCTCGGACATGGAGCTGGACTCGCTCCCGCTGCGCTCGCGGCGCCCGTATCCTTGCTGGTGATGGTAATTTCTTAACATATTCATAGTCTGAGGATCTACCAATGGTTTGGTATAGTCTACACTCTCATCTATACCTAATCTTTTTAGGATACTGGACCCAATAGGTGCGTGGGAGGCGCCGCCCGGCATACCGGGTACAGTGTGCCGCGATCGGGTGTCGAAACTCTTTTCTATCAATTGTTCTATGGCATTGAGAACCGAAGGTGACGAACTCTTTTCATTGCTCGCATTGGGGTCTTTGGAACTCGGGGAGGAATCGTTCACGGAGGATGGAGAGCGATGGTGCGCGGAGCCAGGCGAAGGCAGCTCCTCGTTGATGCTCTTGCGACCATCCCGGCTAGTAGGGGTGATGTGGCCGGGCACATCAGGTGGGATGATATTGTTAGATAATAGGGCGCTCTTTAAAAAGTTCCTTTGGCTATTTGACATCGGCGCGCCAATACATTGTCGTATGTGCTCGACGAATACAGCAGTCTCTATTTTGTCACCACATTTTTCACAGGTGATACGGCTGCCGGTGCCAAAGTCTCTGATTGGTTTACCCATAGGAACACCATTGCCTTCCCCGTTTTTGAACTCATGTTGTGCTCTCTCCAATTCAAGGAGTTTTCTTACTGGCAAAGACTTCTTTCGTTTTTCACGTGTTTGACGTCTTCTGCCTCCGCTTTCTGTTATAGACCTCATAATGTGTTCTTTGTAGTGGGAATTTTTCACCATGTGGTTACTCAATTCTTTCAAGGAACTAAATGCTTGGTCGCAGACTTTACAAGTTAAAACCGCGCTAACGTGACTACTGGCACCCGTGGTGGGCGGTGCAGCACTGTTAGCACCTGGGGCGTTTGAGTTGGAGCCTCCTTTGCTAGAGTCATCTGAAGATTTCCACGAAATTATCTGTTCCTGCGATATGATATTAGTATAGTGCTGGGTTCGCTGCATGTGGCTAGTCATTTCGGCGAGTGAGCGGAAGCTCTCAGCGCACCACATACATTTCAATATTTGTCTCGTTTGTTCAGCGCCCTTGCCTAACCATACATCTTGTCCACGGACAAGTTTTCTAGGAATTGGCATATTCTCCTTAATAAGCATGTTCAAATCGTTTTGGCTCGGTTTTGATGAACCGCTCGAAGAGGATGAGTTATGTGATGGTGTAGAAGGTGAGCTGGAAGGTGGTTGCAGAGACGGTGGGATCGGTGCACCCGATGAAGGAGGTACGGGTACATTAACCCCGCAGTGCTTTGCTTCTTTCATGTGTACTGTTAGATCAGCAAGTGAATTGAAGCTTTTCTTACACCATACACATTTTAGAACATCTTTTGTTTGGTCCGCGCCTTTGTTCAGCCAGTGAGATTGCCATGCGGAGTGTCGCGCGGCTGCATTAGGAGCAAGACCAGCGCCCAAAGCAGCACTTTGTACTGATCGGAATAATTCTTCGCCACCTAGCCTGCTTAATTCGCTCATCTTTTCCAGTGCTTTTGTAGCGTCACTAGGAGTTGGACCGCCATGCTTTAGTTTGCCATTCCAATCTGAGGGAACGCCTCCCTTGGGAGATAAACTAGCAGCAGCGACTGCAGCTGCGAAATAAGGTAAGTGCGGTGCTACTGGCGTTGACCAAGGAGAAGGAGAGTGTTTGAACTCTGACGGTCTAGAACTTTTTCTAGATGGGACTGGCGATGGCGAGTCCTCTGGGCCACGCTTTCTCGTCCCAACGGATAAATCCAAGGGACCGTTTTCATTTTTAGTAAGATTGACGGCATCATCGTTGTCGTCGTCATCGTGCGGTGATTCGCTACGTTTTGTGCTGAAGTCAAGAACAGCATCACCTCGCTCAGACTCAGTCATCTCCTCCTGACAGGACATGAGGAGGCGCTGCTGGGCTGCAGCAGCGGCTGCGGCGCCGAGGTAGGCAGCGACAGCAGCAGAGTGTGGGGGCAGTAATGCAGCGGGCAGGGCAGCCGTCAGCGCTGCGGGCAGTGGCAGGCCCGCCCCGCTGCGGCTCGAGTACACCGAGTCATTTGAGGGACAGCGCGGTGCACCCGACGACTCCCGTGACAGACATCTCGGGCTCTCCCTGGGGACAAAAACGTAATACCGTTAGCTCGATCGACATAATTCACTTAACGAATATTGCCGACTCTGGGTTCAATCATTATAATAAACCGGTTTGGATTTGAAAATCAGTAAACAAAACGAATGCAAGTTTTTTTAATGGCTATTTTTAATAAATTAATAGCTCGATCGTGAATAGCAAATAGACACACTAATGGGTTTATATCGATCTAAAAAAACTTTATAGCTTGCTTGTCGGGTGTCCTTGTGGGTCGAGGTTTTGTTTCGTTACATTAATAATGACAATACGATCAAAAAACCTCACATTGACAGAGTTGACGCATTGATACATAATTTTATTTGCTTCATAGAAAAAGAAAAACATTAGTGACACATAAATGTTATAAATCTGAGGTAAATTGGGTACAAATAGGTCAACTTTAGAGACATGAATAATTAATCAGATATCGAAGACGTTAAATTAATGGCGGCTATAAAATTAATAATCACATTTGGACGGAGTAGAATATATTAAAATATTAAATCAATATTGTAAAACAATCATTCAGAGAATCGTGGTGATATCAGAAGTGATAAACATGACGAGTACAATGGCTGGTGACACAGCTTGTCCATTATTTATGAGACCATAAAATACAAAATAAAAACTTAATAAAACCAAGTTCCATTGAGTACGAGAAGTGAAAGACTATTGAATATCCTCCAAAAGCTCGTAACTCGTAAAATATCGAATCAAATAATTTATCGTTGTTTTGAGAAACCCAAATACCGTATATGGGCAAAATGGTATTTTAGATAAAATGGTATCAAATATATCGTGATATTTATAATCTAGGCTTGAAAACTTTGAATATCTACAAAATTATGCCGAGATTTACAACTGTGCTTTCCTTTCGATTTGAATATCACACTGGATCACTTAAGTCAACCTTGTTTCATAAATTTTTTGACACAAAACGTGAATATAAATCTGTTTTACGAGATAAAAATTATTTCAATATAGGTAGCAGAAAACTGTTTGAAAAGTTAAAAAATCTACTTTAGACCACTAGTTTACTTCGTATTCTCATGTAACGGGTGTAAGAAAATACACTAAGTTGAATTTTGATAAGTTGAAAAGTAAAAGGAAACTATACCGGTCAACAATTCAATATTGGGATGTGCAAACAGTCAGAAATATAACAATTTTCACAAAAACAATATAACACTTGTACAAATAGAAAACCTACCTCACGTGGTCGGGCTCGACAATCATTTTAGACGAAATGTTTTTAAAGTCCTCCAAACTGGTAACGGTGAAAAACTCGCGGATCCATCAATACAACACTCATACAATTGATAACACTTTGCTACTAGACAACAATTGAGACTCCCCAAAAATAGTTGTAAATGTAAACACGTCGCGAAAGACGCGCCGCGATGTCGGCGGTCGGGAGGGAAGTGCGCGGTGCCTGCGGCGGCGGCGGCGGTCCCGCGTGGAATGAGACGCCGCGTGATTTACGACCCGCCTGCAGCGCCCCCTCCCCGCACGCCCCTCGTTGGAAAGAGACAGGTGCCGCTACGACGAACCACGCGACGCGAAAGACAGAGACGGCTATCGGTATCCCGCTTCGAGGGGTGGCGCTGCGTAATGCAAGCGTGCGTGCGATGCGCGAGGTGGACGTGCAGTGACGGGCGATCGTTCCGATGACAGGCGACTGACACAGCGGAGCTACTCCGCATAGCTGAGTCACAGTCGTAACACCAATGAAAAATGTACAGAGCATCCTTGATGGCCAATAGGCGCAATAACTTTTTAACGAGATTGTTTACGGAATTCCATTTGTGTAGGTGGAGTAAGCAAAAGATGAAGCGAGTTCCCCGTACTAGATTGAAGTTTCTAAGCTTAAAGAAGATCACCCGGACAGGGTTGACGGCGTTGACAAGGAAATGGCGCGTTAACAAAACGCCGAGACGAGTCCTTTTAACGACTCACGGACAGACAGGGGACGCGGACGGATTTACGCGTATCACGAACAGATTTCCTGCTTTGACAAAGGGAAAATATTTTCTCATGTTTATTTTATTTTTACGCAAGGAAACGTTAGGACACTTCCGAGCGACAATACTATAAATGTCAGAAGGCGAATCGACAATGACAAGACGTCGTCTAAATAAATAAATTAACTGAGTAAAGAAACTATGTTCCGTTAATCCCCGGAAACTAATGTACCTACTAGACGGTTTACTGCCTATAATGCTGTTTTTATTATCATTGAACGATCTCCAAGTAAATGTTATCATCGAATCCGATCTAAACAACTGTTATAGTGATTTGACAGAACCTCGTTCCATTCCCCAAAAGTTTTGAAAAGTTTTTAATAAGAGAATCGCACAGCTGTTTATTGCTTCCTATGAGCATTAGTCGGCTGCGGGTCAATCAATCACGTGTATTTATGTGACAACTATCTCCGTCTCTTTCTTGCGACAAACTAAAATAGCTCGACTGGGTTGTGACATAAACAAAAGAATTCTAAGCTATTTTTCTAAATGTAACGACAGATGATAAAAATGTTAGTGAGGCGTATTTTAGACTGTGGTCGTTTTGATGTGTTAGGAATTAGGACACGGCAGTTTTATGCGTTAGTGTGTGCATAGTGCGGGCCGACGTATGGGGGACACCTGACATCGTTTGAATAATTTTGCAATAATGTAGCGAATTTTATAACTGACACATGTCTCCTTGGCTATAAAACTGCAGTGCGCTTGATAGCAAACATTTATGAATAAATATTTATGTAAGTGGGAAAGACAATGATGTATTCATGCAAATCAACACCAGTAACCACATTCTTTTCTACAAAAAAAAAATATTTTCAAGAAAACAAATTTAATGTTTTTACACGTCAAATTGATTCGAGAACTTGATTGACATAAACGACGCGAGGTATTGACTTAGTGATAATTAGTTTGTTTTTCCCTGAAGTATTTGGAAGATATACCTAATATAGAATAATAATTTATAATCACATAGAGGAAAATGATAAAAATATATTATTTTAATCTTTTACTGTAACCAACTTTGTATTTTTATGTAATCTAGTGGAAGAAAATTTTGTTTCAACGTTAGAGCTAGATAAGAATTCAATAATAGGAACAGTAATAGTGAAGTATCTTTAAAAATTACAATTAATCTAAATATTGGCAAAATTTACTTAGAACTCTTGTATATGTGCATGTTTTCTCTAATTTGCATAATTATTTAGGTTAGTCAGTAAAATTGTTACCTTATGTTTCAGTTCATAAAGTAACCATTTCACTGAATTAAGCGAAGACATTTAGTTTCGAAATAGTATGGATGCAGCGGTAACGATATTTTGTAGATTCATAGAAGACGATGGTACCAATTTGTAAGATGTAAAAAATGAAAAGCGATAAACAGTGTATTTATTGCTTAGTTTATTAACCAAGAAGATACAAATTCAATTGACAAAGATGTTATTAGAAGTACTCCTTTTTATTCAAGAGCACTCAATCAAAATGATTCTACCAATGTTTCCCTCGATTCCCACCGGAACTCATATTTTTATACATTTTAGCAAATACACGAACTAAATCAGTAAATCTAAAATCTAAACAATAGAACTTCAAGGCACTGGTACCTCAAAATGATTGATCACGCCACCTCAGTGCAGCTAATTGACATTGATTGAACAGACTTGCTACAAGACAAACTTTACCGTTCACTTTCCTAAAACTTTGTTTACCTTATTACTATCACCACAAAGCTTACATTGATTTAACTTTAAATTTTTCAGGTGTAGTTTATTTGTTTGTAATAGTACCTGAACGGTCGAAAGATAAAGATTTGAAATAAAAGATCTGTAATACAATTAACATGTTAATGTTGTCCTTAAGTTTGTTTAAGCGACATGTTTGACTTTTGAAAAACTAAAGTTTTTGGGAAAGTTTAAATTGATGAACAAGAGATAAAATTTTAAATAAAAAGAAACATCAAAACAAATAATAAAAGAGAAGCATCGGAACTTACAAAAACCATCGCTAACTTTCCCAATCATATCGAATAATGGTATGTCTTTTGGCAAATTAAACATAATTACGTCAATACATCTAATTAAATATTGAAATGAATCAAGCTGCAGCTGTCCACATACCGATTCGATACGAGTCGCGTTCAATCTGATTAACGATTCGAAACATAACAAAATAAATCAACTTGTAATCGAGACGTGTGAGTAAATAATCGATATTATTCTTATTGTTAATCGAGTGATGTGACGTCTTGTGGTGTCCGATTTTTTCTTTTGTTCTCTGTACCGAGTTGTTTGGTGCTATTATATTATGTTTATTGTTGTTTTCAACTCATTTTTGTCGTTGCCAACTCAAAATATATTTCTTAATTTATTATATTTTATCATCTTTCATATTGGCCTGTGTAGTCGACATTGTATTTTTGGATTAAAATTATAACCGTTGGCTCCTGACTGATGTAGTGCATGATTATTCTAGTGCTTCTTTATTAACCACTTTTATCTTCTTCTCATCGATTATCAGTCTACAATTGAAGAACTAAAAGCTGTCTCTGATATGTGTCAGTAAATATATTTTCGATTAAATGAGAAGAATATCAACCAAAAAACAAAAGATAGGTTAACATACTACCTACATACAGTACGAACCTAACCCAACGAACGGAGGGCCCTACATCACGCAATCCAGCAACACAACGCATCCGCCTCAGATAACAATCTCCTAATAGCCTCCGCGTTATGATTAATTAAGGCAATCAAAGTATCAATCATGTATTAATACCAATAAATATCGTTAATTTTTATGTCGATACAATACTAATATAACAGAACACTTTTTCATAAGAGTATGTATCTGTGGCTAATAGAACAGATAATATAAACCATGTGAAGGTCACTTCAAGGTAAACTGAATTTGGGTAATTTAGACCATGGATTTTGAACTCAATGCACTCAATATCTACATCTAGCTTTATATCAAGATTTTGTAATCTGCAATAGGAAATAGAGTACTGAATGAAAATAAATGTGGACATTCATACTGGTTCATGGAAAATACCACAGCGTTGTGAGTGCCAGCCCAATCATTTTCTACCCTTACCCAGACCCTTCCCAATCCCTAATCTTCAAAAGGCCGACAGCGAACTTGTAACTAGTGTTGTAGATGTCCATGGGCGGTGCTGATTGTATACCATCAGGCAATCCGTCTGCAAGTTTACTTGACTACCACAAAAAATATCATTTCATGCAGACATTTGAAAGATGTCTAAAGTTAACCGACTAATAAATAAATCAGATAGCAATTCTTTCCCTTTCTTCAACTAATCTATATTCCATTTGAAGGAAACAGCTTCCTTGCTTGCTTATTGCACTGCTACATCACAAGTAAAATAAAGCCTATAAACAACTACCAAGAAAGATACAATTTGTAAGTACATTAAGAATAATTTAAGCTTAGCAAGTTGGAAGCGATATCTTTCATACTTAGAATTGCATTGATAACAATAGGTCACCTTGGTTATGCAATGAAATTAAGTAACCAAGCCAATGTAGTATCTTATGGTGCAACTGTGACCCATCATTCACAAGAACTAAGATCGATAAATCCAAAGCCACTTCAAAATGAAAATTGATGAAACGTCATTTTGAAAATTCAGATCATTTTTAGTTGTTCTACCCACTATAACTGTCACTGTCGGTCCATTCATTTCTATATCTTCAACAAAATTGTTCTTACCATCTAACACACCAATATCAACTTTAGTTCCTTCCCAAAAGACTTATTTAACTGCATATTAAAATTGCCAGTCCTTTGTCTTAACCAAATAATTTTGGCGTTATAACTTCTTGAACTTGGTTCTTTATGGGCTTCGCAATAAGAGTTTTGGTGGTAGTAAACTTAAGTTGGTCAGACAAGTAGTGATGTCAGTGGACAGTCGTTGTCAACTGATCAGTGGAAACAATGGGATCATTAAAGTGGACACCATAGAGTGATGTGCGGACCTCCGCGTTGACAATGGCATATGGTATTATGAATGGGTTTTGGATTCGAGATATCGTTCTTGATGGTTTAATTTACATAAAAGCCTTGAGGTACTGTATGGATACGGATTGTTTCAGCAAAATTTACATTGTAAGTAATACAGATTTGAAGTGAATTGTACTTCTGTGTGATTTAAATATATCACTGCCAGGTTTATTAGCTTCAATACAATGATGGACGTGACCGTTCTAATTGTAAAGATCGCGTCAGTAGTTTCTTACGTTTAGAGACCAAAAAATTAATGATGTGCAGAAATGATTGAACTATTAAAACCGTCTAGCTAATGGTATAATGGTTTGAAATGTATTAGAAAAAAATTAAACCATTATGTTTCGTATCAGGATTTGCGCTTTTGTTATTCCTATGATGGCTCGTGGAGCCCGAACTTGGTTAATTGCCACTAAGAATAGTGCGACGAAGTTTTGAAACTCACCTCTCAGCATTGGGATCCTGGATCAGGGTAGCTGGTATACTGTGCTCGATGTCGTCTCGTTCGTCGGGTGCTGGGGAGGTGCGGGATGCAGGAGACGCGGAGCCTGATGCTTCGCCTTCTCCGCCTTCCTGCCTCTCCCCTCTATCACCTCGCTCCTTCACTCCGCTTTCTGGACTGTTGGCTTCTTCTGTGGACAAAAGAGAAAATACGATAAGAAAAAAACTAGAAGATATAATAGGTGTGATTTTAGTTCAGCAGTCCTATTTAATCTATCTACTAATCAATTGCAATCACATTGCTTATCTAGTACATACTCTAGTCAACAAATCGTCCAAAGAATTAATTATACCAGGTCACAATAACTTTATTATCTCTTAAAAATGTATATATTGTATCATTTACGTATGCAATTCAGGTACCTAAGTTCTGCCAATTGCCTTGATAAGTCTAGCGTCAATAAGGAAAACTCATGACAAAGCTATATCAGAATAAGTCATTATACATCAATAAACATGCAATCATATCGCAATAGAGACTTCAGTTGTCATGTTAGCTAAATGGAAAAATCCAAGAGCAAACAAGCGTGACACAAGCTATGATATAGCTAATTAATATTGAAAACAAAACACCAACTGACAAATTAATCATGATAATAAAGACATTTTAAAACCGTATTTAGGTTGATTTAAAAGGGAACAGATAAAAGTATATCGCTTTATTGCGATCGTTCATCATCTAAATGTAATAATCGGTGATAGGATAGATATTAAAAATGATAATATGAGGAAAAACAGAATTGTAATGGGGACATCGTTCGTTGCGCAAAACCATGTGATCGATAATTGATTGATTGCTTCGACTAGGCTGGCCATAGACGGATCAATTATTCAAAGCGTATCTGTTGACATAATTTAGAATGATAATCACGATAAAATGAATACCGGTACCCAGATATGGGCATTTTATCAAATTTTGAAGGAGTCACCGAATTAATAGGAGATAGTGAGTTTATGACGGTCCGGGTGCTTTTCGAAGCTAAACATTTTGTTAAATCATAGATAATGCTGCCTGATTGGTACGTATCGGTAGATAGTAATGCGTATTTTAATTGATAATCTGCTGCAATTAGTGTTGCTATCCGAATTTTACGACATCAACCATTTATTATTGCGTCACATTGCATTGCTTATCTTTGTATAAGCAATTATGGACCAGGAGATTTTTAAGAATAAGAAAATAGAATTTTGGTTTTCCAATTACTTCAAATTAATAAGGATTTATTTGATATAAAAATGGTATATACTCGAATTTCAATTGTCAATAACTGATGAGACAGAGAAAAATCTATTGGGTACCATTATAATATCTTCACGATACTGTAGAAGTTTCCAAAAAGACTGTAACAGAATCGAAAGCTAAAAAGATCATCTATCTAAAACAAAGCGCCCGTTTGACCGTAACGAAAATCCACAAAAAAACTACAGATTATGAAGTTATCGTTCGTCCAAAAAACGCATCGGGGAAAAAAACGTATTTGAAACCGGATAGCCGAATTGGCGCCGCGGTGGCCGGTCCGCTTATTTCACTGCCCACTGATTCGTGAACCGCGTTTCTGTACGCTAATTGATTAAAACGCAACGTGTCAATCCGGTGCCGGACGCCAAAGATGCGGTTGCGGACGAAACGCCCGCGGCGGTCTGCACTGTGGCTAGTGGTGGGCTCAATCGTCCCGGGCCACGGGGTCCGTGGGTATAAAGGGAACGGGACGACAATAGAGTTTCGTTCCTATGAAGAATTTTCGTAATTAACTGGTCCACTATAAGTTAATTTATAGATCATATATTTACGATACTTAGGTACAAGCGTACAACTCTAATTATAGATTACACACTGCTAATTATAACTTTATAATCAACATTCTTTCATTCATGCGCTCGACGCATGGTCCAACAGAAATAGCCTAATCTACTATCAATTTCATTTAAAATAGGATAATAGCATTAATCAATCATAAAAATATGTTGAAATAAGAAAAATCTACTGATAAAAGGTTTATATGTAATTGTATTCATTTCTAATTTTGGACGTGCTATCTTATAATAATCGAATTTACGCAACATATTTTTGGAACATACATATTTATAATTAGATGTTATGATTATGACCGATTGTAAAATACACTTTGATTGGGATTCCCGTAGTGTCAGGTTTTTTTTCTACGTGAATATCACAGATTCGTGTCGGTTTCGAGTAAATAAACAACTTTATCATAATCCCGGGGTTTCGTCCTGTTTGGGTTCGTCCCAGTGGGACTATGCTCGCGCCCATCCCTATTCCCGATCCGTATGTGCCAGCCAATTGATCAAAGGAAGTGATAGGCCGCTGGGTATCTGCAGGTGACTCTGATTCGCTCTATGAACGTGAATTTTAATGAAGCCATCCCTTTACCGCATTGTCTGTGAATTATAGGGGATAATGAATCGGTGTGGATGCTCGGTAATTATTTTTAGGGTTGTGTTTGGTGACACGAGCTCAACCCGATTTTCTTTTGAGCTCCTATTTTTTTTTACTTTTTTCTCTAACCATTATTTATGACTAGTACTTTGTCGTGATAAATATGAGACAACTCAAACGTAATACTAATTTATGTAGTGTCATCCAAGAGAGCAGTGTTTGCGTCAAAATCAAAGTATGATCATTCATTTCTATTAAATTTCTTTAAGAACTGTCAAAAATCAGCATAAATTACCCCAAGACAAATGTCTTTAATTATGATTTCTAGTTACAGTTACTTATAACGACCTTATTAACGGTCATCTGTCTGCCTTAGTGTTCAAAAATTCAACAATTTAACTGAAGAATAAATTCTTTTCAACTTTTTCTACAATTCGTCACAGGCCAATGTGAAGCCACCATTTTTTTTGACAAAACAATGGATCAATTTCACCAAAATCGCCGTGAAACCGATATGATTACCGATTACCGATTAACGATTACAATTGTTCACCGAATGACAACGTTAACTAAACCGTTTCTTAACAAAACGTTTTCGATTCGATTCTTGATTTTATCGATTGTCGACGAAATGAGTCGATACTTTGATAGGTACAACTTTATACAGCATTTCAAACTCTATTCTGTTCGTATTAAAGTGTTTCTTAAGTTGTCTAGTTTTGTAGTGCAATTTTTACAGTTGATTTGTAAAAGGTAAATTGTAAAGATATCTTTAAATAACTTTCTTTAATTAAAGTTATTATTGAACTTGTGTTTGGTCAGTGGACGAAGATTTCTGTTGCTAAACTATGTACTAGAGTAAAATGTTTCAATGAAATTTTTCCTTATTTATATTAGTTAAAGACTTCTTATTTTAAATAAGAAATAAACTACACATTTTGCACTGGTCATCCACCGGCCTTTGTATGACTCCTACTATGTAAGTTTATAAAACTAGAAGAAGCCTACGCTCATTTTCAGACAGCAATGTACTCACAGACATTTAAAAAAAAAAAAAAATTTTGTGACATTGCTTTGCTTTATCCAACCCATGTTTTGAGACCTCTAGTTTGGTAATCTGAAAATTACATTATTAATACACATTATAACCTATTTATTACTTTGAATATTTTAATTTGAAAATATGTTGTGACTGGTCTTACACGGCCAACTTTGTGTCGCTTGTAAAATTAAATTTTATTTAAAAGTTTAATTATGACAGTTTTATTTCTGGTTAAATATGTAGTGTCGCTTATGCATACGACACAAAATGTATGTTATTACTTATTGCGAGATTGTAAGAAATAACTTAATTGAATTTTAATAGAAATTTAAAGATTTTTTAAAGCTGAGCTAAATATTTCTCGTTAACAAACAAAAAGAGAAAACTGTTATTAACATTAAAACACCTGAAAAACCTATCAAATTCATAACCAGCACATTAGTTTTAAACAAATCAGCTAAAACTGCGAACTAACAAATTAATCTCATCAACCTAAATCAATCGATAAACATTTTCAATTCATGGCAAACTCTACCTAAACTGTTATACGGTAACTTATATGTAATCGGGGGGTTATCAGCTGTTATCACGTGATCAATCAACAGCAGATGTTGGTAATCCAGTGTCGATAACGTCAGTTTTGCAATAACCACAGTTACTGTTGACTTACTACTTGGGAGATACCGTTTTATTTGCAAAGCTCTGTTTTGTTGATGGTTACGAAGGGTCATTTTTGTTCGATAAAAGATTTATTTTTGTTTGTCATCTGCCCAAAAAACTATTTGTTTTTAAGGTCAAATATGAACCTTTTTAGTTCGATTTTTGATTTTATTAATAATGATATCAGATATCATCATTAATAATGTTATTTTTTTTCTTTTTATATCATCCTGACACCAAACGCCAGACAAAATTCCAAATATAATACCCTAATTAAAAAAGCTCTAAGAAAATGAGTAACCAATAAATCGTACCTCTACCTAACTCTCAAACAGATCAGAACGTCGTAACTGCAACTAAACAACGCACGCAAAGTTCCAAAGCATTCAATCAGTCGCTGCGGTGTCGTGGCGTAATTTCCTCCCGTTGTCGGGTCGTTGTCGCATCGTTGTCGTGTCGTTAGCGTGCCGTCTGCACCGGACAGCACAAAGAGCAAGAACTCTTTGTTGTTCGACCGATTCTGCATTGAAATTGAACGAAGTTTTGCGATATTGATAGGTCAATTTTAATTTCTAGTTAGTTATTGTTGCCTATGTTGAATGTTGATGTTTTAAGTGATAGTGGTGTTTTCATTGGATCTCGGGAAAGATAATGGAGAAGTCATCATTTTGTGACTATGTTTTCCAAGTCATTTGTATACAGCATAATAAGTTTTTTGTGACGAGGCCAATAATACGAACGTAGTTGAATATGTACAATAATTTTATCGAAAATAAACTTGCCCATTCAACCCTTTCACACGCCACGGTTGGTACATTTTATCTCATCATCACCAATTTTTCCCACAAGCACAATCACCGCTCACTAATTACGTACATTGTAAAAAATAAACGCCAAAAGCAAAAACATCACTGGTCTGTCACCGGTTCGTGCATGTTCCGATAAATGGGATGCGCACACGCACGCATTATAAATCGCGCTTACCGATTGGTGATCGCGATGTTTCGAATTTGTCCTTCGATATTTGAATTAAGTGCTCCAATTATAACTGGCTGGTTTAAGATTGGTTGAGTTGATTGATTTTGTTTGGGTATTTCTTACTTACTTGGGTTGCTACAATTTAGTTTATCACTTTTAAATTAGGGTTAGGTTTTTGAAATTTTTATTAGTTTTAAGTCCCTGTAATAGACATTAACTATTATTATTGGCTAACCATAACTTACATCGAAACCAAAATGAAATCGTAAAAAATATGAATCAAATACAACAAAATTAATTAAAAAAATTTTTAGTAAAGTTAAAATTAAATTATAATGGAATTAATTTTCAAATTTCGGCACAAAATTCTAATCATTCAATTTACTTAAGTTTATCAGTCATCAATTATATAATGTTTTTATTACATTCATTCTTATTTATCGATTACTTTGGTATAGTACCTACCTACCTAGCTATGTAATGTGATAATGTTGATGATTGGAGTTTGCAAAGTCACTAATCGTCATCATTGCAGAGGTGACTGTATACTCGGCACCTTATCATTAGTAGGGATATAAGCAACTCTTACAACATTAGGGCGATAATTGCGTGGCACTGTGAAGGTGGAAGCGGTGAGCGTTGGGATGACTTGGCTCCTGACCGATGGAGTTGGAGGACCTCTGTGGACACCATTTACCCCATTTACAAGTGGACATAAGAAAGTGCACCAAGGTACTGGGTGTAGTTATTATTGGTATGGACTGATATGGTTTATTACAATTACAGTTCATGTTTATCAAAGATTGCTACTGCACAATGTCTGTCAAATGTGCAGTTCTTAAGTCGTCTTTCGTATTGTTCATAAGAAGACCAGGATTCGTGATACATTTTCTTATTACTCTGTCATAATTATTTTGTAAACCTCAAAACAGCTGCTCAAGTCAATTTTACACACTCAAATGCTCTAAACTAAAAAAAAGGTTACATTTTTTTAAATAATAATTTATTTTGTACTACATATTGTACACAATATTGATTCTACACAATAAGCACGCGGTATCTGGCCGGTAATTGACCGCCCGTCCCGGGTGTGCGCTCGTAAAATGTCAGATACCGCGTTGTCCGCGCCGCGTATGTTCACGATAGTCGCCACCGGGGTGAGTACACTGATAACTGAGAATAATGTGGTGGTACTGATAGCCTGATGATTATATGAGATTCGTAGTTACAGATTGGAAGGCTAAATAGACGGGGTTCGTGGAAAATCCTAAGGAAAGACACTGTTGATTTTAATTTGTATGTACAACGTAAGTATTGGTGTTTTCTTAAAGTATAGAGTTTGTTTTTATTATGTTTTGTTTATTAGAAAGTGCCTATTATTACTGTAATAACGTTATTTGAGTTATGATTTTCGTCTAAACATACCTACGCGAACGTGACTTGACACATGAAGCCATGCTGTCAAATGCCTACTATTTTTGGAAGTCTTTCAAAACATATAGACTCAATGCAATGACAACTTTAAATTTCCAGCTTCGGTTTTTTTATATCCAACATCATCAAGCAAAAGTCTTCATCAAAATGGCAATCGAAACATCAACCCTCAAACGGCGGGGTACGTCATCAATGACGCGAGACGTCGACGGACGCAACAAGTATCAAACAGAGCGCGGCTCGAGTGTAACTTGTCATGACGCATGACGTCGCAACGAGTCTCTTGTTTACGCCGACTCTGGCTGTACGAGTGGACTTCGGTTTTGACTGAAAACGTTTGTGCGAGATACAGTTATTACGTTGCCTTTTTTTGTTTTTTTGTCTCTACTGTCTAGTCTACATGAACATAGCTTTTGAAGTTTGTGCTTTCGTTTTACCTAAACTAAAAAACTGTGAGGTATTAAAATGGAGAATTGTGTGAAATATCTTGAAATACACAGATTGGTAATTTATATATTAGATTGTGAATTGTATGTAGTTATCTTTACAGTTAATTTATATAAAAAAGTGGAATTATATTCAAAAGGTTTCGCATTGTTTCATAAATAATAAAAAAACACTTTCAAAATTAGACAACTTCATTAATTTTTTCAACCTGAAAAAAAGCAAACATTTCACAAAACCCACCGACGCCGACGCAATTCAAAACATATTTTCATACATAAACGGTACATTAATAAACATGTATGATAACGTTGCAGCATCTAAACATTGGGTACATAAAGCCGTGAGCAACAAGTAACGATTTGTCGCTGTCACTCCGGCGCGGGCGGGTTGACTCCGAGTATATCAACTATTTGAGCTCTTGTTAATGTACGTACTTACGTCTTGTTGGCATTCATACCAGTTGAGGGTTAGATCTCACTATTTTACCCCTAGTAAAAGAAAACGTGCTTGACAATTTTCTATGTTTTTTTTCTTTATTGGCATCCAAATGGTTCTGTTTTTATTTATCTGATCGCCCATAAAATTTGTTAGGCAAGGTCAGTTATTTGGTATCCCAATGTATGCTTGATTTGAGACTACTATTCGTTTAATTACGAACCAATAAGACATTTGCAATAGTTGCAAAAGTTAAGTAATTGTGAGCAGTTTCCAATGTTTATTTTCTAGTCTATACTACGGAACAGCCCAACAGAAAACTAGATATAGTTTAAGCCACCATTCATTCTAAATCAATCATTTATCACACACTATTATCCTAGCTATAGGTGCCTACCCCACACAACCTAAGCTCCAACTAAATCCAAGACACATACATCAATGAAACTTTTACCTTTCACATCAAGATAATTATATATAGCTCGTTAATATCATAAATATCCATCAATGTCGAGCCGAAGTTAAATTAATACTCTCATGAATCCAGTGTCGTCGCATATCAGTCAACAGATGGCGTTGATTGATTGGTGCGGCGACCGGCGAAACAAACTCTGCTATCAATCATTCTATCGACGAATATCAATGGAGGTTATATTCATTTATAAAATTATTACTTCAGTGTTCAAGGTTGGAGATGATTTTTGTAATTACGCTCTAGATTATCGACTTATTAGGTACACCAGTGCTTTAAGTTTAATGATATATTATGTAGCCAGTCAAATCTCAAAACAGTGTGTTTGACATTGAGAAAAGTGAAACATGTCAAACATTATTCGTTTATTGTACTAGTGTTTTAAACATTTGACTAAAATCTTACAGTCAGTCAGTTATAAATAATCAGAGGGAAAGAACTACTGGATATTTTTTTTATAAGAATCAGCACAAATGTGAGTATTAGAAACGAAGCTGCTGAAAGAATATAGCTAAGGAAATCCAAATATGTCATACACTTTAAGTAATATAAAGTAATATTTAAAGCATTCTTTAACGAGAAAAAATATAAATATCATAATCACTACATAGTTTAAAAGAAAGTCACTTTTCTTCTCTTTATATCCTTCTGTACGCTAAAATCTTTAAAACTACGCAACAAATTTTGATGCAGTTTTTTTTTAAAGATAGACTTATTAAAGATGAGATTTAGTATCAGCATTGCCCGCGTGTTTGCTAGAAATTTTTGATACCTATACCGAATTTAATATATTGTATTAATAAACAGTCACATAAACTAGTATTTTGCTATAAATTCTAAACTAGATTAATCTAGTTTTAAATGCAAAAAGTAATAACAAACAAAACAGCCATTTGATTGATACGTGTTATTCAATGATTGACAAGCAAGTTTCCATATAAAAATCCTTTTTAGACAAACATATTAAAACCAACAGCCATCGTGATGTTAGATTTTTTATTGAGTATTTAGATTTGATCAATAAATCATTAGCAGTTAATGATTTCTTGTATAAATCAGATCTAATGGCTTTTAAAAATAAAACTAGTTTTCATTAAAAACAAAAGCGCGTGCAATGTTTTTTTATCTCAAATTGTTTTATATACTTTTTGTGGTAATAACTTACGTCGTGAATAAAGCTGCCGACTTTATCCAATGTTCCGTCTTATTTGGAAATGTCAATACTATTAGTTTAATCAATATTTCTTGTCCGTTTTTTTACAAACAGACAATCAGACATAATATTGACGAACGTGACATTTACATTATTACAATTAGCGTTGACGAAAAAATGCATTCAAACGCAGTATATGCAAATATTTCCAATGTCAATTACAACGACGATACTGTCAAAACAAACATGTAAGTATTGTTTGTCTTAATTAATTTTGAGATCAGTGTCTATAATAAATGTGAAGGTTATTTATTCTTAATAACATTTAAATATCACTATTATCGGTTGAGATGTCTCGGTTCGATAAGTTCCGTTGAATAGATAGATACGTCAAAATAATGAGAGAAAAAAGAGACTGTGATATACTTTTAACGATGTCCGAAATGAAGAAAAAAAGACATCTGAGTTGCTTTTCAAAATACACATCAAGTCTGGACAGAAACTGGTTAGATCGCTTTATTTAGATGAGACACAATTTTTTATTCAATTTACGATCTTCGCTTGATGACTGCAACTTGGAATTATGTGAATGATTCTTGTTATGTATCGATATTTATTTATAAATGACACTATCAATAAAAAGCGATTTCGAACTTTATTTTAAATTCAAAAGAATCATATTTCTATAACATTAACGGATGGATGCGTTAAGCTACTTTAAATTATATCAATGACTTTATATCTATGATCACCTGTGTTAATAAAAAACCGTCATTTTTAATTTTCGTATGGAATAACAAAACATACCACGCAACAGATGAATGTTAATCTCCAGCCGACATCGCCAGCTAACCCTAAAAAAGCGACCGTCTGGCAACAAACATTGGGACAAATCTATCGGTCTAACCGACCCCGACGCTGGATTAGATGGGTACGCGTGAAAAATCCCGCACGGGCCAGTGTCTGGGCCGATGCGATCCGTATTTGTCAACGCTGTGATGTCCGGACATCATTTTCATTAGCGAGAAGAGCCTCGCCCATTTATACCAATGCTCGGTAACAGATGGGGTTGAAATAACCAGATGAATGACATTTTTCTTCCTTTTTTTCGCTTTGGAGTTGAAGGGTTAACTGATTGTCATTAAGTATTTGATGATTTATGAAAGACTTGATAAGTCTAAAATATTAGTCAGCAAAAAAGTATGTTTTCCTTATTTAGATAATCACATAGGACTTATTTATACTACAAACGTGTACGTCCTTCAAAAATCTCTGCATAATGTAAAGCGATTAATATTATCGAAACACATTAATTACCTTCATTTTATTGCTAAAATATATTAACAATTTATTGTTTTCAATAAACTTCTATTCCGTCATAAATTATCATTTAAATTATGGCAATTTAAAAGTTACTTTTAAATAATAAAAGTTTGAATTATTTTATATTTTATGAGTATGAAGAATATTTGTTTGGAATAATAAATAGGCAAATATAAAATAAAAAAAGGCTTGCCTATTTATAATAATACTTAAAACTGTTAAATTTATTGAATTCACAACAGTATTAAAATTATCTTACAATTTTCCTCAAACAACAGAAACTTATTCCTCTTAATAATAATTATTTGAATAAATAAGGAATCTTAATTTAATGTTGAACAATTAACATGTTAATATTTAAAAGATTTCTTAATAAAGTGTAAATGTTAAAACGCTACCCGTCACGCGTCACTAATGAACTAAAGCCGGTGGTCCGGTATTTTTAATTTATAAATAAAATATTGCAAATAAATTGATGAAATTTATTTTATTTCAATCAGTTTTATTTTACGCTGATGTTAACTTTAATCGCCATGATTTACGGTGATTTAAATAAAATTAGTTTTACTAAATGCAACGGTAATTTTATCTATCCGTATATCACTATGTAGTATAAAACAAAGTCGATTTTCCTGTACCTATGCTTAGATCTTCAAAACTACACAATGGAATTTGAAGCGGTTTTTTTAATAGATAGAGTAATTGAAGAGGAAGGTTTATATGTATAATAACATCCTTTGAAATTCAGTATCGCATTGCACCCGTGCGTATATCATTTGAATAAGACATTTTTTTTGGTTTTTATAATTAAAATTTACTTAACTGTCATATAGGTATTTAGATGTATACAATAGAGTAATTATCTAGTTATTAAATATTTAAATTGTTTTTATAGGTATAGTTTTCGAAAATATTTAATTCATGGACTTATTGTGTTATCTACATCTATAATATAATTACTGATATAAAGCAACAAATTATCAATAGAACAATCAATTAAATTTTGTATAATTTTTATACTTTACAATAAAATTATCTTTAGGTGAATCGGTACTTATATTTGACTATCAAACTATTATATCAATTTGAACTGTATTATTTACCCAATTAATTACAAAAATAAACAAATAATAAATTAAAGATATTATTATTATAAAATGTAGGCCAAATTGCTGCGCGTACGCATAAAAATAGATGTTGACTTTACGAATATACCTATTCAAAATTAAAACCACTTAATTACAAATATTTGACCTGCGACACCCATTAAAAACCTAAACACTAATATAACTATAATTAATAATTTTAAACTTTATGTACCAGTTAGAAAGTTTAAATTCTTATGTAAATCTCGTACTGATTTGAGTACCTACACAATGAATAAGGTATTATAATTCTATATAATAAAATAGAAGAAAATAATTTGTTTTCTAAACATAAGAAAGTTATTATTTCAATGGAAATTTGTGTGTTGAAAACCTGTAGCACTAATTTATGTCACTGGGCAAAAAAATAAAAAAACATTGTTATGCAGTATTTTTGTAAATCAACTGAAACATAAGGAAATTTTGTTTCTGAAAAAGTTGTAACTAAAATTTGAAACATCGAGACGGCCATGTACCTATTCATTGCCACTAAATCAAAAAAATCTTTAAAAATCAATCAAACGGTTAAAAAATTTTATTGGTTACATAGCGTTTAGATTTTTTTTCACTAGGTACTCCAAAAAGGACGAGCCAACACTTCCACTTAACTTTACTTGGAAAAATAGAATCGAAAATAGACAGAGTATCTTCAACAATGAGCAGATCGATATGACAAATGAGATAAAAGAACAAAATGTGTAAGCAATAGAAACAATAACAAAAAGTATGTCTGAAGCATGTGTTACTGTGAAGGCTTAGCACATAACATTCTTGCTACTAGTACAAGTTGTAGACACTTGTGAATGCGCGGGCTCGGGGGTCGAGCTGCTGTAGTACCGATAGCAGACTTCAAGGTGAACTTGGAACTTTATTTTTTAAAGACTTAGTTATGATAGAGGTGACCAGAGATGGAAAAGATTGAAGTGATAAAGATATTGTTAAATTATTTGGTTATGACTGCTATACACACCACAAGTCATTCACGAGTCTGACGTATGACGAAAGTGTCAAACTTTACTTATGAGCAGTTAATTATGGAAGGATTGCTAGTGAAAATAACATCTGATATTCTTAGAAACCAAGCAAACGCTAGAATGGAGCCTTAGTCAGATAAAATGCAACACAGATTGAAGTACACTGCCGACAATGCACCACAACCTTATCCCGGTGCTAACTTCAAAAACACGAACAGCTTTCCCGAATAGCAGTTAACAGATTTTCAGTGCAGATAAACATGGCAATCCGCAGTCGCGTTGCTAACGTTACATTTGATCCAATTGAGCAGGCCAAGCGGCCGCTCTAACGTCGTCCGCGATGCATGGTGCACCGCAGGGGCGGGGCCACGATGCGTTTTGACCAATGATTTCGCTCCGTTCAAGCAAAACTAATTATACTGATTTATGCTCCCATTGTTCATTGTTTTATGTCTTTCTCTTAGTGTACACTTACAAACCCATATTCGTATGTAGATAAGTGAGTAACTTGATATATCGCGTTTTGTTGCCTTTTTATGTTTTCGTGACTCGCCTGGTTGTGAGTTACGGTTGTAATTAGCCGTTTATTTTCATGGATACTGAGACCTTCGGTAGAGGCTACTAGAGTTAAGGCTCAAGGGGAATCACTGCGGTTTACTTAATAACGTTCATTACTGATAAATAAATGTTTACGAATAATCATGATTGTCGTATAGATAAGAGAACATTGTGGGCCATCAAGATTTTAATCAGATAACCGTGTGTCTCCATAACCCATCGCAACCTCGATGCCCTTATTGTGAAATCTCAGAATATAAACACAACGCCGATCCTTCTGACATAACTTTTTTCGCATCCAATCGCTATTTAAAGAATCCTTACGAAATTTCTTGCATAGCTAAAGAGTGAACTTATAAAGAGACAGGCGGACGAGCGGACACAATGAGGTCTGAGATGTAACAGGAATCGCGCGCGATGTCACCACCCATTGTATATCAATATTTTATTAAGCATATTCTGGGGAGGAAAAACAGAGCAGCAAATCGCTGCGCCCGGCGCGGCAGCTGCGCCCGCGTCGCATTCACCTGTCGCTCGGTGCGCGCGCGCACGTGGGCGGGGCCTACGGAATGCAAGGTTTTCGCGCTTTTTTCCATTTGCCCCGTCAACCGCCACCGGAATTCGGGTGCGATATTTTCTTTCGTTGGAATCCAAAGGCTTTACCGGGACCTGATATATTTATACCTCTTTAGTCCGTTGTCTTTTAGATTTATGAGCGCTGATCTTTTCGGGCGATTTATTGGACTTTTAATTCAGGTAACGAAACGAATGTTTAGAACTTTAGAGTTATGATTTTTAGATTTTGACCCTTAATGTCGTTGTTTTTTATAAAAGATAATGAAGTAGGAGGAGTTGTTGTACGTTGCAAATTAAATGTTAAGTGATGCGTTTAAAGGTCATTCTGAGAGAATAAGGGTTACGGTGATAAATATGTTTTGCAAGTCAAAGCTTAGTTTATGAGATTATTGTGGTATTTCTTGAACGTGAGAATTTATAGGTATACGCGGTAATAGAATCTTTAAATTTTTTCACATTGTTTAAAATATTTTTTAACCTTCACATAATTACTTCTAGAAACGAATTATACTATTTCATTACTCTTTCCTGTTTTCTTAAGAACCAACGAAAATATTTGTTACACTAAGTACCTATCGCATACCAAAAAACAATTAAGCGACAAAAGCACCGATACGAATCGCATACCTAACGAAAGAATTCATAATTTTCATTAAACATTTCGTGTGTATTAAAGGTAACAGCCTAATTGCGTGTGGTTAAGTAAAGCAAGTAGGTCAGCTAGTGGTCTATCAGTCAAAAATAAACAACAATAATACACAGAAATCTATGGGGAACAGGGCGAGGTTGAGTGGCTTCCGTCGACGCAAGATTGATCGACCAATCGCAATTATGAAAAATGATTTTGTGATAGCGGTGTCGAAGTGACCGACGCTCGCGGCGCGACGGTTAACTATACAGCGTGTTTCGCTATTGTCGTCCTACGTGTTTCGTTTTTATTGATATTTGATTAAAGAGTTTTTCATATATAACAAAGAATTTAGTAAATGCAGATTTAAAGTCTTATTTTATAAGCTGTTTATTTTACTTCGAAAAAGATACTTCGATTTCACTTTGAGTATTAACGTAATATGTATTGAGTGATATTATTAGCCCACAGGGAAATTATTTCTGTAACAAAAAATATCGCCATTAACTTATAACTTGCACCGCATGCCCCTGAATCTATACTAGATCGTCGACTAAGCTCTTCACGGAAACTATTTGTACACTTTCGTGTACCTACAGTTCATAATAACGACTAGTTGTAGGAAAACACTACTTTTTACCAATGTTCCACCATATTTGTGTGTTTATTTGTCACCTATGTTATGTAATAATAAATCTTATTAATGCAGTTTGAAACTTATTTTCAAACATCAAAATAAAGTTATAACAACTTTTTCATTCAAATGGAACGCAAAATCATTCGATTTTTAAAATCAAATTGAAAAAAAATACAATAAAAATCGGAGACGTTTTTTTAGAGTTTAAAAATAGAATTTAATTTATCAACAAGAAATATCGTATTGGTATGTTTTTACTTGCGCCCAGGCTCCTAGGCTTATTAGAATAATCCAGCATCGTAGGAGCATAGCTCCGAATATGCCTGTGTATAAATCTGAGTGTGTGAAATCCTTCTGCGGTCACAGCGTCCAATTTCGGATTCGATCACATTACCATAAGGCGAGTGCGCGAGTGCGCGATGCAATGGACAGTGCGGACACACGGACCTTGAAAATGGATAGCGGATTACTCACTCCGAAAAATATTCCAATAAATATAACTTGAAAGTTTTAATAATAAAAAGAAATATATTTTAAAATCTTTATTCACGATTGTTATTTGGTTTTGAAGACTTTATTTACAATTAAACTACAACGAGTCGAAATTCATTTAAAACGAAAACGATCTAAAAGAAGACACTGTCACTGAACGTAATTCTTAAGGTAAAGAATTTTCAATTTTAAAAACAAATATAGGTAAGATTTGATTTAGGTAAGGTAAGATTTGATTTAGGTAAGGTAACATTTGATTTGATTCAAAAGGAAAAGAAATACCAACAAGCTCACAAGTGAGTTCGGAATTCCATTAGGTATATTTGATAAGAGAGAATGGAAGAATTACTTACATATTTTCTTTTACCGACACCAAGTATTTTGATACAAGAACAAAAAAAACCTAACGGTAAACATAAGAATTACATAACATAAGGCTACCTATCTTATTGGTATCTTGTACAATGCTGAGTATCTAACAAATAACATTCACTTATAAGAATAAGAAAACAAAAGATTACCTTTAATTAGTAGCAGTAACAAATACCATAAAATAATATTTTCACAAATGCATTCATACAAAATCAATTACCCTGCCCAAACACCCAACAAATAGTTCGCTACATTCCGGGTCCGTGTGTCACAGTGGAAGCTCGCCGACTATTTTATATAGTATTTAGATGCACATTAAGAGTCATCTTTAACTGGAGAATGTTCCGATCGGGTTTCATTACCATATTGCTAGTCGGGAACACTTGACTACAGACGTAGTGTATGATATTCAGACTAGATTATGCTGGAATAGATAGGAACTCATTACCGTCCGGCTGACTAAGATTTTGTGGATCTTTCTGAGTGCACTGCAGTTTAGGGCTGGTTAGGATACGGAGGGGATAGTCGATAGGAATATGGAATCGTCTGAAGGTCAAGTGATATCCAGAGAAGAGCTTTTGATAAATACATATATGAACAAGTTTTTGTTTGGAATTTAACAAGTCAGGAATAAGCATTTGCAATCAATGTTTGAAAGACTCCACCACTTTCTACTCATATAATTTTATGAGCTGAGCAATAAAAATGATTTAAGGCCGGGCTGAATTCGAAAGCAACGCCAATTCCCAATCAATTAAAGCAAACCGAAGCAAACGAACAAAACCAACATTAACCAGTCCATTAACCCTAAAGCCAGTAATTATAAAGGTGGAGAACGCGAAAACAAAAGCCAAGTCCTCGACGCGGCTAACGTGTAAAGAATGCACCGATTCCGAGAGACGACGCCTCTCGACCGCATTTTATCACCGACTAATGATCTCGGGCGTCTACGCCGCGTAATGAGAGCGCCAACCGCCCCGGCTCACAACCAATAAAATATTTATGAAACCATCCCCCGCCCTAATGGAACGCGTCAACTCCCCACTTAGAAAACTCCACTCGCATTAACCTCCGCAAAATTATCATTACCGCTCCACAAATGGACAATAGCCGATCGCATGTCCTATACGCAGAATGCGACTCGTTAAGTCGCCGAGGACGCGAATTTAAGAGACAGCTTCTAAATATCCAGTGGCAGCGTGCACATGCGTCCCGAGATCTGTATCGCGGCACAATACCGAGGCCGGCCGTCACGACGGTAGCAGAAATATGGACGCGGGCCCGCCGCATGCCCGCTTGTTTTATGTTAATGTGGGGTATAAACGGCTAGGCTGCGGGGAAAAATAACGCGCCGACGTCCACCGTGATGAAATACCAGATACCCGGTGCTGATCGTTAGCCGCGCCACCACGCGAGATCCACACCTAACGCCATTGTCTCAGACGCACGAGGAAGTCGAATAATTAAAGCGAACGCGTCGTCAGTCCAGCGTGCATTCCCACAGACGCTATCGCTCCTGTCGATCTCGCGAGCGAAATACCGAAACCTAATAAGTCCGAGCCGAGTCTCATTTGTGTAAGGAGTCGTTTAAAAAAACGAACAATACGGAGGCGCCCGATAAAGGAGACGGCCCAATAATTTAGGGTCATTGTTTCGCCTCTTAATTTATGGAGTGCGGGCGTACGATTGATTTGTAGGTTTAGGAGGGAGATTCCTCGGCCCGAGAGTGTTGGGGATAAGCGGTTTTAAATCCGCGGCGGATTATCGCGACGCGACGTCGCGGGGTTTGTGACGCGCGTCAAGAACTCAATTTATTCGCGGGACCACTCGATATACATACAATGCGCGGCGGCATTTAAAATGCGCGATAGGATTGGCCAGCTGGGCCTGGGCGGGGTGCGCGAACCATATACGCGTTCTTCGTGATGCACATATTAAGTTAGAAGGCTCTGTACATGGGATGCGGTGGAATTACGATAGGCACCGATGATGTCTAAGATCGTGAGTGTCCCTCCGGTAGTACAATGGGCGAACTCGGAGAAAATTATTAATGCCCCCGGGTTGTTCGGTGTTACATTAAATTGCGGGTGGCGAGCGATGCCATTAAATTATCGGACTCGCTGATGTCCTCCTACAATGCAGTGCTTGATAGTAATTCACGGCCGACGAGAGCGCGGTATAATTTCGCGGGTGCATTATGTACCTATGGGAGGAATTATTGCATTTGTTTGATTTAGGATTGAGAGAACACAGGGTTAATGTGCAGTTGTATGATCTATGGAACTGCAGCTGCCAATAATGCATTGCATTCCGAGTTGCAAACTGCATAACACAGCTGAACCTGGAATACATTGTCGCATATCTATCTTAACAAGCAGCTCGACTTCAAACTACACAAGATGTTCGTTTCCTTCGTGACATTTAACCCTAACTAAATCACTTGGCAAATAAAACAGTCCATCGTAAGTAGAGCCTATCAGGCATCGAGGGGCTGCATTAATTGGAACAGCCGATCTGGACGACGCAGATTTCACTTCTATAAATGGCTCGAAACTTTATGGTATCGCGGTGCGTTGTTACCGTCAACTTGTGCCTGCACACACTTGTAATTGGTCGACCGCCGGTTGACATTTACAAGAGAGCTAAGATGGCGGCACATCGGATATGCGACGTGTAATTGACAAATAGGCTGAAGGGTTAGAATAAATTGGGTTTCGCACGCAAACGGTTGGATTTTGTTTTTCGAGATCGATGCTGCGTTTGCGCACGCGATGTTTGGACAGATTGCTGAATCGAGACAGCCAGTAAGCGAGCTTAGGATTAGAGAGGTTCTACAAGAATAGAATTAATTGAAACAAAATTTATTTTTATTTTTAAGACAAAATTGTTAATTATGGTCGCACTAAGCAAAGGTGTTACTTTAATTACTAAAACATGGAATTTGTGTATAGAAAAATACCACATTATTCCCTTATGAGCTTAATACATATCAATTTGTCCAGTTTAATAAAGAAAAATAAAACTAGAAAATATTCGCAACTATTATACATTCTAAGTTGGTAATTATAAATTCCTGAGTAAGTCCACTGTCGCTATTCACATCCGTAGCTTAAGTATGCTTAATAAGTACCCATAGAAATAAAGTATCGATTGGGAACAAAATACTTGAATTCTTATAGTTTAAAAACTGTATATAAAATTACTGGGAGTGTGGAAATGCTGGGTCTAATGACTTCCATCCTGTAGGTAGCTGACAAAATATCACTTAGAAAATTGTATGTTATGCTTTAATTGAAGCTAAGGTGTTAAAACTTTTTACTTTGAATCAACTTCGAATATTTATTGTCATATTCAGTTATAGTTACATTGACAGAAGTTCAAAAAACAAAAAACTATCACTTAACACGATTTCTGTACCTACGAACTTACAATTTTGTTAAAATTCGGTAAGTCAGAGTAACAAGAGGAGTGGAGTCTGTTGCTTATTCTTTTCCATATGAAGCTGGTTTTAGACCTTACCTAGCTTCGGCAAAAGGCCGACCATTCTTCTTTGACGTTTAAAAGTACTTTAGTTAGTTAGTTTTAGTATGCTTTGACATAGCAGTAGTCAGTTTATTAAACACTCTAGGAACTATCTGCTAGTAACATTCCAAAGACTTAAATCGCGCCTATCTATAGGTAATAATCGTAAATAAAATTAAAATAATAGAAATTAAAATTTTTGCGACTCCATTTTCAAAATGGCGCGTTCAAAGTGTTAACAAAAGCTAAGAACACACTGAGCGACTTTTTAAAATACTAGAGGGCCAGTAATAAGGGTAATTTTAGATGATTATCAATGAATATCAAGAAAGAACATGTTTACAAACGCGTTGACTGGCTTCTGAGTTAAAAGGGGTTATTAAATGCTTCCTACGTTTTGTGTTGAACCTAATTGCTTTAATAGTGTACCTAAGTGCTAGTTAGCTAATTAATGAATAATACATTGTTCGTTGGCGTTAGGGCGCTTTTTATTGAGGCCTTTTTAGTGCGGCATTGTATAATACTTACTATAGAATGTGGTGATCAAGATCAAGATAAGATTCTTAACACTGTTAACTTATTGACATAATTATGTCTAAGTTTGTGTTTAACATTCTTCTGCATTGCATGTCAACTTTAGCAAAACTCTTCAAATAACTTGCAAAAAGGCACAGGTATAATAATATTATCTATACACTTACAACTTACAAACCCACACGCATGCATAATTTATCATAAAATCTAAAAAAAAAGTGCCAAGAGATTAAAAATGGCACCTAATATATCCGTTAAAAGGGTTTTGATTGATCAAGACGTCACTGAGGACAGTACGGCGACCGTCCGTCGACCGTCCGGCGACCGGCCGGCGACTGATGATTGATACGCACTGTTAGACAATCGCACAATCCATCATCACCGTCGTCAGTGTGGTCCCAGCCTTACGGATGTGACCTATTGTATTGTAGAAAGTTTGTTTTCCTTATATGCGTATTCTGTTTTTGGTTTAGTCACGTAGGTGTTCAAAAATATAAAAAAAAAATGTTTGCATCGGCGATGTCTTAGTGGCCAGTGGTTTCAAATACGCATTCATATGTCACGTACCAGCACGTATGTCAATATTTATGGTGCTCATTTCTTTAATTCATTAAGTACAGTGCCAAAATAACGAATTAAATGACTGAAATTAAAAATAATTATCTTCCTTCCTATTCAATGACACCAAAATATCATAAAGACACTAATCACATTAAAACTATCATCTATAAAACTTCGGAAATAAATAATATCGATTTCCTATCATTTTTTATCGAGGCACCGCGTCAGTTCGGCGCCGGCGCACGTAGTGATCGATTGCACGTTTAACACCAGGTAAACACCCCGTATATGAAATGAAACTATCACTTTACTGTGACATAAAAATACCAACATACCCACTACACTTCCATAAAAGGATGACAATCCTTTACCCTATTGATTTAGGGTAGCTTTTTGTGTAATATTCAGTTTTATACCGTGCTGCACTAAATTTGTTTGACAAATTAATTAAGCGAATGATGGATTTGTCTGCGTAGAGTAGTGATTGATGATTTGACAATAATTTTGGGGTCGGATGGGCGAACGTCAACAGATAAACAGATAAATGGATTCCGGACACACCTGAACACGTAAAAAGTTTCAATGTGCTTAAAGTATTTCGATAACATCTACCTAATAGGGACGATAGTTTCACCAACTTGTTTTCTTAATGAAATCTGTAATGATTTTCTTTCAATGTTCCAGTTTAAACTTTATTGTGCATTCAAATTAATTTGTGTTCACAATGTCTTCGATCATTAAACCGTGTGACATATTATTAATATGACATCAGAGCACGACGCTCGTAAAGCAAATTAAATCCGACAAAAAATAAATTAACAATCGATAAACAGAGGTCATAAACAAATCAAATATTCATTTTAAGTATTATATAAAGCTAATAAAATATAGTTTTTTTGCACAAAACGAATCACCCCATTTAGTGGGGTGTCCACAATAAACCTGTCACGTCGGACAGTCCGATACCCGACATCGCACTTATCAACGAACATAACATCCTCAACTTTACGACAATCTTGCGCTGGACGCGCGCGCATATAAATTTGAACAAACGTCAAGACAGTCCGATTTTATTTTACTGATCATGGAAATTGTATCGATATTTCAACGATAACGTTATTGTGTTGTGTCGGATAAAGATACTTTTTATGTTCGCGTTCGTTTGATTTTTATACGATCCGAGAATCGGATGAAATCGGAATCGATTATAATAAAGTTTATAGCGTAAGCTGTGAGAGTAATAATAAATATTGAGAGATTCATTATAGTGAATCACAAGCAAGTCGGTGTACTTAACAGTAGGAATTTCATTAACGAACGTAGGATGATCCGTTGAACTTCAATCACCAAACTATGTCGTTTTGAATCATGTATGAAGGACCTGTTGCTCCCCGCGGTGTGTACACTGCACAATGCACGCGACTAACTGCGAAAAGAACAAACAAGAACAAACAAAGACCGCGTCAGGTTAAACTTTCCCCCATTGAACGAACTGAATACAGCAAAGTACGCGTGAAAGCACGCAAATAAAAAAATCAGAAAAATCATTGTCGCAAGTTAAACCCACACGGCACAATCTAGATCGCAACACACGAATAGCGAAATCTAAAAACCGGTTGTTAGTTCGCCATGTAATTCTAATTAGGTAATTCGAGCAGCCGGTACTAATGGTTCGGTTCGGTGCCATAAAGCAGGCGCAATCTGATCGTGTGAACATGCTGTCCGCGTGTCCCGTGCACATTGTCCGCAGACATGCGACGCTTTGTCACCCTAGCCCACGCGGCAGATAGCGATATGAGAGTCTGTAATTATTGGCTTCAGTGTTATTCTGTAAATACGGTTTTAGTTTTAGCCGAGACTTAGTCAATTTTAATTAATAGGCCGTTTGCTTTTATCTCATTTTTAAGATTAGTTTTTAAATGTGAAATCTTCGTAGGTTGATGCTAAAGGGTAAAGTTGAGATTAATCTTCTGATAATAATAGAAATTACAAGAAAAACTTGCTATACTAATTTTAGGAGTACCATAAGATCATTTCATACCAAAAACATTCGCAGTTAATAAGCCTTTTAGATATAAAAGAAACATTCAACTCTTTGATTGTCACCCTAGTTAGAGTTTTAGAGAAAAACACCGTCCACGCCCGACAGAGCCGAACAGACGGACATAATAAATAAGTGCAGAGTCGAGGAGGGACATGAGGACACCGATACACACTCAGCCCTCACATTGATGGAAACGTTTCAAATGCAGTTTAGATAGCAAAGTGGCGTTGACGTATTATTATTGTACCCTTTCAATGTTCTATACCATTCCACAAGTAACTATAAGATACGAAATTTTCGTGTAGTGTCCACATTGAGGTTCTAAAAGCTAATGTTTTTGTTCGCTATGCACATTGGAAATGGCAAACTATTTATGTTTAGTAGACTCTTCTTTTCTATTTTGATGTGATTTTGAAATTGTCTTGGTGTGATCTTTGGATTTTGTCACTAAATATTTATGTAGGTAACTGAACGTTGAATTAGTATGGTGTTTGAGAAAATTATATTTCATGAACACCATTTTCTTCTCTTATTTACTTTATGTTTGTTTTGTATTGACAGTGTATACTTTCATGGTCTTAAGCATCAATTAACTTACGTTAAATTGACTTAGAAGAAGTTCTTAAAGTTTCCCAATAAACTAACTCTTTCTTTATATCTCACAAACTTGTTCAGAACTCGTATTTTGACATGTTTTATAGTTCATCTCATGTCAATCGCGCGTGTTGCGTCCGAAATACTTTATTTATGGCCAAAAACGGTTGAATCGTTGCGGTCGTAAAAAGTTTTAGCGTGTTCCGATTGAGGCGCCGTGTCTTTACGACCTTTTTTATCAATATTGAGCCGTTTTGATGGCCTGTTTAGGGTTATGACGTAGTTTTGTTTTGTAGAGACGCCATGGATAAAGCCATGCTAGTTACTTTGATGTTACGTTGTTTTGTAACGCAATGTTTTCGATGCATCTTTCGTGAGTTGTGTTTGTCTTGTAGTAAAACTAGCTGGTGACTACGATTATATCTTGGCAAATAAATTTCGTGGTGTAATTTGAATTTCCTGGATTACACCTACACTGATAGTCTGATAGTTCTTTATACAAGTGCGCCACTGTTTCCTGTGTTTAGATTTGATTGTACGTTATTATGTATTTCCTTGAACAAGAATACGGTAATTAGAACCTTAGAGTTTATTAGTCGTTGTAATTTCTACTTAGTTATTCAAACAAACGTAACTTCATATTTAGCATAGGTTTATCAACCATAAAACGGTTTAAAATACTTACAGTAATCTGTAATTCGTATTAAATGTTTATGAGTACTAAAACTAAGAACCGTACTAAATGGGATCAAACTAATAGTTGAAAACAAATAGAGATAGGTGATGGAAAAGAAATGAAACAGCTATGATACTAAAGTCTCTTTTTCTCTTCATTGGAGAGTTAGAAAAAGTAAGACGACAGTTAACTAAAAGAACACTTTTTAATGCCATTTGGGCACCAAACGTTGGTGGGAATCGATGATACGGCCTAAAATGGAGTACGCTTACCCAAAAGCAACCTAAGCACTCGAGCCTTGAAGACAACTTTCGGGAACAGACTCTGGCACAGGATTCTACTCCTTAGCGGCTTTGATGAAAAAACTTGAGGCGAAAAGTTCCTTCTAGCATTTTCACAACTTTTTCCTTATCACGCGCTACCCCTGATCGTCACGGTTAGAATCAAACGTGACATATGCATATCCCAGTTCAATGACCCTGCGTGTTAACAATCCGGATATAATTCCCTACATCATTATGTTTAGTGGAACATTAAAACTCTGTCAAAAGAGGCATTTTATGACTATTTTTACGACAAGAAATCTGATAGTATGTCTTTTTAAATGTTCCCAATGATTTTTATATGGGTACTTTTTATTGCGTACCGCGGTAGATTAATTTCATTGTTGTTAAATTTCCGTTTGATTGCTTTTTAAGTGTTTCTTTGGGACTATTGATATGTTTAGTTTTCTTTTTTTATGAAATTTTCGTGTGTGATTATGTAGGTTTATGATTTTTGTTGCATCAATCATAGAGAGAGAGAAAGTAGTTGTTAAAAGTTATTAAATTGTTAACGGGTTTTTTCTTCGTGGTTCTTTTAATATTGATGTGATAAATGTTAAAAGGCCATATTTTCGTCTGCAATATAAATCATTGTTACGTCAATGTAAAAAGAGTTTATCAATTAAATGACAGATAACTCTGAACATATAGTTTATCACTTAATTATAGTTAAGTCAAATAATAGCCATAAAAATAACAAAATTTCACGATACTATGTAAGTAAATAAAAAAAGGTAAGAAAATAAACCTCATTTATTATCCAATGACTATAAAATATATTTTTAAATAAATATTTCTAATGAACGAAATGATTGAACAATTTAGTCGATGAAGACTTTTCGGATTGAATGATTGAATAAACGATAAAGTGTGAAAGCATTTAATTAATTTTATATTCCGAACCGTTAAATATCAGTTTTAACATAACTTAAATAAAAAATTCTTATAATTATTTTATTAATCGTAAAAATTATACGGATCTGCATTTTATTATTTAACTATTATTTTGATTTATGTGGCATAGTTTTAAACTAAAAATAAATTCCGATACGACATGACATCATCTCCTACATAAGTATGTCGGAATGGATATTGATTTTTATTATTTATTTTAGTTTATTTAACGGATGATAGAATTTAAAGAAATAGCTTGTTATTGAAATATTGAACTCAGAGTATGATAAGTTAACATAGTAAGTTCTAAAGAAAAGATTATTAAAAAAATTTATTAATACGGTATCAAGTAATGTGTTGGAAGAAAAAATAATAACATTCGTATGAGTACAGAGTTATCATCATCATCAGCCTATAAGTGCCCACTGCTGAGCAAAGGCTTCTTCTCATACGGATAAGGTTAGAGCATTAATCACCACGCTTGGTGATTTCAAACTTATAGTTCGAAATTATAAGTCCAGGTTTCCTCACAATGTTTACCTTCACCGTTTGTCAGTGGTGTCTAAATAATCATTGAAAGTACATATAACTCGGAAAAAGTCACATTGGTACTTACCAGGTTTCGAACCCACGACCTCATGCATGAGAAGCGGGCTCCTTAACCTCCGGGCTACCATGACGATTTTATAGTACAGAGTTATGCATAGTTTTTATTATTTGAGTATGTTTATATAGTATATATCATAATGTACTTTTTATGTAAATAAAATACACACATATATCTATGTATCACATACAAGTACTTTACATAAAATTGTTTCTCTACTTGCTTTTTGTGCCATCCAAATCCGACCTAGTCCACCTACGTATCGAACGATGCAGAAAATGCAGAAGAACAAATAAATAAAATAAACTCACATCTTCTAATGACAAAATTCAATAATACTAATGAGCTCTAACCACATTAGTTTAATAAGAAAACTGTCACAGAGTGAACTTACCACACATATAAAATTAAGTAAACTATATTTTTACATCAGATATAATTCAAACAGATCACTCGCCTCTACACAATGACTATACAATATAAAAACCAAAAACCAAAATCACCCAAAAATATATTAACGGGTGTTAATTAAAACGGAAGCAACACCACTCAATCACGTCACGAATCAAAGATGGCGCCCGTTTCATCTTGAAAATGATATATTTATATAAAAAATGTCGTTAGAACTAAAGGAGAGGCCGGAAGGCGACGTGCTGTATATCAATCAAGAGATGAATGAATTAAAACCCTTATACGTCACGTGACGAACACGACACGATTTTGTGGCGAAAGATTTAATTAAAAAGTATTCTTAGGGTTCTGTACCCGTAGAGGAAAAACGCCAACTTTATTACTAAGACTGATGTTAGTCCGTTTGTTTGTCTGTCTGTTTGTCTATCACCAGGTTGTACCATGCTATCTCTGTGAAAGCTAGACAGTTAGTTATATATTTCTGTTGCTGCTATAACAACATTTTTTTCTGGAATAGCAGGCAAACGATCAAACCGATTACCTGATGGTAAGTGATCAGCGCGGCCCATTGACACAAGCTACACCAGAGGAAGCGAGTTGCCGGGCTTTTTTTAAATACTTAAAGAGGACCTTCCATGTTCTGCTTATCCAAACGTGATTTTAGTATTGAACTCTTAGTCGAAAAGTCTCATTTTTATTTGGCAAAAATTCTCTATTTCGAATTAGGAATTACATTTTCGTATTTATTTCATATTTTATAAAAAATTAAGTATGTCGATTGCAATAATGCTGAACTGCGACGATTGGCTCTTGTATAAGTAGATATTAATTAAGAATAACTATTTATTTTAAAATATGTTATAATAATCATATCCTACCTCTGGTAACGGTAGCTCTGTGGATCGCATTTTAAGTGATAAGCTGAAGCGAATTTGTAGTATAATTGTAGTTTTTAATTTTGTGCTTACCTAAATGATAACTGATTTTAATATTATTTTAATTATTTAATAGTTACCTAATTAGACTCTAACAGATATAGTCAAGGGTCATTCGCCATTGTGACAACTTCTCTAAGACTTTTTATTACTTATAAACATAAAAATATTAATAATTAAGAACCGCTACCGCTTGTAACTTAAAATATTTTTAATATTAAGAGAGATTCAGTTTTACTGCTCATGCATATTTAATTAATTGCACATTGCAATCTTTATTGACATAATTTATAGACAAAATCAACGTCAAATAATTTAACTACTTACATTTTTATAGTTCCCATAGATGCACAGTAAGATAAAACACAATTAGTACGGCGCCAAAATTATTATTGCTAAATGCAAACATTTTCTCTCTCTTTTCTCTAATAAAATGAAAAACGTTCCCACAAAAATAAAAACTGTAAGTATTTATAATCTATATTAGGTTATGATAAAATCAAATCATTTTAATCTGGACGTATTTATAAATGTACTATGTAAGACTTCTTGTCCACAGGAATTTCAAAACAATGCAAACCATTCTTCGTTTTGCTTCCGAATTAAAACTTATAAAGTACAACACTGGCCGCTACAAAATACAGGTTACAGACACTCTGCTGCATTATTTAAAAATAATGACACAAAAATTATATTTAAACAATTGATAACTAGCACTAACAGAGAAAACATTGCAAAATCTCCGAACTCCTTAAATCAGCGACGTTACTAAAAACCAAGACCCCTAGGGGGTCGCTTGTCTAATTGATAATTAGTATTCAGCCGGCCAGTGCAGGCCTACGTGTGACCCCCAGTGTCCCCCACACCCCCCGTCCTGGGGGACACTGGGGGGCTGGTCAACGTTGCATCAGCACGCCCAAGACGTCTGCTATTGACGTAAGACGCGAGCCGCTGGGAACGCGACGTGATCGCAGCTAGGGTTAAGCGGCGCGGTGTTCGCAGGGTTGACTTGTATGATTTCACTTCATTGAATTTAATTGGTCATTTTGTTTTGTGACTAGTTTGTTTTTGATGTTGATCTTGATTAACTTATTATTATTATGTCATAATAATGTCTATTAAGTTAGTATTTTAAGTTATGAGTAATAAGATACACTTCACAATAAGACATTCTACAAACATAAGTCACGTTTACCACCACATACATCGATTGTCAAGTTTACATTTATATGAAAAACAGAAAACACTCAGTGAATCAGACTAGTCGCAGTCGCAGCCGACCATCAATCCAACATTAACATAATTCAAAATAAATTATTCATCCCAATAAACTGACCTATCCTACCACGCCCAGAAACTGCGACCCAATCGCTGGCGACTACACGGCGACTTTTTCAAAGATTTCCATATCTACGTTCGAGAATCGCAAGTGAAATGGACGGGGAGTACAGCAAATTGGCTATCTAACTCATGCATCGCGTATGAATCGCTGCGACCGAAGAATTGGAATATTTAGGCGATCGTGCGCGACGCCCGGTAGCAAGTCTGCGTCGGCCCTTATTTAGATACTTTGATGTTTTTAGTGGATGTCTTTTTGTGGTGAATATATTTTGTGAGCGTTTATTGTTTCTTTTTTTTATTGACAATAAGTAAATGGTGTTTCAAACCTACCTTAAACGTTTAAATTATTTAAAAGAAACTGTAAGGTAAATACGTTTGTATGTCATTTAGATAACAAACTGAGAAACTCTATTACACTACATGTCAACAAAATCCCACGAGCCGAAACTACTTAATTAACAATACAGAACGCGGCGAATATTCAAAACAATCGCAGCTCATTACAGGGCAGCGATCTCTAATCCGAAGAACACGGTACGTGCCAATTCCCAACCTAGCAGCACCCACAAGTCGGAATTTTTCACCACACTAATGAATCAGTCGGGTTAATGCAACATCGGAGAGTCCGTGTACATATTTAAATCAGGTACATGGTTCTTGATTATAGCAGCTGGAGTCAGTAGGTTTTATCTGGATTGTGTAAAGTTCTACAACGGTTATTGCTCCGAGACAATACAGCCTGGAAATGTGGGCAAAGTTGAGGTAGGTTCAGTTTTTTTTCTATTTACACTTTAATTGTTATTTGGTTTGAGCGAATAGAATCTCTCTCCCTCTCTACTCTTGGTCCTATCGACTTTGTTTTTACGTAACTTTATGCTAGCTTTCTTATCTAAAGAGTTCACCAAAATAAATTGTAGTTCATACCTACTTTGTAATCTACAATCATTATTAGATTCTTAAAGTATTTAGATTTCTGTGTAATTATGTTTGTAATATGATCAATCAAATTTATCAGTCTACCTGCGCAATAGCGGGTGCTAAACAAATGATATGGCTGTTCGTGTGGATAAGTATCTATACAGCTGTACAGTCGGCGTAATGACCAGCCGAAATATTACTACGCAGCGTTGTGCGAGTTCGAACCCTATTAAAGAAGACACTGTATCTGAATCTGTTTGAGTGGTATTCATTCATTTTCTTATCAATCTATGAGTGGGATAAGATTTTCAGTAGAAAAAAGTGTAATTAAATAACTAGACTTATATAATTTTTTAATAAGTATCCTCAATCCCTGTGCCTACGCCTCAATTCCTCAAGCAGTAACGGCCATTCACCTGGCCACATTAGACGCCGAGAATCCTTACTCCTTCAACTTCATTTGCAGTCCGCTCCACGTTAAAATCAATTATGCTTGCGATTGTTTCGTTAGTGGAAGCAAATGTTTTTTGTGTCCCCCTCCCAACGCCCCCCAAACCCCTCTTGTCCTCCCTTGTCCCTCTTTGTATTCAGTGGACGGAATGTCTCGACTGTTTGGTTTTCTTTTGACGAACTTCGTTTCGAATGCATTTTCTTAATTCGTTCGTGATTTTGTTGAAAATTGAATCGCTTCGTCTGTGCCGTCTGCTAGTTTTGTTGGCTTTTTGACAATGCGATTGTAGATGTTATGTTGTTTCGTTGTTGATTGGAGATTTTTAGTAAAGTAATGAAAGAAATACGTAGTTCAGTTTTAAGTATATTTTATCTTAAGATTAAGTTCTGTATCTATATTGTCGCAACATTTAATTAAAATAAGAGTCTTCTAAAGACCCCCAATAAGCTACAAAGTAATGTAAGTTGTCCAATTTCGGAACCCAAGCCTCATGATAACTTTTAATCTGCAACATAACTTCAAATTAAGATTAAATGCACTTCTCATTCGATAAGCTCGGTGACTTTGGATCGGCATCTCTTAATTGACTAACGTTTGAAGATTAAAGGTAAAGTGGTGCTCATTACAATATTAAAAAGTGTACGCTAAGATCCGATAATACAGTAAATCACACAGTCGTTAGCGAGTCAAATGAAAAACGAAAAAAACCTCTAACAATTACCGCGAACTTTATTGCAATTACTGTTCGAACTAATTTATACATTCCGATACTTATGTAGGAATAAAATGTATTTAGTGAACTCGGAGTTCTGAGTATTTTTTCTATTTGTTCCTTTATAAAGGCCACGACACACTATTGTCGCTCGCCGCTGTCCAATATCTACGTACATTAATTATGCAAACGATCCGCTCTCGAGAGGTTAAATGGCGATTTTTTGTGACTCGTTTTAATGCGACGATAGTACGTGATGCCAGAAGATGGGTGATGTAGAATATTTGTTTCGGAGTTTTTCGTACGGAATTAATTAATTAAATTAATTGGGAACTTTAGTTCTCTAGGTTGTTAAGATGTTAATAATGTTAAGCAGAATAGACGGACAAAGGGATAGTTGTCACTATCAGTGCAATAATACAAGCTACAATCGCTTCGAAGCGATTCCATTTTTAAAATAAAATGAACTAAGAATTTCGTCATGTTGCAGAATTTAGATAGCTAAAATATAAGCATTTATTTATCCAATGTCATTGTCAAAACTTTAACATTTGATTGACGATTTTCTTTCGATCTTCATAGTTTTGAAGTATGACAAGCGAAATGTTGATTTTACTTGAACTGACAAGAAATAGTTAGCAACACAAAAGCCTGTATCTTGACCTGTTTAATATCCTTTTTTCTAATTTAATTTCAAAAGTCAATATGAGTCAACTATGAATATTTTCCAGTGTCGTTACAAAGACTAGTGCACAATGAACCGGACTCCGTCACGTACCGTATCGACGGAGCGTTCTAATTAAAAATCGTAAACATCGAGGCGCCGTCGATAGCTATAATGTGTGCGAACCCTAATTACTTAGACCGTTTGAATTAAAAACATCCATGTTTTTGCTTGTTAAGAGTTTGTTTTAGATTTCGATTACTTTACCAAGATTTAGGTAAAAGATGTCCCTTTATATTTAAACTAAATTCTGTTAATTTTAAACCTGTTAAAGGTTTGTGTTTGAGAAAAATCTTAAAATGACTTATCTCGACCAGGTTGAAGCGAGGGGTACTATCAGACTCTTATTGTCTAAAAACTCCCCCTGTGGAACAGCTCTCCTGCTCTTGTCTACTGCCGCGGTACCTTCCTGCGTTTTCCCCACAGCCTTGGCTGAACATTGACCTTGTTGAACACCATCTGTGGTGGTCCTCTGGCTATGGGGATACTTTACACCGATCCGACGATATCCGATAATAAAATAATGAATCATGTATCAACTCAAAAGAATAACCAAAAAACCCTCAAATCTCTAAAAATTCCCCGTTTTGATTTATTACATTGTTTTCTAAATTGTGTGCGTCAACAGAGTAACGCAAGGCGATCGATAATACCTAATTAATTAACTACTATTAGTCATCATAATGCGGTCCAGATAAATATTTTGATTGATTGGTACATATTGATCCATTTTAATATAATAATTGATGTAAGCCATATCTATCGGATCTAGAATCGTTTATAACTTACACAATATTTATTAATTTTGAGATCTTGAATATAAAAGATGCATTTATTTTGCAATGTCATTGTATATAAACTATGAAGTAATAAACTATAGTAGTAGTATACTATAGTTTAGGTATTACTTCATAGTTTTTCATAGTTGATTTCTTTGATGTAGTATTAAATAATTATCCTAAAAATTTTGTATTGTTGACAAGTACTTCGCTGAAGCCCTAGACTAGTAAGTAGGTCGTAGACCTTCTAAAGTAGGTCCTTTTTAAAGGCTCACCTTCTTACGAAAATAAACTTTCCTAGTAGATACTATGTATAGTAGAAACCACTTACTAACATTAGCAGAACCATGGAAAACTCGCTAACATACCTGAAAAAAAAACAAAAGCAAATTAAATATGGCCGGCGTTAATTACACAAACAGACAGACCTCGCCAATTACGCGTACCCATAAAACGGAGACATTAGATACATTTTAGTACACAACTGTACCAAAGGGACGTTTCCCTAATCCATTTACAATATAACTGTTATAAATCAAACTTAATATTAGCTACATGTGTTGATAAAGCTCGCTACACGTGCACACACCCTGCACACACACACATATCCAAGATGGCGCCTGACTTGAGGGTGAACGTGAGATTATCTTTTTAATGTGTGGCCCGGATTAAAATGACGAATGCTTATTGTTCCATTTTTTCGCGTCTTTTTGCATTCAGTTTTTTAGGGTTAAAATATTTCTTTGGAGATTTTTTTTGTTTTTTCCTAGGTTCAGTCAAGTTGGGCTCCCGTATTTTGATACCAAAATTATTAATTGTACTTTGCCCAATATACCAGGAGCACAACAGAGCCCTCTTGCTTGTAATGTAGACGCTTTTCTTTAGACATATTTAGTTGCGTAAAGTTATTAAATTTCTTTCACAATGACCACTACCAAATGTCACATTGTCGCATTCCCCAACTTTTTCCCCAACAATCCATGTACAAATTGATTATTGTCGTGATTATTGAACCTCGATAAATTCGCTGATAAATAAATAAAAAGTCATTATTTCCAATTGAACGTGAATAGTGTATATTTCTTTAGTGATTAGGCAGTAACAACTCGGCAACAGATAGGCTACGTGATCGAGTTTGATTAATAATTATCCACGATTAAACCTTTTTGGTATCGGATTGATGGATTCAGACTGACAGTTGGTGATTATTGATTTTAGCCACGTGCTCTCGATTACGTTTTTTAATCGAGTACAAGGGTCCATCGATGAAATTGTGTTTAATCTGATATACTCAATCGAGGTTTAGTGTTGCTAGGACTAGTATGAAGACTATAAGACAGAGAAAGAAAGTGTTTTAATTCTGTTTAACTATTGTCATAATATTACTGTTAAAGTTAGGAAGGTATGTACGTCCCAAATGACCTACAGATCGGTAGGTGTTGTGTGTAAGATGTTTGTCGATATTTTTCATTTACAATTTTCCACTAGGAAGAACAGTTTTCATTTCCAGGTGCAGTGGTAAAAATTCATAGAAAATACAGCATGATTAATTATTGACATTAAAGATTCTAATAATCGTAACATTTCTAGGTGCATAAAAAAAACAATTAAATGTCCAAGAAAATAATTTTATCGTTGCCAAAAAGTGCTACTCACCCGAACATAACCCTCTCCCCGCGATTACAAGACACAACATACCAACACACACACAATCTACAGATGAAGCGCAAATGTGTGCAAGGTGGCATGAAAATGGAATTAAGGGGGGAAAATGCAAAGGAATCAACCGGGCGAGAGCGCGGGGGGCGAAAATGTCCCAGACCGGACACTTTGAACGAATTATGACGGTCATTATTAGAACGTGGACAGAATTAAATTGCCTCCCCCCTACCCCCTTCTCGCCCACTCGGCCCCTTACCTTCCGGCTAAGTATGCCCGCATAATGATACCTGTCCAATACTAGCAACACTTATCTAAGCCGGCGAGTGGATCTTTATCGTTCGGGATTCGATATTTGTTTTTCTCGTTTTTTCTAAGGGATCGTTTTGTATGAGTGCGTTGAATGAAGTGTCAATAGAGCTAAGTGAAGTGTTTTGAAAAGATTGAAAGGCGGTTGCGTGTGGAATGCACGGGATTCGAGCCTTTCGTGTTTTCATTCAATAAACGTACGTTTCACTTTCCTTAAATTACACTATAGCGCTTAAAATTCCGAGTAAAACAATGAGTTGTAGTTACATATTCCTTTAAAAGGCGATGTTTTTGTTCTTTACTAATCTACACCGAAAAAATATTTGATCCTTCAAGTCATACTGAACAAACTTCAAACAAAAAGATTAGTATGCCTTGTTACTCTCAGCTTAAAGTAATCAAATAAAAGAAATCCTGCGGAGTTTACAATCAGCGGGCACATCACACACGATAAGGCGGTACAAGACTGTACAACTAAAGTAAATTTACAGAAACAAAAGTAAACATTAGGACAGATTAGTGGACGTTACGCGGACGCAACGATGCAAAGTTAATGCTTGTATCAATAGTTCTGGAGCCGCAATCAGTAGATTTGCAGTAATCTCCGCAAACGCACCGAACGATAAAGAGTACGGGTGGCCGGTGGGGCAAGCCACGAGCGGCAGTGAACTAACACGTCACATACACGCGAAAATTAATTGTTATTTAATTTCGATAAATTAAATGTAATATAAAATAGATAACTGTGCGTCAAACTACGACAGCTGGCTGATTAATTATTGTTTTTTCTGTAAATAGCCCTATAATTTTTTATAGGGCCTAAGTTAATTATATATCGAGTTCAAACTGAACAAATACTTATTTCAAACATAACAACCAATCTCTCTCCAACCTAAGCACCAATTTTCTTTGCCTATCAAATTCAACTGAAAAATACTGCACCTAAAAATTGCATAAATCAATTTTCCTTTTTATTTTCAAAAGCAATCTTTTGGCGATCGTATCGTAAAAACAAAGTATTATAAAGTAATCGAATCAGATTGGCGCGCAGGCTTCCCCAATCGCGTTCGCTTGTGCCTTGCTTGTGCCTATTATCATGCAATATTGATAGAAGCACCGTATAAAGCAGCCGAGTTAAGACGGGCACTCTGGCCGTCCCACGTGCCCACTTTATCTCTAAGATATTGTAAATATTAGGTACAATTGTACTCGCAAACAAAGCCCGGATTACTTCTTATAGTTCGTCTGATTGTTGATATTTGCTTTTTTATTGGGTCGTTCAGACGCTATCAGTGTTTGAGAAGTCTAATCCGAGTTGTGATACTGATATGGCTCTGTAATGGAACGCGATGATTGGACGAGACCGAAGGATAAATCTCTCTATTTCTAAAAGAACAATGAAATAAATAAATGTATAAAATCGACTGAATGCCAATGAATATCAGCGGATATTCTATATAGAATATTAAGTAATCGGAATTAAAGTGATTTATATATTTTGCTACAAAATAACTGATTAGATTAGCTGGAATATTATAATCCAAATATTACTCACACACAAAGGGCAATTCCCAAATAAAATACCAATAACAATAACAGGTCTTGAAAAACAAAACGCCGACATTTTGATAATAACGTAGCACACGTAATGCCTAAACACACACAAACACCCATTAACACACACTCTATTACACACAACATATTTAGGGATGGGAAAGTGAAATTTGCAAGAATATATCGATGGAATGCAAACAGGGGGGCGTATATTGACGAGGCCGCAAACACATGGAGCAGAATCAGCAAAGAAAGATTATTAAAACAATGGTTTTGAACTAAATACAGGGACAGAGGGGCTATTACAATATTTGCTGGCATCTCGTTATTTTTAAGTATCAGTACGGCTCCCAAAGTTTAGGAGGGGGACTAAAATATGGGTCGGGTAACGGAATTTATGATAAAGAGTTTTTGAATGAGGATATTTTGTTTGTAAATAGGATTGTGGATTTTTGCCTATGCTTTTGTTTTGTAATTTTGCCTCTAAATGGATGATATTGGATTATGATGTCTTGAGTTATGCTGTGAATGAGAAAACGTGTTAAACGTGAAATAATAATGTCGGGAGGAAAGATTGTGAAAGTTTTTATTCAAAATTATTTTAGTATAAGAAATAATAAAATTCCATTAATATAGGAAAAAAGGGAGTTTAAGAAAGTAGCTTTAAAATTTAATGCTTGCTTATTTTTTATTCCACAGAATAATAATTTAATACAATCGGCAATTATCAGAATGCCACTACAATTCCAAAATAACAGAATGTACTGCAAAAAAAATAGCGCACCACCACCGCAATTTAACTCAACCCTTTCCCCGCCAAAGTAAAAACGCGTAAACTTTGAGAGCCTGCGGAACGTCATAGCCCAGCGACATAGCGTTGTAAATTATAATGTTTTATGGTTTAATACTGCAGATAAGGCGCGGGAGGGTAAGGAGCCTATTATTAACCGTGTTAACTGGGAAGGGGGGGTGGTCTCACCTCGCTGCCATTTGTACGCTAAGCGACTTTTGGTGGCGACTTTTTATGTGCAAGTGTAGAGCAAAAGTGGTTGCGACTTGAAGTGTTTTATCGTTTGCGGTATGCTAAAAATGTTGCGAAATGTCGGAAAAAAGGTAAACAAAGTGCACTATACTGATGAGTTTTCTAAATTATACCGATGAGACTTTCAATAGGGATGGGTAACTATATCAAATTGTATTTGTAAACGCACCTACGACACAAAAAATAAACCGACGAGACGACACAAAAGATCATTAGAGAATACAATTAATAATCTTCTTTAAACCATTGCGATTAATGTTCTTTTTTCCGTAGCACAAGTTGAAAATTTAAAGCGGGTTTCTAATTTTGAAAATCTATATATTCTGAGCTTCACCACAAATGCTTTCAATACATTACCAGCAGGCGGGTTATCGCACCGTCTGCGCCCGCCCTTAGAATATGATTTTTAACGAGCCATCCCCAAGTATGTAATTGTGTCTGAATGCGTTTCGTAATGATTATTTATGTAGCGTGGAGAGGAGTCTGGATAAATTATTTTTTATTATTTCCATTGCATAGAATATTCCTACCCTTTGCGTTTGGGAATTAAAACTGTTGGATTCAGATGTTCTGTTTTATGTGGTGCTGGTGCAAATGCTTACTGGTATTAGAAACGTGCGAGATATCTGCGATTTCGATATGTAACATACGATTCTTAATAAAAGTTTCATCACTTTTCGCTGCACATTATCAAGATCATTGTATATTAGTTCTAACACCCTACCCACAAAAAAGTTATTATTATGTTTTTTAAAATAAATATAAAATATTTTCTGATTAAAACAGTTTATATAAAGTGCAACGCAAACAATATCATCGAAATAGACAACTTTCCCTTATTGACGACCAAATAAATCGAAGCCACACGACGTCCGACACATATTTTCGCACAAAAATCGTGTGCATTTTAAATCAACGAGTTACCGAGTCGCCGGGGCTTGGTATAATGAAATCGTAAATCGGCTTGGTACCCGTGGATAATAGTGAAATATAAATTGGGCGGTCGCGGTTTGGCGCCCGTCGGTCCGTTGGCCGACATTTTTGCGGGCTCGCTTCAATCACGCGTTTTATAACGTCAGCGCACGTGTGGCCGGCGACTGCTGTCACAATACGTTGCCGCGGGGTGGGTTTGGCAATGTCGCCCAGTGTGGAGTAGGCCTTAGGAAAGATTAGAACACTGAAAATCTTGCAGGATAAACTTATTTTTTTATAATGACGACAGTTAATGCCATAGTTGAAGCAACTATAGATATTAAGCTAAAGAATACAATGTACAAATACAAAATCTCGATCCGCCCATTAAGTGTGTGAAAGCAACAAATCTAAAAGGACAGCTCAATCCACTCGAAATTTTATCTACGTCCACACGTCACACACTTTAAACCACAAAAATTAAAACCTATAAACTTCCACGAACAACGCACTAGATTTATAAACCCTACCAACGCTAACACACTTTCACGTGTCGATGGATCCGCGTAAAAGCCTAAAAAGAGGAAAAAAAAAGTCATTGGGTCCTACATGCATCTTTTTCGCCCGGCTGACAAATGGCTATGAAATGGCCAGGACGGCCCAGCTCGGGACACCGAACGTAAAATCATTCACAAATTGTGATGCCACGGTTAGTTCGGACGTTCGGCGGTGCAGGGTTAGCGCGGTCGGCGGTAGTTTGGTTTTTAACATTTTTTGGCGCGCTGTGGTGATTGCTAAAGATGGATCAAACTTTGTAACATACGGTGATGGTCAGATGGTCGTCGAAAGTAAAAATATTAAAGTACTTTTTTAAACTGAAGAATGAAGCTATGTTAACTTGAAAATCGAATTACAATAAAAAGAACAGTTTCCATTTAAAGGTTGAAAACGCATATATAATTTCAGCAAACGATTTTGGCTTTGTCTTTGGTCACACACAACCAACACAGCCAAAAACCCACGGTGACTGAATGCACGCATTCCATTTCCTTAAAGCCTAGTATTTGCCGTACGGTAACCCTATCATCGCCACTTTTTATCTGAACGCCATCAATAAAAAAGTCTGTACAAAAAAAAACAGAAAAACAAAAGCCGTGACGTCACTAGGTAGGTTTTCGCACCGGCAAACGGCGAGCGTATAAATCAAGCGCTACGCTAGCGTGGAGTCGGCTCCGGCCGAATTGTGGCATTTTATGGCCTTTTGATTTACACAACCACTATTCGCTACGTATTTTAATGTGCGCTCGATAGTCCCTGTTGCAAGCGACTGTACGTAAATAAAATTCAGAAATCGTTCAATAAAAATCGTCACATATCACTGTTGAACTGCAAGTTTGAGCGAAACCCTTCCTGGGATTACCGCTATTGAGCTCAACTTTAGTTACATCAAACACGTGGTCGCAGGATGACATATATTTGGCATTATTATTGGTAGACAAACTCGCTTTTAATGACAGATTAACAGTACAGTACAAAACACTCGTGAGATTTGGCTAATTTTGTTTATGATAAGCATAAATTTAATCGTCAACTGTTAATAAAATATAACAATAACACACGAGACACATGCTCTGGCACCCGGCAGTCAATGCCACAAAATATCTACTAGTCGAATTTACAAGTCACAGATGACATACACATTGGGTATTTTAGTGTTATTTATTAGATAATACTCTGATAATAATTTTATTTCAGTTTTATTGTTATGGATACGACGATGTTTCGATAGTATGTTTCGGGTGATTATGAACCAATTGGTTTTCAAATCATATAAGCCTCGAATTTTCTCTGAAATAGTTTAAAAGTCTCACATTTGCTGTGTCGTTCTTCAAAACTTATAAATATAATTATATTATTTGAACTCTCTCCTTCCTATTTCACTTCGAATGACTTTGACGGACACGAGCGCATCATGGTTGATCAACTGGTGTCCCCAGCCCTCCACTCACTCACTCACTCATTCATTCATCCGTTCGTTCATTCAGAGCGACGTCGGTTTCGAGTGATCACCGATCACCTTACGTCGGTTTTATTCGTTCGTAAACGGAATTTAAAAAAAGAATGAACGAATGGAGGTTTGTTTTCGGCGTTTTGAAATGCAACTTGTAGTGTTAGTTTTGGCCTTTCCATTTTTTTAGGATTTCAAGGGATTTTTTTGTTATTGTTTCTCAATTAAATTTTTAATAAATCATAATCATTATAATCAGTGTGTAGTCACACATATTTGAATTTTCCTGTACGATTTTCGGTATAGATAAATAATTAGCAACTTTTCGTTGAAAAAAGTGATGGATTTCCCCAGAATTCGGATATCTTTGAGTAGATAGAGATGTGTATGTGTGGTGGGTTTTTTGTGGATTTTATGAAAAACCTATCTTTCAAAACGGTGTTGTTGGTTGCGGTTTGACGCGTGGACACGTTTGTTGTCACATTGACGTCACGACGTCTTGACGCGTGACACCGATGTGTTGTGTCGACGAATGATGACTTCACGCGTCACCGGCTAGGGTTCACACTCTGACTCAGTCTTCCAATATTATATTACCAAATCATACTATTTCTTTTTGTGCTTAATCCACTTGATTTTTTTAAAAGAAACTAATGTTTTCTTTGGTGGATGAGTTTCGATTTGATGTATAGAAAAGATTAGCAAAAAAATAATTTCTATCAGCTAGGAGCCTAAAAACCCTAAAAGGGGCGTTAATAGGTTAATAGAAAAGCCCCTTTAGACTGGGAATTTCCAATCCTCACCCATAACACACATCCAATACAAATACGACATAAAGCATCGAACACATCGACGAGATTACCGCGCCAAATAATCGCCGATCATAAAAAAAACCGCCTTAACGGTCTGCGAACTTTCCTATAGCATTCCAGTCACGTCGTACCGAACTGATTGACGGGAGACGTCTGCGCCTTCTTGGAACCCCTCCCTCTCCCGCCATACCTTGAGGGTGGTTCTCCCCACAACTTGACCTGTGATCGGAGCAAGAAACATGTGAAAAATGTCATTAATGCACTCCCGTGGTGCCTTATTGAGTGCCAGCCGGAGGGTTGCCGTCAAGGCGTTTTGGTGTCGAGCAATGGCTTCAGTTATAGCTATAGTGCGCGTATAGCTTTATATTTAATTGATATTGGAACTTTACTTACTGTTATTGGAGATCGTACTGAAGGATATTAAGGGCAAAGTATGAGGTATGGAATTGCATTTTTGTAGTCAGTCATTGATGATATCGAATTTTTGTTATACTCTTTTAACTTCTTCAATACGTTATTTTCACACACTTTTGTCTAAGAGATCTCTCAGTAGGGACTTATGCACCTATGCATTCTTTTTTCAAATAACAATTTAAAGAAAATGATCCGTACGTCGTAGCACATCAAAACTGCCAACTCTATGTTATGAATATGTCCTTGGAATACGAGGACATCGTCCATGATGTGGCGGCTATTGAAATTTACGGGCAACGATTAGAGAGGTCAAGGTCAAACTCGCGATACGTTAACCTGTTCCCTTTGTGTCAACAGCCCTTGACGGACGGAGTTAGGGTTCAAATGATCGGGATAGAAAAGTTGATACAGTTCTCAATAAGGAGGATTATAGGTCTCGTTACAATGACAGTGGCAACAAATACTTTAGTGTTATTTTAAAGTAGTTAATTGTTTTTTAGAAGAAATAAAATGTTACACTACCCATACCTGTAGTAATTTTTGTACAGGAAAGTCAATGTAATTTTGTACAGTGTTAGTCATCTGCGAATTTTCTTAATTGTCAGGGATGTCTTCTCCCCAGCCGGATTAAACTGGCAGCACATCTAACTAAGAACATAAAAACTCCAAGGCTGTACCATCAATACACACGCAATAACGCGAAACTCGCAAACAATAGACATTAATAAGACGGGCCGGGCAAACGGGTACGGACATAACGGCCGGCCGCGTCCTGGGATGCGCTTATTAAAACATTTTCACCCGGGCAATATCTGACGATAGCGAGACGTGTACAATATGTGCCGAGCAAACTCTGGCCGCATGTGACGACCTGTGGGAATCGCTGAGAAAACTTCATTAACTCCGCCGGACGCCACCCGGTGAACCCCCTCTCCGGTTCGGGACCACCCCACGGTGACGGACGCGACGAGCGGACTCCCCCGTCCGCTTATTACGTCGCGAACGTGCCGCAGAATCGAAGAAATGTGACGTAAATACGTGAAGCGTTTGAGAAAGAATCGGCCTGCTGATTGGCTGGGCTTTGTGTTCGGTTGACCGTTAATTTGATCTGTATCTGAGGGGCGCCCACTCATTTTTTCTTGGGATTATTATTGATGCGATCGATTCGTTTTGATGGGATGCCGATACGTCGGCTATTCTCGGATAGAGATCGTAATGTTATTGTCGCGACTTTTTGTAATGTCGTTATGACTTGTGATCAGACGATGATCCGCTCAGCGTATTTAAGCCCGATAACATGAAACTACAAATCATTACGATACACCTAATGATTAGCTAAAAGAAGTGAGTACCAGTGTACCTGTCAGACAAGCCTGTTAGCAAGCATTGCGTATTACACAACTGTTCTCTACATCTCCATTAAAAGTCTCAGTACAAAAATGCACTCAGGCGCATCATCCGGACACGTTCCATTTCTCGGAAGACCACACGCGCGCGTCCCGTTGACGTATGAACGATATAATTGCCAAGTTGCGTTTCTTTCTACGCGAAGAGTGACAAAATGTGAGGTTTGAGTAATTACGGGAGTTTTAAAAATGCGAGGTAAGCAGAAATGTTTTTAAGTGTCAATCACGGCGGGTGATTGACGTTGACTTTGTTCACGTCGCCGGGTCGTGTTACAACAAGCCATAATAACAGAAAATCTGAAAGGCAGTTGGTATAAAACTGTGAATCATTAAAATAACAAAGCATATTTTTTTAGTCAAGAAATCGCCGATCCTATTGAAGCTTGAAATTAAATTAACATTTCCTGGAAACAACACAAAAACAATGAATAAGGACCATTTTAGTTCTTAAAGAGTAAAGTCTGATAAAAGAACTAGTATCCACAGAAATCCAATTTCACCGGCAGCTGCCAAAAGGGAACATCAGAATGATGGCCGATGAGTGACGGACAGACAGATAATAATTATAATATTTGATGCCAAAGAAAATATATTTAGTCGCCCGTCTAATCAATCATTCGCGTGTCATTTTTGATAAACGGAGTTTCAACAAGTCTGTAATGTTTTATTTTTATCGTGAATAGACAAAACCTTGCTGCACTGGTCAACACCAGACCGTCCTACTAAGTGATGGTTACAATTTTGATACCCATATTTAAGTGGTCTTTCTCGTTGCACTTTAACAGACATGACTGTAGAGGCAGTGTTTGACTATTAATTATTTTTGTTGACACTATTTAAATATTGGATGTATCCACCTCAACTTACCATTTTTTATGATCAAAGCGTCACGTTCTTCACGCTGGCTTTGTCCACAACCATCAAATATTTGATATTTGACACAAAACAAAAGCAATTAAAATGGTCCTTTGATCCGAGCCGTCGTATTATCTCATTTAATACGACTTTTAAATACGTAAAGCTCCTTTTAATATCTCTAAAATATCGCTAAAAATAAAAACACAAACTAAGAGCCGGGACAGATTAACCCTTCAACGTCAAATGTCTTTTTACATCGCGACAGATGGAGCCACCGTCTCACTGTCAATCACACGTCAACGGACGGATTTTTGTCCGTCGGTCCGTCAGTCCGTCCATCCGTCGAAACGCGTAACTCGACTCTGGGAATCCGCTTAATCTTTATTGACGTTACGTCTTTCCTTTTCGCAGGTTTTTGCGCTAAATTCGACTGTATCTATAAAGTGTTAAGAGCTTTCAGGAATGCAGTTGGTAAATTTGTAAATATATTTCGAACAGTGTTCATTAGTAGCTCGTTTTGCTTTTAAGTAGACAACGTCTGTTATTTTTTTATTGATTGATTTTTTACGTTCATTTTTATGGGTTATAGAACGTCTATGATATACGTGTGTATTATGCAGTCTTTGTTTCTTTGTAACATTGACTGGTGAGAATTCATTAAGCAGTTTTTAGCTTTTATTTCAAGGTTGGGATTTATGTCCATTAAACAAAAGTTTGCTCTCTCTTTGTATTGGTAAGCGATAGTTATTATACTTTTATGAGTATGTGTGTCAAAACATCCATCAATATTATTGTAATAAATTAAAAGTTTAGGCAAAATACACTGATAAGGAAATCGAATAGAAAATATTTAAAAACACTCAATAATTTCAAAAAAAAATTAAGTAATCTTAACACAAAATTATTTAGTAAAAGCATTCACAGAGTTGTCAATCCGATTTGAAAGCAAAGGACCTGTCAGTCTTAACAGTAAAGTGCTTAGAAATCTAGGATAACATTCTAATTCAAGTCCAGACGCTAGACAAATATTAGAAATTAATGTAGATATTTCTACTTCAGATAAGTGACATTTTGGACAATTCGTCTGACCAACTTGTAAAGATTATTTAATTTCGAATTCTAGATTGATTGACTGTGGGATTTAAATTGGTTGGTTTTAGAAATAATAATCTTTATAATATTTGAATAAAGATACAGATAATTCATATTTCTTAGAGCCAAATGTTAGAAGAATTATAATTAAGCTACAGGGTTCTTCACACAGAATAAACTACTCTTATTTTTAATTTTAATTTTTTTTCTTCACTGAAAGTCGTCTGGTAAGCACAAACACTACATTTCCAAAAACCGAAATCTCCAAACAGGTACACCTGACGGTCATTTCACTGGAAAGCAAACACGCAACAAAGCAAACAGACAAACATACAAGGAGACGGACACACACAGTGGTCTCTACGTTTAACTTTACGTTTCAACGGCTCATTGTCGAATAAACACTATTTTTTGTGGCTTTGCTTTACTTGGTAGGTGTTTGTGGATATGCCTCTACAATAAAGTTGTTTATATTTATTTTTATGAAGCCATTTTTTGTCTGATGTTGTTATTTTTTTTTTATTAAGTCACTAATTATACAAGAAAACTAAGATTTATACGTTGGTGCGTAATAAAAAATGCTCAATGAACATATCCATCTTTGGTAGGCAAAATTATGTATATATTTTATCAACTTAAATTACCTAGTAACTTTTAATTATAATTTCTTATCAGTAAAGATATGTATTTCAATTTTTCATGCGAAATTATTTCATTAGTCAAATGAAATATAAAAAATATCAATCCACCTAACTAAACAATAATAATAAACTCCGGACCCAGTCCACGTTATTCCAAGCTCGCTCCACTTTTTGCTCCTCCGCATCAACCGTATTGATTGATTGATGTTTATTCAACGGGCATTAGTTGCCGTACCTGCCTTATTGATATTAAGACGTATCCCGTCGCAATTATAATATTATTCATCACTACAGCACCTGTGCGGCCACTCAGTCAATCATTCCAGATTGATAATCATTGTCGATGCTTTTGGAATTTTCTCGTAATTAATTCCGATTGATAGACGAATTTTAGGGTCATTGTCGATGTTAAAGATGTTGTACTTAGATTAGATAGGTTTCTATAGTTATGCTTTTTGTTGTGAAATAATGAAGTATGTAACTATGTGGTTCTTAGTAACATGATAGTTATGTTCTTGTAAGTATTACTGAAAATGATTGTGTGGATAACATACTCACGTTCCGATTGGCAAAACTGAAAGAAACTAAATCAATTCATCTGAAATTAGGACACTTATCTACTAAGATAAAATATAAAACCCAAAGATCGCAAGACTCCCAGAGATCAATTCAAACGATCTCTCAATCTAGTCTCCAATAACTCCTTGAAGTCTGAATACCGAATCTGGCGTTAACGACTAAGCCGAGATAAAGGCCAAGACACACGGCAGACATAGGTGAGCCCGGCTCCAAGGTGCCTGGGGGGCAATAACGATGAACCGACTCTAAAGAACTGCAGTCATTTGCATATCGGGGCTGGCTTTATGTTGCAGTATAAATGTTCGAGAAGAACCATAAAGGGCCAAGTTTTGAGACACCGTGATGTTTTTCGATAGCGAATTTCAAATGGGATGTGGTAATTGTTTTTAGTTTTCTGCTGGAAACAGATAATATTAATGAAAGTAACCTTTATGAACTATGCATTCAATTCATTCCACTAGTCAATACAGCCATCTTTTTGTACTTAGTCTTATGTGTGTCAAAGAAAAACTGACCGATTAGAAGTGTTTATAAAACGTCAGAATGTTTGGATTAACATCAATCAAACTGACGCCCAAGTTCCAAATGGATAATATTTTTATAGTTTTGAATTTCATTGTTTGACGTTCGACAAAAAAAATCTTCAGTCAAAGTAAGTACAACCCACGACATACTACGCCAATATTTTCTTAATTGATTTTCGTAAAAAAATCTAAGTCTACGTGACAAGCTGTCTGACGTACCGAAGGACCAAAGGCGAGCAAGTAAGGATCAGAACCCACACACGTCCCACTTTACATCAATCATACTAAAAATAACATTTAAAACAAATAATTTCAAAATGTCCTCGGAGCACGTCTTTTGTACATTTGACGTCCTTATCGAACGGTCGACGCGACGCAAAAAGAAATCATTGACGGGAACGAGAAACGACGTCTGACGAGAAGAACGGAACCTGAAGACAACATGGAACTGATTGGCGAGGGCGGAACACGTTTTGATGTGTACATTGCACTGGTTTTGTTGGGGGACTCTTTTTCATTTTGTTTTTGAAATGTGTGTTTGACGTGTGCTTTCATGAGAGTAATGCTTCCTTGTAGTATTTATAATTCAAAGCAAACCTAATTCCAACGCACACTTACACTTTTTTCACATCTTTTTTTTGTTAATTTTCCGATTGTCACACAACACTAGCAACATTAGTGTAAAAGAAATAAAAACAATCAGTTGCCAACCCAAAAAATTACCAGCTTCCTGTTTTGAATTTGGAACGACAGTAATTGATTGAGTGACGCAATCAATTAAATTGGTTTAACGCTTGATTGATGCGCAAGCGACGGGTTGACTCGCTGAATGATTTCTGTGTTTTATTTTAAAATTACGATTATATTATAAATATTTCTCTATTATTAGGGAAGTTTAAAAGCAGTAATGCTATTTGACATTATGTTTGTACTGCATCTGGTTATTGTCATGGGTGTGATATTTATGATTGCACCTTCAACACAAGAGGCAGTCAATTAGGCTCTTTGCACAAGGATCATCCTCATTTCAATTGAACTGTGTACACGTAGCTAATCGAGTTTAAAAATACGGATGATAGTGAACAATTCTCAGAGTTGCATGTAGAAACCCTAAAAAAATATATAAAAAAAGTTATAGTTTATATTTTCCTCAATCGTCATCGCTACTGAACGCCAATGAAAGTTGCTCACAGAAAAGCGCACAGTTGCCGCAACTAAAATGAAAAATGTAAAAAAAACAACAATACTTTTTTATACATTTTAGTACAATAAGCCCAGGTTAAAATAGCATCAGCGTACATCAGTACTGCCATGTCCCACAAATTAAAAAGCGTGAAAATACGACAAAAATGTGCTACATAGTCGCCGCCAAACGGAATACTCTATCATTCGGTTCCCGATAAAGATCGGCTTTGTTCGTAACGTGCATTTTATAATTTGCACTGAAGCGTGTGCGCCGGCGCAGGTTGCACAGGGCTGCCATATTTAAAATTACAGTTATATTTTGTTTAATTATTTTTTTTATATAAATTAGTTACATTTGTAACGACTTATTTAATTAATTGAATTACGAAAGTTATTCATTATCCTATTCTTGTGAAATAGCAAAATTATGATAAGCCATTTTGTAAGTAAGTATGATTACAAACATTGATGTTAAATTAATGTGCGACGCGTAAATATTTGTACTATAATCGCGACTCAACTCGATCCCAAAAGAATCTACAAAGGATTACGCGTTCTATTTCCAGGTCAGACCAAGTTTTGGAGTTTTACAGTTTTTGGTGTTTGGGCCGAATTGACTGAATTGACTGAAAATATAGCTGATAATTTTTTTACGTGTGTTTACATTGTTATTATGAGCAACTTCATATTAAGAGGTTTCAAAATATAAAGTAACAAGTTTTTTTTTGTAACCAATTTTAATAAAACTTTACGACTATACGCTAAATTATTTAAGTTTATGTTTTTCAAAAAAGAGTTTAATAATAAGAGCCAATATTAGTTTCCATTTTGAACTTAAATCTTGTATGACCGCTAACTTGAACAGCATTTCTTAAATCTATTTAAGTATGTTTTTAGACCTTAATATATTGTTTATAAGTACCATTTTTTATTAACATTATTACGATAGAATAGAATTCATTTATTTGCAGGAAGCATGGTACAGAAAGATCTTAGAGCTAAACAGTGAAACTTCACACTTCGCCATAATACAGATGGCATGCAAAATTTATCATTTTCAGGGTTCATTGTATGTATTCCAATGAAACGTCAATTACATGTGCAGAATAATTATACAATTGATTACCAAATCACCAAAAATACAAAATAATATGTCAGTACAAAAAATTATTAATTAACACAGTAGTCAAGGTACAAGAAAGTCAAGTTTACAATTATTACAATTAATGTCTCTGTTTTTGTATCAAACGTCAAAATTGTAGTAAAAGATTTCAATGTCACCTTAAGAAGTCATTCAAGTTGTAAAAACTGTGTTCTATTAGCCACTTATATAGTTTAGTTTTAAACAAATTCAAAGGAAGCTCTCTGATACATTTCGGAATTTTATTAAATATTTTTACGGGCATTATAGAGCAGTTCTTTTGACAATAGGCTGTCTTACATGGTGGCATCAGCAAAAGAGTGGGGTCCCTTTTTTTTACAACTGAGTTTAATTTATTGAACATTTGTGGGAAATGCCTACGTTGTTCTTTAACAAATATACCAGCTTGCAGGATGTATAGTCCAGTTAAAGTTAGTAATCTAAGTTTTTTAAACAATGGTCTACATGATACCAGGGGCCCAACTCCACATATTGCTCTAATGCATTTTTTTTGGGTTATGAATGCTCGTTTAATATCGGGTGAATTTCCCCACAAAAGAAGTCCATACCTTAAAGAAGAGGCAATAAAGCCATGATACGCTAACAATGCAGTTTTCTGTGATGAAGTCAGTTTTAACTTTTTTAACGCAAATACAAATTTGTTAATTTTTTTGCATATATAGCTAATATGTGCCTTCCAGTTGCAATGGTTGTCCAAAACAATGCCGAGAAACTTCATTTCATTAACTAGTTCAATATTATGCCCCCGACATGTTAAACTTGTAACACTCTGGCTTGCTTTTGAATTATAGTTTGAAAAATTCATGAATTTCGTTTTGGAGAGATTGACGCATAATTTATTATTATCTAGCCAATTTAATATACATTCCACCGCAATCTTCAACCGAGCCTCTCGAGTGATTGCATTTGAATTATGTGTCACAACAAGCGATATATCATCAGCAAACATTACGCATTGATGATTGGTAGCTTTAGGCAGGTCATTTATAAATAGTAAAAAGAGTAAAGGTCCCAGAATGCTGCCTTGAGGTACCCCAGTTTTATTATGTTGAAATTCTGATCTAAATGCACTTAACTTGAAGTTTTTATCTATTCTTTTAATTTCTACACATTGTTTCCGCCCTTTCAAGTAGCTTTTAAGCCAGTCCAGTGCAGGTCCTCTAATACCATACAATTCACACTTATCTATTAGAATGTCATGGTTCACGAAATCAAAAGCACGGGTCATGTCAAAGAATATAACTGAGACAGGAATACGTTTATCGATAGTCTGCGTTATGTTTTTGATTAAATTAAAGGCTGCTAAGGTAGTTGACTTTTTTCTTTGAAAACCATTTTGTTCTTCCGTTATAATATTATTTTTGTCAAGAAATCCTGTAAGACGTTTGTGCATGGCTTTTTCAAATATTTTGGATATAATATTTATGAGGGTTATTGGGCGATAGTTTTTTAGTTCGTGTTTGGAGTTCTTTTTGTGTAGTGGTCTGACTATGGATACTTTAAGTTGCTCAGGAAATGCCCCCTCAGTAAATGACAGATTAATCAAATGTGTAAGGATGGGTGATAATGTGCCGGCACAATATTTTAATACTTGTGTTGTTATACCATCTAAACCTACCGATCTTGTGTTATTTAATGAATATATAATTTTTATAACTTCTGTTTCAGTCATTGGTCTTAAAAATATGCTAGAACTAACGCGGTCTATATTGCTTAGTTGTATGCTACCTACCCGGGTATTTTGTGCATTAACTTTTTCCGTTTCAATGAAACAGTCATTAAAAGTATTTGCAATGGCTAAAGGGTCCGTAACAAGTTGGTTATTTACGTTGATACATTCAATTTCGTCAGGTAATTTTACACAGTCACTTTCATTTTTGATTATTTGCCACGAAGCCTTACACTTATTTTTTGCTCGGGACATGAAGGCATGGTTCATGTTTACTTGTGATTGAAAAATACATCTTCTTAGCATAGTACTATAATTTTTATATGTTCGTTTATTTTGTGAGCTTTTGCATTTATAATATATATGTCTAAGCTCTCTCTTTCTTCTACACGATCTTTTAATTCCTTTTGTTATCCACTTAGGGGACTTTATACTGGAGTCTATTTTTTTTGTCTCTATCGGAAAACATAGGTTGTAGAATAACTTAATCGTGTCATAAAATGTATCAAAGGCCATATTTACGTTATTTTTGACTTTTAACACATCCGACCATGTCAATGCTTCAATACAGTTCTTGAATTTAACCATATATTCTTTGCAGTAGTTTCTATAAGCGATGTAATAATAATTTATAAGGTTTGTTGTTGTTGATGCTACAGGAATAGTCAATGTTTGTCCAGTATTATGGTCGGATAGATGTAATTGATGTACCTTTCCTTCTCCCTCGTCATAATTACTGATTATATTATCTATGCAGGTTGCTTGTCGTGTAGGTTCATGAATATGTAATTTTAGATTATAGTTTAATAACAAATTTTCGAAATTATTAGTCAGCTGATTTTTATTGAGCATATTTATATTGAAGTCACCTGCTATAATAATTTTATATTTTTTCCTAATCGTCAATTGATGTAGCAATAAGTCCAGATTTTGCAAAAATACTTCAATTCTACTACCAGGCGTACGATATACGCATATAACGAAGCAATTTATGGACGGTATTTGAATTCCACAACACTCAAAAGACTTTTCAATTGATAATTCTTTACAGACGGGAATATTAGTATACTCTATTGACCTTTGAACCAAGATACAAACACCTCCCCTTTTTTCCTTTTGTCGACAAAAATGTGCCGCTAGTTTATAACCTTTTAAGTAAATATTCATTTCATTGCCTGATTTCACAAAAGATTCACTAATGCAAACAATATCCACCGGCTTTTTTATTTGACTAAACTCATTTAAACATAATTCGACATTTTCAAGTTTATTCAATAGTCCAGCAATGTTCTGATGAAATATTGTAAGAGTATTACTAGGATTTTTAGTTAGACCGAAAAAACTGTTGTGTTATTGCATTATTATCATATTGATTCGTAGTCCTAGATATGGGCTTAAAATAATAAGGTATGGTACCCCTGCGAGGGACGGTCTTATATTCCGTTTTATCATTATTATTTACGAATTTGTTTCTACCAGTCAAAAAAACCCTACTATAGAATTTAGAGTCAATTACATAATTTATTTTCCTGCACAATTCCATAAAATAATAATATTTATTAGAATTATAAGAATCAACCTTAACAAATGAACAATTTTTGAAATTTTTACAAATTAATTGAATGCTATTATTGATCATATTTGTATTTAGATATTTGTTATGTAGAACATTAAATACAACTACATTAGTTTTTTGCATATTTTTCAAAAGAGATACTAATTCTATAACAATCTTATTTGGATTGGTGTCATTTTCGCCTACACACACAATTATGTAATTATCACTAGAGTCCGTAAGTTCGCAGCTTGATTTAAGGATTTCTTCGCTTGAAGCTTGTGATTTTATAGTCGATGAGATACGATACTTTTCATAGTTCGAGTTTGCTCTAGAATGTATAAGTTGTGAAGCTAAACCAGCAAATTGTTGCCCCCCTAATATGTGTAGTTCAGGTTTAACCTCATTTTTCATCGTCAAAGAAGCAGTCTGTTGTGATTTTTCATCTCTTGTATTCTGTTTCCTTTTGTTGCTATTAGGGTAATACAGATTATTATAGGAAGGATTTTGAACAGCGCCATCTATCCTGTCATTATCCAAACTGCTTACAGCACCATCTGTTGCGACAGTGTTGTACTTTTTCCTATTGTTATGTAGGTTAACTATGTCATGATTCTGCCCTCGATTTAGTTCAGCGCCATCTGCCGTGTTATTATCACACTTTGGTGGCTCAAGATCGATATTACTTTGATTAAGACATAGTTTCTGTTTAGTAAATGTTGTCATATTGTGTACCCTCATGCCTCTTTTTTTTGTAGTCGAATTTTTTTTCGAAGACGTCGTTGGGCTGCTGCATAAGTTTTTTAGTTGTGATATAGTATTTTCTTGTTCCTTATTATATTTTTTTAAAGTGCTGTTTTCCAAAATAAGGTTGGTTGATAGTTTCCATGATTCGTTTCAAAAGTAACTGATTATTGTTTCGTTGGAATAAATGATTTTGACTTTGATTTTGGACTTATAAGATTGTATTTAAACCACATAAACCCTTTTAATAAGAACCGCTTTAACTTTACAGGTGAAATAATACCAAGCATTAAAGTTCAAATTGATATTATCAATAATATATTCAATGACAGGCTACGAGCCCTAGCCATTGAGGCGGCCATCAATCAGTGGAGTGCTCGGGGCAGGATTTGAGTCCGGGCTGTTGCAGATCTGAGATAACGCGCACCGTGTATGATGCGATTTAAAGCGATTATAAGAGGTCAAGTGACGATAGATAACCGGGGTGAAGGTAACATTGGATATTATTTTATATTATATCTATTTGTGTTGACACTTCTAAGGTTTGAGTCTTTTGGTAGTTCTGTTAAAAACTTGTATACATATATCTATGCATGTATGAAATACTTATTCATTCGTCTTTAAGCTGTGTTTGACAAATATTTATATAAAATATACATTGTTTCATTTAAAAAGCGCACAACAATCCTCGACCTTATCACATAAATAAACTATTGATTATCTTTCCATTACAATAACAATAAAAAATAAAATAATATAGTATAAGTTCGTAAACTTATAAAATCGTATTGATAACATTTTTTAAAAGAGAATGATAAAGTTTATTTGTTAAATTCAAAAATATTAAAAATTTTTTTTTTTACCTCGTTGTGGAAATAGCTCGATGTTTGTTATGGAAACTTACCTGAAAAGAAAAATAAACAGTCAAAAGAAAGTAGGTATATTTCGAAAACATTAAATATTTCACGAGCTATTGAAAAACATAACATAATGTTTCTCTTTTATCCCCAAAGTACTAGGCAGTTAAATATGAGCCCCGTTAAAATTTTGAAGAAGTAAAATAACACATAGGTACAAGAGGTACAAACCCTATCAATATTAAGGTAAATCAAATCTAAATTTCTAGAATAAATTTAGATTCCTAAAAAAACAGTTACAAATATATGTATATTATAAACACAAAACTGTAGTAATAATTGCGAACTCGCAACGCGCATGCGTCGACGCCCTTAATCAGAATCCAGCGCGCGCGCACATCGCGTCAGATTACACTGTAGATCCGTGACGTTTGAGGGTCGGGACATAGTAGACATAGAACAGCTATCTATTTATTGAAATAAAAAGTTTATTAACTTAATTTATTAAGTTTTAAAGTAAGTGAAATAAAAGAAGAAATAAATAAAAATCGCAAATTGTTAAAAAATTTTAATTGTAAAATGGTCGACCCATATTGAATATTAAGGTATTATAATTATGAAATGACGAAATTCTAATTCTAATGTTGAGAAAATATAAGTTTTTTTTTGCCGATGCACTCCTTTGCAATGCGCCAATTAGGTACATCATCATCACCAATAACTAAAGACTCTACTGCCAAAAAGCCTCCCTTTAAGTTTTCCTAACCTATAAAAAATAGGTAAATACCATCAAAATCAGAGAAATTAGCAAAAGTATTCAAACCAAAACTTTGTCTTACCCATTACCTAAATTGAGCAAGCAATTACACCATCTAGCTCAAACAACACCACGCAAAACTCGAGCCTAATTCTTTAAACCCGCTACCGCTTCTTCTATCATTACATCCCCTACTCAAGCTAGGTGCAACGCCCCACCTGCGCAACAAATCAGGAAGTGTTCTCTTGTCACAACAGTTACGGACAGACCCATCACTTTATATAACTAAGTTGCTTGATGCTGCGTTGCCTGCAAGATATGAAGGTGCCACTGTCTAAGGAGAAGGAATTTAGCAGGTGATTGTTATTAAGGAAATTGTTAGATTGGAACATAGAGATGTTTATCTTGAAAATTAACTTGTGTCTGATTCAGATTATATTTTGGAAAATTAGAGTGATTTTCTCCAGCTTTGTGGGAGCATTTACAAATATACCATTACACATAGACATCACAGGATTACACAAATGATCGATCACGACACTTTTTACGGCAGCTGGTTCCCCAACCACAATGTCAACTGTACAGTTCACTTGCCCAGTGCCCGCTGGATAGACTGTGGCGAAAAGTAAGGCGGTTGTTTTTTACCTATGGATATTTGATATTTGAAAATGCATAAATTCCCCGTGCTGTGACAAGTTATAATGATAGAATGGAACATGAAGACCATTTTGAAGTTTAGATACGAATGTGTGAGTCTCAAGACGTGTTCTTTTTATCAGCTAGTAAAAATGTCAAGGGTGTCACAAACTTTCCTTTCAGCATAATCGATAGCAAGAAAAAACAGAAACGAAATAGACTAACATTTATCTACATTTCATACCGAACTGACAAAATCAGTAAATAATGTTTTAAAATAAAATCTATTCGGCTTTTGACTGCACATCGGGAGCGTTCGATCAGACGTCAGTTCAAACGACGACTGACAGCTGATGCGCCGTGAATTCGCTTTGTTTTCCATTTTCAAATGTATTTTGTTTTGATATTTTAGAGAAAATTTTATGGCTGCTGGCTGGATGTTGAATTTTATTTTAAAATAAAACATAAAGGAGGTTCGATATCCTGACGTAGTACTTACATCCAATCTGAATTTAACGAGTATTAAAAAAGTAATCCTTTAAAATAAATTACTTTTGATACTTACTGCGGATCTTCTTTAAAATACTTTTACTTTTTAATCAAGAACATTTCTGTCCAAATTTCATAACACAAGTTAAATACGAAAATAGTCAAAGCAAAGTCATTTTAATGATGGAAGCATTGCAGTTATTACAACATCCACTGCCAATTGATACACATCCATCAAAATAATGTGGACAATAACTAAACATTCGTACAGACCAGGGATGGTCAACCATTGATGGCACATCATTACCTATAGGTAAGTAACTAAGTAAGCAAGTAAAGTAACTAATTTTTTTGGGAACTTTGACTGTTTTGCTGGTATCTCCGCTATTACAGCTAGCAATTTTTAATTATTTGATATTACTTAAATCTGAATTTACAATATCTTTACACAAGCCTAGTGTCGCGGATTTCCCACAAACCCTAAGCTTGAATGTATCTTTGTATTAAAGTATAATTGAGAATAATTGTGACAATTACGTCCATGGTGATTGAGCTTATCATCTTATAATCAGGGGATACTACATGAGAATTGTGACTTATGGAAGTATTCAGTATAGAAAATAAAAATTATTTGTTGCCACATCTATGACCTTGAAAAAGCATGTCTTTACAAAAATCATCGTCGTCTTCAGACCAGAGATGTTTTTACCAAAATCGCCACGCTTGGCAACGGATTGAAGATTGAAGAGAACACTGAAACCCTCTCTGTCTGACACGTATATTTCTATCAATATATTTACGAAATTTATAAACATTACAAGCAGATATATTCTAAAGGTTTATCACTCCTGGTTTAGATTGTCGACTGGCAATGACCTGCCGATTGATTCATTCAATCAGCCTTGATTGATTGACATGTGACGTGACAGTGCCTGCTTGTTGATCAATCAATTGTTGCCAGACAGTGAGGGGAGGGAGGGGGGAGGGTTATTGAAAAAAGTAATTAAACGAGTTAGTTATGACGGTTTCTATTTATTTTAAATCTTTTGCAATGAATTGGGTGCTAGTATAAACATAGTTGATGAAAATAAATATAATATGAACATAAGTAAAACTTGTTTTAAATAAAAAACAAATGACGAATTGGAGTGAGTCATTTACCATTGCCAAACTAAACTAATTAAGACTTGAAGTTACTACTGAGAAATGGGTTTTAATCTGTATTTGTCTATTTCTCTATGGATTTTCTTCGGCCTCGAAGAAAATGAAACATCAATATTTGCAAATTTCAATACGTAATTGATTCTCAAAACGAAAACCAAATAAAATATGATTACCTACATTCTAAGGGAAATCAACGGCAACAATTCTCTTAAAACCCTTTTAAGTCCAAAAATTATTAAACACACTAGACATTTTATTACCATGGCAAACAGAACTTTCGCGGTCGAGGATCGAACCCGCACCCACCTACAACAGCTTGTTTACAACTTGACCGTAGCGATATATTCCGAATCAAATTGTCGACCGATCATCGTGTCTAGATCCCACGCTAACAACTTAAGACTTGTTGTTTATTGATCAAATATGGTCTTTATTTCTTTATATGCAAAGGTTGGGTGGAGTGTATGTGTAAAGTTGTGATGTTATTGAATAATTTGCGTCCTTTTAATGCATCTATAGCTTTGGTGTCGATCTGAAGATGCATATATATGGACTGTTATGTGTTTATTTCATTACCAACGATTCATTACATTTTGATTATAATGGCAGTACAAATGAAAATTCAATTTAAACTAGTTTATGTTTCTCTTAAATAAACGCTGAAAGATAACTTCCAATTCTAGTAAACAATAAAGAAGTATGAATTCTATATTTCATGTAACCTTATTTCAAAAAAGGAATTGAAAAAATTTTTGTATTGCTTTATAATTATTGCAATTATTGATCACAGATAAACGAAAAAATATAGATAACACTCGAGAACTTATTGTTTGACAGTTACACTTCGAGTGACGAAGAAAACTGCCATACATACCATTGTTAATATGAATGATTTTCAGTTCGACTTTGATTATATCAATATCTATATACGTCTCCTTTCAAAAACAAGAAAACTAGCAAAAAAGCAGTAAAACACACAGAAAAAGAAATATTGACTTGATTCTACTCTAACTTGTACTTATGAACCGACTTTAGCACCAAAACCCAGCTACCGTCCACATAACAATATGAACACAACAATTACATCGAAACAGAAAATATGAGCAAAAATTATACGTTTGCGTTACTGACGGCCTGGACGAGACCGACTGATTGCCTGTCCGTCCGTCCGTCCGTCCGACCGACCGACGGACGTATTAACGTTGCGTGCAAGCGTTGATTTTGTTTTGTTTGATATTAATAATAATAAATATATGGATCAGATCGTGTGTTTACGCGCTTACTCTTAGTATGGATATGGATTAAGACGATTTACAAAAAAATAATTATAGATATGGAAGTATGTGATAAAGGGGAGACTTTATTCGTGTGTTTGATGTATTAGATAATTAGAAGCACTCTCATAGTCGACTACTCCAAAGATAAATTAGAGCCGTAATAGTAATGACGTTACAAATAAAAACAGAACTCAAAATAAATAAATTACATTATCTTAATAAGGAGAACCAATGCGCAAATACTGCAGACACTGACGCAAAGAAAAAAACTGCACACATCACTCAATACGACATAACGAATTGGCGACAATTTATTACCAAGGTAACACCAACACACTGACCATATATTTAATTTTAATCCTGTATGCACATTGCCCCCAGAGCCGATTAATTATAATAACACCGTCGCGCCGGATGTACCACTGCCATCCATCAAGCGTCAAGCTCGCGTCACTAATTACAAACACCTCACAAAACCGTATTAAAACGATCCAACGTATATTTTAATTTATAATAATAACATGTGCAATATTCTTTACAATAACTTTCGAAGTAAACGAGGTGCAAGCGTAACGGAAACGCGAGCGTAAACGTTCGTCATAGAGTTATATATCGCACAGAGGCGGCACGGCGCTTGGCGCGCTTCGCCGCGAGCCAGCCATCTCGCCGCGCGCATTAAGTCTGCAGTCACTCTCAATCACTCAAGCTGTCCGGCCGTCAGTCATAAGCAAGACGAACGGGGGAATGTCGGTGGCCTCCTTTGAACCCCCTTCTCCCTGTAGGTGAAAAGGGGGGATGGTCAGCTCTTGAAGACAATTTACTGTACAAGTCGAGTTCGCCGTCCGGGATTCGTGCGCTGATGAAATTTATTTGGAGCAACTTGTGTTGCAGTTTCCTTCTGTTATGGGATTTCCATAGCGACCGTTGGAACTTATATTTTTATGGACTTTTGTGCGAGGAAATGGGAATGTATGTTTTCCAGTTCTGTTATGTATGAACACAGTTTGTGATTTTTATAAAACTGTGTGTAACTTTGTTTGTATTCGGAAGAAAGTACGGCTAATAGAATTTTTTATTGTTCTGTTTTCTCTGGGATTTGGGATAACTTAGCTGTAATACGAAAAGTTTTAAAAGTATCCTTTTATTTGACATATACCTACAGCTGTCTGGCTAAACTACACATTTTCTGTAAAAGAAAATATTTCGCCCCAACCTAAGTCAACTCATCTTAGATTTTTATTTCTGGATGCACCTCGGAGGCACATGTCACCCTCACAAATTATTCTACGTCCTCACAATCGATCGTCCAAATTAACACAACACACGACTAAACTACAAAACATTAGCTCAGAAAAAACTCAACAAAGCGGGGCCGGTCTCAAACGGTGAGTTAACATCATTATCGGCGTTGGACGCGGGTGGGGGTAGGGACGCAAGGAGGGTTGTCGGGGGAGGGGGGCGACACACGTCGCTCAGATGTCGCGCGCAGACGGACGTCTTTGTCGACCGAAGCTTTATTTACTCTTCGCGTGGACTCGCGACGACTAGAAGTGACAGCGTTTGAAAAACATTTTTTTTTTCATTTGACCTCTCACTAATTAGGGCGATTTTGAGAATTGAATAGATCGTGTGTTTTGGTCATGCTTGTGGCAATTAGAAATGTGAGTTTTGAGAAGTGGTTTCGTACTTAACAAGCATATTATATATGTTGATACCACATATATTATTGAGAGTATTCAAGTTAAAAATATTTAAGGATTAGTTTTAATGGAAACGAATATAATAATTATCTTTCTGGACCGAAGAACAGAAGTGGTAAAAACTGTTCAACAATCTTTTCTCAAACACAATCAGTCATCCATATTAATTACCAGTTAACTAAAAAACAGTATGTAAATATCCCTACATAAGATCGTTGATCTCATAGAACAAATACATGTCACTTCTACTCAGTACATCTGTGTTCACGGTGTTGATTCAATCAAACTTGACAGCACAAAGTCGATGTGGGTTGGACAGTCTACTGTTGATCGATTTTTCCACCCCCTCGAGTAAATAGCGTTATGAATAACTGGCTAATGCAGGTTCACAAATACAGTAGCCAATACAAACTTCTTTTAGATACCTTTTTGTCAATAGCTCCTTGTTTGAATTTCTAAGCGTCCATTAGTGACCATAAAACGATTGATTAGCAAAACATTTACCTGTCTTTCTCTAAAGAATTACACTTTCTATAACCTAGAGAAATCCAAGATTTTCATAATAAAATTCAACTTTCACAGTCGAGTTGAAACCTCTCGTATCAAACCAGCCGTATACCTCCGCAGCCTGCATGACTGCACTCAATCACACCCAAGACGCACCTCCTCAACCCTCTCCTACTTAATTGACGTTCCACTCCATCAAAACAACCTTAAACATTTCAACAAACACAAACTTATCTAGGGAACAAATGAAACTCAACCTTAAACCTACAACATTAAAATTCAATGAGATAGCATCAAAAAAATGGCAGGAAATTTGCATTGTGCTGCAAATAGCTTTGCAGTGGAAATAAGCAATTATGACCTGTATTTCGATTGGCTTAAGAGGTTTGGTAGACGCAATAGACAAAGTTTATGCTGAGATGTGCAGCTGTCATCAGGAAATCATACGTCACAGTTGAAGTGTCAAAGGAAAGATGTTCAGAACTTGAATGTGGGAAAGAAAGACGGACCAGGTAAGGTCAAAGTGGCAATGCACTTTTATGATTCCTGCAAAACATGTTTTTGATGTAAGTTATCAAGCATTAATCTTTTAATTCTTTGAATTATATGACGCAGAATTGGTTAAAATTATTGATATTTATAAACGTAGTTTTGTTTCGTTTATTGTACAAATTAATTAAAGCCAAAATGCATTTTTTGTGGAATCAATCAACTTTTTGTCAGGCTATAAAAGGATTAGTTTAATATATTACTGTATTAAAGCTGCGGTATCGGGTCAGGGGACGGATAATATTTTTAAGGTTGACATTTCGCTGTAGTATCTGATTGTATACATAACTTCATTATTTTATGACTATGAAAATGAAAAAAAGACAACTTTTTCAAAACATAACCTCATTCCCATAAACAAGGCTATTAAACAACACTTTCCAACATTAATGGTCTCCATTAAAAACATTAAAAGACTTCCGAATAACTTCTGAAACGCGTAGAGCATACACAAATCTCCCCAGAACAGAAAGAGCCCAAACCCAGTGCACTGTGAGGCAAAACTGAATGCCGTACAACAAAAATAGTCAACGATGTTTGACAAATAGCTAACAGATGTCGCTTCACAAGTGGGAGGTCCACGCTATTTTTTTCCACGCAGTTCGCGCCTCGGAACACTTGGCGGGCAATATTCGACGATTGTTTCCAAACTCGAAACAGAAGTTGCCTTATTGTGAATGGCCGTGGAAAACTCTTAATAAGATAGCGTAGTGCGGATACACTTCGGATATTTCTTTTTGGCTGGATTCGGTTAAGTTTGTAGCAATAGGTGTTGGAGATATTGTGTCTTATTAAATTTGATTGTATTATTCTCCTGGTGGATTTCTATTAAATGAATGTTTAACTATGTGTATTCATACTTCTCTACTATGGATTTTCTTAAATAGCCTATTATTTAGTCGTATAAACTAAGTATCTATATTATTTTTATTTAAATATTTCATCATTTTTATTACCTATTACTCATAATAAGCAAAATAACACAAATCGCCCGCAAACAACATAAATCGCTTTAATACGAAACCGCGTGGAATCAATCTATCAATCAATAAATCGCGCTAAAGATTGAGATATTCCACTTGGGGGGTAGACGGGGGTACTGGGTGAAAGAAGGGAGCGGGGATGGAGGGGGGGTCTGTTTACCGCGCCCGTGACGGATATATCCCTCGTAGACACCCGTCAATCATCCACGATATGATGAGAATTAATATTTCACGAAGATATTACGGCGACCGATGAGTCTTGATATTTAAATGTACGGTTATATCAAGTGATACTTGGTGCGGCTGTATGATGTCCTCATTTCGTAAGTAATAAACGGTTTGGATTTTAATGAATTCTGGACGCTGGATTTATGGCACAGCTGATCTCTGTCGGAGATCTTTCGTAATTTATTCGTCAACTCTAATTTAGTGTAAACAGTAATATACATAATTAGCTATACAAATGTATCGTTAAATCGTAAAATTGTATAGCACTTTCTATAAAGCTAACATTGGATTACAAATGTAGAAAAAAAATTAATTACGTCCACACGTCCAGTCAATACGTTTGAAACATTCAACCAAACTATTTCAAACTAACTCACAATACACGTAACTATAAAATTTCTAAAGAAATTAAAAGAAAATTATATCAAAAAGTTGTAGCAACTAGAAATGTGTAAACAGTTAGGAAATCAATCAAGTTGGACTTCGGTCTGCAGGTTGGAGGTGGTGGGGGGTGCACCAGTCACCCCGTAGGGGGTCGTGGGGTGTCGCGAGACCCCTTGACCCGTGCAGTAGACGTCTGACGCCTGAGTGATGGCTTCCAAGGATATTGTTGCAACTGCTTAGTAGTTGTGAAGGTTTTTGTAGATTTGATCGGGAATAATCGGGATGGAGTAGTTTTTAATGATTGGCGCTGCCAGTCGTAAGTAGCGTATCCTGAATAGTCACTTGAGGACACACTTGACACATACAAAGTTGAATATTTGACGATCAAAAGTGCGTATTGCGGTATACATATTTTTAATAAATTATTTGACTTTAATTTTTATTTTGTTATACATCAAATTTGTGTTTTAGTCTACATAAGTGCATGGTCGTGATTTTCAGTTAAACTTTGAGTCTTTTTTTCGCGCGTTCAGTAGTAGTATTATCTTTTAATTTGTGTATTTGTAGGTCTTCATTCCTTCTTTTTCGTTCTACGAAGAAGGTAAGATCTGTCAAGGAACTTGTGTTTCATTACCAAAGAACTCTTTTCTACATATCACAAAAAACCATCGAAGAGCGACCGTATAATAATATGTTTTAGGTTTAACTGTCACAGTCTTTTGAAATGACAAGCTTGAATAAATCAAATTAAACTTTATTATTGCATATTATTAAATGAACCTATCTACATGATTTACACTAATTGAAAATTTTTAAAACCGAATTCCAAAAACCGACAGCCGTAGGACACTTCCTCCTTTCGAAAAAACTAATAAACTTTAATAAGGACATAAATTCAGTATTATATCGCAAACGTCAGTACTCATAAACGTATAATGACATGAATATATCAAAATTATTTGGGCCACGACAGTACTGGTACATTTTATTGCCATACGTAAAAATAACTTGTATCAATCAGTTACTATGTAAACTACCTTGAATTTGTTATACACTTTCCTTCGTGTCGAGTTGTTGATTCAAAGGAAAATATGTAGATGGCATTGATTATTTTATTTTTACAGAAGCGACTATTTAATATGTAGGTATAATTTTTTGCCTTACCTAGAATAGTCAAACTAATTATTTTTCCCGAAATGTCAAAAACGACATTTTTCTACGAATTTTATATGGACGTTGTGACGTCATGATTTTGACCTTATTTCATTAAATTGTCAAAAAATGCGAATATTTAATTAACTGCAAAATTAATTAATGAACGTGTGATGATTTTTTAATATTTTTAACAGTTTATAAGTTGAAATAATTTCTTTTTAACCGAGACAACTATGAAATCATATCGTATTCGTCGTAAGGGAGACTGCATATGACTGTATAATGGTAAAAAGTAAAATAAAAATGAAGGCTAGGTTACAAATGCTTGCAAAGATGAGTAGATGTTTCCAGAAGTATTTAGACAAAATAAAACATACTATGGAGAAGTATTGACAACAAGGAAATATTTTTTTTCTTGAAAATCCAGACTTAAGAGAGGATAGAAAAGGCAAACAGAATCCTCACCATTAAAAGCAATTTCCACCCTATCACAGTGGTAATAAAGTGCAATAAAATTAGCATATCAGTGAAATTAGAACGTTTCTGGTCGATGTTGTAAATCAAAGGTAATCACTTCATCGCTCGCCGTATACTTGTGCCTCATAACGGCTCGCGATATCCACATGCTAAAGCTAAGAAGTTGAGGTTACATTCGCGATTTGCTATGGTTTTCTTTAAAATTTATTTGAAACTGAGCAAGTATTTTAAATGTGGGAGAATCATGCTTTGCCACAAATAAGTCGACTTGACCGAAGTGATGACACCTTCACAGAAAAACGCCGTGAAACAACCACAGCGTCATGTTTCGCCGTGTGAGTGAGTTTACCAGAGGCCCCATCTGTCCCCAATCCCTAAATCTCCGACACCGTTAACTTCTCCACTAAGCGAATCGCGAGTGATGGACATTCGCAATACTGGAGAAGTTAGTTAGCAGAAGCCACGGCGGCGCTGATTGCTTACCATCAGGTTATCCGTATGCTGGTTTGCCGGCCTATCGCATGAAAAAGGTATTATTATAAATAAGCGGTATCATTTTTCTATTAGTAGAGTAGTATCTGCATATATGCATTTTTATACACGTACAGCCACTTTTTTGTATTAGTTACCTTATGTTTTAGTTAATTATAACTCACTCTATCATAAATTTTGAAAATTGGAAAGGTTTTCTTTCATACACTCAAGGTTTTCACACGATACCTACTTTCGTACTATAGTCCAAGATGGCTGTCTTTTACCCGACGTACTCCAAACAATTCAAGTCTCAGCCACATTTATTTCGCAAAGCACGACCCCATTAAATGAGTGACGTCCCGCGTCTGATATTGACCGGCCACCGACGTCTGCTAGACATTCGGTCGACGCTCGCTCAACGACAACGGGAAACGCATTTCAATCTAGCCGTCGTCCCCTCTACACATAACATCACGGCTATTAAACCCTGAAGAAGTAACCAGACTTGTACGGACACGTCTCACATCTAATACTTTTTCAAAAAAATATTAGAAAAGTAGTGTCATAGTATAGAGAGTCTATTGTAACATACCACTTTGACTGCACGGTTGGCGTGGTAGCTGGGCAACTGACCGGGTCTGGTAGTGATGTGTATATGAAATTGTATGATTGTAAGCGCATCCACGACCTAGCTTTTTAAAAAAAGACAAAGATATACGTAGGCACCGCTCCCGACAAAATACTTGCACAAAGATTTCAAATGACAATAAAACACTCATAACTAACCCAATAATTTTAGCTCAATACTCTTTGGTTGCGACCTCTCGATTATTGAGAAAGTTCTTTTCTACATGTTACTTAGTCTATGACATTCGATATTGATTGGCTGACTGCACTTGACATAAATTGTATGTTGCTGAGGCCATCCTGTGTTGGGATGTAGGTAATAACTATACGATTATTATAATAATTTATTTCGAGCAATAAATTTTGCTATAAATTTTGTTTTTGGGTAATTATTTAGTTGGTATTTGGACTGATTAGTGCGGTAGCACGTGAAGACTGATAGCGAAGTCATACTTAAGTTTACTGGACAAGGAAAGTTAAAGATGTGAAAATCATTTGGGAATTTCGGTTAAGATTTGTTTATCGTGTGACAGTCTCGACAATCGAGATCTTTATAACAGAGAGACTAGGAAAACATTTTTTTTTTATAATTTAGCTTTCACACGATTACATATAGGTTCTCTAGTGAGAGAGTAGAAACTACTTCAACGATCCCTAAATATTAACCTTTCGACTAAATCAACAAAATATACTAAATTATGTTTTAACCGACCAGAAAACGTCATAATTAGGGTTCTAACCATTGACAAATCAGTCTATTTTACGTTTGTCGACTACAGCTGACTATGGCGATTAAAAATCCATTCATGTCAACAGTAACTTGACCACACTTAATAGTGAATATAGAAAGTGTCACCTTCTTATTGCATAATGATTTTAGAATAAGACCAGCCTAGATTAGCGATTATCATTGAAACATTAAACACAGAATTAATACACATGGTACAGTCACCGTCGCAGACGGTCGCCCCTGACACGTCGCTCAATTAATACCCGCTATACGTCAATTAAAACCAAAATCTGTCAATCATCGCACAAAGACAACATTGAGTAGATAAATACAGAAGGTCCGTTTGCTTCGCCGGTTAAAAAATTGGCCTTCTTTTTTAAATTTCTTACTTAGTTTATTTATCGTAATTTACAATCAAAGCGTATAGAAAATCGATTCTAGAGTATATTTAATATTTATATCAGTATAATGACTAAGCCCTATAAAATTATTTCCTATAGGAATCATAATAAAGTATCTACGCGTTTTTGACTAATTATTATTAAACAGCTGTTTAATATAAGTATTTTTTTCTATATAATATAAGAAGAATTTTAGAATTTTAACTATCGTCAAACAACGACTTTTACACTATACCAATATATGAGCCCTTAGGCCGGCTTGAAACTAGTCGACTTTCATTATCATTACTCCCAAGACCTCCTACTCCTTAATTTGAAACAGTGTGTACTTTCTGCCCATTCTTATTCTATGGCCAGACAGACAGACGTCGAGACTTATCATATTAATCAATCAACCACACGATTCATTAATAATTAAGCATTTTTGTTTGGACTTTTTGTTACCTTGTTTTATTAATTTGAAAGACTGAATGACTGGACGTACCTGTAAAGAAAAAAAAGCTTTATTAGTATATGAAATCAGTGTATATTATAATTAAAAAGTAGGTGAAATAGGTGTGAGTGTCTCACACGAGATAATATTATAATAATTTGGTTTAATTAACGTTTTAAGTAGACTCAATAGAGGATGTGATTGACCGACATACTCGTAGCTTGACAAGAAATGTCATTATGGTAATGCAATAAGGTGGTTCAGCTCCTTGTAGTAGAGCAGGAGAAGGAACGGGTGGGTTTTTAGTCAGTATGAGTCTGACACTCTCTCTCGCGCCTCGAGAAAAGTAATTTCATGATTTTCCCTGCACAAAAAATGTGACAATAAATATATAGCAGGCTTCACGCAATTACTGGACGCGCGATTGCTAAGCTATGCTATGTATAGTGACTTAAATCCGATTCTCTTTATGTGCAAATAATAACAAAAAAATAAGGTCAATGAAAAACGTTCAAACCATTATAGTTCTTACTGCAAATACAATAAAAACGATATTACGTATGTAATCAAACTATCAGTTTACAATAAACAAACAGATATAGGAAGCTTTCAAATAATTATGCAACTGAAGTATTGAATCAAACAGGTCTATTCGACCACGCGCCTCTCTCTACAACAATGAGACAAACGCCGCTGACAGGTTGTTGGTCCACTTAACTGTTTTCAATGTCCATCTTATTGTGACGGTGATGATGTAAGTGTTTACTGACACCCATTCAAATATGTACCTAATTATTATGGAATGAGAGCATATAATCAAGGTCGTGTATTTATTAGGATACGTCATTTTTAATGCACGGCTGGTGCGGTGGCTGGGCAATTGGCTACCGTGCAACGTGTCGGGGGTTCGATTCCCGCACGAACAACACTTTGTGTGATCCACAATTGTTTTTTTATTTTTTTTTATGTGATAGGACGGCAAACGAGCAGACGGATTACCTGATCGTAAGCAATCAGCGTCGCCCATGGACACCCACAACAAAGAAGGAGTGCGTTGCCGACCTTTTAGGGATTGGGATTTTGGGGATTTAGGGATTGGGAAGGGATTGGACCCTTCGGTAACCTCACTCACACGGCGAAACACAACGTTGTAGCTGTTTCACGCCGGTTTTCTGTGAGTCCGTGGTGTAACTCCGGTCGAGCCGACCCATTCGTGCCGAAGCATGGCTCTCCCACACTTACACAAATTGTTGTTTCGGGTCTGGGTGTCATGTGTATGTGACATTGTATGTTTGTAAACGCACCCACAACACAGGAGAAAATCCTAAAGCGGGGCAACGTTTTTTTTTTAAAAAAAAGTTTTTTTTATATTACCAAAACTGAGATCTAAGTCAAATGTACAATAAAACAATGAAAAAGTGCTAATATAAGGTATACAAGAAAATCGACGTTGTAAAAGAAAATTTTACCAAGTACCAAACACGGGCGGCCGATAAAAAATAATGCCATTTACACCGTCCGACACCGCGGCGGATTCGACTTATAGTCGCTTGCCCCGCTTCGTTATTGCCGTAACAAAATGGCCTATCTTCCGTCTCCCTTACACTCACGAAAAACCCATATAGAACAATGCGGGCGTAGTAAAATTTTATTGGAAGCACACGTGGGGTACATCCCGAGCCGGCCTGCATAATGCAAAAGCACGTTAGCTAAAAAGAAAGATAACTGCATATTTATACAATCGGTCACTGTAAAGTGGGGAAACGTATCGGTGCGATCCAAGCTGCACTATAGTCTAGACTAGGGCTAGGATATACGTAGTTAAGATGTTTGATGGGGAAAAATTCAAAGGAATCTGTGAACTCGTTCTCGTTATAAAGATGTTGTTCAACGCAGTTGTGACAAAAAACTTGATAGTGTATATAGGTATATAAGTTTCAATTTGCCACTCTAACTATACTTTTCTACATTTCTAATAAACGTATATCCAGAAGTACATGTGCTATAAACTGACAAATTAATGGCAGTTATTGAGAATAACCTTCAAAGTAAGATACTATACGGTTTTTAGTTCACAAACAGTCGCCCCTTCTATATCTGGGCAATACTAACGTCACTTAAAATCTTGTACAACCTACAAAGGAAACCAGCTTGCAAATAAACAAGGCTATTTTAAACCGCTTTTTTCCGTCTACTAAATAAAGTAGCGGCCGCACCCGGCGCCGCCTCGTATGTTTTCACCATAGTGTTCGATTACAATTTAATGCATCGCATTCGCACTCAAATTCAAAATCTTAAACGTTGAAATTTTACACGGAAAAGTCGACCTTAAACTCCGAAACTTAAAACCTCAATTCGATCGTGTTGCAATCGTTGGTGCGTCGTGTCTTTCCCGTGAAACAATCACGCGAAAATCAACTTTGCATTCGAGAATGTAAGATTGGAATTGGATTGTTTTTAGGATGTCGTATCGTAGTCGTGAAGCGGTCGTTTCGTTGCATTACAGTGTAGTAGTGACATCGGTCGCTTCTATTATTTCTTTTACAACAAAACTAGTAGTTTATTGCGTCCGTGTCTCATTAGAGTCGTTTGTGGGAGGTTTATTTTAGGTCTTTTAATAATTTTCCACCTCCAACTATGATTACAGTGCCTAAGTTACTTTACTAACCACCAACGTTGAAAATCAATTTTGAAATTGAATTACCATTTTCGTTTCTTTTTTCTCTAAGAAATCGTATCACAGTCGCTGTAGTAGGTGGACAACACTCCAGAAGTCTTTCAAGAAAATGAAAAATTAGTACTGTAAAATATTAATTCTGTAAGTATTTTTATAGATTAAATCATAAACGATTAGCAACGCAAAATTACATCACCAGTTCACCAGTTACAAGTTTTGATCTCACAGACAGCGAATAATTCGTTACAAAAATGCTATTTAGTATCTCAATAAAAATGTCGGGTTTGCTAATTTGATTTATTTGTAGTATTATTAGTTGTAAAGAACGCTTCTCGAAGACAAATCTTGATTTATGACTCGCCATCTGTGCTGGTTGTCAATCGCCTAAGAGTCAGCGCGCACGCCGCGATCGGCGACAACATTTTTGTGGTTGAGTTACTGAAAGAAGTTTAATTAATTGTTGCTTTAAAATGTTTTATTTTTGTTATATTTGTGTGATTTTAGAGATGAGATTTGTTCAATAATTTAGATCAGACTTGAATATTCGATAAACAAATCTCAGATTTTCTTTTTTTTTCTTAAAAACTGTCTGAATGATCTCAAGCTTTCGTTAGCATTCTGATATGTTTGAAAACAAAAACACTAGCCAACCCATAATTTTTGGACTTGTTTTGTTGATCTAATGATCCTGCTATAAGGAATTAATATAAGAATATAAATTCTTATTCATTTTAAATGGAAAGCAACAATACAGTGGCTTAGTGTGCGCCAAAACTATTTCCATAAAGCAATAACCCAATTTTTCCTCAAAAAATTCATTACATGACATCACCTAAGAGTGACGGCTGACCAGCTTATGAATCACGATCACCGGTGTTTTTCCATCTGTCACCTGTCTCTCGTATTTATGGCAAAAATATGATAATTTACCATCGACTTTTTATTTCTTCAGATTATATTATAAAACGTATCGCTTATGTCACTCATATTATTTTGATTAATTACACATAATAATAAAAATTTAGTTGTTGTGCTGTGTTATTTTTTGGGGAACACAAAGTTTTGTAATGTTTATGATTTGTTTATGTCAACTGTGAATTTTAATGGACGTCATTTGTTTATACGTAATCAACTAGCTATTACCCGCGGCGTCACCTGCCTGGTCATAGAAAACGTATAAGAGTCCGCTTAAATTGTTTTACATTATATTCGGTTTTAGTATTTATTGTTATCATTTTTTTTATGTAATAAGTCGGCAAACGAGCAGACGGATTACCTGATGGTAAGCAATCAGCGCCGCCCATGGACACCCGCAACGGAGGAGTTACGAGTGCGTTGCCGACCATTTAGGGATTTCGAGATTTAGGGATTGGGGAAGGGTCCGGGAAGGGGAAGGATTGGGCCTCCGGTAACCTCACTCACACGGCGAAACACAACGCTGTGATTGTTTCACGCCGGTTTTCTGTGATCATGGTAACAAACATACTTTATCTATCCAAATTTCAATTCTTTAGCGATCACGGTTCATGCGATGCAGCCTACAGACACTGGACAGACAGACGTGTCTTATTAATATCCTTCCCCATTTTATAACTAGTAGGTACATCAAAATTGCATAACCCAATCTTCTAACACAACTAAATGTAACAAGAAAAAAGTACAACATTAAAACAACAATTAGTTCTGTTAACGAGACCAATAAATATTTTTATTACTTACTGATGAAAAATGAATGCCATTTTCATAGATTATAAGAAATTATTGTTTTTCTCGGAATGGAATCATCTAGGTACTGATGATTTGATGACTATAACTCTTAATGGAGACACTAACGACTGATTAATAAATTATTTTCTCATGATTTTCTTTGAAAACTGACATTAAAATTATATACTTTTTTAATGATGGTGATGACGCTGTTAACATTTTTTCGATTTGCGGCAGGGCTTATAATTAGAAATTGTAAGTCCAGGTTTCCTCACGATACACACGAGACCACGACATATGGGGCTCAACAGGACCAATGTGCAGCTTGTGCAATGAACAGGAACGGGGGAGTGTTTCGTCAGTAAGAGTCTGACACTCCTTTTCGCCACATCCTGGGCGAGAGAAGACATTTGATGATTTTCAGGTCACAGATTTCCTCACGATGTTTTCATTCAACGTTTGCCAATGTCGAAGTATTCTTAGGCAGAACAGTACAGTATCCTCATAAAGCCCTAACCTCCAGGCCAGGATTAACTGATGTTGTAATCCAAAATAACTACCTAATTATGATCTCTACTTACCTGATATAGCATGACAACTCCAACTAGAAACTCCCGACTGTCCGATTGCGGACAAATTGTACAGGTGTAAGTGAATAATAATGACGTCACGACGACCTGACACGAAAATTTCGGTCACGTCGAGCGCCGTATTAATGGTGACTCATTTATATCAGTCGGTGTACCGATCAGCTGTGTTCTGACGTCATACTTATGTATTTGATGTGACAGATAAATTAAGTAATATTGTTTTTTTTTTTATTCTTCTTGGCGCTTGTCTCTTGAAGTGTTTTTTCTTTTGCTTATTGAGTTTAGCCATTTATTTCATGGTCGGCGAGTTTGATGGTCGATTTGAATAGTAAGTAAGGTTTTAAGACTTGATTTAATTGGTATTATTACTTTGTCTTAATGTTGAATTCACTTTGACTGATTAATGTGATATAACGAGTTTGCGGGTTTCAATGTATCAGATTCCCTGTTTATTTAAATCAGTCATTATCCTGCCTACTCTTCTCAGTGCAACCTCGATAACCTCATGAAAAATGTACATTTTTATTTCTAAGTAGCAATGCATGAAACATTTTTCCATAAGTGAAACAAGGTATACCTAAATACATCATTACCTAATATTTAAAAATAACTTTAAGGTGTGAACCTTGTTACAATTTCAGAGTACTATAATATAAATAATGTTAGCAAAACATCTTGTGTCATGAGTCATAAGAGTCGCGAGGAAACTCGGCGTTTCACAATACTCATGTAAAACGCTATAAAACTGAATTATATCTATACAAAATTCAGTGTTTATGACTGTTTGTAAACCGTAAATTTGTCTGCTGTTGTATATTAACCCGAGAGCTATTAGGTTAGTTTTATAGCTTTTTTATATTCACGCTTTTAATACTTTGTTCGGTTTGGTTAACTTGTAGATGGCGCTTCCGTCGTTTTTGAGATCAATTAAAATTGTTGGGTTAGTAATGACGACTTTATTTGTTATTTTTTTTTCTTTACCAGTTACTTTTTTTATTTATAAATTTACTAGGTACCCATAGATTAATTCAATAACACTGTCATTATCAAGCCGCACGCTAGTCAAAACATTTTAACAAAATTATATTTATATTTTATTCAATTGTAAGTTTATCAACCAGGGACGCAGACATACAGAGGAGCTATCCACAACCCATAATCGAAGACAAAACAGTCCATTCTGAAATATTTAACAGTTGTGCGATAAAACGCCGACAGCTTACCACTACGCCTCGTAAAACTGTCGGAAGAATGACGTATCATTAACGCGTTGCGACTTTTACACATACGAGATCGCATTGTATAGATAGAACAGAAGGCTCAGCTTGAAAACACGCAATTGACTCATATGCAAAAATGTAATTAGTTCTTAGTTAAGGTTTTTGATTTGATGGTGTCCTTGACTTGTGCAGGTCTCAAGAAAATTACCTACATACACAATGAATTCGACTTGTTTGAGTGAAGTGTTTTTTCTGTCTGGGTCTACATGTTGTGATAATGTGAAATTATATGTTTGTAAATGCATCCTTTTTTTAAGACGTTTCCTCACACTAGGATTTTCTTCTGTCTCCTGGGTGCGGTTACAAATATACAATTTCACTTCAATTTTTCAATTTGTTCTGTCATATCAATAATTCATTGATTTAATGACATCAGTCACAATAGAGAATAATTTTAAGCAGATATCTGCTAATAAGAAACAAATAATTAAAAAAAACTGTAGACTTCATCTCCCAAACTGGGCAGTGGGCAACGAACCTTTTGATCATTTTGCAAAATGTCCCTCGTCATTTTTATAACGTTCCGTGCATTTTATGTTTTTCTTTTTTTGAATTTATCGCGTACTATTGTGTTGACTAGATTTTTTTTTTAATGTGTGTGCCAAGAATTTGATTATTAAAAATATAATGAGATTGAATTGGTACTTTGTTATTGTTAGTGCTCACTAGTAATGATGTAGTGAAAGAAATATGACAGAGAATTTATACACTTATGTTTAAGCTAAATAATATAACAATATAAATCACAGTTGTACTAAAAATAGGGCTTCTAGGTCATACATAACCGACTAATAATAGTTCTTAGTGCTTGTAAATATTTGCAGCTTTAGTCACACGAATATTTTTGGAGGAGAGAGTTTGAGTTTAAGGTTATGAAATATATTAACAAAGTAGACTTATTTGCCAATAAACAATGCGAAAAAAAATTAAATTAAAACACCAAGATGATTCATGATAGTTAAGATATCCATAAATAAATTGACAATTACGATTACAGAATCAAAATTTTATTTATCGAACGCATTGTTTCATTTTTTGTATTTTTGGATAACCATCCTTTCCAAGTCGATTTTATAGGAACCGTAAAATGCCATAGCCAAAAGGGTAAAGTCAAAGCTAAAATACTTGCTTCACTCACATGGCTCTAAGATTTTCACTTTGGAAAACTCTTAAGACGATGGCTCCTATCCTATAGGAAGGAATAAGAATGCCTTGTTGGACCTCTGAGATTCTCTGAGTCGTCACTTAATTAGGAACCTACCAAATATTCTCAATGAGGACAGAAGGTCCTCAATAATGATTGTAATAATACAAACGAATATAAAATCATATCAGTACAGTATCGGTGTCACCTTGTCAGCCATTTATTGTCGCCCACCACCAGTCAAGTGTGGTTATTTTTCATGTTTTACGACAACCAAACCATTTGATTTTACGACCATAAATAACTATTATGATGGCATTTTTTGAAATGACGCCCACTGATTTTTGTCGCGGTTGCTTACAATGACAAAAACATGTGCGCGTCAGTGGTCTGATGATTGATGCGTTGATGAAGCCATCGTGGTGATGACCTGAATACCATCGTCGAAGAAAGGAGTATTTAAATTGGTTGGACATAAATAATTATGTAGGTAGATACTTTGGACTGGCTTTAGATAGTCTGTTTGGAACAATGGGTTTGATGCTGGCATGAAAGATTATGTTACCAGCATAAACAACAAAATGTTTTTTTTATTTATGTCACAATCATGATCAATGTTTTTTTTGTGAGGGGAGAATCATCAAATGACTTCTCCTGCCCAGGGCCGGGCGAGGGAGTATCAGGCTCTTACTGACTAAAAACCCCCCTGTTCCTTCTCCTGCTCTGGGCCGAGGTCGCGGTGCCTCATTGCACTTACCCCGCAACCCCGGCTGAGGATCAGCTCTATAGGGCCCCGTCTGTGGTAATCATGATCAATGTATGAAGCGTGCTTTAAAGATCGCAGTACAAAACGATCTTGTAATATCAGAGAGCCCTACTGCTTCTGTTGTTCACTACGCCATAGTTAAATTATTTCTAAAACCAGAAATTTATACAGATATTCACTCAATATCGATTACATAAATACAATAAAATTAAATATATAAACATAATTTATGTCCAGAACATTAATTATAAAATTATTTTGAATTTCAAATAATACATAAAATGTGTTTATGATTGTTGATAGACATTACTTTCGGTATTAATGTAATGTCAGAGAACGGCGACCTATTTAGAAGTTTATTTTATTATGTAGTGTCTGAATCTGATGGATGATTTCATTAGGTTCAAATTCATGATCCTGATTGCCTCATCAGTCGACTGGACATATTATAGATTCTAGTGCAACTACCGTCTCTTTTAAAATGGTCTGAATGAGTTATCTCCCATAACGGGCCTGCGGGAAGAGATTTCTGAAGAAATAAACTGTGCCTTTGTACCTAATTGGGGTTTTTTTTGTCAACTCATTGTGTCTACATAAATTATTAAATAAATAAATAAATTATAACATCACTCAGTGAGTTCCCCAAGTGTCAGACTCTTATTAACTGAAAATCACCCTGTTCTTTCTCCTACTCTGCCTCAGCAGCCGGGTTGGGGGACAGCATTTAGCTTATACCCGTAACTCTAGCAGAAGTCTTAAGATTTGAGAATCGTAAGTTGGTGAGTGAAATATTGTAAATAGAATGGAATTGCTTTACGTTTAGTTAGGAGTAGATATATCATGTATAAGTCTTCAATTATCTGTTGGCTACATAATATTTTGACGATAATTGTAACGACGATGTTAAATCTGAGAATGTTTTTTTTTTAATAATATGGAATATATGAAACGACTGCCAGTTATGTTATCCAGGTCTTCTTTGTTTTGGCTTAGAAAAGGATTCAAGTTCATTAATTGAATCCGTACAATTTACGAAAAGATTTTGTTCTTGTTTCTTTCTAAGAAAATCAGAAACACGAAGCCCATATCGCACACATACTTACAAAAGACAAAAAACACGCAAACACATAAATTGAGAGCTGGCAAAACAGGGCCGGCTTCACCCATCAATTATGTGATAAATTAAAATCAAAACACGACGCTAATATATTGGGGCCCTCTCGGTTTAACACAACACTTTGCGTGCCAACGTTATCGTAATTCTGCGATTGACGTGAGAGCGTTGCGATCACTCATCGAGTGCAGCTTGCAACGTGTCTCATTGGTACAGGGACGGATCAGGGGTCCAATCGTACCGAAAACTGGCATGCACTGATGGATTTGTTATTTCATTATGTAATTGGGGATGTAAAAAGATGATAAACAGGGAGGTATTCAACGTAACGAGAATTAAACTAGGAATACAATTATATTTAATTTTTTTTGTATCGGAAAGCCATATCAAGCAAGATAAATCAATAACAGTACAAATGACTGACGAGTTCCTCGTCAAATAATTATGCGAGTAAGCCGAAAACATTTTAATTAGTAAAAGTGTCATTGAAAAAAATACAACATTTATTAAATTTAAAACAATTTTTTTTATTGTATGTGTCATTTGTAAACGAAAGTTGGTTTTGACCAAAGGTCGACAGATGAGTCAAAAATATTATTGGGCAATGTCCTAGATAATTTTGGTAAACGTCTCGTTGAAATATAGACGGTATTGTTTGAAGATAGTTTAAATGGTAATATTGCTTTGTCTACTCTATTAGATTTGCATACAACGAACATAATTTCGAATTAAAATGTTAATCAAATTACAAACATTTAGTGCTTAATGTTCAATAACTTTTAGAATTTATATTCTTCACGAATTTAGGATAAAATATTTTTAATTCATAGCTTTGTTGTTTTAAATATTTAATGTGTACAACGTTATCATGTTTGAAAATCTCTCTACCTCTAAAAAAATACACGTTGTCCAAAAATGTGTCTTATACCAATATCGCACCCCAACTATCCAAATCCGGCCCTGTAACAATGTGAATGAAACTAAACAGGTGCACTGAATTATGCGTTCGCTGATGTATGCACCCGATGCGCAGCGCATGCGCCACAGGTGAAAATGTGCAGCGATGCTAACGTAAATACGCGAAATGGCCGGTCAATCAGCGGAAGACGGGTGAAGCTGCAAATATCTGGTAAGTGTATGGAAACAATTGTTTTGGATACTGAGGAAAGAATAATAATCGTGTCGTGATTTAGTGGGCCAAGGGTAGTGAACTGGCTGTCAACATTACTGCTTTTGTCCTGACTAATGAGCTTGAGTCAGTTTCCAAACGCGTTGAAGTGTTTTGTGCTTTCTACTAGACGATATTTGCATCCATATGGCGATGATTGGTACGTTCATCAAGACATCTTATATTGCCTATAGAGAGAGGCCACCTTGAGACTTAATTTATTACTTTAATGAATCTAGGTACTATTAAAAGAATCAGATTTAGAATCAGGTAGCATTAATAATACACATGTGTCATTCTACAATTCATTCATATTGTCTTGTTTTAGTGATTTGTTTAACAAGCCATAGTACATATTATACGCAACTTCAACCACAAACATTATCTTCAACCCACATTATCCAGCCATCATATTCTGTCCCATTCGGCAGCACCGCTAATATCTCCAAGCGGCTCCTGGCATGGTGCCAATCACCTTTGACATTACGTTCCTGATCACCAACTGACGGGTATAAGTGGCTCCTGTCCCCAACAAATGGTGGAACTATTTGATCTTCAACTTAGATCTTTTTGGAGAAGTGTAACGTTATAAATGGTGGCGTTTTAGTTTGTTATCTAGTTTCGTTAATATTTTTGAAATAATTGATGACCTTAGTCGGTTGTTGGCGCTATATGGATACTATTCCTTTAGGTCAAATGTGACAAGATATAAAAGCAGCTATTTAATTGAATCACAATATGTTTTATTTACTGAACTATGTTTTTCAACGAAGATTGCTTCAGATTGTACTTAAGGGGTACAAAAAGGAACCATACTACTTGGACAGAACTGGTGTACATCCATTAAATAACCAAATTTCAATATATTTCTTCTAAATTACCAGAATCTATTCAATCAATTTGTCATATTCTCGTATTACTTCACACACAACTCTATTTCTCGTAAAAACCTATTCTAAACCTTGCGTTCGTCAATTTTATTTTTACTGTTTGTTATCTCCTAATCTTCCATTTGCCTTCTTCCCGAGAACCGTCATTCCTGCCTGCTTCATATCGATTTGCTTCAAACTGTCTGTCTGAATGGAACGTGTACAGTTCAGCGTTCCACAATCGCTTTGAAATTTCACCATCTTGCAGTCTAAGTGAACAGATCAAAAGTCGTTAGCGTTCTATATGTGATGAGCCTTTTGAATTGTTCTAAAGTATTATATTATCTTCGGTATTCTGTCTTATTTTAGAGTTTTCAGTTGTTTAGAATTTACTTTAATAAAAAAGTATGGTGAAAGTTATTAAAAATGAGGTCCAGAAATCTATTAAATTCGTGTTCCATTTTCTGGTTTTAACAAAACTTCATATGATGTAGAAGAAAGTTTCGAAGATGTTGACATAATGCATCATTCGAATTAGAAATAGGACGATCTTATAAAACTACCTAAAAAAAACCTTTGAAAAACACTTCGACATCAAATAAACTTAAATCACATCCCTTACTGTTCCTCTAAACCAAAATGCACAAACATCAGTCTCCTCCATGATGAAATCAAAACCATACGACCAACGACATCGCCATTTATCAAAACGAATTAAAAAAGCCATGCGCAAGAGTTTATCCCGTCCGTTGGGATTTGAGCCACTTTAGTATCTATTTCTGGTGACAGACAGACGTTTGGGGATAGCTATCGGGTTTCAAATTCCTGCTTTAAAAGGATAGGTTGAAAAGTAAGTGGTCTTTGTAATTAAAAGGATTTGTTAGTATTGCTTCTGCGTCGTTTGGAGGGATTTAGAATCGTTTGTGTAATCGTATTTCAGTAATGCTTTAACTTCTGTTACAAATTATGAAGTCAGGAATCCTTCAAAAGATAATTTCCTATTTTTATAGATGTATTCATACTTATTAATTTGTTTTTTCGATTACGTCATCAAGCTTCTGTTCGTTTTAGAAGAAACCTGCGATTGGGCCATTTACATTGGATCACATCTTAATTTATACTTCCTTCCTGACCTTACCACCTCTTACCAAAATAAAGAAACAAAATAGATAATGAACGCTACACAGCTACTGCGAACACACAAGTAGCCTTCATTAAAATTCGTATTGGTTACATGAAAAGTCAATTAGTACCTACGTGCCGTGAGGCGGCAGCCATCTTGTAATTGCTGGCGACAGCTGCGCCCGCGCACCTCGTGGGTGTCCGGTGTAACAAAGGGTTGTTTTAATTAGGTTTTGATTGAATGAGAGCGGAGTTTGTTTTAGTGATGGGAACACCAAAACAAGAGCTCCTAAAAAAAGTGTCCTGTGATGAATTTAATTGCAAATCGAATAGTTGAATGGTTTCGTTTTGTTATTCATCTTGATACAGTAGTTGAAGATAGAAACGTTTTTTTTATGTAATAGATCGGCAAACGAGCAGACGGATTACCTGATGGTAAGTGATCAGCGCCGCCCATGGACACCCGCAACGTAGGAGTTACGAGTTTGAGCGTTGCCGTCATTTTAGGGATTAGGGATTTAGAGATTTAGGGATTGGGGAGGGATTGGGGGTTGGGAAGGATAGGTAACCGGATTATTATGGGTTAGTCGCGATTTAAGGAATTGGACCTCCGGTAACCTCACTCACACGGTGAAACACAACATAGGTGTTGCATCACGCCGGTTTTCTGTAAGGCCGTGGTATCACTCCAGTCGAGCCGACCCATTCGTACCGTTTACTATTGTAACAACATATTTATCCATCTCAAAATCGAAATGAAAGACAAAAGCGATAAATTATAAAAACAATAGAATTAATTCGGAGAACATCTGCTCGTGTGTGTCTAAGTTTGTCTTGTCAAGTACATAAATGTGTCGTATGTTTACTCTTTCATAAAACATTTGTATTTGATGTACATACATACATTTCGTTGGAGGTTCGTGTCACTTCTTGTAATATTTTCAAGATATTTTTTTACCTAGGTATACTATAATAATATGAAGAGGTAAATTTGTAAGTTTGTAGGTAGGGGGTAACCTTTGGAACAGGTGATCGAACCATAAAATATTCAACTGTATAAAACATTGTATCATATCGATAGTAACCTCTTGTAATTGCCTTGTAAAATTAAATAAAAAAGTAGATCGGATTTCCAAAATTCTTTTACTGTTACTGTTATTTCACCCTACAACGAATAGCAGCCGACCAGTGAGTGAAACCGCGCGGCATTATCTGGTCTATTATAAAAAGTAATAGACATTTAAATGACGTCATAAGTCTCCAAATGTTGTTTCAAAATCATGAAAAACTTTTGTCAAAGAAAATACTTGAAAACAAAATTTTGCGTATATGTATAGTGACCATGGCTTAAAGAACCGTTTTTTCTCGTTTCTTTTCATAACTACGAGTTTATTTTTTAATTGTTCATTTTACATACTAAATCTGTCAATAGTGGTTATAAAAATCCATTAACGGAACAGGTGGAAATCGTTTAATTTATAGCATATCAAAAATAACCATATAACTTGACAATATAATATAATTAAGAACTGGATTAATACACATAAATACGGCACCTGTTTCCACCCGACCAACTTGATTGTCTAAATATTTATTTCAATTCAAAGTCACCTTCAATACCCGCCAATACGGCACACATTACCAATGCAACTTTTTTCATTATTAGGATGCGCACGCGACCCGAACAATGCAGGACTGTCCCGAATAACTCACCCCGCTCCCCCCAAGGAGGGGACTAAAGAAGACGTATCTCACCACCACGATCCATTGTCCATTGTTTTTGCTTACTGTTATTTATGACGGACGACGTTCTATCCATCCTTTTCTAACACGAGGACATCTAAGCTGTTGTCTCCCTCTCTCAAGGCTTCCGTCCCGTAATGCTGAAGCTAATAAATTACGATTCAAAAGATTATTTATTAGATTATTCATGGTGGCGAGGTCCTGTACCGTATTGGTCTTCGGGACATAACACCGGTGACTTTTTCGTCTTTTTTCCTTTGATTGATTTGTGGCGTTTCGTGCGTTGTCGTGTCGTCAAACAATGGGGTTTGGACGTCGATTGGTTGCTTTATGGATTTTATTGGATATACAAACGTCGATTTTGCATGTTAGATGCCCGATAAGCGTTGATGTGTGGGTGATATAAGGAAGGTTACGGTGACGTCACTGAATTTCGATGGAAACGAATTTAATAAGAGTTTTTGTAAAGAATGAAATTAAAGGATTAGTGTAAGCTGTCATGTTAAAATAAAATTCTATAGAATATACATACTTGTGATATTACCTGCTTTAGTAGTCCAATTAGAACAAACAGCTTATTAACAATGTCCAAGTTTTGACCACCTATGACGAAAACGATGTTATCGCGACTACCACGTTACTGACTCGTGTATTTAATCATTACAAAGGATCAACTACAACATATTTGTCATGTAATTAAAACGTAACAGTCCAATATTTAAACCAATTAAAAAACGGAACAAACCGTACAGGAACAATTTATTCCTAAATTATGACATAAGAATTTAAAAGTAATAAAATTATACATAGCAGAACGCACTCAATTAAAACAGATACAAGAAAAAAATGTCGCCCCACCGGAAACCGGGCCGATAATCGTTTGGAAAGAGACGTGCATTATTATTCACGACCATTAATTAACTCACACTAAAGTTTTAATTAAAAAACAAGCAAAGAACTTTCCATAAGAATGGTACGTCACAAACGCCGACGAATTCAAAACGGCAGCGTCTCGACCGTCATAAATAATTGGGACAAAACCTTCGCCCCGCAACCCTGCCCCCATCCCCCGGATAAGTGTCTAAAATTTTCACAATCCGGCAATAAAAAGATAATTTATTAGTATAGCTCTTATTGTTTTCGTTATTTATGTGTATGGAGTAATGTAATCTAGCTGGTGGGGGCCCTAAATAAATAATTTTCACTTTAATGTCCCTTCTTGCCTAATCTCCCGAGCGGTCGCCTCTCAGTCCACGTTTTGTACGATATAATGGGCACCCGAGGTATTTTTAGGTCTAAATAAACATGATTTGTTGTACCGTCTCTGACAGAATTTAATTTCGTTACGGCAACGCTGTGGCTCCCTCTGTCGCGAATATCTTGAATTATTTTTAATGACTCCTAGTCATTTACATTATCGTCGATTTTTACTAGCTTCTTACGATTATTTATGGCTGGGAAACGTAGCTTCCTTTAATTACGTTGTCTTTTTTATTAGATTTTTTTTTCTTATAATAAATTCATTTGTTGACAAAGAAGTTATAATATACCTGCATAAACAACACAAGAAACAAATTCAGAAACCGATCACAAAAAAATATTACCTAGTTAATAATTGCATAATATCAATAATGTCTCTAAACAAAACCCTGAACAACAAACAACTTCAAAAAAAGGCGGACACAAGACCGCCAACGTACATCACATGCAGATTTCAAAAGCGTCTGAACTTCAGTGGCCATTTCTGAAAATTAGTGGACGTGTAGGAGGGGAGATGGGGGAGGGGGCTGAATGCCGTGGTGGATGATTTACACCACTCTGGTATTATGTTTTGACTTTAATAAACAGAACGTTTGTCATAGCAGACTATACGTCGCCAGGCCACGGTAAGTTTTGTGTTACTGAATCTTCGGTCTAACGTTGGACAGTTGTATAAGTGTTGTTAGATTTAGCGTAAAGAGTATGGAATTTGACGGGTTCTGTCGCTAGATTGGATGGTAGCTAGAATCTGCATTGCTAAAGCAGTTGGATGCGTCAGTGCAAAGTATCGTAAAAAATGTCGTTTTATGATTTTGTTTTTATTCTGTGGTATTCTTTTTCCGCATGAATGATTCATTCTCAATTTTTTTCTTAACTGTTAAATCATACCTTAATCATATATTTTGAACCCAGCCATTGGCGTCCAATGTCACAATTAGTTTCCTACAATTACCACCTCAAACAAAGACACTAACCAATCACAAAGACGTTAATGCCCAAAATAATGAAAACGAGAAATTGCATCAAAATGATATTCATTTTCATAGAGTGCACATTGAAATCCCTATTTCCATTGTGCGACGAAACGTGTCCTTAGTTGACCTTAGTCCGTCTAGTTTTAATTAAACCCGACAGACGGACGGAAGGACATCCGAGCTTCGTTGTTTTGAAGACTCGACGTGACATTCGGTTTGCGCTCGAGTAATTTTGATGTAGCACTTTGAGTTTATAAGAGAATTGTTAATGTTATGGATGGAGGATTTGGTTTGTTTTTGTCTGATGTTTTCGGTGGGCAGTAATGAGTGTTTAATTACTTGAGACAAGTGACATAATAGGCAGAAATGATTGCTAAAAAGACACCTTGATCCTTAGCAAAGAACAAAGCAGTAAAGCATTTTTATCTACTTAAAATATACACATAACAAATACGATATAAACAAAATACAAAACACGAAGACACCATCAACGTGACATGCGGCCATAAAACTCGCAGCATACCTGGCGATGATCGAGGCAGACCACACCAAACGGGGCATAGTTCCACCCCCCTATAGTTTCACCCCCTCGTTTCCAGCTTTTAATTATAATACTTTATAGCCCTATAAATCACGGCGTGCGTCCCGGGCGGTTACCACCCCCCACCCTCCTTTGAAGGATACCAGTTCAATTCTCGTTGGGTGTAATAATTTATAAAGAAATTATTCCCTTTTTCTGCTGGGGGTTAAAGATGGGTGTGACGTGATCTGTGATCGTCTGCCCGCGACAATCATTTTCGTTTGAATGTGTTTTGTGGGAAATGGAAGATGGGAGCTGTGTCGGATTTTGGAATGCTGTTTTAGGATATTAACTAGGTAGTGAGTACGTTTACTTTTAAAAGAATATTGAAGGTACTTTCGATGGATGCATATAAGACATATAATATGTGATAATAGGAATGGAACATATCATACCAAGAAACTTAGAACGTACAGCATGCATATTAAGTTGCATAATTTAGCAAGAGATATTTTTCACGTAATTTTATTAACAGTCAAGATTTGTTGAGGTTGATATCCTTTCATATTAATATTGGTTATCAGGGTGATGAACAATATTGGTTGTCTTGGTGACCCGCTCCTGCTTCTCATGCGTGAGAAAATTCTGTCTGTCTACCATTGTGACTCTTTCCGAGTCATATGTACCTTGTACATTTATTAGGACACCACAGAAATACGGTAAAGGAAATCGTCGTGAGGAAACATGGACTTATAATTTCTAATTATAAGCTTGAAATCGCAAATCCGCCTTGAGCAAGCGTGGTGATTACGCTCAAAATTTCTTCGTGTGAGAAGAGGCCTTTGGTCTGCAGTGGACACTTATAGGCTGATGATGATGATGAACAATATTCAATATATTACTACGACAAGATAATATATGAATGTTGATGAAGCCAGTGAAATACATACGTACAAGTAAACGGCGCTCTGTTTCAGGACAGAGATATGAGTGGGTACATAGATATGAACCTACCTATATAAAAATATAATTTAATGACAGACATGTTTAGCAGTTTCACATGACCGAGAGCATCTCACTCACCGTTTATAAAACACAATAAAACAGAGATATGTAAGATCATTGTATTGAAATGTGTGTTAGAAAAAAAGTGTGCACCTATCATTATGTCTGTTTCCATCAATGAAAATAAACGATTTATTATAGGAGAAGAACATTGTAATTTACACAATTGTTCTAAGTTGTAACAAACAGTTGGATTTCCCAAGTTCTCAATTCGACGTGTTGTGTACTGTAGGACATGAATGGTAACTAATTATTGTTGTTTAGTGTTATGACTTTGATAGTGACACTTGAACATAATCGAGCATGATTGAAGAGAAGTTGTAGGTTTTTCTGCTGGGGAAAAATTATGATTATTTAGACTACAGACTACATTATGGTGCTTGACCCTCAATCCCAGCTGCATGGACATCCGTAGTACCAAAGAAATTACTACAAGTGCGTTGCCGAATTTAAGAGGAGAGGAAGAATTCGGCCTCTGGTAATCTAACAACATTGCGAAAGACAGCGTTAGTATTGCTGAAGCATGGCTCTCTTCATTCTTTTTTTAGGTGAGGCCAATTCATTTTTAGCAAACACAAGCAATTTATACCAATTTTCATTCGTTACTGATTTTTTAAAGATCAGTCACATATCAACAACAGTTCAGTTAAGTTAAACCGATAAGTCACTGTTAAGTAAAACTACTGTAACTTAAAGCTACAAGACGTGTAACTTATGGCGTGCCTGCGCGGCGCCAAGGAGCTAAGAATTAACGGAGGGTGCAAATGTGAAGATATATTAACTAGATTCTTGGAGTTGTTATATCTAGAAATGCGTTTTGATTTATTTCTGTGTTTGTCTGACTGATTACCTTGCTGGTGTAATGGTTGGAAACATGAGTAGTTTGATCTGGGGTTATTACCATCATCAAAGTAATATTGGCAATTTTTTTCTTAAGTGTACTAGGCAAACGACCAAATGAATGAATTAAGTAATCAGTGCGTCATAAGTAGTCATCGTGTTTGAAAATACGAATATGCACATCGTAACATCATCTATTACCTGCTTCGTCAAAGGAGCGGCTTTAATTGTTAAAACGAAGATTAAAATATCATTTAAAAAAACCGTGTTTATCGTTTTGGCGATGGCTTCTTACGCGTCTCGCGAGGTCGAAATCTGGGAATAATTAAGTAAGTTTGGAAAAACAAATTTTTGTAATGGTCATATAAACCTCTCATTTCCAGTTGCTATTCTATTTTCTCCCCAGTATCCAGGTCAATGCAGTTGAACTTTCAACAAATATAAAAATACGTTCCGTGTTGATTTGACCTCGTATCAAAAGAAAGAGATTGGAACTGCTATCAAAATCTTACCAAACTTCAGTAGCTCGCATTGTTCTTACAGCTGTTGGAACTTACCTGTGAATAAAGTAAATATGAATAAGTTACTGCAGTTTATAGACATATTGAAGAAAAGAAGAACTTTGAATGATCTTGTTACAACAATATTACAACAATAATTTCGTTATAGAATCGTGAAGCAATGCTTGCACTGACGTTTGATTTAAAATACTGAAAGAAAAGTCTTTGGGGAAACGTTTAAGATCATTCTTGCATTGGGAAAAATACACCGTTCGTGTGCAGTCGCATAAAAAGAGATGAAACATGGTTTAAAATATGGTTTATGCTTATTCATCCCCATAAACGCATCTTGTGTAAATCCTTCAGAGGCGCACGCATGGAGCTGCCATTAGACCCCATCAAGTCATTTACCGCGAGCTTAAAACTTGGCACGCGTTGCCGAAGGGGGTGGTGCGTGCAAATATGACAAATTTATGTAAAACGGGCTCTCTCTTTGTACGGCAAGCAGCCGTCGAGAAATTAGTGCTCATTTTGTCCCATGTTTACGAGTGGGAGCACTGTACGCCTCAAAAATATGGTAATGGCTGCACAGTGGTCGGGTTTCGTCTAGTGTATCGATTTTGAGATTCGTTCGAGTTGCTGAGGTTTTGATGGTAGGGGTGTGTGTGAGTTAGGGTATCTTTAGTGCCACGTGGTTGGATTCAAGTCGGTTCTTTTGTGGTTATTCAGTGTTGATATTTCTACAATTTTCCCTACCTAGTTTCATTATAAATTAAAGCTATCACTAGCTTAGAGTATTTTACTAATAAGTTGGTTTTCTTCATCTAAACTTGTCACTTTCTAACTGAAATACATGCAGCAGTCAGATCTAATTTAGGGACTGCCTCTTAGCTCAAAATTTATTCAGAATATTATTTACCTCATAAATAGTGAAGCGTGAAGAAATGTTGGCGGGCTGTATCTATTTCTAGTGCGTCTCTCTAAGAGCGTGATCCGGAGGAATTGTCCCGATCCATCGGTCGTTAATCGTGACACATCGCTGTATTTCCATCTAAACTCGTTACGTTTTATGCGAAAGAGGAGATGACTGTAGACGAGCGACTTTTTAGTCGCTGCCTTTTAGAGGATTGGTGTTGTTACGCCAAAATTGCTTTAGCTAATGTAAGCATATGATATTACCAATTATATGTAAGTGTATTAACAAAAGTGTTTTGAATTCTCAGTTATTTTCTAGTATCAATGAATATAATTTTAAAAATTCTGTCCCATTTGGAGTAAAGTTAATGAACCCAGTTGCAGCCGATTTCAACTGTCCAAAATGCTTGTATGTTTTTGACCCATGTGCGGTTTATCGGATCGTCAGCATGATTTCGGTACATTTACACAACAAGTAATTAAATGGAAATTGTCATAGAAAGCACTACAAAATAGTCGGCGAATATTTCGGTTGTAAGTCGCAGGTGTGCGCAGCTCAGCTGACAGATACAACTCAGATTTATGTGTTTACTGTATAAATCACGAGACGTCAACGTTGCCTCTCATTTCTTTTTTCGTTTCGCGCTATACATCATAGTTTTGTCTTCCGTGGTCAAATTTTTTATTCCACTCTAGAACGCGAGAGTGTGCTTCCAGTTATTTTGGTGTTATGCATGTTAACTTATGTTCTTTCTTTTGTTACTCCTTTGTTCCTCACTGTCTAACCGATGCTCCAATGGTTTTAACTACAATGAGGATTAAATTTTTAATTTTGACCGTTTTAACCATTTTTGTTTACTTTAGTGACTGTTATATTTATGGTTAATGTATGTTGTCCCCTATGGCATCCAACGTGTTAAAGTTATTTCAATAAAGTGATTCAGTTAAGTAATAGGCTTTTAAAAACAAGAATAAGAAGTAAATAATAATAGACTGCATAAAGGGAGTCAAATCTTACATAACAGACGGATCATAGAATACCAATCTATAAACAAAAACTCAACACATCGTCAAAAAAAACAAGAAAATTCCAACAATAAAATGAATTTTAGACGCGATAAATCCCTAATCCAGTGCTAGATATAATTCTCTGGCGACACGTCGCTACTTCCAGATCAATCATCGTCTCCTTAACGATTGGTACAGCTGTTGTGTCTACGATTGATGGAGCTATAAAATATATTTATAGTTTGTATAGCTCAAGAATAGTTCTGAATGCTCTGATGTCTGTCGCTCAAGCAACTGGATTATCTAGGATGGATGGCGAGGTGGATGCGGCAGTTACAATGAATTATAATATTTGAGAAATTCTTAGAACAAACAAAAATGGTGGAGGCGTTGAGTGATGACTTCGCGACGTCTGTTTAAAGTGTGTCGAAAATATAATGGTTGGGCTCTGAGATAAATTGGATTATCAAGACGTGTGCAAAGTTTAATCAAAAGACAACAATGTGTTAATAATAGTTTAGCTTGTTATATTCAAAGAAGTTTTGGGAAAAGACACTAATTAAGTACCTAAAATAAAAGCTGCTTAATTTAAAACTAATAGTAAGTTGATAACTATATATGATAAGTAGAACCTTGACTAACAATTTGAAATGTTTTACTATCCCATCAACTACACCAAAAATAACACAGAATACTGCATCTATCATATCCAGTATTCCTACTCTGTCTGGTGCTATGACGAGCGATAATGTCGTAAACAGAAGTGCCACCCACGACAGCAAGGCCCGGCGTGGCGGCTGCAATAAAACACGCGTTATTGTCATCAACGACATTATTCACGCCTCTGACAACACTAGTTTTTATTCCGTTTTTATTCACTTCTATAATCCTTGGTTTTTCTAGATTCTTTTCATGTGTCACTGGCTTTTCTTCTACACATTTTCCACTAGTAAAATCATCATCTATTTAAATAATCACGCCAATTTTTGGCAATAAGTAGGACGATTATTTTTTAAATTATTCTATTGTGTAATTGTGTATATCGATAACGGGGCACACCTAATTGTGTTTTATAATAATATTTGCATTTAAAATCGAATATTACAGCAGAAACTAAACCAAATAAATTCTAGAAAAATCATAAATTGTTTTCCTATGATAAAATTTCCGTCCTTAATAGTTATCAAGTGACCTCTTCGCTTTAAAAAGCTTTTAGTCAGGAATATTATCAGATGGCTTTTCTGCTTACGGAACGTCTTTTGCGTCATCTTCGTCAAAAGGATTATCTATTAGAAAAGTGAAGTGCGCAAGACAATGGTCATTAAGATTTCAATTCAATTCTTACACTGGAGTAGTTAGATTAATTTTGCATTTGCGGTGACTTTGTGCAATGTGGAATAATTTTGACGTATTGCAAATATTTTAACAGCCAAAATTAATATAGCTTATATAGATGAAAAATATTGTTTTGAAAAAATATTCGAAATTTACATTGTTTTAAGAGATAATCATAGGTTAGTCGCCATATCACCGTGAGGTCCTGTTCTGTTGTGTTGCCAAAATATAGCATTGCCAATAACTCCATACAGACTACTGATTACGATTACGACTAACAACGTTCCCTGATGCGGATGAATTCTTTGATGCCGCAATCCGACGCCTTAGTGTATTTTCTTCTTTTTTTTGTTAAATTAAAAAACACCTATTTGGCTACCTATTTTAGGTGCTTTAGTTATGAAAATAAATTTGCTAAATCTTGTAGTTACATCTTCCTACACTATCTGCACTTTACACAATGAAGTGTTTAAGTTTAAATAGTTCTAGTATTACTACACATTACTGACAGTATTAGACCTGATACATGACCTGACATATTATCATCAAAAAGAGCATTTTCCGAAGCTGACACATTTTCACGTGAAACTACCAGCATTCACTAATTCCTCCCAGGCCCCACTTCTAAACTCACGCTTATACCTGAATTCCCCGAGTACAGTTTAAAAACTTCTTCGCGTATCCCGTTGCCCGGTGCACTCCTTGACAATCGATTGACGGGTGTCCCCCTGTCCCCACTCTCTTCATCTTGCACCTCCCACCCCCTGGCGCATTCGCCTGACCCACATAGACGCCATATTTATAATAATTGTACCCCGATTCGAGTGAGTAAATCAGATAGTGTTCAAGTATGGTTAGAGGAAAAATTGGAAAATTTGTTCTTTTTTATTTTAATTTTGTACAAAAAAGTGTTGAGTAAAACGTAAATTGACAGATTGCATATAACGATTAATGAGTTAAATTTGGCATAGCATCTCCATTGTCTTTACCTTAGAGCACTGAGCGATATATCTACAAAAATGTATGCAAGCTTCAGAAACACAGTTAATTACGTTGAATTAGCCAACAAATCTCATTGCATTCCACCCCCATTTCCGCGTGTTAAGCAGATTTCTAAAACGTATTTTGTCAGCCTTCTCCAACTCAATCAAGCCGAACTATTGATTAGACCCACCTCCCTGACCCCACATGGGCCATCAGGACAAAACAATACGTACATATGCGTCGCAAAAGTAAATAGTAGCTCCCTCCCACCCCCTCGTTATCACGTCCCGGACATAATTTAAGACGAGTCGGACCGTCCGGACTCTCGGATATATCCGTCAATTCAGTTTGTTGGATTGATTTTTCGAACTGAGCCGACGTTTGAAGGGTTTGCTTTTCTTTAACATCTTTCGCAACATTTCGAACTATGATACTGCATCTTGTCTGTATTATTTTTACTACATGAATTGATAACTCATTTTACCTTCTATCTGGAATTTTGCTAACAGCTTATCCTATCAGAAAAACATATTCGTCGCAAAATTCGCCCCGGTCTCCCATTTCAACCCCCTCGTTATCACGTCTTGGACATAATTTAAGACGAGTCCGTTCCGATTCGTTCACGGATATGCGTCAATTCACTCGGATTGATTTTTCCAAGTAAGCAGACGTTTGACAAACAAAGAGCAAGTTCGAAACGTGCCAGACTGAAAAGAAAGTTTGTTTCAGTATTTATTTTACTGGTATGTGAACTACATAAATAATGTTATTTTAAATACGTATCTAGTTAAATTAAAAGGAATATTAAGCCGCATTTTAGGAAAGCCACAAACTTTGAAGAGTGGTTAACGTACTCGATTTGTACATGACTTCAAAGAGAGGAGAAGAACATAAATTGCAACGTCCATCCCTAGGAGAACTGCAATAACCTTTGACTTCTCGAACTTTCAAGAGTTCACGAGCAACTGTACCAATGTACATTTTCTCATTCTATTTTCAAAAGAAAACACAATTAACTACGACCATTTCCCTTCGAACGTCAGCCTGTTTTAAATAATATTCTAAATAAAAAAAATTGCTTTACACCTTCACGTCAGTTCATATCAAAAGAGAACTAAATAAATATAAATTCAACGTTTTAAAAAAAAACAAAGCTTAACGCAAAACGTTTCCGTTTCCCGCGTCGGGACAAGATGTCAAGTGACGTCATCGAGATAGCGTCGAAAGGGTTGAGTTCCGTTGCTTAAAAAGTATGAAAAAAAACATTTCTTATCTCTGGACCGAACGGCCGATTGTCCCCGTCCATATTGTGTGCAAGAAATATAGGTAAATGAATCAAGGTATCTTTATTTTATCTGTGACTAGTTAAAAAATGGAGGGTAGTCAAGAAATTGGCGTGCTATCGAAGGGTACGGGCTTCTATCTCGCAGCTGCTCGATAAGCAATCGATATGTCTGTTTCGTAAACGTTGCATACTTAATAAATAGATAAATATTTAGCAATTCAACTGCAAAAATAATGTCAAACCCGACATGCACTTATTATTGGCTTTCTTGAATAAACATTGCTGTGACAGAACATCTGCTTACAAATGTCTGTTGACCAATTTGATAAATAAAGTAAACAACGATATCGCTCGAAGCAGCCGCAATTTTAATTGTCAATCTATTGATAAATGTCACCGGTTATACAACAAAATAATTAAAAAAATACAACCATTATTATACCGGGATACCCAGCACACATAATACCAAAAAATGTCAGCCCTCCTTAGAGAGCCATGTCCCAGCTTACTGTTCTCTCTGCCTGTCCTCAACCTACCTCATTTGACGAAACAGTCGGCAATCTAAACTAAGTCCATACAAGCTCTCACTTGGGACAAACATGGCGCATTTAAAACAAAACACTAAAAGTTAACATTTACCAAAACTACTTAACGTTTGTAAGATGTCCCAAAACTTGTGAAGTAGTTTAATCCTTTATATTTATTCGACGCGGTGGGAAATCATGGTCTGTCAGATCTATTGAAGTTAAAAGCGAAACAATTTGGCGGTGACATTTGAAGGGTTAAGTTTCGTATAGTTCTTAATGCCTCCATTTATTTTTGGGGACAAAATGTTAAAACAAAGTAATTTTATCGAACATTTTACTAAAGTTTTGCGACTAAACTATAATACAAAAAGCTGTGTATACAAACCTCAGACGGACTGACAGCGACACACAACCCTAACATATTCAATAACTCAAACGACAATTACAAGCAAGTTAAAAAGGAACAAAACAAAGGTGCGCGCACACTAGCGCATACGTCCCGTTCGGAACATGTTCCGTCTCAAGCGATGCCCGTCTCAACGTGTCCCTCCCGTCTCGCGATTAAAAGTGCAGGTGGGGACTGTCCAGCATTGATCTGGCGGTGACGCCGGACGATGGAGACGTCACCCACCATCGGGGGTGGGGGGTGGCCGCCTCCTCGTAAGTAGACGTGTGGACATGCTTAGCGATGTGCTGATAACGTCGCAGTTTTCTTATTTATTTTGTTTTGTTGGCGTTTGTGGATTAATACATTTGAGTGGCACGTACCACTGAAATTAGAGACGGGATTAGAATGTTCTACGTTACTGTTGATTTCACACTTTTTATGATTAAAGTTGCACTGTGCAGATTAATTGAGAAATTTATTTAACTGTTTATATTGTAATACTTTTGAACACACTTAGCTATCGAATGAGCAATATAACAATGTCAGCTTTTTCAACCTAAAACAGTAAGATCGTTACAGATCTCAACAGCGAAAAAATTTCTAATTAAACACACAATTAGAGAACTCATTAAGAAACGTCCGTGGTAGACAATGGGCAGTAACGAGTGTCAGAAAACGACTATCAACTGTGAATCGGTCGAGCGAGAGAACTATTCACAAATTAGTCGGGACAGAACTCTCCACACTCAACGTCGCCACATCCGCCTAGGGTCGCCAGATGGACGCTTGTTACGTGGACCGAAACCTCGACTGTGAGTACGGAAATATTGTTTAAATCAATACTTATTGAAATAAATTTCTTACTGAAAACTAAACCCTTGGTATTCCTACCGTAAGTCAGAGAAAAGTCTTAGAGTAAATATGAATAATATTGTTTTGGTATTTAAAATTAAAAATAAGTAAAATTCAAGTATGGATACCTAATGCATTCTTATTTAAATGCAATTTGTTAAATAAGTCAATTTAAAATCACAGAGCTAATTCTGTAACTAGATCTCAAATAAAATATCAAACCTTTAAAAAAAATCACTACAAAAGTTTAAACCAAAACTCGACATATTGAAAGTCAGTAGACGTGGAGGTAACCCTACGGCCGCCGGACCTCGCCCGTCTTGCAACGTTTGACTGAGCGAAATCACTCAAAAGTTTTAATGTCGCTTTCGTGGGGACGCGAACCGTTCCGGTCCGGTCCGGCGGGCGGTGTGCGCGCGACTTTATGTCTGCGTTGTTATTTAGATTACACGCTTTGTGTGTCCTAGGGTTAAGAGTTTAGACATAAGTGCTATGTTGCATGGTTACTGTTACTGCGGGAAACATTTACGTTTTAAAATGAAGAATTTTATTAAAATCACAATATAAGGGAAAACGGTACCAAAATAAACATATACTTGGTAATAAATTAAAATAATGACCATCAATAAAAGTGTCATAATAATAAAATTATAAAGCAAATAACACAAAATTAATAAACATTAAAAACAATCCGTATAGTTCGTCAAAATACACCCAAAAACCAGGCAATTAAACAATCGACTGAATATCAGACGACAATCGTCTTTCTGTGAGGGGTTTAAGCACTAAATTCCCTTGCATATCATAATGACAGACAGTTTAATTATCCTCGCGGCCGATATTGCAACAAGCGGGATTAAAAGGAAAAATTAATTGAATCCATTCAATTTTCTAACCGCGAGTGGTGCCGGGTGACGGATACTGTCTGTTAATACCCAATTATTGGCACCCCCTACCCCCTTGCCTCGTAACGGCTATATTATCGAGCGGGTGAAAAATTTCGAATATGATTCAAATAAGGAATTATGCGGAATCGTGTGATGTTAGGAAAGTGGTGAAGTGTTTACCTGTAGCTAGTGAAGGGTTGATTATGTGTGACGTCACTTTGAAAATAATGTTTTTTTTTCGTTTCAAAAATCGTAACTGGTATTGCAGAATGATTGCTGACATCAGTTGGATTATAGTAATAACACAACTGACTATAAATTGGTGTTGGTATTTGGATGTGATTTTTAAGTTGTATTAAAATTGTTCTGTATTCTGAGTTAACTATATACATATTTGTTTTTTCCCTTTTTCTACTATCCCGTTTTCTTAATATTTCAACTTTATTAATATTAAATGTTAACACACAAAAATGTTAATTCTAATTATAGCTTTTTTCATACTCTAAGCTATTGTTTTTTAAAACATACTAATATAGCTATATTCCATCCAAATTCAATTACTCAAGTACATCCCATCCTATTAATTTACATCGATATCATAGCCTTTTATCCCACGTAATCCATTCTATCACAACGTATTTATTCTCGACGCCATATCTCGAGAGATGTCAATCACGCCATGTCAGTAAAATGGCGGCACAGAGAATGACATGTTGGAACAGATGTTGGTCGATTTTCAACTGTATGCTTTGGTGATTAAATCGAAATTCAATTGGAGTGGGTTGATAGAGTGGAGAAGGTTGATGTGCTGGTGTCTGTATTTGTCAACTCACTCCTGACGAGTGATGACGTCATTCGTGTAAAGAATTAAGATGTTCTTAAGGTAGTTCTGATCTTACTTCATGTAGGGTTTGCCTAGGTTTGCAAACTACGTAAATATGCTGTTATCATCTGTTTTGTTAAGTAAAAGTTCAAGATTGAAAAAAGCCTAAAGTTTAGAGGTTGGATAGATCTTATTATTACTATAAATACGTAATCGAAAAACAAAAAATTATACTTCTACTTTACTTAGCCATTTAGTTTTTTTTTATATAGCCCTACTTTCAAAATAATTTTCGATTTTTGCAAGCACAGTAAACTACAGTATACTTAAGAAAAACATTTTTGAATATGCAAATTCTTATTATTGATATTGACATCCTCAATAAGTCACTGAGCATTTTTCTCAAAAACATAGAAAAATATAACAACACACCTTCCACCCCCAATGCCCCTCGGTCAACTCTTGTAGTGGACACACACACATACACACTACTGATTACTATCAATGTCATTATACTTTCATCTCCAGCGGGATTACAGTTATTTTACGAGGTGATCAATCATCATCCATATTTAATTGTGTCACCGCAAACAGATCAACGCCTTTTGATATTAAATTTAAAATGTTTCAGTAAGTCTAGGGGAGTATTCGCGAAATGCACTTATTACTGGTATGAGGCCGGGATCATGGCGGGATCCCGGGGTGATTGGCAATCCCGGGATGTGTAATGCGACGATTTTAATGGGATCTTTACTAATATGCACATTGTGTGTGTGTGTGAAAGAATGTACTTTTTGAGGAAAAGGTAGGTGATGTTTATTATGATTCAGTAAGTCAGAATTAAATGTAGTAATTCTGACTGAATACTTTTTTACTTCTCAATTTGTTTTTGCTTTAAACCGACTATTGAAATAAGGAAACTTAGTAAGAAGTACTATTAGAAAGAAAATAAACAACATATTACATATAACAAACTTCTATGAGAGAAGTACTTACAAAACTATAAGTAGTGAAAATAAACCAGCAACCACCAAAACTTACCTGTAACAAAAAAAAAAAACATTTAATTAGAAACTTAACCGATTAGTTGGTATTTATTTTTTTATTCATTTATCATTTATTTCAGGCTTCTTTGGTCCATATTTAGTTAAATACAAAAATAAAAGAATTAAGGTCCCTATTAATATACCTAGTAAACACTGCATGAAATATACTTATATTAGACTGCACCCAATCTATTACAAGAGCAACCAAAATCAACAGACAAAACAGCCTAAACATTAGGACAACACAGCGAAATTTTATTAAAAAAATAAATCAACCCGATACAACATAGATTTCTGTTGAGTCCACAGTTCACAAGTCAACCCTCTTGTTTCGATGGACCGAGCCAGTAGGGACGGAGTCCATTGGAATTCTTTATACAATGAAGTGGATTTAATATCGAGAAGAATGCCGCTCGCAAAGATAGCGGCCTGTGTACACGACCGATTTGTTTGTTTTGTGAATCTTTGATTTATTTACCGACATCAGGAAATGTTTGTGACGAATGTGTTTGATAAAGGCTGGTCTGGTAGCGGTTGTGGTTGGTTTTAATTAGATATTTGGTTTGGTAGATTATGATGTATTTTTTGTGAAAGGAAAATCGTCGATTGACTTCTCTCGGAACAGGGAAGAAGTGTCAGACTCTTACTGTCTAAAAACCCCCGATCCTTCTCCTGCTCTGGGCCGAGACCGCGGTGCCTTATTGAACTAGCCTCGCAACCCGGCTGAACATCAGCTCTTATAGGGCCCCGTCTCTGGTGATCTATTGGCTCTTTGAGGCGCGTTTTAAAGGTTTACTAAGTTACGTTTTGATAAAAATAAATAAGAAATCTATTTAAGGAACTTTAAAAAGTTGGTAAAAACATTGGTTAATAGTATTTTAACTAAATTAAACATAAAGCATGTTTAAACTATAATAAATAATATAAATCTGTGAACTAAATTAATATAAACCTATGAAATAATTATGTACCTAAATATATTTCACTAAAAATATTATCAACGAAATAATAAAATAAAAAAGTCGGTCTGCACAGCCCTGTCACCTTAACCCTGCAACAGCGACCTGAAATTTTATAACACGTCCCGTCGCGTCCCGGACCTCTTCTGATCGAATTTTATTTTACGTACTCACAACTTTTTATTGAGCCCAGTTACTTGCGCGACCATCGTTTTGTATTTATGTATTATTTAACGTCCAGTCCTGTGGATTTGCATGTATTTGATACCCTCCGATAGACGAAGCTGGATTTCGGATACCCTTTTCGGGGCACGTAATAATACTAAAATATCGTTTAAATTTTTATTATGGGATATAAAAATGATTTCTGCAAATTAGGTACGGATAAGGAACTGTTTTTATTAACTGTGTTATGGACTGTTCCAGGAGAGGGTCTCCCTAAAAAAGAATGACAGAGAAAATTCATCACGTTGCATGGCCAATTAATAAGTAAAAGACTAAAATTTTGTAGTTCATATCGTATGAATCTGATTGTATTGTAACATTTTCCATACATGTGTCCAGTTATTGCACCATTTACGAAGTTTGGGATTACACAAATTTATTCAAAACAGCGCCACAAAATACTATTGAAAAAACAAATCGGCGCGATCCACATCAGCCGCCTGTACCGAAGTCAAGACAGACGCTGTAAACAAGAGCAATATTGTTACCCGGCCGCAATCTCGTATCAACCGACCAAATAGCTTGGATACTTATGTAAATCGGACCACTATCCCGCTTATTGTATATCTAATTTGATTTCTTTTGCAATACAGTGATGGGATTCAACGAATATTGGTCCTACCTGCCCATCTAATATCGTCCCGGACCCCGGGAATGTGTGCCGTGGCATTTTCGGGGTTAAAAGATCACTGATACGGACACACAGGGTTTGGGTTTTTTAAAATATTTATGAGGGAGCAGCGGTGAGAGTTCGCGTTTCAGCTGTAATCCAATTTCGGTTTATGTCTTTGGTAACTTACTTATTTTTGTTGGTTCGTAGAACTTTTGGAAGGGTCAAACTGTGTTTTTATAAGTGTTAATTAAGTGATGTTATATTCATGGCGGCGGCGAACGCAGATGTTTTTGCGCGCTAGTTAGGACAAATTAGGGGCTTATTAGATGCGGGTTTAATATTAATAAGATTATGTTCGGCTAAAGTTTGGTTGGATGATTCAAGAAAGAATATTATTAAAGCAAATAATACTATAGCGTAGGATTATCATCCTCATATCATCCATGCATTAATTGTGTTAAAATAAGAAACACTTACTAAAACACTATGCATATTTTGCTACGCCTTTACGTAACAAACATGATCAAAATAAAACGTAAAATATCACTTTTAAAAAAACAATTAATTATCCAAAAAGACTTAAAAATATTGAAAACTTTTTCCAATACCCATTAAACAGAACCGCACTCATTCTTAAATCACGACAAAAGTGTCGCCGCCAAATTAACCACCTCGCACTATTCGACGAAAAAAGTGATATTCGTAACTGATTCACTAAGTAGTTCGCGTCGGATCTGTCACCCGCATCGGAAGGGTTGAGCGGCAAAAAAGTCGCGTCGTTAGTTCTTGCGATGCAAAAAAAAGTCGCCGGTCTGTCCAAACTGTCGTTTTTAAGTGGCAGGCAAGTCTGTTCACGCTATTATCTCGAAACTGAAACCTTGTAGGTGTGTCTTTTAATTTTAGGAGCTCCATTATGACTTTTGTATTAACGTTGTAAAGTTGATCGTACGTATTCTGGTATTTTTCTGGTTTGAGACGAGTTGTATAACTTTTTTTTGAATTGTGTGATTATTGGTAAACCGATCTTTTTGAAACTAATTGTAATCAATTTTGTAAATCATAATTATCTATATTGCTAAAATTTTTCTCCCTTCTCCTGGGATCATTGGTGATACGAATGTCCTTGTGTCCATGTCTACTCCAAAGCCCAAACTTAGACCAAACTAGCAAAACCATACCATAAACGAAGCAAATTCTAAAGCAAAAAATTAAAGTATTGTTTAGTTCATCACCATTTTATTAATAAAGGCACCAAATCTAGTATTAGCAGCACAAACCCACCCTAAGCATACCTACCTAATTAGGTAAGTAACAAGAAACCCCATCAAAACTTTGGAGTCGTAATCAGCAACGGTCTCGTTCGACACAAATCACTGCAAACATGTTCAAATATTCTTTTTTTCTTCCCCCAACTTGTTCTAACTCATTCGCGTTTGAGTCTGAGCCAATGTTATTTAGTTCAATGCTGGAAAGCACGCTACACTGACAGCAACTTCGTAAACTTATATTATGCAGTCCGGTGACGATAGTAATTAAGAATTTTGTTGTAAAATGTAATTTCGCTTGTTTTGCTTTCGTGGGTAAGTGACAGTACAAGTTTATTATGTTTTCCAGTTAATAGAACTGTTTAAGAAGTAGATTAAGGCTTGTTGTTGTAGTTTTTAGAAGGAATTTTAGATTTGTTGAAGGCGGTTCTTTAACTTTAATATTCCCGTGCAATAATGCGACTGATTAGCAAGCGTCGCTCGTGGCCAATGGACGGTGATGTCCATCCTCGTCATTGTTATTATCTCATCTCTGTAACTTTTTAATTTGTTCAACAATATAAATGACGAAGATTGTGTTGATTACGTTTCATCTTTTTGAGAAAAGACCTCATTTTGATACATTGTGGATATCGGTGAAATTCAAGTTTTTCCAACACTTTTTTTTAGAACACTCGCTTCAACCAGCGGCTTTTGCCAGACAAGACAAGAAGCCTATGTGTCATTCAAAATCTTTCACGAGAAAGAGTTATAAGCATCCATGTGCTAAGAAACTTTCTAGTTTATAATATTAGTAGGACACACTAAGTTCACTTGCACCTATCAATAGAACTAAGTCATTATTTGTTCCAGTAAAATTTCACTGAATGCATTTAGCGACGGTAGCCGATGGAAGTCGATCTTTACCGAACGATGTCGCCTCAAGCGCATTCGTTCACCAACAAATCAACAGCTTTGTAACTGTGACGTCAAGTTAATTAAAACAGCGAAAAGTTGGCGATTTAAAACGTGGACTTCAATAGGGTTTGGGCCATAAGCGGCAGCGATAAGTAAATTTGGGTTATTAATTAAATTTCATTCATTCAAGATTCAAATCACATAGAAGACCCATGTGATCTCATGTGAACCCATCTTACTGGTGATTATGGGCTTCCTCTTGTTCTTGTCTTGTTCTTGTTTCAAGACAAGAACAAGAGGAACTCCTCAACCAAATTAAATTCTACAATCTATACGCCTTGACAAGTCGGACTAAAAGTTTATTTCTTTTAGGTAATAGTTCCTACAATAATAAGATATTATATTCAACACAACACTAAAAGCCTTACTATAAAATGAAACTACTATTTTGACTTTGAAAAGTCAATACTTACGTAAATTTTGAAACTAAAAAATTAAATAAAAACTAATGTTGCAATAAATATAATATTCAAGATATTAAATCTAGATAGTGTTTTAAAATTAGACTTGGCGCCATATTACACTGTTTTAATAATAAAACGAGACGTTTATATTATAAGGTGACATTAAAAATTTTATAAACGTTGTATTTTATATTTTTTATATAACATAACGTATATAGGTAGGTACTAATTTTGAGAAGTTATGATTGTCAACAGATGTGATGGGCCGTTAATTTTGCAATGATTTCCTCATTTTTACGATGGCAATAATATTTTGGTGACGAACTTTTATAGGTTTTTATTGTTTTAAACAATATTTAAGTAGGTAAAAGTGGTTTGAAAATAGTTCGTGTACCATCACAAGATTTTAAATTCTTAGTAATTATTAGAAAGCATACACAAATTCTATACCAAGAATAATCTTTGGACTTAAAACCAGGATCTTGTAATAGGCTGCGCGACGTCGCCGCGTCCGCGCACGCTGCTCATGAGGAAGAACCCCTCTGTGGTTCGAAACTAGTAGAGCTTTTCTCAATATTTACACGTGAGTAACCCACGATTTTTAGTTAATTTAGTATTTCTCACGATAGTTATTATAAAAACGATCTTGCAATTTTTATATTTTACAAAATTTTAAACATTAAGTATTTTAGGGAAATTAGTAAATAACTCCCATAAACACATCGTAACATTAAGTCCATGTTTAAGTTAATCAACCACAAGCTTCACGACAAGCATTTAAAATTTGAATATTAATAAAAGTCATTAATTACTGATTTACATAAACAAAAACTAGTAGCAATAACACAAAATACTAATTAATTATTTGCTTTAGTTCATAAATAAGTCAGTTTTATAATACCGTTGATATATTTATAAGAACGTATTGATAGTTTTGACATAAATCGAGGTTAATGTTGATTTTATTAAAACGAATCGTAGAAACGAATCCATTTGTTTAGTGGTTTATGCACAGTTAGAAATATTTATAGGCATTTCTCTTTACATATTTCGTGATGTAGTTTTAATTAATTAGTTTTCGATGTTAATTTTTCGATTAGAGAAACTGTGGAGCGAAGGCATGTCATCCTACGCTGTGGTACGGTTTATTATTTTACCGTGTATTTGTAAAGTGGCAAGTTTCTATAAATTTTCGTAGGTGTTTTTAATAACTTATATTTAGAACAAATACATTTTTTTAATAATAAAATAATGCCTATATGTATGCCTTTATTTATGTCGCATAGCCATACGTGGAAACCAAGAGTTTGAAGTTGGCCTGTGTTGGATTATGTATTACTATTAATTATTATTAGATTAAGAGCTTTTCTAAAACTAGACTAAAAAAAATTGCGCTTTTTCAGTACATGTGGTATGCTACGCTATCTTAAAATAAATTATAATCAACCGTTTCAATAAGAGTAATGAACATGAACAATTTAATACCAAATAATTTTTATTTTATTTTACTTATTTCCGCATTCGCTTACAACTTGTACCACACGCGGCCCTCACTGCCGCCCGCCCAACTGTCGAACCTAAAGAAACAGTTGCAACGCTAACTAACAGCTTATTAATACTTCATACACTGTTCATACAATTTTTAATGGAACTATTTTATAGCACGCTAATTATGTTTCATAATTTTAAAAGTATGACAGTTAAATATAGCTGACGCACTACGAGCAGTAATAACTTTAAAAATAACTGTAGCACAAAGAATTATGCAATTTTAAAATTAATAATGTCAAACACTAAGACTAGTCCTAAATAATAAACGTAGAATCTAAGTTTTGGACGTAAAAAGAACCCAAAAGAACGAAGTGTGGTAGAGCCATGCTTCGGCATGAATGGGTCGGCTAAACCGGAGTGATACCACGGCCTCATAGAAAACCTGCGTGAAACAACCACAGCGTTGTGTTTCGCCGTGTGAGTAAGGTTACCGGAGGCCCAATCCCTCCCCTCCCCCAATCCCTAAATCCCCAAAATGTCGGCAACGCACTCGTAACTCCTCCGTTGCTGAGGGTGTCCATGGACGGCACTGATTGCTAACTATCAGGTTATGTGTGTGCTCGTTTGCCGACCTATCACATAAAAAAGGCAAAAACAAGTCATTTCTAGTGACAACTATCGTTGTTCCGACTGTTATCGACTGTATTTGTCGACAAGGTTACATTACAGAAAGAAAAAGACAAACTAGAAGATAAACAATAGGTTTTTACATAGATCGCTTTAAGTATGAACAGTGATTAATGGTGAACCCTTCTCAAATATGTATTACGAAGGTTATAATTATAAATAATCGAAATTTTATGGAATACTTCGATTTATTGACTAGCAACCCTTTACATCCGACACCGGGTCACAAGCCGCGAGTCTTGGCCGTCACACAAAATTAGCGACGCGGTGAACTTTTCGAATTAAACTTTAGTTTCATAGAAACTATGTGTCAAACGCCGCATTCGAAGCTTGTCGTGCTCAAATTAGTTTATATTTTGTTTATTAAGTTTTTTTTTTTTATTTTTGCAAAGTACATAATTTGCGTTGTGTTACAATTTTGTGCTATATTGTCAATATTCATAAGATAGTATTTCTCTTACACTTTGTAGATCCTTTTTTTTTTTTGTACACATACCTGGACCATGAAGTTTACGGAAATGTATTTTTAATAATATTATTATATTATTACCTTTTCTCCATTAAAACATCCTAAACTACTTACTCTCAGACCTAATCAACAATTTGAATTCAAATTTCGAATTTAGAAAAGCCGATATTTAAAAAAAGTATCGTTGGCAAAGTATCGCGCGAGTATATCGATTCTGACGTAAGTTTACATGAAGCACCTGCATGCTACATCGGCAGCAATGAGCACTAATCAATACGGTACCAGAAGGTGGCGAAAAATAACGAATGTTGTATTACTGACGATCGTGTGTTTCCGTACGCTCGCCGCGTACTGACTGCAGAATAATCTAAACTCAAGTTTTTTATCAGAATTATATTGCAGGTGTAAATGTTTGTATTACGATTGACACTTCACAAGGTGACTTTGTTGATAATTTGACTTATAATGCCAATGTCTGATTAAAACAAAAATTTGAAACATTGAAACGAAAATCTATGTATGTAATTTTGTCCCTTTTCGTAATACCTGTTATGGTTTTGCTTTAGGGTCATGGTCTTCATGGGTTAAAAAAAGCGAATATACCACGGGATACAGATCTAAACATTGCTGCAAGTTGTCAGGAAAGAAAAAATTTGCAGAGAAATTTGATATATCAGATTAATTAACCACAACTAATTTATAAAAGAACCATTTGTTTAAAGAACTTAAAATCAAACAAACACCTTTAATTACTAAGTAATGAAGAGTTCATATAGCATTCAACCCCCGTACAAATGATCCACAAACATCTAAAATTCAGTTCAAAAATCCCCATTACATTTGCTAACCCTCCGGCGGCGTATGCAGCAACGTTCGTAATCGACGGCCGGTCGGGGACGTATTGGGCCGTCGCGGAGACGCCGCTGGCTCTCTGTGTTTTTAAAGCTTTCTTCTCCCCCTTATTCCCCTCCCACCTCGATTCTCCCACCCTCAACAATCGATGGACGGCGTCACGTTAGTGCAGCGCCCGATCAAGTGCATACGTGAGGACTTTCTTTGATGCGTCTTTGTGCGGACTCCGGGGTAGGATGGGGTTAATTGTTTAGTTCTCTTTCTAATGTTTTTCGTATGTATTATTGCTGAATTACATTTTTAATGAAGCTTTATTTTGAAAATTAATTAGATAATCACATTACTTTAACACGACATGTTTTATTTTATCGACACATCACGCAAAACAACTCGACTCATCAATCCCAAGTCAATAAACACTCAACTTAATCTCAACTTAAAATAAGGAAAACTAATCAGAACCCGAATTAAAAGTCGGGTCGTTTGGACCACCCCGCTGCACTGGGTTGGAGTCTTTGTGAAAATTGTTTACAGCCAGCGACTTGAATTTCTTGCGACTGCCGTCTGCGGCGGTGACGTGACAACTTGTCAGTTACAGACTGCAGCGCCGTCATGTGAAATGCAGCTTATAAATACAATGCTACTGCTACGTACAGTTTTTGTTTTATTAAATTAACAGCTTACTTTAGTATTATCGTTCTTCTAGCCGTATTTGACTTTTGAACCTCGATTCGATTTAGGTCAATAGGATTTTTAATGTTCACTGCTTCATTGTCAACTACGTCTTGGCTTGTATGAACTCATCGATTAACATGTTCTAGTATATTAAGAATTTATATATCTATAACATAAATTAAAACTCTATTTAGATTTGTCTCCAAAACCTAACCACATTAGCCTAGCCTCGATGAGTCACCAAAAATTCAATATGGCACGTCAAACAATCGTACTATAAAGTCAAACAAAAACTTTAATAACGTTCAGATTTGTTATTTATATCGATATTTGCAATAAATAATTCATTGGACAGACAGACGTAATGTCAATAACCCGTATTAATATAGTCCTCATCAAACTGACGGAATGCTCGTAAATATTCAATTTTTCCGCTCTATAAAGAGCAAAGTTTGTTTCTGATGTTCGTATTTTATCATAATTATGAGAAGAAGTGACGAGTGGGAATTGTTCAGTCAGTTGTGAATTTTTGACGTTTTCATTATCAAAATCGTATTAAGTATACGAATCGTATTTCAATTGTTTATGGTTTTCTATCTTTTTGATCTATTTATTAGCTAAATTCTGTATTTGACTAAAGTAATTTGTATCTGATAAGCCATTGTATGGTTTCAATGTCTAAAGATTTATGGCGAGTATCGTAGTTATCATAAAGTAGGTCAACCTTACAAGATTTACAAAACTACCATCTATTCCTGGGAAGAAAGCAATGTGACATGCACTTGACCTTGACATTGAAGACGCTCTTTATGAAATGCTAAATGGTGTGAAATCAAGAAGATGTATTTGAAAATGGGAAAAATAAATTTTATTTCCTTTCCAACAAAGCTCAATCTCATAGAACCTTACAACTGCGATCGTATCTACCGATCAATAACATCAGAACAAACTAAGACGGAGCTTGTCAGTGCAACGCTGAACAATTCAGTCGCGCCTGTCAGTAAGACACTGCTGAACACTGATGTGACAGCCTGTATGGACCGAGTAATAAGAGAACTGATAGGAATTGTTATTTATATTATTGAGTTGATGACATGATATATTTTGCTGCGGAAGAAAAAGCGAATGTTTGCGAAAACTTTAGTTAGTGTTGCTAAATCGAAGGCAAACATTGTATTTGTTTCCAATATCTCTTTGTCGAGTTCATTTAAAATGATTAAGATTTATGCATTACAATTTGCTGCATCAAACATAGAATAGACGTATTAACGTTTAAATAATTATTGTTGCAAAGAATTCGTCAACGAAATGTGGGAAAATAAATCGATTGCGAAAGGCCTTAACATAAATGAAATCAAAAATTGCGATCTAACAAATGATGATGGACACTTTGGACATCATCGTGACATAAATGAACCTGACAGTAAAGATATAAATGAGATACAAGATATAAACAAAATAAACGGTTCTCAGAACTATCTAGAAGCAGTCAGTCTGTCTTCACCGACGTGACAGGGCCAGTGAAGTGATAACCAAGTCCTTGTGGCGTGGCGTAAGAGACGAGATGGTCACAACTTGTGAAGGACTAATGCTTCAAACTAAAGGAACGGATACCACCGTAAGAAGTGTCTTGGAACAGTTGAGTCTGTCCTTGTCGCCATGACAGTTTGTTCTGACGTGATACTACTGACTCGATGTCGTGTGGTGCAAGTCGTAGAAACTTTGTGTTCTGTTACATAATTAAATAAAACTTTTGAAATTGACGAAATTAAAATATAAGGAAGGCAGGATCACTGGATGTAGTTGTATGAAAAAGATAAATAATTGATCAAAAATTTAAATTCTCCTATAATATGTTTTAAATCAAAGCCACGAAAGACACCAGTCGTGTTGAATGTTTGGAAGCAATAATTTGGACTGCACTACGACACGTTGCTGACCCCAACCCTCCAACATCCATAACTTGGGCCACGAAACCAAGTCTGGAGTGAAATTTCCAGTGGAGGCGAGTAAACTTGGGGACGTGGCTGCGACAGGGATGCTCGCGTCATCTCGATGCAAGTTGATAATGCAAGCGTGTGCCCGACGGTTGTTTTAACTTCAGGCGCTGAAACTATCAACTGTCGAGCAGTGATTTCTTGAAGCAGCCTGTGATGGCGCGTCGCCGTTTTCTTGGCTCAATGGTATCGGTTAAAAATCGGATGCAAACCTTTATCGATAGGTCAGATTTTAACTAATGTAACTGATAACTGGTTTCAATTCTCTTTGTAAGCTTGGGTTAGGCTTTCAAAAGATTTCATATTTTTTATCAATGTAGGCAAGTTGTAGTAAAAATAAGTGACTTGCCACCAGAAATTGACCTGCCAACCTATAACGAGTAACTTTCTCATCATCGATATAAAATGTAAGATCTTTCATCTTGTGATAAATTGGAAGAATCTGCGCTCAACTTCATAACTTGTTACCCATAAATCCTGTCCTACATCCACATTAAAACTGCACCATAAGAGCATAACACGGCGCAATATCCCGAGGATGGCATTGTAAACCCGTCCATCCACCGTTCTTCAGAGGACGGGCTAGAGTACACCCGTGACAGTCATTTAAGACAGTGACGTGACACCCCCACCACCTCGCTTCTGCACCCCCTCCCTCCGCCCGTTTCTCCCGCCAGATGGATTGATATTGCTGCACCGAGCAGACGTAAGAAGCGATAGCATACGGGAAATAAAAAATATAAAGTACTGTTATAGTTTTGAATTAAATGGGGAATTATGTTGCTGCTCTTCGGAATGGGGCTGTATTTCTTTTTGTTTCACATTGTTTGTTTGTTTGTTTGCCAACTTTTTTGTTTAGCTACTGAATAATACATTTCCTACGTAATGAGTAATTACGCTCACTGGTCTCTTGAATCAAACCTTTGATTAGTTCTAGGATTTATATTGTGAAGTCTCTGAACGCAACAAAGACAACGAAGACAAAGGATAATAAAATAGAAAAATTTTTCTCAGAACATTTTCTTTATTTCCGACTTAAAGCTCAGTAATACATGCATTTAATGAGAATCTTGGCATACTTTCACATTTCATGTGTATGATGTCTCTAATTAATGTCTAGTGTGTAAGATACTAAATCCGAATAACTTGAATTTGGACTATTGATAAGAATTAGCAGTAAATTGGAAATATCAAATAACATGAAAGTTTTGCTTAAAAAATCGTAATAAAACAGTACTAAAAACTGCAGAATATGCGCCATTAGACAGCTAAAAACATTTCTATTTCGCTACACTTCAAGTTGAAAAGTACGGCGATGGACGCAAACGAGACGCCGGGCCGGCGTGATGGCGATCCTGAGACAGTGACGTGACACGGAGAGCCCCCCTCCACCCGTCACCCACCACCCTGGGGGTGCATATTGACCCACCCCGGATAATAAGGGGGTTATGCACTGAGGAGCGCACAAGTCGAGGCATCTTTTGTACGAATGTATGTTTTTAGAAATATAACTACTAATAATTCTCGATAGCCACTGGAGAGCTCAGACTTCAGTAATAAAGCGAAGGAGTGAAGGAAGCTTATTCGATTCATTACTGAAACCTTTTTGAGATTACATACTTTGGAGTTCAATATTATTTCACTCGCTTGATTGAAGTCAAATTGAAAGATTTTTGAGAGAAAGACTTTCATTAAAAACCATTACGCTAGAAGTGTCTCAACTTATTTTTCTCATTTTGATGTTCAATAAGAATTTTGAATGAAATTTTTCGAAGAGATTGAATTAAGAAAATTTCATTATAATGTGAGCTAACAATGAGGCGCTTTATTATCACGTCACTTGAAACTAGAAGCAAATAAAAGTGAGTGGACGGACTATGACACGACGACATGCCGTCATTTGCACAAAATTAAATACTCTGCAAAGACGGGTACCCCCGTCCGTCCACCCCGTGTCGGGGGCACAGATGGATTGATATTGCCCCACGATGCAGGTGGGCAGATCTCGGAACAACGATTTATAAAGTAGTGTCTTATGTTGACTGTACGTTGTTTTGTGCTGTAAATTGTGCTCGATAGTGGACGTAGTGTGTGTACCTGCATGTTTACTCGAGTGTAGTGGCAATGAAATATACAATAAAAGTTTTCATTGTAGAAATAACAGCATAACCAAGACCTTCGTAAGGTTCACTACATAAAAATGAAATTTTTATTTACCATTAATAAATATTATAAATTTACCATAAATAGTATGTAGGTACTTTAAATCTTTACTATCATCCAAAAATCGACTGGATATCTAATACTTTTCTCTCTTAATCACGCAAAATGAAATGAACCCAAATGGAAATTTCATTTCGACAGAAACAATACTCGACCCTCCGATTGTACATACAAACAAAAAAAAATACGAAAATTAATAGTCAAAAGTCCGTAACAAGTCGGAAAAAACAACATCCCTCTCTTACACGCCATAAAAACGCGACAAAGACACATGTCCCCCCTTATTATCTTCAATTAAGAAACTCCGATAATGTAGTGTGACATACGGTTGAATGTCCAAATATCGTAGACCTGCCATCACAAAGTACAACTTCTAAATTAGGGGCCAAGTTGAATTAGTGTTTTGGATCTAAAAAAATTAGGATACATTTTATTTGGTCGATTTTGAGCCCTATTTCGTGGTATTAAAAACTGTTGTGACGGTAGGGGAAAAATGGTTGGTAGGTTGGTCGTGAGTGATGGCCGGTGGACGGTGAGTGATGGACCAGTGTAGCACGTGATTAGTGGCCACTGCTCGCCGTAATCTGGGATAATGAGTCGTGATGGTAATCATTCTGTGGCTGCGGACTGAATGACAGATGTCATTATTTGTCTTTTTTGCGGACAAAACATGGAATAGGTGATGTCGCGAATAGTTTTTCTTTGCCTCATTTCCGTATGGGAGACGTTTTGTCATAATTTCGCACGGGTTTGTTATGTAAACGTTTGCGTCAGCTGATTGATGAGTCGATTCTTTATTGTGGGGCTGTCGTGCAAAACTATGAGTTAGAACGTTTTCTTTGTATGACACTTAATTAGTTAAAGTCACTAGGGCTGTCATTAATAATACAAAAATTAACGTGACTCCAAATTTATTTCTATTTCGCACAGACCGTTATTGATACGATATCAAAAGGCTTCGAGAGCAATATTGACTAGAATAGTTTATAAAAAAATGGAAAAAAATCATTTAAAACTGAATTAACGTCACCTCACACACGCAATGTGAACAAACTCCAACTAAAGCTAAAACTACCCTCGAACGACTCAATAAATAGGATTTGATCACAAAGCTGTCAGTTGCAAATATTATAGACACTCCACCGGAAACGACTCTCAGCTGTCACTGTCATGTGATTGTGTCACATCCTGTCGCATGAGGCGATTTGACGAGGACGTATGTGTCGATGTCGGTTCGCTTTTTAAATCAGGAATATGGCGTACATAGGGATGGACGTTACGTAATAGGGATGCTATTTGTTGTCGATGGTTTTAATTTTATTTATCGATTTATTGTTTGCGATTAGTAGTAGGTACGGTATATTGAGATTGTTTAAGTTCATTACTTGAAGTATACATATTGATACAATTATGGAAGTGTTTTAAATTTGATCCATTGTTTTACGATACTACGAACTTTCTTACTACACACTTTTGAAAATTTAACTTATTGCCAAGATCAGATAAGTTTGACACAACAATCAGCATGATTGCACAGACTATAAGGTGCTTATATCTTTGTACATTAAATTCGATAACTCCTGCCGATACCGTAACGCCGTAAGCAAGTTAGCGAACACTTGCATCCGGGGCGGTCCGAACCGTATACGGTTCACCTGTGCCTATATTCCGGTACCTATTGGTCGTAGCATTTAATTATTGTGCATTTGTTATGTATCATTGTAAATGTGGTCGTAATCAAAACTTTGAGATTGTTACTGAAAACTATTAGCCGGACTTAACTTTTACTTTGAGACTAGCTTTTGCCAGAGATTTCCTGTCCTAAGTTCCTATTCCCTATTGGTTCTGCTGGGGATGTGGGACAAGCTAAAAAAAATACCTCGATTTCCGCATAGCATCCGCGTTTTTAGTAAGTAAAAGTCTGACACTCTCTCAGTTTTTTCTGAGTGATTTCCACTCTGAAAAAAGGTTCCTATAAATTGATCGTAATCTTTCTCAATACATGGATTTTTCAGTACAAAAATATTATGTGTTTTATTTGAAACCAAGATTCCTTTTATTAGTATTCATATTTAGTAGATTCAAAATTTATTTTCAATATTATAGCGTGATGTTGTTAATCCCCGAAAGAGTAGATTATAATGTGAAAGTCTACTTACGAGTTCTTTGGAAGTAATAGAGCCATACACATACAAACACTTTTAGACTTCATCCCATTGCTGAGAAATTGACAATTAATTCAAATAAAATAATTATTTTGGTCACTCTCAGGTAGTCATATTGGAACTAGAGAATAGTACCTAAATTCTTTAAAAACTTTCATTCTTTACTTAAACAACTTCTGATTCTAACACTAAACATTAAGCAACGCTAGCACAAACATTTTCCTTCGTCCATTTTTTGTCACATGCTTGCCGTCATTAATTCTTTTTGTCTCTTGCTTTTTTACTAAAAAAACCTTGCCTTCATTTGGCAACACGCGAACTCCACATACATACATATTAAGTTGCGTTGTCTGTCTTTCTGTTTGTAAATTTTCTAGGAACCAAGATTACTGGGAACTTAATGAAAGGATGAAAATAAAGCAGCTGTAATGTGTTGAGTGTACTTATTAGCGGATTTAGTTTTAATTATACTGTGTTGTATATTCAATGTTTGTATATTTTGTGTTCTAAATTTGATTTTTAGTCAAAGTGTGGATGGAGTTCTCAATATTTCTTTTTCGTTTTTGTATCTGGCTACTGTTATGCCTGTAGCATACGATGGAGCACGCAATAAGCAATCTATTCACTCGAACCTCGAAGGAACGCTCTGGTTATAGCCCTTCAGGATATAGGCCCACACTGTGGCGAAGGATTCCACTCCTTAACGGTTTCGATAAAAAACTGTTTAGGCGAAATGCACACAGCTTCGTGAATACTTTGAGTTGAGAACAGCTTAGCAGAACTTGCAATTTACCTCCTTATTGAAATGTTGTGTGTTTAAAAATTTATTGTGTAATGTAAAGAAGAAATCATAAAATTCATCAGTTTGTAAAACAGAATCTGAAATTTTACTCAATCAGACATACCTGTACATAATATACGTTGGAGTGCACAACTTATTAATTTAAAAAAAGTAAACTTTTCTAAAGAGGACTTTTTGAAGATCTCCTAAAAATAAGTAACAGACAACAGCAAACCAAGCGCTTAAGTACTGAGTAACTAATTCATAATTATAATAATTAAAGCAAACACACACTCATTAGGTTTCTTTGTTCATACATAAAGGCGAGTTCACAAAAGCAACGGATAATATTTTTTGGGCTGAGTGCATACAGTATCACATCGCGCCTTTACAATCGCTAGGCTGACGGCCACAGACTTGCTCCGCCACAATACGCAGAGGATTTATTGATAGGAGGTAGCGATTTGATACTGGTGATGGTACGTTAAGTAATGTCTCGTATTTATGTCCTATGCTGAGTAGTTATATGTAACATAAGGGGTACATACACTGTCTTAACTTTAGGAGAACAAGGTTTGCCACGAATAACACGGCCTCAAAGAAAACTGGCGTGGAACAACCTCAATGTTGTGTTTCGCCGTTTAAGTGAGGTTACTGGTGGGCCAATCCTTCCCCATTCCTTCGTAACCCTAATCCTCAAAAGGCCAGTAGAAGCATGCCGAAGCATGTGCAAAACTTTAGATCGCTCTCGCTACCTCTCGTGACCCAAACCCCACCCTTAATTCGGCAACACATAAGCAATTTCCCGCTAGCGAAATAAGCGAATTAAAATCGCCTCAAAGCAACTGCTAGCAAAGAAACGCCTGCATACGTCGAGGGGTTTATTTTTAGTCATTTACCCCTTTGGGGGGTGACTGACGACCGGTCAGCCTTTGAACGCAGTTGTTTAGAGTTGAAAATTTTAATTTTAAAGTTGTCTTTTGTTTAGTTATGTACGTATACCTAGCTATACTTGAATTGTAGGGGCGAGGTGCCTTTTGATGTGCTCTTGTTTTTGTATCTTTTGTATTGAAACGATGAAGTGCTGTTTTGTTGCCTTTATCAAACTGCTATACATATTTTGCTGAAGTCAGACAATAGTTTTTCATGGGAAAAATCATATCACTTCCCCTGCCCTGGGTGGAGCGAGAGGGAGTGTCAGACTCTAATTGACTAAAAACCACTTCTTTCATCTCCGGGCCGGGGCCCTATACGGAACTTTACTTCACGACCTAATACTCGTCCTACTGGGCTTAAGTTAGATGATTTAATGTGTTGTCCAAAATACTAATTAATCCTAAGCCATTAACATTTCAATATTTCCTTTTTTGAATTATTTTAAACAGCTTTTTCTAACTCGTTTACTAAATGTCAAGAAAACCAAGTAACTTACATAATATTAGGGAGATTACATCGGATTTCACCGGACATTACATCAAATATGCGGATGCATGCACATCGAAGTTGCCAAATGTGTCAACATTAATGTATTATTAATCTTACAACAGCGATAATCATCATCAGCCTATGTGCCCACTGCTGAGCAAAGGCCTCTTCTCACACGGCTTCTCCGTGTTTTTGTTTGAGCATTAATCACGATTTCAAACTTATAATTAGAAATTATAAGTCCAAGTTTCCTCACGATGTTTACCTTCACCGTATGTCAGTGGTGTCTAAATTATCATAGAAAGTACATTTAACTCGGTAAGAGTCACATTGGTACGTGCCAGGTTTCGAATCCACACCCTCATACATGAGAAGCGGGTGCCTTAACCAGCGGGCCACCACGACCAGCGAAGAATTGACAATAGGGTAGCTTGACGTGCGTTTGTCCAATGTTTCATGTGTATGTGAATTTGAAGACAAATCGTGTATTTTCCCTAGCGTTAGTATTAATTTATAAATAACTTCCGAACGCGATTATTGAGAAAAGGTTTTCTGGTGAAATGTTAAGTAACGCTTAATGTCTCCATTGATTAATAGAGGATGTGTTTTGTAAGATGTAACAAAACACATCCTCTATTAATCACTGGCATTTATGAGATTACAATCAGTTAATAGTAGGTATGTCTATTTCTAGCCTATTAAAATAGTATTCCGATGATTGATACTGTGGAAACAGTATGTAAGTAAAAACATCTTTCCTTAAAATTTACAATAATATTTTCAGGCGACAAAAGAGCTTTGAATTCTGAAATTATTCTTCATTTGAAATCAAACCATTTTAAAATGACTAATCAAATTCGTACAGTCCACAACAAAAGTACATTGGAAAAAGACGAGAAGCTCATTAAGTACAATCGTTAATTGCGCAGTCAAATCGAACGCTACCTAACTTCATTACATTCTTCCGTTAATACGACATCGGACGGCGCCGTCCGGGGCCGTACAGCGAGTTATGCAATGAGCACCCTCCCATTCCGATCACGTGCGAAACGGACCGGGGCTGCTAATTAAAAATCGAAGGATTTTTGTAACTAACTGTACTTGTTACGTATCGATAGACTTGACTTTGTCGATAAATTGCGTACATAGATATGGGACTACTCTAAAACGGAAGCATGTCCGGATTGTAAACATAGAGTGCCTTAGACGAAATAGGTTTTTTATTTTTAAGATTTTCGCCGAGGTATAGAATTTTTTTGTGTATTTGATTACGTTCCCGGTATAAATTCGTAGGAAAATCGTTTGCTTGTTTTTGAAAAGTTCAGTTATCTTGTGTAAAAATACATATTCAATATTTCGCATATTGCTAGGCTGTTTGGTAGGCTTTAGCGATACAGTTTGATCGCTTTAGCTTATGATTTATACCACTCTTGTTTTATCTAGGTGACATCTGCCCTCTTGTTTCCTCATTTTATGATATCGTACAGTTGAATTGATAATCATGTCTTGTCAATGAATAAAGGATAAAGAAACGATGAAAGGCTATGCTCTTTCCAATTTCACAGGTCAAGATAAAAATTCTGTCCAATTTAAAATAAAACAAAGAAAAAAAGAGAACGTTCCTGAAAGCACCTATGCGAAAAAATATAAATAAAATATATACTCAAGTCAACGTCCTACATACAACAACTTGTTCGTATTTCTTTACTATTACAGGCCACCCTCGGCCCGCACCCCGCACCCCGCGCCCCGCCACCCACCTTACACTCCGGATCTCATGCTTACAAACTGTCGCATTACCGGTCCATCCTTGCCGACAATACCCTGACATTCCTTCTCAAAACTCAACTCTATCACCTCGCAATAAGGACTTTGTGTCGCGAAAATGTGACTGCGGAACGCAAACGAGAAAACTTGTCAATGCAAATTGAACTACACACTCCAGAGTTAAGGCTGAAGTTTGTCTGTAGTGTACTTGGTATGGTAATGATAATTCTAAGCAAATGCCATAAGGAAATAAGCTGAGTGGTTCCTTTTGGAATTGTTTACTTGAGAAGATTTCGTTTGAGTAAACAAAAGGTGGACGATGACCATAGGCTGGCGGCGCGCCATAACCGGCAGTACTAGTCACACCACGACCAGCTCTATATGGACAGCTGCTGGCAAAAGTATCACAATCACTACCGTATATGATTAAAACTTTTAATAAAACAGAATGTAACTTGTAATTTCTCATAATCTGTAGGTAAAATTAAACGCGTTTTGAATTTGATAATTGATTTGGAACTCAGTAATCCGAAATCCCTAAAAAGAAAACGCTTGGGAATAATATTGTAAAGTGACACCAACACCTCGAACAGAAACAAGCTCCTTCTAACACGAACATAACAAAGTTCAGTAACTACCGCTACTGTAACTGCAAACAGGGCCCTTGACACTACAAGCACCAGTTAAGATTCCAAAACTGTCAATATTTACAAGGTTATCAGCGTTAAGTATCGAATAAAGAAACCGATGGCAATCATTGTAATCGGCCCGCTACAAGACAATGCACTACCACAATAGCGGGCCATTTTGTGAGCGCTCAGAGCTGGCGACCAATCGCGTTGAGTGAAAACTGCCATAAACGGCGCTGAATAGCCGACAGATCAGCGGGGAGACGCGGAAGTAGGTGGAAAGGTTTTGCATCAGTGAGGTTCCAAATGGCTACTGTATTGCAAAGGCTAGTAGCTACTGCATGGATAAAGATAAACAGAAATCTCGAATATCAATACCATCCAAAGCTTTTCTAAAAGAAACAACTTTAAAATTTTACAAATGCAAATAAAAATATATTAAAAACCCTTGTTCCATTACACAAAAGTAATTCAAATAACAATATCCCAACTAATTCTATAAACAATTCAGTTATTACCAGAGAAACAGGACAAACATCAAAATTTAAAATCGCTTTCACAGAAATTGAGGATAAGAGAAACAGTACAATGTGGCTATTAGCAGTAACTTATTATAGACAATTTCCTACGTTGGTACGCGACCAATCGGCCTGAGTGAGAACCGCTATAACGGAGACAGTTACTGAACGGAATTATGGAATAAGGGACTCTTTGGACTCGCCCGAGGATTGGAGCGTCCGCATCATCAGCCTGTGTCCTGAATAATTGGATGTTAAGGAGTTGTTCTGAGGATTATACGAAGGTTACTAGGAACTCAAAAATACACAATTAGGCGATAAAAACTGTCTAAAACCTTATAGGTACCAAACTACAAATGGAATAGAACGTTTAGAAACACATCTATAAAGTCATGCTTGTAATACGGGATTACGAGATTACACGGAACGTTTTTGAACTTCTGCGTTGTCTCATTTTTAATACATCGACAATTAGCAAATTACAGCAGAAGCAGCTAAGAATCAACTTTTAGGACGTACCAACAGATTTTCTCGCGTCATAATCTCAAATAAAATGTCTCGAACCTCCATCAACTTAAATTTCGAATTCATAGCTTCGTTAACAATAGTATCCTCCATTTCCTATTCCCTATCATTACGACTCAGTTCTAAGACTGTGACTTCACCTTTACCGCCGTTTAATTGGTACTCTCCTAGTTAATGTTCTAGGTAAAATATTGTTGTCCAGTCTATGTGTACTTTGTTTATTCTATGACCGTTTTAGGAATTAACGCTCTATTGTGTCGGCCCATGTTTTAGGTGCCCACAAGGTCAATGACTTTGATGTGCACTCCTTCATTATGTACTTAGTTCGTTAGTAACAGTTGTAATCGAATCGGAAAATCGAATTAGGTTATTCGATTTGAGTTCGGTGTAATCGAATTAGTTTAATGATAATTGTTGAAGGCTTTTCTTTACTACATATCTAAGATATTTTAAGACTAAAACATATACTTATTGTGCAATAAATTATAAATATATGTAACTTACAAAATGTAATCAAACCAGAACAACTTTCCACAATAATTAAATCGATACCGAGTCATTCATCGAAATAATCGTGTGCTTCATTTGAAATCGATAAAGAGAAAATTTAATCGATATCGTGTTGGATAAATTATGTAAATATGGAGAAGGGTATCTTCAATCTACAAGACGTTAATGGATAGACAGACATAGTGGCTGCTGGCTATAAAGATATCAATCAAGAGTGTAGTTAGGGACATTTTGTTGTTATTTCGAATGGTGTTGTACTATTAAATTAGCATTGGAATGGTAGCAGCGCATTCCCATAAGATCAAGGTATAGGAGTGCTTACATTGTGTGGTACAAGATAGACGCGATTTTCCAATTTGTGACATTTTCAATTGATTCTAATATTAAATAAGTGTAGTGTATTTTTTATCTTATTTAAGACAACGTCCGTTCCTTTGCAAAGTAGTTATAGTAATTTTAATACTCTTTTTTTTCCAATAATGTTAGTAGTTTGCAGCGAAAAGAAAAACCAAACGTAGTTATATTCTAAAATCCTTAACTTTTTACAACGTACAAGAAGGTCAATATAAAATTGACTTTAAAAACCCGCTGCCTGCTTTGACTTGGACCACACATATAAATGACCTCTCTATAGAAGCACGGGGAAGTGACTTACAAAGATTACAACTAACGCACAATGGAGGTTTAGTATGGCTACCGTGCATTGGTGCAGCTGATATGCTTAGGGACAATTGATAAAGATTTCTTCGTTTTTGTATAGTAACTATCATGGAATAAAAAAAAATTACTATCAATAACGACTTACTTACGTGGATTAAGTGGGAAAATCTCTACTAGTTACGAGTCGTAACAAAGCAATTTATGAGACCCAGAGGCCATTTTTCACTAGGTTGATTGTAGATGTAAGTGGCATGTTTGGTTGACATAATAATATTATAATTTGATTAGATAAATAATTGCTGCGGTGACTGGACGATGGGATGCCGTGCAAGGCGTCGCAAGTTCTATTCAAACCAACAGCATCTATAACAACTACAGATAAAAAGCACATAGCTATTGGACTAAATAACTTTTATCAAAGCAAGCAAGTAGTCGTAATTACAAAACTAATTACGAGTAGAATTAAAATGGCTTACAAATGTAACGACCTGTACCTATGAAGGCAGAGGCGCTCAACCTTTAAGAAAGAAATATTATTGTTTTGATTGGAATTTCGGTAACAAAAAATAATTTAACGAACATGATCATTCATCAAACTTATATTAATATTATTTCTTAATTAAATCTAAACATTAAGTCAACCAATTAATAGGTATATCCACATCCAACTAGTTTACTAAATCAAAAGTCGTATGAAAACTTAGCAAGCATCTGTCAAAAAACCCGTTTACCAAGTAACTTTAATTTAATATGACGCCTTGTTCAGACAAACATACATCATGCGACTTAAAACAAAAAAGTTGAGTACCCCTGCCCTGCCATACAGGGTGTGGTCATCAGTCCCCATAAATCGTACAGACATACAAAATTATATTTTGTTATTTAAAAGGCGCTAGTTAATATCACATTGGGCTATAAATCATACATTTAATGGGTATCGGTTGAAAAAATACATCGTTCCTACTATTTTGTTAATGAGATTTTTTTCCTTTGCCCCGATATGGAGATATCGTGGTTTTGAGATGAAGGATAGCTAAAAGCTGTAACATATTGTTAGATGGATGTGTGGATAAGTTTTATGTTCATAATGGAGGAATGGGCCATGTAGCATATACACTGGCTACTTATTTACTATTAGATGCCCGAAGATGTGAGCTAAGGTCTTATTTGTGGACGCTGATTTTATTGAGTTATGCCTAGTTGATCGACGAAGAGTAACTAACAGCTCCACATTCATTTCTTCTTAGGCAAAATACATATTATTAGGATTGTTTTGTGTTTTTACGTCTAAAATCATTCCTGCACTTATATACAAAATTCGATTTTATACTGTAACTTTTATAGCTCATATTAGCTCAGTCCTTCATAATTTTCCTTGCGAAACTATAAAACGTTACATAAAGCAACAAAACATAAAATATTTCTAAAATAAAATCCCTAAATCATGGTGTTCCCATAAATTCACAAGAGCGCGAACCCCGGGGCTGTCAGTCCGTCTGTGTGGAGCGTAACTCAGGAACTGGCTAGCTATTGTTTTATCTAGATCTGCCATCGCCTGACGCGCAATAGTGCAATGAAAGATTGAAGATACAAAGATCTGCTTTCAATATAAATCTTCTTGTATCAGTTCTGCGTCAGTTTTGCTTGATATATTGGGTATGAGTGCTGGGGTCTCGTTTCGTGTGTTCAGAGACTGTTAGTTAGTTGCAGTGTTCACTGTAAATTGAGATACCTGTGAGGATATTTCAAATAAATTTATACAATTACTATGTAATATTGCATACTGACAAACTAACCAAAGTGAATAGGTACTATTTGTACATTTCTACTCAATAAAATTTTATTCTAGCCATCTTTATTCTAGTGGTAGCAAATCACTTGGTTCTGCATTATGACTGCAATAGAGTAGTAACGCATGTCTTCTAACAGACAAAAGTTACTAAAGAAAAAAAAATATCCGGTTTCTTGTTAGATAAAAAACGTTAATACTTATTGGTTTAGGTTATAGTCCATGCAGTTTTATTCATTGTTGCAAATAAAAGTCAGACTGATTTTGACACTAAGGTCCACCGCAGTTTAACAGAACATGACATGATTTTGAGTATACTAGTTACAGGACGTTCTCTGCGTGATGCAGGCAAAGTTAATACATCTGCCGTTTAAAAATCTTGACAATCGATACCATCGATCCAAACACCTACATTCTTTTTTAACTTCTTATTAGAGCGTAATTAAACAAGAGGATTCTTATTAAAAAATCCCATATATTCCAATCTAACTACTCGACCATCGTTTTTAAAAAAACAACGGCAACATGGCGTCCCGGCGTAGATCAAGATGTGTGCGTTACTCGGTCTGCGCGGGCGCATTGACAGATTTATGTGAGAGTATGCCCGCCGACCCATCCCCACCACGATTAGATAATTAACTAGTTTTAACGCTCCATCATTTTAACTTTAGATCCGGATAAGTGTGTTGAATCGATTCAAATTCGAGTGATGCAAACGAGATATATTTGGAATATCGATTCTTATAAGACACAACACGAAATGTGATAGGAAAAAGGTACTTACTTAAGGACCAGTAGGTTGATTTCTTTAACAGTCCAACTACACCTTTGTAATGTTTTCAACCTAATTGTCTTGTAATTAAGTCGATAATCTATTGTAGCAATTTGATAAATTAAAGTACGTTGATCTGCACTTTTACAAAAACACTGACCCGAAACATAATTCTAATAAACGATAAAATAAAAACACGCAGCGATATAATCGCTAAACAAATCGATACTTAATTCGATCATTAGTCAGTAACAGAGGAAGACATGTTGTAACAAGTGTGCAATCACTCTAAGATTAGTACTAAGTATTTATAATGTTGTTTTAGTAGCTTTCATATAGAAAGCGATGCGCTAACTCACCTAGGCTGGTCTTAAATTACGCTAAATGGGACCATACATCCACCGACCTTATCTTCTCGGCATATTTGAATACAGGGTGTGAAATCTTGCTAAAGAGCTACATTAAGTTGCAAATTACTGAAGATAGTTTATTCAGATTTGCTTTTGATTTCCTTTGCTATGTTCACCCGTGATTTGTGCACAAGAAAGTATTTAAATATTTCTTGGACGTTGTAAAAAATGTGGACACAATATTAAGAGGGAAAGACGAATAAATTATGTCTGCACTTACAAATTGAGATTGTAAATATAATCTGCACTGAAATCAATGTACTGAAAACACGTTTTAAATCTCACGCGAAATGTTTTGCTTTTAATTGAAAGTGATTTCGCGTAAACAAGGCAATACATTTCGTTTTATTAATTTACTATGTCAATTCTTGATATTGCGCTGACGTGACTGAAGAATCTCAAAATAACGAACACAATTTACATACAAGACACATCAGATCGTAAACATGTGCAGGTTATTACATAGTTTGTATCTGAAATATTCATACTTATGCTACAATGTTGCCCTCCGCACCGTCCCCAGGATACATGGCAACACCATTCAACATATCTATGAAATTATATAATAAAATACGACTGTCATCCGTCATAGTGTTGCAACCCGGATCGAGTCCTAGCCGACACGCAATCGTAAATCTGGCTCAGCACTGACGCGTCAGTCATACAAATCATTCAAACTCTCTTGAAACCCGATCGTAAATACGTCTGAGTGTAGCATTAATCATTTTGAATACAGAATAAGAAGTGCCTCGGGCGTACGCGATTGGTCGTCACTAAACGAACAATTATTCAAATGGCGCGCTCCGATTGGTCGACGGCCGTTCGCTTTTTTACGTTGACAGAGTGATGGATTCGACCCTTCGACTCGTGCGCAGTTTAGTACCCATTTCATTGTTGTGTGCGTACGTTTATGTAGCATACGAGCTATCAATCTCCGTCTAAAAGTAAATGCTTCGAGTTTTTGTGCTCTTATTTGCGATTGCAACGTTTAACATCTTTTTGTGCAATTAACGCGGTGATAAATGATTTTTTACTTTTTTATCGATAGCAATAAAATAAAACCTTTGTAAAAGCCGCAACACGTAAAAAAGGCTCTAGACATTAATTTTATGCGTTCGCACACGTTTTATACGTTAATGTGGCTTCTAAAACTTGTAAAGTGAAATTATTGCTGATCTTTTTATATTACTTGTGCATTCACACACATTGACGTCAATAAAAATGGGATCTGGAATGTATTCGGTGTCCACCATTATCCCGCGATGAACTACATAACCTCTATAACAAAAGATAACACACTGTATATCAACAGTCAGTGTCACATTCGAAATAGTCAACTACCCGCATCGGAGTTGATAAGTGTCGTCTATTCGATAGCATATCTAGACGATTTATCCGAGTGGAATATCGATACCCGGAAGCACCTCTGGACGGAGGGAAAATGGCGGCGGTCGGTCCTCCGCCATTGGTGGAGGCGGCGCGCGCGCACCTTACATCTGTCACTAACTATTACCTTTTTATGTAGAAGTTTACGAGTCAGTTTATAACCACGGACGCCCATCGCGAAGCGGTGAAAATATTTAAACCCGATAAATTTTTATGGTTTAAAATAAACGGTAATGGGGAGTTATGTATAAAATACTTGTAATGTATGTGACTTTATCAGTGGTCTTGATTGGTTTAGAGCTCCTCGGTCCCTTTGATGTTTTAACGCGATTTTAATTGATGGTCATTAGAGTTTTAGTATGAGCTACTTATAGAAGAATTCTGAATCTGAATATTTTTATTGGCGTTCCTTGGACAAAATATTGGATGTAAAATTTATTGCGTTGGATATTTTAAGGTTATAAAATTTATGAAGGCTAGTGGATTCGCTATAGTCATTTTTACATTAAATTTAATAACTATATTTTATGCAAAAAGCGATTGCCAATGATTTCTCTCAAACTCAAAGTTTCCAATAACTGAGTAATTGTAAAATTGGAACACGCTATAATTAACTTATAACTATGTAACTCACGTTTGATAATCACTCCGTGTGTATATATCTGTCTGTTTTGAAAATTGCTTGGAACTTACCTGAAAAGAAAGAGACATCATAAGTTACATAAGTACATATCAACATTATTTCATAAAAAACAATAGTTACAAAGTTAAACAAGAAAATACATCATCATCATCATCATCACTATCCATTATCAGCTCAAATTGCTGTGAAACGGCATCTTTTAACACGGAGATGTGTACCGACCAAGCTTTTTAATCACACTTATTGGAGGCGAATTGGTGATTTAAAAATATAAAATATAATTGGTTAACCAGGCTTCCTAACGATTATTTTGTTCTCAGTCAAATAAAAAAATATGAATTACAAAAGATCTATAAACCTAAAAGTTATAAGTACAGTTAATTTACCACAAGAGAACAATAAATAAAGAAAAAAATATATCTATCATGAAAAACGAAAATAAGAACATAAAAATCTTTACTGAAAATAACTGTAAATACTTCAGAAATAGTGACGCAAGTCTTACACAAGCTTAAGTTTCAGTCTTTCAGTCGTGACAGTAAAGGCTTTAGCGGGACACGTTTCCGGTTACAGCTTGCAATTAAATCTCTGTTTAACGAAGAAAACTTAATTAAATAGTCAAAGGGAAGCTTCTTTGATTGATGTCCGCATTGTTATGAAGTCCGCTTGATGGCCTTAAGAATTATATTTCATTCCATTTTTGAATGATTCATTTCAGTGGTTGTAAGGATTTCGTCAAAGGTGTAGGAATGAGACAGTTTTGTATGTTGCGTAGCTTGGCGTAAAATATTCTTTTTTTTATGTGGTTTTTTCCAAGGTACTAAGAAAGTGGCCATATGATGAAGGACAATATTGTAAGGATTCATGGACTTATTATCTCTAATTACAAGTTTGAGATCGGCAATCCTGAGGTAACATGGTGATTGCCTTAAACTTTGCTCAGCAGTACACACCATAGCCTGGTTTTGGGATGTTGCAAATTGATCGGGATGATTGACATTTTACTTACAAATATTGAACTAACAACACGTGGTGCCATCTGTTGGACTTTTTGTTACTACTACCAATTAGGGCCTTCGAATGCTTTTTTACTTTCCCAAGCTAGAGAAATATAAAAGGGTTGTTAACAAAGAAATCGTATATAGTTAACTAATATTACTTGACTGTCAATATTAAGGACCTATTCACTTCACAAGTAAATACATTAATTACTGAAAAAATTAAATGAAGCTTGCAAAATGAAAAGCAATATCTTAGATAACATATCAGTTTAAATGAGACACATCCTAACTAAACAAACCATCAACCACAAATTAATTGCCATAACCAAAACCAAACAAAGAAGTACAATGAAACGAAATGGTGATCGAATTGGTTAAAAAATGTAACAGCTAGAACACACAGCAGGTTTATTCTGTTACCTAATGACAGGTGCACCGTCCACCACTTAGCGGCTTGTCTGCCCGACCCCTAATTACTGAATAAACTGCCAACTGATTGACCAACACTGTGAGAGACGTGAATTTTTGACTAATTTTAAAATCATTATATTCGTTAACAACAGGAAGAATTTTGTTTAGACGTACAGATACATAAATATCTTCTGTTTTTTATTACACAATATTTATTACATAGTAATTGTCGTGATCATCAAGTAATTTTGGATTTTATAAAGATATACACAGTATGCCTCTCGGATGCGGTCAATGAGCAAAGACGGCATATAACCAGAGGAGTAACATAACGGTTAAGTCAGTAAGAGTCCGGCGCACCTTGAACAAATAATATAAACAGAATATTATTATATTAATTTTGCTATAAGAATATTCTGTAGATGATTGCACGGTAAGGGCAATAAGGCATCGCGGCCTTGGCAGGAGAAGAAAATGGGGAGTTTTTAGTCAGTAAGAGTCTGACACTCACTTTGGACGCGAGAAGTCTTTCAATGGCTGACCCCTTACAAAAAAGATGATTCAATATCCAAGGGGTACCAAAAAGTTACCCACGTTTTTATTTTAATACTTCTGTGTTCTTATTTCTTACTTGTTGAATAATAATAAAGCAATATAATATGCGTATTAAAAGACAAAACAAGTTATTTATTCAAGCCTAATTAAATTTCAATATCACACAAAAATTCAATGGTTGCTCGACCAATCTCGATGCGGAAGCAACATATTAATTCCCTACTGAAGCTACTACATATCGCCATTGTTTCTAAATGTATATATTAATAACGGTATTAAAAAAGCAATAACTATAAAAACAGCCCACACGAAGATCATATTACGAGATAATAAGGTTCAGATTTCTCTAACACATTCAAGACGCCGACAGTACTACAATAAAAATTGAAATTCGACATTTTAAACGCATTTTTACGATCGACTTGAATCGCGTTTATTTATCTGTAATACAAAAGCTACAAAAGATGTTTTCTAATGATTAGTTTTGTACAGTTTTCTACTTTTTTTTAATAGCCTTAAGATTTCTATTGACTTTAATAAGTTTCACTAAAAGAAAGTCAAAGTGTAATCGTAAGAACAGACTTTTTTGTGTGATAGGTCGGAAAACGAGCAGACGTATTACCTGATGGTAAGCAATCAACGCCTCCCATGGATATCTGCAACAATAGTAGTAGTGCGTTGCCGACCGTTTACACGAGGATAAGAGATTAGCAGATTTAGGTATTGGGCCTGGTTAAACATTAATAATTTTAAAAGCTTTTTATTTTATTTTATACCCTTAAAAATGTATAACTTCTTTTATATAAAATTGATAACTTTTACCAGGTACTGTCCATCCAAAGACATGATATGAATACCCATTGTAAATCTAGTGATTACTATTTTTTAGTTAATAGTAACTATGCACTAGATCATTTATATATCGATCTGTTTTATCTAAAATACTACACATTTTATAGACACAAAAAGGGATCGCTAACTAGCTTTCTTAGTAAGGAGATTATTGCGAACCCTCTCATCTGTTGCAGGGGCCCAATTGACAATGCTTGTATATATTGTTATGAAGGTTCTTAAAACTATTTGTTTACAGAAGTCGGAACCCTTTGTTGTACTGTGAAAGAATTAATTTAGCATTTCTAATGAGATGTATGTGACGATATCGACGTTTACAGCGATGTACTCGATAGATTACAAGTTTTTTGGCTTTCAAAGATTATCTGCCGACCGAATCAACCGTTTTTGGAAGTTGAGACAATACTAGCCATAAAAGCAAATTATTTACTTCTACTAGTCATATTGAAATTTGTTAATTGATTGCGGCTATAAAGTTTTATTATAATTAAGTTCGCGTTGTTTTTAGTGTCGATATTAACTCGATATGGTTGTTAAATTGTAGTTTTTTGTTATGAAAAAGGCATATTATCGAAGTGTCATATTACCATTCTGGTTATTCCATTACATCTTAATAGCTTTTATACTAAAAAAAACAGGAAAATAAGTATGAAAATTTCATACCTATTATCCTAGTACTAGTACGAGGTGCTAAACAAAAGTTTAGGTACCCCCCTTCTACCTTGACCGTATGATAGAGGTGTTTCTATAAACTTAGATAGAACATTTAACTCAGAAAAAGTTACATTGGCTACTAGCCTCATGTCAGTTTTCAGCCAATTTATCAGACCTTTGGCTATTGCCATCACCAAAACAGTAAACTATTTAAGAAGAAAACGGGCTAATTGGTGCAGTCGAGTTCGAGTCCAGCCATGTTCTTTCCGATACCAGTCGGCAAATCAAGCCAATATGTAGTTATTTCAGTAATGCACCGTCTCACTAGCTCAGTTACATTCTAGACACACGACACCCCTACTAAACATTCTCGATACCATCTCGAAACTCGAACGCTAATTTCACATGTAACCGATTCACACGATCTTATCGATATCAGAAAAAAACTGTTGAAAATGGTGTTGTGTTTATAGAAAAACATGGCGGTTAACATAACGATATCCATAGCCAATCAACTGATTTAAATAATTATTTTATTGCTGAGATATATTCAGTGTAATTGTAATAGATATGGTGTATTGTTAATCGATGTTGATGACGATATAAATCAAATAAGCTAATTGTTCACGTTGTTAGAATGAACGGTTTGAATTTTAAAATCTCGAAAAGGTTCTATTTTTCTAATTCTTACGAATAAACTGCGTTTTGTCATTATAAAAGTTTTGCTAATGGCGTAATTGTTGATTTATCCTGATTATCTGTAAACTCACTCAAAGTTTTATAATATTTGTTTCACATTTAAAAGCATGTACCTTAATTTTATCCGATAATTTTCAAAAATAGAATATTACATAACTCGCTCACTCTCTCACTCGAATGTCACAAACTCGTGCACCTAAGCTACAAAAGCAAATAGTAGTGGCTACGTAACCAGCATAACAAAAGCTGGACTAAGATCAACACACATTAGCTCTCAGACTTTGACCTGCCCCATTATTTATTGACGGAGAGGACAAAAATATATCGTCACAGATAGATAAAATCAGACAAACGGTTATATAGGCATTGTCTGTAGCCAATGCAGTTAGAACTGCATTTATTATTAGTAAAAGGGTGAATTTCTAGTACCTATTTCCTAATTCGTATTTTCTTTCGTAAATAAATTGTGAGCTATTTGGATTTGCTTTTGATTTTGAATTCGGTTGCGTATCGTCAGTCTATCTGCTATTAGCAGTTGATTTGGATCGTGATAAACACTATACGTAGCAAAATTTTAAAGGTCTAATAATAATTTATCATAAATATAATAGTAAAATCCAGCTTTTAAAGTCCAGTTTGTGTCACCATACAAATAATACAATAATCAAAGCAACATTACGAATAGGAACATGAAGTTATCAAAATCTGTCGAAACAATATTGACAGTTGGCTTATAGTCAGTAGGAAGTCAACGTACAATTTGGAGGAGACGTTGTGCGTACATTCAACGACACAATAAGCTCATGTGTCACCGACAGTTATCTCACAAGACACCACAATCTCTCCGAGTGTCGGTCACACACAGACGGACCCGGGAATAACGTGATGTATACTGGAATCAAGGGCTATCACAACGTTCTATATGTTTATTCATATCTTGTACTGTGTTTATTGAAAGACGGACAATGCTGTGACGGTTCAATATGAAGAGGCCTTTGAATTATATGGCGTGGGTTTTTGTTTTGTACATGCTTTGTTCCTAATTTTTGAGAATTGATTGAAATATCAATCAAGAAAAAGAAGAAAAATAATAGTTTTATATAATACTAGTGTATTTCTACCATGTTATGTTAAAAAAACACAGAACCTTTGAAAAAGACCCTTGCCAATACTGAATTAAACATTTTACGCTTATAGTACGCAGCCTGCACTGGTCACCATTCAACCATCATAACACGTTCCTTGACGCCGTCATACATTGTCGAGCTTTTAACATACGCGTCATTATTTCTTTGTTTCCACCGCTGGCGGTTTGTAAGGGACAGTGTGTTCGTGATATAAGTAATATGCAGCAATGTATATCGCAAAATAACATGTGTACAATAATATCGAATAGACAAGGCATGACGTTTGCATCGCTGTGTTGGGCTGCTCGCCGTGGGCGGAATGTGGACAGAAGTGTGGAGTACATGTTAGTCGTTTATTTTTTGTGTGTGATATCTGGTAGTCTTACTAAATTTATGAGTTTCTAGTAGCTATAGTTTATTTTTATATGTCATTTTTAAGCTTAAAGCTCGTCGTTAATTAGTAAATAGTTTTATATTTTGAAACAATGGCATTCTGTTACACATAACATGTATGTTAAGTTGCTTATTTCATGTTGTAGTAATTCCTTGAAAAGATAAAGGATAAAGTAAAATTGGTCTTTACTTGTTTCTGGAATTAAGACTGACACCAATCAATGAGTCAGAAGTTTTATTTAATGCCATATTTCATTAATCAGAACAATATTAATTGGATACATTTCGTTCCCGAATTGTTATAAAACATTACGTATCAAACACGACTCCACAATTGGAGTCGTCGGCTTAATTCGTGGTGACGTCATCGGTCGGTGGTCGCGAGTCAGTTTTTGCATTTTATCATCTGTGTGTCAGTTTGTTTTGCTCCTGTCTTGCGTTTGTTGCACTCAACTTTCGTATTGTGTTCTGTACATTGCGTGTTTTGCTAAATTGTATTTCATTCATGCTTCACATTTTCTGCATTGGATATGTGAACGCTACTTTAGCATTGACTTTATGCATCATTTTTATTTAATATACTAGCTTTTGTTCAACACTTCGTAATATATAAATATAATATAGAGTAGAATGGAATAGTGAGTTCCTGATGATTTTTGGTATTAAAACTACCATATATCCTTTCTGGAGTTCCAAATAATGTCTGTACCAAATGTTACAGAAATCGGTTCAGTGGTTTAGGCGTGAAGAAAAAACAGACAGGCAGAGTTACTTTCGCATTTATAATATTAGTTTGGATTATATTAGTAGTGCTAGCAATGCTTAAAAGAGCAGTATCAAAGATGATACCAAAAAGGTGCATTGTACATATTAATAACTGTTATGATGTTTAAAATTTAGCTAGACTCAACTACCTTACACTGGTAAATCAAATCACTATGCGATTGTACAAAAATCTATCCAAAACGTAGTCATGAGAAGTACTTAAGCAAATCCCTAAATCAGTCCTAATCTTCGTCCACAAATCAGAGGACTCAACAAATCTAATCTTGCAGTGGGTCAGCACAACTTATGATACAAATGATGATCACGTCCACGATAAGTACAGTCACGGAGAAAAGTTAAAGGTCGCCAAAGGATCGATCGCCGCAGATGTCGACATTAATCGGAGTGTTTAATCCGTCCGCCGGCGAATAAATCAACGTTAATTGTACCTATTTATATTTATCAAGGAACCACTTGGTCGGGGAGTTTGTGTTGCGACTGTACCTATTGCTGTTTATTTTGATTGGGTTCAAATGGTTGGGGTTGCGTTGTGGAATCTGTGGTCATCATTGTTTTCAAGATTTTGGTGTTGAATTATTTCTTTGGATAAAATATTTTATGTTGGAAAAGCTCTCTTGTGTACTGTATCTGGGAGCCTGCGGATCTCGGTAAGCACTAGCAGTAACTAGCCATAAAAACACTGAAACAAAATCTATCGTGGAACTTGTACCTACATCATTCTAATGACCCTTAAAAACTTAACATTCAATAGACCTCAAAGGATTTATATACCTACACACACATATCCATTCCTTACATAACATAACCCAACTAAATAATACATAGAAACATAACACTAAATCATAAACATAACATAAAAAAGAAAAAAGACGGGGCACCCACAAAAGAATGACCGCACTTCTGTCGGAAGAAATTTACTCGAAATCTATAAATCTAGGGAGTGTAGCCGCCCGATCTCTAGAACCATCACAAATATGTCAAAAAGGCTATAAACCGTCGGCAGGCTATAGCCGGGTATACAAGTTATTATAACAAACACAATGAGAAAAGGGAGATATGTTCCTATTAGGCGATTGACGAAACGATAGCTTGAGATACCATAAGTCGCCGTGACTGATGCCACGAAACTTTTAATGTTCCCTTATTTATAGTTATCGTCGCAGGCAAATGCTATATTGTCAGTTTCGTAGTCGGGACTTTTTGTTTGCTATAAATATGTTTTTTGTTAGGCAATTCATTTTGATGGGAATATAGGGAAATATAAAATATGTCGTGCTTTGTCAAGAATGCAGGATTCTATAATTATTATATTTCATTTGATGTTGGTTAGCCGTTGTTTTTCGTTTTAAAAACATCAAAAGATTGTATCACATTTATATCTATATATGCACATTAAGTATAGATTTTTGGTAAGTTTCATCATTACTTTGACTCGCTTATTTCAAAGTCAAAGTCAAAATTATTTATTCCAACTAAACCATAAATAGGTTCTTTTGAAACTTCAAAATAGAATAGTAGTCATCCAAATTGCAGATTCAAATGGAGAAGAACGAGCAAGAAACTCCATTTCTTAGCTTATTGCTACTTTTCATTAGATGATGAATCAAATACTTAGAATGAAATCTCATCACCAGATACATACTACATATAGACTACCAAAAACACGCAAAATAATCCCAACAATCGCTAGGTAGCCAACAGGATAGGCAGGTCCGAAGAAAATTAGCTTAGAAAATGTTGACTTGTAGCAAATTGTGGGAGTTCGCTCCGTTGGCTTTAATTCAGCTCGGGTCCGTATTAATATTATTTATGTAATATACGTTACAGTAAAGTATCTTGAGAGTTATGACCCCTGGAATCTCATTTAAGAGGTAAAATTTAGTGACGGGTTCTCTCCTTGCGGTTCTGGCGACATTACCTCTGGTTAAATTTTTGTGACTACAATAATTTGTGCCGTATTTGTTTTCTCTTTTCCTGTTCCTTGGATTTCCTGTTCTAGAATTTTTTAAAGGTATTCTGATTGAACTTGTTCTGAATATACTTATATATTTTTATCTTTTTTCTCTTGTTCAGTGGCAGCCGAGAATCTTTTACCTTTTGATACTTTTCTAATAAGTAAGTGTAACTATGATGTAAAACTTTGTGTAGTTAAAAAATTTGAAGCTCGCAACGTCATATCTTAAGTTGCCGGCAACTCGCCTCTGACTCCTCTGTGGGTATCTATGGGCAGCACTGATCACTTGCCGGTGCACGGTGATACGATCGGTGTTCTGCAAAAAAACTTTTAAAAACACCAAAGCCTTGCAAAACGCATCTCGTTTCCCCACATAGAAAATCTATAGCCTAATAAAATAACTATATTAACAATAAAGAACGCACGGCTACCACTCGCTTGTCTACTCGGCCAAATAATTATGATAATCACCGAAACTTCTCGAAACTTAATCACCGAGGCACAACACACACGGATAAAGACACAGGCATAAAATTTTACGACACACGTTCTCGTCTATCCTATACGATACGATGTCACTTGAGAACAATTAACACTAATAGAAATCGAATTTCCAAGTAAAATGTAGTCAGGTATTTGTCCGTGTGTGTGTCAGACTCTGACTCATGTCATGTTACTGTTATGTTTGAATTTGGAATTGTATAGTCAGTTTGTACGTTTAAGGTAGTCACGGATTTGTCTTTAGGTGGAGAAACAAGTAAAACTGTAGCAGAATTTGTATTATCTGATCAAGGACAAGTGCGCTGACTAAATAGTTTTCCATCAAAAGTAATTTTGAATAAGACTGGTGATAACTAGATGTTATATGTGCCTTACTTATCTTTTGGAATGCGCCTTTAGATCAGTTCTAAAGCACAGAGCGTCCGTATACAAATTCTTTCTCATACTCCTCATTTACTTCCTACAAAGCGTTTTAAACAAATAGTTTTTCTTCAATCAACTCATAGAATTTTGGACTCAAATCCATGTTAACTAAACGCTTCATTTCTTCCCAGACCATTCCATCAGTCCCACTTACATACATAATATGTCATAAAACCGATTACATTTGAAGAATTGTTCCACAAACTGGATCATCAAAGGAACTTTTGGGTTCGTTCATTAACTTTAAAAGTATGAGACAAATAAATATCAGTCATATTTTACAGAAAATTATCATCACAAGAGACTTGTTTCATAGTAAAGTATCCAAGAGTTATGAACGCTCTTGACATGTCTCATTTCATCAAAAGCCGATATTCATCGGAAGAGAGCCGTGCCAACTAGATGCGTCACAATACCACATCTAACTCTTATTATACTAGAATAAAAACTATTATTCTAACGATAATGAGGGGGAAATGGACTAAATATTCTTATTTTCAAATACCATATCAAAACTGCAATTGACATGATTTGACGTTGGAAAAAATTTGGTGTGGCCCTTTTATTTCGAAAGCTCAAAATGAAGAGAGCTTCATAAAACATGAAATTAATCGCCCAACCCGAAATTAATGTTAGTGGCACTGTAAACATTAATAAATATGTATGAACTTGTCACATGGAGATTATCACATAAAAAATCAGTAGGAGCCCTTTAAAACAGTAATAAATCACTCCAGATAGAACCGGTTAAGTAGCCAATTAATTATCTTGTCCATTTTCTTGTCTAGATTAAAATTCTATTTAAAAGTATTTGAAATAGAGCAACGGACGCGGTCTTAATCAAGGGAGTGTACGTAAACAAATGACTGAGATGAATACACCAGGCATCACTTTGATATCAACGTGTCCATCAACAAAAGGTTAGTTCCGAAGACAGCGCGCGGCGCGGTGCACGCCGGTCGGAGACGTCCGTCTTGTCGCACGACGCGGCGCGACAGCTGCGCGACTAAAAATACTCGCCGCGGACGCACGATTCCGCGTTTTTCACTGTCAGTGCGCGCATCAATTTCTGTCAGCATTTGTTAGCCAATGACAGATGTTTTACGCCTCCAACAATCGCACAATTTTTGATGTGCATTCGCAATGACCCTTCAATCAATTTTAATAGGGATTATTTTAGTCTGGCTTCTGTTTGTCGTTGCGCTGTCTTCGGATAGAACAGGACGCCTTGTAGCTGTCGCTAGCGTAATGACAAGTGTGTAAGGACGTATTTATGTAAACCCTTTGAGATACTGTTTTAGAATTTAGAAGTGGTATGCCTGCCTAGCTTATTAGTGGGAGTTGTTTAAATATCACGCCGTAATGAGTTAGATAAATGAGTGACAGGTCTTGGGCAATGATTAGCTGGTATTAGCTGCGGATTCCACGAAGCGTTTGTTCATTCTGGATTTAATTAAAACCGAATAGTTGCTCTAGAATACGTTTATCGTTGAATTGAAATGTTATCAAATATTGTGACATATATCAACAGACATTTAAATTCTTTTGGACACAAACTATATTTTATTATGGGAAAAAAAGCTATTTTAGTGTTTGCATTTATTAAGCAGTACCTACGTACTGCTTAACACATCCAAAAGCCATGAAACTTAGAAACCCCAAAAAACTGTACATTTCTTCGCTCTCCTTTGAACTTAATAGCTTATTACTCATTCAATTATAATTGCCATACAAATATCATCACTGGGACTCCAGCAAATTGCTCATCACACAGTCACATAGTCCAATATATCAATCCGTTCATAGCGCGCATAGTTACTGGCAGTGGATCACTCGCGGAGTGCCACTGTCGCACCTCCGACAACTGATATATCACGCGATTAGCGACAATATCATGCGTACGCGCATCAAAGATGGCGGCACGCGGGCAAATTGGGACATAGGTAGATTGATATCTTGTTCTATTAGAAATTTAATCGAAATGCGTTAACGAAAATGTTTTGGATGTTTTTCCTAAATAAAAATTTGGCATAGCTTAATAAGGTTGAACTGTAAGAAAAATAAGCTGCAAATAATTTATTTGCTGCTTCGACCATTATTTATTTTTACCGACGATTAAATTGAAACCTAATGCAACGGATCGATAATATTAATTGATCTAATTAATCTCAATGTCGAGTGCATGTACCATTCATTTGCCGACTTTGATGCATCGGAATTAGTATCAATGAGTCTGACGTAACGATTCCATTGGGTTTCTCAAAATGTTGACTAAAACAAAACAAAAAAAAACTATTAAAAAGGGAAGGTCTATAATTCCACAATCGATTGATTTATAATTATCATTTATTTTAAATCGATTCAAAAGGCCCTTATCGAGAGCATTCGTTTTATTTTTTATCGATTTAAAAAGGGGTGTTCCTTGGTCGCTGGGAATATATTATTTTTTACCCTTTCTTGTAGAAGGAAGTCGTCGATTCGATTTTAAGTTTATTAGCGGAAGCCCATCAGGTAAACAGCTGTTTATGTAAAGGTTGATATACAACTGGGAGGAGTATTTATTTTATTGCTATTTTCGACTTCCTTTTGTGTCCGAAAACAAGTCAAGCTAGTATTGGTATTTTCTGGTTAATGAGAAGATGTTTACTATACAAAGTATGAAGAAATTTTATCCATATTTGGTGATGGAAGGTGTAGTAGGATTGGGCCTTTACTCACACAGCGAAACATAACACAAGCCTTATTAGCCTTTATTATTTGACCTTGGCTTTCTGTGAAGCCGAGTTGCACTCCGCCCGAACCGGCCCACGTGCTGAAGCATGGCTCTTCCACACTTGGAACGACTTGCATCGGCTCAAATGGGTCGACTCGACCGGAGTGATACCACGGCCTCACAGAAAACCGGCGTGAAGCAACCACAGCTTTGTATTTCGCCGTTATCCCCCAATCCCTAAATCTCCTAATCCCTAATCCATAGAAGTAACTCGTAACTCCTCTGTTGCAGGTGTCCAAGGACGGCGCCGTTCCATATATGTACTATATATTATGTTAATGTATTATTAACCTGCATTTAGCAGACTTAAGCTGATTTTACAGGGGTGCCTATGTTCATCACTGGAAGGCAAAATGGTTGGTAAGATGATGTTGATGAACTTGAACCGCGCAATAAATCTTTCCTAAGTCGGTTGATTCCTCAGTTAAAAATATTCTTAAGCATTTGTCATCAAACTAATTTGCAAATTTATAAAAAAATACTGTCCAAATGATTTACAAGACGGATGGTTTTGAAATGACATTGTTTTAAGATTACAATGCTATATAATATAAAAAAAGTTACCTATTTTTGTTTACGTTAATATTTTAATATATAAAAAACATAATGACTTGATTCACAGTACAATCACGTATGGCTATTTATCATGGATTTCGAAGATGAATAATTAATCGTTTTTTTGTTTGTTTTACCATGTGTTGGTATTGTTTTGACCGTGAGAAACTTTTGAAATGTGTATGTGAGATTTAAAATACTAAACTTATACTAACTCACTTTATAATGGATTCAAGTTATACATAAGTATGTATAAACCATAAAAAGCCCATGAAGGGCCAGTAAGTTCCCGATGGTGACCAAAGAGACTGTCTATATAGGTAACTAATAATTTAAAATATAATATCGAAACTTCCTCAATATGTGTTGATACACTGTAAGTAAGTAATTCAAGTGTGGGAGAGCCATGCTTCGGCACGAATGAGTCGGCTCACAACCCACAGCGTTGTTTCGCCGTGTGAGTAAGGTTACCAGAGACCCAATCCTTCCCCTTCCCCTATCCCTTCCCAATCCTTATATCCGCAACCCCCATCCCCAAAAGGCCGGCAACGCACTCGTAACTCCTTTGGTGTTGTGGGTGTCCATGGGCGGCGCCGATTGCTTACCATCAGGTAATCCGTCTGCTCGTCTGCCGCCTTATACCATAGAAAAAAAATCAGTGGTGTTTCAAAAGTCTAAGATAGCATTTTATAATTCGGAAAAAGACACATTGGTCCGTGCCAGTTTTCGAACCGTAAGTGGCGTAACCCATATCCTATGGGCCACCATGACAACTTCATTTCTTTTTTAAAGAACAAAGCAATGAAATTTTGGAATGAGTAAATAAAGTATTATAATTTATTCAAAAATGCTATATTGATTAAATATATTCTAACTAAGCAATGACCATTCTTTCAACGTTCTCTTATGCAATAAGGGTTTTTATTTTAAAATAAAGTTTTACCTACGTTTAACTTACATACATTAATATACAAATACTCCTTGAATATATAACAATTAATATAAGGTATCGTCTTCTCCTAAGTTATTTAACCGATTGACAAAAGTTTTTATTAAGTAGGTATAATCCGTTCCATATTTTTGACGATTTAAAGAACTCATAAGTGGCTATAAATTTCAAAAATGTCTTATGAATCAACGCTTATCTATTCACAGACCACAACCAATCAACTTCAAGGAAAAAATCTTCAAAGGTAACGTGGAACTCGACGTAGGTACGGAAACATAATTTGTTATAATATGCTGTTGTAAATTATTGGATTTTTGTCGATAAACCGTGTTAGCTGGCTGATAGTTAACTTTGAACCTAGTCACTTATAGTAAAAATATAGTTTTGCAGTGCCACTGTGGAAGAAAATGATGTACAGCTAATATCACTCGACGACTTTCTTTAAAAAAGAACTTAAAGTGTTGATGAGAATAAAGCTTAAAACAGGTTAACTTGAAAACTGAATTCTTAAATGACGTATAGTGATCGTATTGTATTAATGTTTGCCCTTTATCTCAATAAAAAGAAATAAAGTTGAGGAGTTGAATTTTATGCACCCCAATTCGTGATAATGAATCGATATAATATCGATATCAAAAAGATAACAATAATAAAGTAGAAATGGCGAAACGAATGGTTTTTCTATCTACAGACCCCTATTTGTAAAAGTCCAGTTCAAAATTAGGTCATAAGTAATTACCCTTTAGTAATATAGGCAATAAAGCCAGCTGCTCTGAATTAAACAATTGGATACGGAATCCATAAATTATATTATTATTTTGCTACTAGGAGTTTTTCTGTTAATATCATGATGATGTTTTTGAGAAATATTTTAAAAGGTTACAATAGCTATATACCTATTTTTTGTTTGTCTCTTTCGAAATAAGTTGCATTCGATTGCGAAATTTCTTTTTTAATTGTTATTATTGTTGCGCTTGCCAACAGATTTTTTTATGAGGGAAAAATTATCAAATTACATCTTTCGTCCCATTTGAGGAGAAAGATAGTGTCTCTTACTTACTAAAAACCGCCCTGTTCCATTACCTGATGAGTGAGTTCAATACCGTCTTCATTATGAAAGCTGTCTAAGTTTAACTGAAACACCATGAGGTACAAACAATGCTAATAATGCCAAAGAAATCAATTATATCTACCGTTTCAAACTAAATTACTGAGTCCCTACAAAGCATTGAATTGGACACGACTCGAAAACATTTAACTATTAGTACCGTTAAATCAAGTACTCATAACAGGCACAAACACCTGCACATCAACCTATCCTATATTGAAAAACTCTTCAATACATTTTGGACTATATTCCAAGCTAATAAAGACAACAATCGGTTGGAAAGTTTAAGAGTTGTTTAATGTGCAAGTGTCTTGATAAAAATGTTCCCAACATACCCTAGCAAAGTGGCGTTAGCAATTAAAGCAATTACAATTCCCTACACTATAATATCAATTAAGTTCATTAGAAAATTTTAATTTTGAAAACAATTTTAAATGCCATGGTTTTCAACGGAGCGGTATGAAATTAATGGCGGCCATTGGTCAATCGATTTGATACAGCAAATGAAGTATAGTTTAAACATTGTGCTGTTACAAACTGTGATTATTTTTAATAAAGTATCTATTACTTCATGGTTATAATACTTTAGTAACTGTAGGGCATTTTACCGTTCAAAACAGTTGAAAGTGTTTTCCACTAGTTTCTTAGTACCTAACTAAATATTTAGTTTTATACTGACGTCTGATCTTTATAGTCTTGATAATATAATGAGAGTCGTAATGGCCCAGAAGTTAAAGCGCCCGCTTCTCATGCATGAGGGTGCGGGTTCGAAGCCTGGCAACTACCAATGTGACTTTTTCCGAGTGGTGTACTTTCTATGATTATTTAGACACCACTGACATACGGTGAAAGTAAAACATCGTGAGGAAACGAGGACTTATATTTTCTTATTATAAGTTTGAAATCGCCAACCCGCAAGCGAATTGAGCAAGCGTGGTGATTAATGCTCAAACCTTCTCCGTGTCAGAAGAGGGCTTTGCTCAGCAGTGGGCACTTATAGGCTGATGATAAATATAATGATTTTAATTAGCATATTATATCCAAGAGCAACGAAACTTACTAATACATCGTACTCCAATTCACTTTTTAAAGAATGTTGGGACTCTACATCTCCTAATGAAAACAGCCATAATTTGAACCATCAATCTTTTCGAAAACCTTAACTTTTAATATAAAATAAGTTAGAAATATCGTAATTTAGTTTCTCCTATCCGAAGTTCTCAGAGTCCGACTACAAGACAGATCAAGTTTAACTCAGCACATAAATAATGTGTCGTCACAAATTACAGAATTTAAAATAAACCCAATCACGATTATTCATATTTACTGGTGATATAAAAATATTCTTTCAGAATAGGTAATACTTAGGCTGCTGACACACCGAGCGAAGAGTTCTAGGGAAGCGTGCGTGACTGTTTAATGGCGACTTAGCGAATAGAGGTAAATGATAAAGGATAGTTGTCATTTGTCATAAAATCGCCACGCATTAAAATGCTCAGATATTTAAGTATATAACATATGTATTAAATATTTCGTTAATTGTTCGTATTCTAAATCGAAAAATCTCAAAGACTTAATAAGTAGTGATAGAAATAATTTGGGAATTATTTATGATTAGCAAAACTCTTTATTAGTTGTAAATAATGTAGTAATCTACAAACTTACATCACAAACTTCAACACCGATTGAATCCTCAAAATTCCACGTCCCATAGCTCCCAGTGCGCCACGAACCTAACGCGCTCCAGTCCGCATTTAGACGGCTGGTTATAAATTTTAAATATTACGATAGGGCATTAAGATTTGAATAAACATGTCGCGTTGTCGCCGCTCGTGACGTCACGCGGTTCACATTATTGTCGCTTCGCGCGTCGCGCGTCGTGTGAAGTTGTCACAAGTTACGCGATAGATGAAAACCGCGTCATATTTTGTTACTACCACTACTGAAAACGAACTACGAATAAATGTGTAATTGTCGCGCGAACACTATTACGCGTAATGTGTGAAAGGATTTTGTTGACATCTCTATACCTACTGTTGCTTATTCGTCATCACTCTATCTTCTTAAATGCATTGCCACGCATAGAAGGCCTAAAAGTGTTTCTAAAACAGGGCTCTGTCACAATGCCAGTGTCATTTTAAAGCACGGATCGTAGAATGAACATAGATCAAGATTCTTGCAATTAGATTAATTCAAAGAATAAGCTACTAGAACCCATCCCATAACTTATTACCTTTTCATTCTCTTTATCAGTCTACCATAATGGTGGGTATGGACAGCGTACGTGGACGTAATCATACCGCAATCACCGATCTCCTAACAACTGACCATGAAAAGGGCCGCCGTCCAGCACTGGACATCTAAGCCCATTGTCTCAACCCTAAAAATAAAGGCATATACATACAAAAAAGTCAGCCTGTAGGTGCATCACGAAATATTTTAATACAGTGAACGGCGACGCGTATATCTTAGTATCGCGGGGAGACAAAAGCGGGGATCTCGTGCTATACCACGGCGGAGATTTATTCCGACGATATCATTGAATGCGGACGCGCGTGTGTGCGAATGCGCCCGTGTGAACTGCGCTCGTGGCGCGCTCTGCAGGGCTGCCGGCTGCCGCCCAGCGACCAGCCAAATTAATTAAGAAGTTATAAGTCACAAGCTGCGAATGTTGAAGTTGGACATGAATGTAGCTAAGGTCAATACTATCCAACAGAAAACCAGCTACCTTCTAATATGAATACTAGATAATACCTAGTATCTATATTCTATATTCTTCCTTCTCTACTTCTTTCTCTACGTCGAGTTTTAATCGGTTTGCTAATAAATTAAAATATACTATAAATGTAGAGCAATTAAAGTGCGAATAGTTTCAAAATAAGGGGTGTTCGTGTCATATTTGACATGCCTATATTATTTTAACATAACATTCGGCTTAACGTTGTAAACACGCACAAAACGCAAGTGGAGCACGTAATGTTAATATCAAGGACTCAAGGCCACTACATGGAACCGTAATGTCCCTTACGACCGGCCCAGTTACTCATAACCCTCGGCTCAGTCCCTAAAATGGCTCCAGATTACAAGCACTTAATATGAGAGTTTATGGGGCCTACTTTTAATTTATTTAAACAATGATTGTTGCTCTACATTAAGGCAATGGTATGATCATACTACCAGCGTTACAGATCCATTTTAATTGTGGCTCATAAAAAATAAATTGTGCGAACATAAATCACGGTATCAGGCAGGCGCGGGGCGCAACCCTATAATCATGACGAAAGTAAGCGATAGTGCACACAAGCGAGGCTCCGCGACCGCGACCACAAATCGCGAGCGACAGCCAACAGGTAGCAGGTCGCACGCATTGTTTCCTGGAACCAAAACTACGAGACGCTATCGAAACGATTGATATACGATCAGACTCGGGAATGTTTTAGTAAAATGCACCAGCTTTCCGTTTTAACCTCTGAATATCTAATAGGGGCCCGATTTAGAATAATTTATGGACGGTGACTGAGACAAAAACAGAACACTATGGGGCCGGCACGGGTCAGATTGGCCGTCCGAGTGTCTGCCGATTTCGTAAGAATCCTTCGCGAGACCATTTATCTGTCAGCCGCGGCTGCGCAACTATGACGTATCTGCGTTTTGTAAGTGAACGCAAGTTTATCGGCAACCTGTCCAGAGAATCGACGAGAAATGGGCTCAGTTGAGCGCATTAACAACGGCTTACCCATACAAAATCATAATAGCCGGTAAGGAAACTACGATTGAGAGCGATCATTAATTACGGGTGCCTAACAAGCGGCGAACGGGGAAAGGCGACGTCGACAATTTATCCGCGAGATCGACTCGTTACTTAGATCGGTTGGGGCGCGCGACGATAGATGGCGTGCTGCGGCGCGGGCGCATATCAGATGCACGACCGGCGCGAGCGACGCGGTATCGACCGATTTACGGACAGTGTGATCATATTAGAGACTCTCGGGCTATCTAACGAGCGTTTAGAATATGAGTGTGCGTGATAAACACCCACAGTCGTGTAGATAGCCTTTTGTGGTAATGGGAAGACGATTTATGATTTTGTTGGATTAAATTCGATTTGCGATTCTGCCCCTAAATTGGCAGTTAAGTTTGATGTACAACCTACTAATCTTTATTGTCAATCAGCTCCTAACGGTGCAATCGATAGTTACTATAAATAACAAAGGTACCTAGTATCATATTGATCACAGACCGGCCTCCGTAATAGCTCCCGTGTGCCGTGGATTACTGGTCTTGTAACTTATAAAAAGTCGCACTCCATAAACTTCCCTAACACTAGAAAACAAAATAAAAGGCCTCTCACACGCACCACGTCGCGTCGCGACTGGACGCGACACGCGCGATCGCGTTGTCGCGCGTTGTCCCCTTAATTAGCCGGCTACCCGAGATGGAATTCATTAGACTCGCTAATTAAATAAAAGGACATGATTTTCCGGTTAAGGTACGAAAGTGAACGTAGGTGCGCTCCAAACATGATTAATTAAGAAAAGCGAATAGGCTTAAATAGTAAGTAATGTCCGTTCTAATTAAGCGTAAATCGCGTGCGGTTCCTTGTAGACGCTGTATCTGTGCTGCTATCGTTACTGATACTTTTTGCTGTCGCTACCTATTGTTCTTTATCACTTCGTGTTGTAAAATAATGTGTTAAAGTTTTTTCATGCGTTGCCTATAAAGCGTGCAACGTATCTCAGGAATTTAAAAACAAAAACGAAAGTTATGTGAAAGAGTTCGGAATTCCTACTGTGTAGTTTCATAAGAAAACCACTTGGTTCTTACAAATCACCTTTTAAATATCACATATATGTTAGCTATTAAAATTAATAAATAATCCTAGTTTTCCTCGACAAACTATTTTAAACTCTATTTTACACGTTTATAGAGATACTATTTCTATCAAAACGTATTTAAATTCACAAGTCAACTATAAATTGTACGATAAGTGTAGTTTACCGAATGACGACCTGTACCTGTTCTAGTTCTAGTTATGAACAGCCACTGCAGTGAAACATCGAGAGCCAAATGTTTGCCAGAAAATATAACGAAGTAATACTTGGTAGGTACTTGGTACATGTAGTGTTAAATAAATTCTGAAAAAGTAGGTTAGCCAATATATAGTATTCTTCAATTAATGGCAGTGTAAACTAGAAGCTTAGACACCGAAAGAAAGGTTTTAATAAAGAAAAGATAACACGTGATTGGACGATCTTAAGACCCGTAGGAAGGGTGCTTTTCATTGAAAGTGATAATAAAATCGTCATACATAAATAAATAATACACGTTTCTTGCTTCATGGCATTTTTATAATTTCCCGTTTTCTTCCACCAGCCAAGAAACGAACTCAAGCATAACAAAAGCAACATTTTACTCCAAAAATAATTTAAAATCGCATTGATATGAAATTATCACAACATTTCCAACAACAAACACTACCATTTCTAGAACTGCAGGTGTAAATAAATAGCAGTTTTCTTTTAATTCATATCAAAAGATATCGGTGGTACATCTATCACCGAGGAAGACGTCCACTCGAGTTCGTTCCCGAGCGATGATTGATAGCAAACCTGATAGATAGCTCGCATGATGCACGACGTCTCGAGAAAATTGCAGCTATTCGACACTTACCTGCAAAGGATACACAATATTTATTGCAATATTTTATGTAGGACGATAATGGGAATCGGACGATACTAAAAGACCACTACAAACAAAATTAACAAGAAAATTAACATTAATTAAACATGGCCATCCACCTAAATCAAACAGGCATTTAAAAATCCAGGTCGAGCAATAACCAATCAATCATTAATAAAAATAAATCAAAAATGACGTACGTGAACCATGCGAGCAGTATTCAAAAACCCGCACGAATAACACATAAATCCGTATAATAAATTTCAAAATGCTATGATAATTACATGCCTGTTCGCTTTCCCTTATGAATAAGTAAGCCATGTCAGGGCGCGTGACACATGTCGCGCGTCACGCGTCACGATCGACGCGTCACGGTGTGACGTCACGTCGCGTCGCGTCGCGCGGCTGACGTGACGCGCGATCGTGTGTGACGGGGCTTAGAAAATATCGCGCATTAACATAATTCTATTGATATTTACGCAGGATCTTGTTCTTTTGGAGCGAAAAAATGTCATTACTTTCATTAATTAAGAGTTGTTTTTTTTCTATGGTTTTTTATTAATTGAAAATGAAAACAATAATCAGACACAAAGCTCTCAATTTTATTCTCCCAAATAAACTAGATAATACTTCTTATAATTCAGAACTAGGACATATTAACTTTACCTCAAACACATTAACTCTCTAGATAAAATTCTATATAAATTTTTCAAAGCAGAACAATAACAGTATCTCAGATCGGTAAAAAGTGACAATATTATATTTTCAATTAATGCAAACTGCATTTGAGGATCACCCCTCCCCCCTCACGGACTCGGGAGCCTCCCTAACTCGCGCCAAGTCTCATAAAGACGTAGCTTAAAATTTTATTCCGGGTAGGGTTGCCTCTGTTGTTGGATTAGTAAGTAGGATAATAATTTCTAACAAAAAAATAAAAATAACCTTTATTATTAATAGTATGTTGGATTATATTATTATATAATTGATGCAAAAAAGCATTAAAATGGAAGTTAACATCATCGTCATCATTAGCGCCGTGGAACACTTCTACGGCTGGAATATTAGTTTCCTCTGGATAAGAAAGTTTCCCATAATTCCCAGGCTTGTTTTTGTTTAATTTTATTTGATATATTTATTGTGTTTGTAGTTTTTATGCATTAGAGACGCCTTAAATGATTTATTATTTAATAAAACCTTTTTACTGTTAAAAACAAACTTTTTACTATTATAAAAATAACTTAAGTACTTAATAATTTAAAAATTACGCAATGAAGACATAACTTTGATTTGCTATCATCATTTTTTGTCACAATAAATTATTAATTTGAACAAGCTAAATATTTTTATACTTACTTTCTATTAAATTGCTATGAATTAGACTTTAACAAAAATAGTGTAAATATATTTGTCGTGGGAAATTCTTTTACACAACATTACCGTGGCAACCCTAACAGCATGCCCTATGTGGCACTAGTTTATGGTCTTGTGCAAGTCTGTATGTCTGTAGTTTCATTTGGTTATCGTATTTGTGTTATCTGATTAATTCAGTAGTTTTGTTAACTTTTTATTCAATAGTGTTTTTATGTAAATAGCTGAGGGAAGCCTGTAATGAGATTTAAGATGAAACTGTTATATCCGCGCGTGACTAGCAGGGTTAGATCGTACTTGACAAGTTTCAGGTTCATTATGTGCGCTTTTTTTTGAGGATATAAAATAATCAAATGACGACTAGGGTGAGGCGAGAGGGAGTGTCAGAATCTTACTAACTAAAAACCACACCGATCCAAGATAGATATTTTCAAAGATGATTTTTTAAAAATAAGTATTTATCAAGTGAAGTCAGAAGGGGGCTTTTATTCGTGAGTATATAGGTACAGAAATATGACATACAAAGGTGTTAAAAAGAGTGGTAAAGTATGCGGTTGCCCGTAGAACATAGTTCGTCGAATGTAGATACATATTTAATGACCGCAAATAAGCTTATCATTGACTCTACAAGTATCCTTTTGCAAAGTAAACAGTAATGTCCATCTTTTTCGTATTCGATTTTTAGGTAAACCTTTTTTGAACATTAATAAAAAATACGTAAGAATTGTTTATCGCAAAAATGATGGCCTTTATTTTTTCAATTTCTCTTAACAATTAAGTAGACATTTCGCCACAACGTAATAAAATTCAAAATAACACGTCTAATTCAAAAAGACAGATAACAAATTCAACCATTACAAGTGAAGTGAACCACAAAAGAAAACAAACTTATATACAAAACGTACCCCGGTCCAAGTTGCCCGCACACACCCCAGGTTTATCTTTATTATTAGTCTGCCGAGCGAAATTATGACGACTGCAAAACGTCGGTGTGCCCTCCCTTTCCTACTCGTTCTATATTACAATGTTCTATCTCGTTCTAGCACGAGCATGCAAGTCTTGCAGTGATTCCTTGTGACGACCGTCAAGGGACGCACGGACTGATGTTTATAAGACCTTAGAGAAGCGAGTTTGGTATTTAGTTTGGCCTTATCTTCGGTTTTATATGTCCTGAAGGGGTTGCTGGAATTTGGATTAAAAAAGAATCGGGTTTTTCTTTGAGTTTTTCCGCGTTTTAAAGTAGGGGTTTAATGTTATAAGAATGTTCATTCGTGCTGTGATTTTCTGTAGATGTTAAAGGTTGATATGTAGATGAGAATAACAAGATAATTAATTCCATTCTTTTGTTCGATACGTGATATTGACTAATGTTTTTAAGTTGACTTCAATATAAAAAGGCTTTAAGCCTTTGCCGAGAGACTCAAACCACTACCAGACAACCAATATAATATTTGTATTGGTACATGCACATTATATGTGTGTATACATAGTGTAGTGTACTTAATTTTCAACCCACGCTTATTTTGAACGGAAGTTGATAATATTTTCGTGGGTGATGTGTCACCTGTCATTGGATATTATTACAGTCTAAATGTTGAAAATCACTTAACAATAATATGCAAATAGAAATACATGACCAAAAATGGTAATGACGAATGTGTGTGTTACGTTTTAAAAGTTGTTGCTATGAAAATTTATTCGTTTTAAAAATTAATATAGTGGGGATCTGATGATTTTATGTTTTTTTATGTAGTTTACACTATTCTGAACAATGACTCGTGTAAGCCTAGTGGTCTCGTGTCTTTAAAGTTACAAAAGAAAACTACTAATAATCCTGTTAGCAACACAGAATTGAGACAGACAGTAACACGTATTTCACGAACGATAAGAATCAACACCGAGCTCACGATATCAAAGATATTTAGTATTTACAATAGCGGCCATTACTCCATTACTCCACAAACGACTAATATTTATAATATCAATTCTTACAACAAACTAACAACCTAAGACTCTCGCCACACTGACAAATCGCAGGCAGTTTGCCCACACACTTGCGATTATTCGTTGCGATCGCCCCCTTTATCAGACGCAGATTAAAATCCGTCCGACTGTCGCACGTGAGTAATAAGCCAATTTGCCATTGATATGAGTAATTGACACGTCGACTTGGTATAAAATGCAATCGAGAGAAAGAAAACTCATAAAGTCCTGATACTTTTAATAGATGGTCCGTGACATGATTAGGTATAGTATTTGATAGTCTATTGAACTTGCTAGCTTGGTACTAGGAATTAATTATTACGTTGACAGTGTTATTACATCTACAGGGAAGATTAATTCCTGTCTTATTATGACGGAGACAGATAATGCAATTGGCAACAGTGGGTTCACTGAAGATGATTTTCTAAGAAATAAAGACTGTGGTGTAGATGTTTGGTTTATAATACAGTGTGGAGATGATTCCGCAGCGAAATTTATTTGAGATAGAGATAAGATAGATAAAATAGTTGGACAAGGCTGCTCAAGTAAATTAAAATGTAAAAGAAGAACTGAAATGCACAGGATCGATGTTAACAGTCTACCATTGTCCATGATACGATCCAACACCATTTGTTAATAAAGTAGATAAATACCATCGCATCTAGGAAGAACCTTTCAACAAGAAACTCTTCAATAAACCCCATCTAAATTGACATGACCATCAAACATGAGCTTTATTTTAAATTTCTTTGCTTCACATTTAAGTGACATTTTCGTAACGATCATAGAATATTGACTGCAACAGTGTTTTATTGTGTTTTGAAATACAAAATTGTATTTAATTGAAACACGTTTAAACACAAATGTGACCTTTCCATAATATGTACGTAACCTACGTAAAAACAATGAAGAATGAGAAATTTTCAAGAAATTTTTGGCCAACGAAAAACTTCATTGTTTTTCTTTGTTCGATTCCTAGTCAAATCTAGTTAACAGGCAACAATAACATTTAAAACAGCACCAAAGAAAAATAGATTTAGAAGCGTTGAATAAGTAATTATAATAATGCTATTATCAAAATAATATTCGTTATTAAGCCAGCATTACACTGTTGTATAATGGTGCATACACACAGGGCGTTTGACCGTCGACCGGCGCGGACACCAGTGATTTGTGGTTACTTGCAAAAGCGGCGACCTCTGGCGGTGACGTGCCAATTGTCTCCGTCTTGGAAGACATCGTAAGTTACGAACGGATAGCGGAGAAAATGCAAATTACAATTACACTCAACATTTAACACATGAAAAGATATATATAGTAATAGAACCACTCCACCCTTGATGTCGCTGCAGGCATCGTAAGAACCAATTGATGGATTTTTTATTAGACAGAGACTAAATAACAGCGCTTTCTGAAAAGCGTGAATCGTTTGCATCAGGTATACGTATATAATGCTCATATGAACAGACTACTAATAATCCAGCGACGAACTATCACCGGCTGTCAATATTATTGATTTAAAACAGAAACTCTCACATTTAAGTTAAGGCTTTAGCTACTTCTAGAAAACCTATGTACCAGATAAATTTGAAAATAGAACGTCATTTTTGTGAACTATAAGAATGCCACAAAACTTTATCAAACTAATTTGGAGGTAAATAAAAAGGTGCTAAATATGCTAATCTAAATCGCTAGTCGCATATAACTTATACCACACTCTTTTCTGTCAGCCGCAGCGGCTTGTGTAAACGCTCCTTGATACCATGAGGCCTTATACTCCGAGACCCAACAGACGTATAAATCAATTTATATCATCATTTATTACATTTACTTAATATTACAAACATGCTTCGAAATAATAACGTTTCTAGCTAAAACTTAGGGAATTTATTTTACTAGATTTTCGTTTAATACGTTTGTTTTTTGATATTTTATATTAATACCTGATGTTGTATTTGATGTTAGTGAAGTCAAGTGAATAAACAACAAGCAAGTTCAAGTTCATACTTTTCAATAAAAAACAATATAGGAGTACCTAGATACAAAAGGTCAAAACATAGACGGATATTAAAAGACCTTTCTTCTAACCTTGTCCTTAGTTTTGTTTTTACGTGTATGACCTAATTATCTGATCTAGCCACCAGGATTAGAAGGTAAGTCAAAAACATTGTAAAAGTCGAATTAAGTAATTAATACGGCTTTCCACAATGATTATGATTATTTCAGTAAGGGAGAACCATAGCAAGTTCGCACGGACTCGCCTTCACACAAAGCGGAGGAAAGTTACTGTTGAGCTGTTTTTCGCCAAGTCATTGAGACGATCCTATCAATATCACAACTCGCTAAAAGGTTGGCAATGCACTTATAACTTCTCTGACGTTGTCATGCTCATTGATGACAACGATAGCTTACAATCAAGCGATAGATCTACTCATTTGTAGCCCTATCCCATAAAAATACTTTTTACACAATTCACAAAAGATCCTAATCGCAAATTACACAAAAGTTTTATACAAACCGTAACTGGTTTACTAAGACTTAACTCATTTACAAACCTAGTACGTCGGCAAACGCCTGCCTAACTTTGAAGTCAGGTTGAACCACCTTATCGAAAGCGAGAGTGCCTGATCCTGCCACTAAACTTTACTTTGGTCCAACAATGAGAACGTAAAACTAGTGAAAGTACTACCATTTAAGTTGGAGATTTTAACCCTTGTTTGTTTTACAATGCCCCGTCAATAACAGTTTGGTTAGAAATGGAATAACGAAGCTAAACTTTAAGGTTGATTTTCCATCTTTTTTAAAATGAGCAGAATATCTAATGGCAACCAGCTCTCCCTGGCACATGCTATAGCTGGCTAAAAGTCGGGTCCGCGGACGGTGAACTAAGATACCTCGGCGCCTCCTAACCAAAACTAGGCCCACGCGTATACAGCCTGGCTTCAGTCTGGTTTCACGACCTGTGCAACCGGGTCGAAACGTTAAGCCTACCAAGGTATCCAAATAATAATTTTCCACGTTAATACCCGCGTAACTATACGTTGTTAGAGCCTGGTATTTCGCGCACCCCTCAATGAGCTATTTGACAATTACAGATGGGGCCCAAAATGGCGAATTTCAGGTCGTAGTTACAGTAAGAGTCTGGTACTCTACGCGCCTTAGCCAGGCTGCAAAGCATTTGATGATTTCCACCATTCAAAAAAAATGGATTGCCGAATCTGTATGTTTTAGCATGGGCCGCTACATCTCTTTTACGAAATAAAAAAGATGAATTGACAATTCTTAAAACTAATAAACAATGATAAAAAAATCATCCCTAAAACATCTCAAATAACAGATGACATCAAAACCACTTAACTTTCAAGTGTCCCAACATACATTGCTTGTCAATGTTCCCGACAAGTTAATACGTATGTCAAAATCTATGTTGAGACAGCAATGTATACCGTCTAATTAGAGTTAGAGAATTCTCATTAGGAGTAGCTAGATGAGCTAGAATTAATACAGATGTCTTGTCCTTTGAGGAGAGATGTCACCGTCGTTGTGTCGTGGACTGATTGTCAGTGTCGTGGTCGATATGGATGAGAAACTAGATCATTGATGGCACTAGAATGACAGTACCTGTATGAGGATAACAAAGCAACAGGACAAGCTATCTCAATTTGAACAATCTTCATTTTAAACTAGTCTGCAATAAAGTCGAAAATGCATTAAACAATATGACGAATTTCAGAGGGTGATTTCTAGGTAAGATTTTATATTACAAAAGGTACTATTACCGTGCATTGACTTTACCTTCAGATAAGTGCATAATCATGATAAAATCCTTCAAGTATTCTAGTGTAATTGAAATACATACTTAATTAAATAATAATAAATATAAACTGCGACCTCCACTATTAAAAGCTTAAATCATAAAATTAATTGCAAAACCTTGGTCCTTCAAATAGAATTTTAACCTGTAACCTGTGCAGGTACTTGAATAAATAATAATTAATAATGTTCCCAATAAATACGGGTAGTTGTATTGACATCAAATGGTGACGTCACAAAATTTATCATTATACGTGGTACAACTAAATATTATTGAAGTTATGCCAATTGACGGGCGATGCATGCCGGCAGATAGGCGATAGCGACGTTGGAGAGGGTCATCAGAAGGACCAATAATTTTGGTTCTACTGCTTTTTAATTTACGATACGATAAACAGCTGTTAATAATATAAGACTCTACTCTAATTTTGTAGTTATTACCTAGTTTATTTTTTTCAGATCGTAGAACAACAAAGTTTCTGCTACAATCGTCATTTGTGTGTGAGATTTAAATGAATACTTAATCAAATTAAAATAATCAGACTTATAATCTACTTGACTTTATAGACAAAGCAGTCCAAAATAATAAATTACTGAGGATATAATTTTTGAACATTCATATTTCCACTCTATTGTCATTTAACTAAGTTGAAATTTTTATTTTACGACCATGATCATCAGTACCAGTTGCAACATCCCGACTGGTCCTTCGGTCCGCGCCTAGGTGGCGGGCGCGTTATGACGTAATTCAGCTTGTCGCGCTTATCAGTGACGGGCAGTGTCGGTGACGATGTCGCTTGCAACGCGTTGTGATGTGATAGCTCTATATGACGCCCTATTATAAGTTACAAGGGATGCAATTAACAATTGACGTAAAGGGATTATGGCTACTTACTCAGTTGGACTTTTTTGTTTGTGTATTAATTGTTATTCGGTTATTTTGTGATTATTTCGACTGTATGTAGATGTGGATAAATAGTTAGAGTACTGAAAAATTTATAAACTTCAATTCGACCTTACTGCTTGTTGTCAGTTATAAACAAAACAAGATTGGTTTGGTTTTAATACCCCAATTACAAATTTTACAAATGCAAAATAATCTAAAGACATGTTATATGTAATCTATCTAGGGTAATAGAGATCAACGGTATTTAAGCAAATTATATTATAATTCTCTAAATTTAAACAAAATTAATTCCGCCATGTTAATATAATGGTGGCGCCTTCGGCACGCCCACTAACAACCAAAAACACATATTATTACAGGTCGTTTACCAAACGATGACTTATGTGTCCAATCCTAGACCTCTGACCTCAATTATAAATAGAAATAGTTGACTATTTTTATTGAGCAATTTTGATCCCATCTCACCTCCAACTCGACACAACTAAACCACTATATTATTACACACGATAACGTTTGTTATTACACAAAATATTGAATCAAGCACCAAACTTTAATATCCACAAAAATGTAAAACATCACATATACAACGTCACTTGCCATAAAAATCATATTTCCACCGTATAAATATATTACATGCGGTATTTTGTCAACAGTCACAAAAAAGAACGCATCATTAAAACATAAAGTTTACGATAATGTCGGTATAACTCATATTACTTTCATTACCGACTTGTCATAATAGGCGATGAATTCTCTACTATATTACATTATAAAATTTGAATCACAACTTGTTTGGTCAAGAGAGAATCGTAACGACAATCGCTGTAATGGAGTCCCTATAAATATGTATATGCGATGGGTGGGGCCACAGTGTCAGCGGTTAAGCCATGTTAAATAATGATATTATCATAACACGTATACCAGTATATTACCATATTAATGTTGATTTTGCTTGTAATTTCACTAATGATGATAAAGAAGCGTCTTCATCGTGGCGCCAAGCTTAACTTTCATATTTTACAGTAAAGTGTTATAAAGATTCATAATCTAATGAAAGTTGTCTAACCATTAATTGATTTAAATTTAAACACCTTAAAAGTCTCAAGTCATTAAAAACAAAGTTAAAAGTGTGAAAATAACACAATTCTCTCTGTCTTTATAACTCGCGGTCACTGTAACCCAACACCATTGTGAAGAGGCGTTTTACTCTATAGAATGACTATAAAGATCTTGTAAAATAGCTTCCGAGATGCGTAGGCGCAGGTCGCGTCACGAAATTAAGAAATACCATTACATATGTGTATGATATTGACACTAGGTAGAAAATGTACCGAAGGACCAAATCAAAATTGATATTGTGACAAAAAAATAATAATAAGAAACAGTTTTCAAATAGTTAGTTTAACTACTCATATATCCTAATCTACCCTTTTTATAGGAAACATAATGACATTAATTAGTCTGAATTGCATTCTTTTATCGATTATTTCACAAAAGCACTTGCTACAATGTTCGTAGCAATAATATTGTTGTGTCTGCTACGAGTTCTGTAGCATTGTGCTCTCTTCGCGTAGCCGAATTGTCAGTGCTACGAAATAATTCTTTTCCATTCCTGGCTTATAAACTCAGTCAGTTTTTAAGACTTGCAGCTATGTTGTGCATTGTCGTAATCTATCGTTTCTTTTGATTTTGACATATTTTGTATGGGTATAGACCTTATGTCAAAATCTATTATTACCTATTGACAATGAACTTAAGTGATGACATACTTTAACGCGGCTCATAAACCCTTCTACAGGTCTTCTGGTTTTTAATGACTTTAATGAAATTACTATGAAGTTAAACTATTGTAAATTTATAAAATCAAATTAATATTATAGGAGAAACAATTTCGAACCACTTTTTTTTTGCTCCACACTAGGATTTTCTCCTGTGTCGCGTTTACAATATATACAAATTCATACACAAGCCGCCCAGATTCGAAACAACAATTTTGTGGATCATACAAAGTTTTTCCGTGTGGGAATCGAACCCACCACGCGTCGCATAGTAGTCAAGTTGCCCAAGTACTATGCTAACCATACATTCAGTCTTTGACACTGAGTATTTTTTAATGTTACCATGGCAACGGTAGTTGTTTTATTTAACTTTATTAGATATTGCTTTGATTTGAACTACTGTTGATTTCTTTGTTCCAATAGGTATTATGTTGCTGTTATCGAAATAGCATTACTATTGTAATATAGACATAAAACTTTAAACAATAAAAGCCTGATTTCACTAAAACATGAATACAATCGTAAAAGATTGCTTTATACCGTTTTTATTTGAACAAAGTTATGTAGATATCGATATTCAATGTATTTTATTGTGTCTGTTTGTTAGTTTGGGTTTTATGTTTATTGTCATTAATATTAATGAATTTATAATAGAAAAATTCACTATTTCATTTGAAGTCGAAGAAATAAAAAAACAAGACATTGATGATCATGGAATTTTCAGCGTACATAGATACCAACATTACCTTAGGTAGCAAGTTGGCCTGAACTTTTATTATGACGAAATTTACTTTTCCTAACATAAGTATGTATATAATAATGTTTTTAGAAATAAATATTGTTAAGACTGATTCATAATAGACAAGTGTAAGCGACCGTATCGCCTGCGGTACAGATTCAATTCTATATAGGCATCGTGTTGTAACCTACGAATAATACTAAAAATGAAGATCTACCAAATAATGAAAATAAATCGATTTGTTTGTCTGTCGTTTAATGATGTATTTGACTTTTACTCACCCAAACAGCAACACAGTACAATATCTCCACAAGCAGACACAACTTACCTGTAAACAAGAGATAAACAACATATTCAATATTCGAGCTCTCAACAAACTCGGACGGAGATAAAAAAACAGCCACTTTACAAAACCAAGCATCACAGACAGGCAACCCTTCACCCTTTATACCTACGTACACCCTTAATCTTCTACCTAATTCAAGCAAAAAAAGCTCAATTCAATCGTAGTCGCCTTCAAAGGTAGAGACGTGTTAAAACCTTACCGGCCTTTAATTAAAGCCTGCTGGGGGTGGGGGTGGGACCGGAAACTACGTAGCGGCCATTTCACTCCGGCTGTCCACTTCCGGAGTAACGTATGGACGAAGGTACTTCATTTCGGACTGACGGTGGGAGGAAAAAGAAAATCGAAGTCGCGTCTCGGGACAGAGGAGTGGAGACGGTGTTGTGTTTACACTTTTTTGTTTTTGTTTGGGATTTGCACTGTCTGCAAGGGTTTTGTGATTAAGGTATTTCATTTGGTAAATTATGATGAAGTATTCAAAGAATGCTAATAAAGGCGTTCAGAGTCTGTGATTGTAGGTAAAGTTTTCGATTTTATTTACTTTATAACAATGTTATCCTTTAATGTAACATACTTACAAATAAAATTTAAAAATGGCGCAAATCAATAAAACCGAAAATAACAGTCAATTAACGAACGTAAAAATCCGTTTTTTTTTTGCAAGATTAATTTAAAATCAACCACTGCACTAAAAATCATACAATAAATTTGGAAGAAAATTTCATCAATTAAATTTAGCACTTTGCCAACTCCATAGCACGACCGATCATGGTAATCCGATCTCACAATCGCAGAGACATTTAATTGACTAGCATAACTTACTACTAGTTAATTTGAAATACGCGAACAAAAATGTCGCATGTCTGATTTATAAGCGGGTGAAACTCCTTCCATTTTAATTGTATTAATCCTCTTGTCTAGCTCTCTAACTATGAGGCTAAAGCTGGGTGTAGAAAGCACGATTTCTTTTTTACCAGGGATACTTTTAAGAACTAATTCTTTTGAGAATCTAATCATCTAATAAGTTACTGTATCCATAGAAACTACAGATGAAAAGTTTGTTAGGATGGAATTATTATATTTTCTTGCTTGATCCCTATCATCTTCTTTGCATAATCCTATTAAACAATCCAATAAATGTGAGGCTATTACAAAAGATCTTCCTAATGATATAGATCAAAGCACTAAAGATTATAGCTTAGAAAGCCTCAGTCGACTAATCGCAAAAACGTACGACAAATCGCAACCCTCCACCGCAGTCCGGCAAGACGTGTAGGTGGTCTTGGTACGTTTTTATTTTCTTTTTATCTCTTGAATTGTTAATGTGCTGTAGAGAGGGACACTTGCGTTTTATTGGTGTCGCCTAATGAATTGATTTTAACTCGGAATCAGGAATGACTAAGTATAGGGGAGATTTAATTTATATCTGTACGTTTCAGTATAAAGTTACGAGTGAAAATCGATTCGTATGGGTTTCAGTTGAAGTTTTTAATGCAGTCCTTTGATCTTTAGTTTGTTTGGTCCTTGTAGTTTAAGGGAAGTAGAAGTAAATTAACTTTAAACTGAACGTTTTTTTAACGAGACGTTCACCAGTATGGAACTAATATAAATGAAAGACAAGTTTAATGAAGAAATCTAGTACTTTGTAAGTCTCACATAATTCTAGCTAAATACTAAAAAGATTTAATATAGTCTTATATTGAAGTGTTCAAACTTAAAAGCAAACCCGTAAGTTGGCACTTCCTTCTAGAACAATAGACATTTAAATGTTACAGACCTTTCTCGACTTATTTGTGACGTTACAGAACAGTAAACAGACCCAAAAGAATTCGAATTTTAACTTTATTCTTACGCAGCTTAGGTATAAATTAGTTTTACCAAAAATAACTGTAAAAGTAGTAGTAGTTAGTAGTACTAAGTAGTATCATACAATTTATAGGAACCTAATTAATACGTCATTATTCCTTACCAGGTTATAAAGGCACAGATGAACTATTTCAATAATAGTCATTGTGTTACTGTGGCCAATTTAATGTCCTTATTCCGCTATTGGTAAGAAAATCAAGGTCAGTGGCGTACTGCTACAGATGCCGACATATAATAAAGTAAAGCTCGAGAAAGGATTATAGTGGCAAACGCAATTTAGTGTTCTTGAAAAACTAGAATATCATAATTATTATTATAAGCGCGATCCTTCGTAAATATGGGCATATGGATGGGTGTTTCTCCCCATTCGCGTTAAAACTGCTGAATGTAACTAAAATCAATTTTGTAAACTAGAGATTTTTATCTGGAATGACACGGTACAGTTTGAAATCCTGGTACTACATACAGAAGTTAGTTACTAATCAATAGAAGTCCAAACATTAAAATACTTCAGGCAGTCAACTAAACACAATACGCCAAGTTTTATAAAAAAATACTCCAAAAATCTCGTACAAATTAACTCAATTTAACTACAGGACCGGAATCTAACAAGTAGCCATATATAGTTAGTATTTATGCTAACCGGTTCATTGACCTCCAGGCTAAACACCGGCGGTAAGTCTAAATGTTATCGCAAGTGCCTATTGTGTTCTGATAAGGTGTATAAACTTATTCATAACAGGCTTTAAATCAGTTAACGACCGGCCATTTGACGGATTAGTGAGAATTATTAGTTGCACTTGTTCCGTACTTAAAAGTTGAAATGTTTTACTTATATTTTTCACAATCGATTGTTTTAATCATTCTTATGTTTTTTATGCAGAGAGTACTGTAATGTATACTCATTTGTTGATTTAACGGTTAGCCAAATTTTTGGTCCTTGGCTACTTCAAAGGACCAAATGTTTTTTTTTTATTAAGTCCTTACAAAGTTTTCAAGAAATACATTTTCGATCAATAGTTGATTGTCGCGTTGGTCGAAGGGCTTAAAGCACGAGGTAAGAGGTATTTTGTTCAATTCCCAGGTCGAGCAAAATATTATTTTTTCTCAGTAGTTGTAAGGTGTCTAGAATTGTGCCTGGTATTTGGCGAAAGATCCACATAGCATAGGGACTATATCATAAGTGAGTGAAAAGTGGGTGTTCATTGCATATATGGTGGTGTTTATAATAAGGTGTAGCACTGCTTACCCTTTCAAAGATAAAAAAGCGTTTTGTTCGTATTATTATGTATTGTAAATGTATTAAACTCAGATTTATTAAACTTAAAAAAGTACTATTGTGTGGATAGATCCATCTAGGTCTATTCATATAACTAAAAAGGTTTGCAGTGCACACTGTTACTCATTCACTCATCCAGCTCGGAGAAGCTCCACAATAAAATCCCTCTAATAAAATTTCAAGGTATTAGCGCACTTTAACAGCACAGAAAATATGATAAAAAATCCATCTTAATAAACCTCATTTCTGCATCGAGCGTCTATCGTATAATTTCTTAACGGCGGCACTGTGTCGAGGTAATTGGATTCGATACACCCACTCTACACTTTGTAACAGATACATCTGTAGGGTGGGGGGCGTTTTCCAACTGTATTAAGTAGACACCGTGTCATTTTACATGTAGTAAGTCTAAGCAAGTTGTGTAGGATTTATTAAAGTTTTACATGAAACTTTTAACTGTCAACAATTATATTGAGTAATAGTAAAATACAAAAAAGAATGTAATAGTGTGATGAGAATATGGTAAACCTAAATTTACGTTGTAAGTGAGGTAACCGGAGTCGATGCTCATCCTCATATCCAATCTCCTAATTCAATACCCCCAAAACGCCGGCAACTAACATGTGTTGACATGCTACTCGTCTTTTGTTGTCCATAGGTAATGCCGATAGCTTACCATCAAGTGAAAAATCCGGTCATTTGACCTACGCCATAAAAAATATCGATATCGATATATAGAGCTAACCTTGAAGAAGAAGAAATATTTTTTTCTAAAGAAGACGACAGGCGATATTCTTTTATTCTCTATACGACATCCTACTATCACATATAACCTTTTATTTCAACCTTTACATTCTTTACACGTCTTCTTTCTATCTCTCTTTCTTTCCATTCAAAATTTACAAGACAGAAATAAATAAAAATATTGTCATCAAATTAATCGATAGAAAAGACGATAAAAGAAATTATGTATTTGTTAAAGATCAAGTGTTTACAAGCAGCATGATTTTTATCAACCAAAGATAACTGACCACCCATACATTGAATGCTTACTTAACACAAACCCACGCAAGTCGTGGGTTCGACGCGTTAACAGAACTTAATTACTCGATCATCAGTCGATCGTCGCATGCGTAAAACTTAGTTCTTTATGGGAAATTATACATGTAGGTTTGTTTAACGGTTGTCATATTGATTTCGTAATTTAATGTGCTAGACAAGGCTGTGAAGAAATTCAATAATAATGACATCGAGAAATGTATGTCGAAGAAATTATTTTTTATGCCGTATCTATGATAGGTGGTACATGGTCGAAAAACTGGTTGTGGTTATCTATTAAGTAACTGTCATTAAATGAAGAACTAATGCTACTTAATCATAAATTCCAGCTGAATAATGATTTTTAATTCATAAAATTCGTATCAAAGGACCAGAAATTGCAAAGCCAATCCACCTCCCTCCTACACCCTACCAACTACAAAGTACGTTTCATAGAACTATTTATATGAAGGACCATAATAATTCAAAGTGTATTTTATTCTCATACAGTATCAGTGCACACAAGGATGGTCGTAGCCACCATGACATCGACACATGACGCGCATAGTAGGAGACTGGTCCTTTGTCACAGTTTCACATTTTATTAACGCCATCAAGTCGCTTGTGCGACGCCTGAGTTATCTGACGTGAGAGATGAGGAACCACGTCCCTGTGATAGCGAGGCGGTCAGTTTATTATTATAATAATATAATAATAAACTGACCGACTTACTTGCAATATTAAAAGTAGTTAGATTCTGATAGGCTTTTAGAATTTAATGAGTCTTTCAGGAAAAGAAAGAACGGAATCATCATGTACATTACATTCGTACCCTGAATGCACTATAAATATAATATTCCTCAACTACGGTAAACAATCAAACAGTAACTATCGTCAGACATACCAAATTATATTGATGACTTAATACCGCGAGTCAACTGCAAAAAGCTATATCAGTGGCGTCGCGCATGGGCACGACGAGAGTTGTGAGTGTATTCAAATAAAAATTATCAGTTTTAAGTAAATATTATATTTATGCCGCTTATATTTAATTCCGCTTCCCGCTCACAATCGAACCTTACCACAAATATCTTGTAAGTAAACCGTGGGTGTAACGCATTCGTTTTCTTAACACGCTTTCAAAGGATTTTGATTTTATAATACTGGAAGGGACTAATATTGTAGTTAGCTCCATTCTCAACCCTGACGTGGTTTATTGCTGAAAATACAAACGGATTGATATGAGACCCTTCAATACAAATATACAATGAACGCTGATTTTTGTCTTTAATAGTAGTCCGGCACCGCGTGGTACGTTTTATGGGAATGTTTCCTAAAATGGTTGTAAGAAGCTATTTATTGGTGATATTGGATCATAAAATAAGGCTCTCATTTGAATACACTCGGCTTCTGACCTATGGGAATGGGTGGTTACCAGTTAAAATCATTAATCAATTGATTCTATGCTGTGGGCGTGGAGGACTAGCTCTGTCCTGTCAAAGGTCCTTGCGTGTTTCAAGTCTGTGCATTTAGCAGAAAATTGGACGTAAGAATATGATAACAAACATTTATCGTTACATGCCAAAGATTAACTTAAAAAAAACAAAGAAACCATTTGTAAGAACTAAGTTTTGTAATCTAACACAACACTTAGTATTATAACGGACCTCAAATGCATTACAAGCTAAGTTAACAATGTAGTAAATTCAACAAAACAGCAATTAGCCAGCCATTAAGTATGGCAGCAACAAATTGAAATACATCACGTCTCCTTAACTTGAAGTTATTGCAGAAAAACTGGCGCGAAAGCTGCGCGGGCGCGTGGGCGGGGCGACGCATAAACATGTCGCCGTCCTGCTCTAACGCACAATGTGGACGATCAACGAGAATTTATTATCTCTCGACGCAATGCACTAGCGCGGGCGCAGGTTGTGAGGACTGCTTGTGTTCGCAACTTCTTTGGTATTTGATGAGTTAACTGGGGATGGACTCGTTGTGTGTTTTTTGCAGAAAATGTTTTTGTCGAGAACACCTCTGTATGGCCTGCTATGTGAAATGGGCGGTGATTATATTGAATTGGAATTGCAAATGCTTCTTTCAACGATTTAAAGAGGATCGTTAGCATTCTTATTTATGTTTGTGCTGAGACTGACATGTTCGACATTTTTAGACGGGAGTATTAACTGTTCTCACAAATAAATATTTTCTTTTTTATATGAATATAAAGTCATCAGTAAAAAAATAACACTGTACAATCAGGAACAGAACACAATTTGTATCAAAACCTAAAATCAGCACGCACAAAACAACACCTAGTTGAAAACATTCCTAAAGCACGGAAGTCAAGAACACAATGAGCGCAGAATACGCATTATTGCGTAGCAACTTGGAACACAACTCACTCATACATCTCAGCTGAATGGGGGTATTAATGTACCTTATTTGTGAAGGCAGCCGCACTTAGCTAAGGGTTATCAAGATCTAGAAATTGTTGGAGAAACTGTACCTGCTTGTTTTGTACAAGGAAAATACCGATGACGTGTTCTGAGTCAGTGGTTGTTGTGAGAGCATTGACAGAGAATTTAGCGGAAGAACAAGTGACAGATATTATTATAATTTACGATGCAGATTTAAATTGAATAAAGGTGTAATTTATACGAGATCGAAGTGTTTTTTTTATTATAATAAACTGTCTGTATCAACATACCTCACAGCAGAAAAAGAAATCTGATATTTTGAAAATGGAATTGGTTGACGTGCTGCCGTTTGTAACTGTTTTTTTATCGAACTTATTTAGATTTTTCTTGGCGCTAAAACAGTTGAGACTTGTAAAATAAAATAGAGCTACATAATTCGGCTGATCTACGGCGCTTTTAAAAAAATCTGCATAATAGTCTTCCATATCAATTTCAGGTCAGTGTAGCCATAATTTTTAAGATTGGCAACTATATGTATTTGAATATTTCTAGATACTACCAAGAGATCCCTATATTTCACACCCACAGAGTATGAAAAAAAAAATAAAGAACTGAGATCTCGTTTTGATAAATGTCGATAGTCTCACGCCTGAACTACAAATCAGTCTCCATAAGCATATTTTGGATAACTAATAGAAATATTATATTCCACTAATAGTTTTAAATTGCATGAAATTAAGATAACGTAACAAGTTATTTTTGTGTTAATTGAATGAGTATTCTAATTAGTGGGTGTTGACCTTTCATTAATTTTGTCAACCTCTTATTTTACCTTGAGGATCAATCATTACATTCACATAAATATAATTTAATGATCAAATTAATTATATTTTTATTTCGTTAAGTTTGATCTTAATTATGTGCTCCGTGTAATTTAGCGCGGGAAAATTACACTGTAAAGGAAGTGATTTTATCATAAACACATAATTATACGTAGTTTGTAAGACCTACTTACTAAATGTTAATTCAAACTATTTAAAAGAAGTCCTGTAAGGAACCCTTTTTTTTTACGTCCGTCGTAATTTTTACCTTATGGCAAAACGAGAACGTTGATGTATAGCATTAGCATTTTATTAATGCTTCATTTGAAAACTACAAGTCTTAAACATAACAAGTCTATATTACTGGCATGTATAAAATCAAATATCAAAAAGTATACCTTTTAACCGTAAAATCTCGTGACAAAATAGAATAACAATAGGAGTACCAATGCCGGCGTTCGCTTGGGGTTTGCATGCATTAAATAACTTCCTATTGAATAGACACTCCACACAAAATTTTCAGGGATACAAAATTACAAAATTCTTCCAAACACAGATACATTTTCGAATAAAAAGCAATCAAAGTGCGATCGATGTAACGAGGCTTCGGTTCGAAGACAATGGAACCTTTATGCTAAGATTTGGTCCTGAATGGACGCACGGACGGACGGACGATCGGCTTTAGATTACTTTGTAACCGCTGATTAAACGCAAATCAACCGTTTTGAGCCTTTTTTGAATTAAGTCCGCATTGAAGTGTAGTTGCTGATGTTGGAATTAATTTTGGATTCCTTGCAAATGGGAGAATAATTTTGAAATAAAGATCTCTTAAAACATGGTGATTTTTGGACGGCTTGTACATTAAAACAAAGCTAAAAGTCAAAATAATATTATAAATGCGAAAGTAACTCTGTCTGTCGGCCTTTTCTTCACGTCTAAACTACTGAATCGATTTCTGTGAAATTTAGTACAGACATAGATTGGAACTCGAGGAAGGACGCAGGATAGTTTTTATACTAAAAATCTGCAGGAAGTCACTATTCCACGCGAACTGAGGTCGCAGGCAAAAACTTATTAAGAAGAATAGGATGACAGAGGTTTTTTTCAAAATCAAAAATGGAACCATAACGGCTATGCCATAGACACCCCTTTAAATGCCTACTTGCTTAATCTCCTGCAATAATCTAAGGTCAAACTACAATAACCAAAAAGACCATTTAATATTAGAAACATCATCTCGATACAAAAGAAAAAACTCGTACATGAACTCTAGACTAGGGATGCGCCGCGTCGGTAATTGAAATCGGTAAAGTATAGTGGTGTGCGCTGGTAAATCACGCGGGTAATCGGTAAACCGGTAAGTCGGGCGGTAATTAACGATAAGACGCACCTCTCCGTGGCCGAGTAATGGACAACGTTGCTTGTACCTGTAATAAGGGAGGTAGGGTGCTCCGGTGTAAGGAAGCGTTCATACTGCTTGACTTTCTTAAATAGGTGCAAGTAATTTTACCAGACAACGTTAGAGTTGCTGATGGTCGACAACGAGGTGGTTTTGATGAGGGAAGAATGACATGTCACACTATAGATTTTCTCCAGAACAACTATATGCACCCTTAAAAGTTGACTTGTTTATTTAACAGTTTATGTACACAGCTAGTTAAGAAGAATAAAAGAAGAACTAGGTACAAAGGCACAGTTTATTCCTTTACAAATATCTCCTAGCAGGTCCGCTATGGGAAAGTCAAGAATGTCAAGTTAAGTCAAAGTCAAGTCATCTATAAACTTGTACAAAAAAAGTACCACATAGTATACAACAGAACACTGCTGTGCACAATCTTTGATTGTGTTTTTTCAAATATCATTATAAGCTATTAGAGCAAGTCTTGTAAGAAAGTAAACAATATTCCGTAGCACTTATAGAAAAAGAATTGAATACACAATTTGAAATAGTGAATGTAAAAAAATATTGCATACATTTCTCATTGTACACGCACCTCAAGCTGATAATAGCAACTTTTATCGATGCGTACGCGCATCCGAGCTCCTTAGATCGTTTACCCGCTATAAATTATATCGCGAAATTGTCGATAATCATCTACCAGCGTCGACCGATTTCATTATTCTGTCCTGTACTTATTAGTGATATCGTCCCGCACTCCGTTCGTGTGTTCCAAGCCTTATGTTGTAGAAACTGCTGATACTAGGTACTGTTTAGTATCTAGGAAGTGCGTACACTTTGAGGTTTAAGGAAACTGTATTTGGAATCGAATCAGTGATGAAGATGGCATAATGGATGGAGGTAATGTTTCGCGCTAAGTGAGAACGAATTTTTTTCTTATTTTTTTATTTATAATTAGGACAATTTTTGAAAAAATGACAGCAAGTTTTATCCTAGTATATTTAACAGCCTTTATGAGATCTACATTGCTTATCAAGATATGTTTACTCTATTGATATTTATTAAAGGTTATTTATTAACTAACTTCCCTCACATGATAGCACAGGAGCCCTTCAATGAGTAGTGAAAAAAGTAAACAAATCCACAATATTTTTTAATTTATTTTCTTTTACAACTATAATAAAGTCTCTGTTGAAGACACCTATTACCACAATTATCATTTTTGCTACCGCTCTTTTCACGAAACCGCACCATGTATAGAGGTACTAACAAAAACTGTCAACCCTCAACCGCATGTAACGCAACAAGTCGCTCTACAGGTGCCTTAAGACACCCCCTCGTCCCTGTCTTATTAACTCGAAGTAATCACACAAGACAACGCTGAGACGGATTGATTGGCCCCCTCTAAGCTGCCAGACGTTGAAGCTTTTAAGTCGGCGGGATAGGGTTACGGTTTGATATGGACGCTTTAGCGTTTCAAGTGAGGTGAGGTTGGCAGTTATTGAATTACAATTTTAACAATATTAATATAATTTGTTAACAATTTTTCTATAATTCAATTAAAGAAAAATTGTACACAGGAACGTACCACGCGCTTTTTGTCAGTAGGTAATGATACGAATTTCAAAGTGGCAGATTCAGTGATTAAAATTTTCGAAAGAGCTGAAATATCAATACCACTTTCTCGACCCGAGAATTTAGACTCAAGAACTCTTCTTAGATCATATTTATTTTCCACTAAATTAAAAAATGGTCGGTACGAACAAAAGTTTACTATGTAAAAAAAAATACATAAAAACTAATTGCAGCCAAGAAGCACAACGATATTTTATAACTACAATTAATACAAATAGTACACTTTTTTATAAAAATGTCTTAACTATAGCAAATAACTATAGTTTTCATTTATAACTAGTCGGCACATTGCGTGTGATATTGGTATGATACTATAAAATAACGACCGTCAATTTACTCGAAATAATAACTTTTTTAAACTTTCGAAAAGTATCTTTGTTGCCATAGTCAGTGGCCAGGGGTTAATTATCAGGGCACCTTGCAACTTGGAAGGATTAAAAAAAAAAGTTCCTTAACTCGAATTCAATAATAAAAAAAACACAGCTACATAAAATCAAATATTATATCAAATAAAATCAAATATTTACATTTTTTCTTTTTTGTCGAAAAGAAAAATAAAAACAAACATTTCTTCATTAGGAAAAAAAATATTGACCACAATTCGGAGCAGTTGAGTTGTTAAAGTGACGAATAATAAAATAAATTTATTAAACGTCACTTTAACAGACCAATCAGCGCGCGTCATTTATAATAAAATAATATTTAAATACTCGCTCATTCGGCGCTGCATTGCAATCATGCGCACTTCGGTCGATTTACTGCGCCTAATAGGGAGCGGCGCGCGCGCAGAACAGCTGTCATTACAGACTATTACCCGGAATCGAAGATTTTACTCTGCCAAATTGTCGTTGAGAAGCGAAATTGACACTTGATTATCAATTAATTTGATGATTTATTATTTTTTTTTTTTTGGAAGAAGTTATTACCTACCTTTATTTTTGGGTGGTTTATTCATCACGTATGCATGTAATAAGTTTAAATTACTGTACACATACATGGAGTACGATGATTACTTCCATTTTGAAACACTAATATTATGACATTGATGGTCAATTTTAGTATAAAACATGTTATTTTACGTACGAATTTCTTACTTGAAGCCCTCGGAATGTTATTATTAAACGTGCCTTTAAATTATATGAATATTGTGCAGGTTTATCCTGCCAAAATATTAAAATATGCTCAAAAATAACTAATGCTTTAAAAATATCACTTGAAAAAGACTGATCGATATAATAAATAGCCCAAGGCCATGACAAGTGTAGTAACAAACTGACAACAAATTAAAGTATGAATTTATCTCAGTAACAGGTGAAGCCGAGGCGTGTCGTGTTATAGATCAAAATGGCGAATATCGAAATGTCGCGTACGCAAGTCGTTGAGTTATTCGTTCGTGATAGTTCACGACGCGATTCCGATACGATATTTATCTGATATCAACTTTGAAGGCGATTTATCTGTCTTCCTATTGTTTATTTGAGATTAGTTTCATTTATATAGGTAAAGCCTGAACATGTTTTATGAGCTCGATGCATACAAACTACTTCTCTCTGTTCATAGTCTGGGAGCCGCACCAGTCACTGTATTTGATATTTTAGACTTTTTTTAGACTTCGAGACAATTAATGATTAATGAAATAATACTCTATTAACGGTTTTGTTTTGACAACCTTAACCTAACCTAAAAGCCCAATCGTCCGGATTAGTAGATTTTAAGATTGGAGGAGGCCCAATCCCCAAATCTACTAATCCCTAATCCTTAAAAAGTCAACAACGCATTTATAACTCCCCCAATGTTGCGGGTGTCCATGGGCCGCAATGAGTGCTTTTCCTCTGGTAATAAGTTTGTTCGTTTGCCGACTTATATATTATAATATAAGAAAATAATTAAACTAACCACTAGGTTAAGTAGCAGTATATATTAATCTTTAAAATGACTCAAATCTCATCAAACTGTAACTTTTTTTTGCTCAAATTAAGCAACAAGTAAAGTAAATTCTTCCTTATTCAATATTTAGAATCAGAAGTACTAGTTATAAACTTAGATTTATATAGAAAATAACAATACTACACAAATTTTCTTAAAGTCTCGCCTAACAATAAGAGCTCTAATATTGTACAATAGTAAGGCATTCTCAGGTATAGCGACAATCGCAGACACCTGTACGGGCTCCAGGGTCGGCAGAACTAGTCACGATTCTTGCATGGACACCAGCTAATCAAGCTAACCTATCATGTTAGATTTCTGTAATGAATTTTCAACCGTGCTCCTTTGTAACAGCGTTGGGAATCTAGGAAATACTTTTGACAAATTAGGATAACTTTATGTGCTTGTACTCTGTATCTAATGTAATGATTTAGTGGTACTTTGTGTCTTAGTGATTGATATTGACGTAAATGTAGAACGTAAATAATGTGATGATGGCAAAGGTGGTTCATTTGGAGGCTTTAAAGTAGGTACTGATGAGATAACTAGAAAGCCTTATTTTGATAAATTAAATGATATTAATAATGATGATGCCAAATAGTAATACTAATATTTGACATAAAGATTTCAATGACAATATAGAAAATTAACCATAAATTAGCCCAAAGGAGGAAAAAACAGCAGCTGCAACGAAATAGAGAAAAGTTTGGATATACATCATATACCGATTGAACTTAAAAGTCCTAAATACATTTACAATCTTCTTGGTGTTGATAAGTCTTCCATTTTCAGACAGAGACAAAAGACATCAAGTACCTCTGAAACAAGACTTATACCATTTTAAAACACTCATTGTGTCCCCACTAAATATTGAAGTACAGCACATTCTAAGGGACACAGTGACATTAAGTATAGTTAGGCGAGGTCGCGGTGCCAGTCACGAATGTCTTGTAAAGACAACAGCATATCACCCTAACCTATTCTATCAAATACCTTCAACATATTTCCAGCTCTTCCATACCAATTATAAAGCTGAAAATCGGTTGAAGAGTTAGGGTAAGGGGGTAGGTTAACCTGCGTCTGTGCCTCATGTACAGACAACTACGTGTTGACAAGATTGATGCCGACAGGAGATAGGTGGCTGTAATTGAGATATTTGACGTTATTGTAGGTAAGCGTTTAAATATTGAAGACGATAATGATATTATTGTTGAAACTGACGTGAATAGCGATAAAATGTTTTTGAAGATAATGTTTTAACGCAATATACTAGTGACATATACATAAAAACTTGAAACATAAGTTGTGTACAATAGAATATGACGTAAAAGTCCCAATTGGGTCACGTATATTATACAGTATAAAAAAATATCATTAAACCTGGTAGTTTAATAAAAATATAAATTAGTTTGAGTGTACCTATATGTCAAACTATAATTATGTTTGTTACCTGCGAAACAGAAGAAAATATCATTAGTGGGACAAAACGGTTTAAAAAAGAAGATAAGTAGTGAACAGAATTCGTAAAACCAAAAAAAAAATAAACAAAAAATGTATCTTCCAAACATAAAATATCTAATTTATAGCAAATCTTTCAGAATACAGTAAAAAAGTAATAAAAACAACAGCAGTAAATCAACAAACGAATTTAATGGAGCGATGACTTTGTTTTCAACAAGTCAAATGTCAATTCTACAAGGTAAATACAAGTTTCAATCCTAAATACCGATGCAATGTGTCAGATAATATAAAAGGAAATGGTGACAACCCACACTGCCATAAGATAGTGCGTAATTTACCAAGTAGGCAGCCCTAACTGTCACAATGGACTAAACCAATAAGGTAATAGATATGAATGTAGACCTACTCGTAATGATAGATACTGGATTACTTGTTCTCTTTAGTGAGGATTTTAAACCTGTAGAAGATGTAGAAGGAGGAGTGGTCGACGTTGAGAAAGAAAACCTCAAAGGTAGAGTGAATTCTCAGAAATAGACATGACCAAGTTTTGATTCTGGGATATAAAAGATCATTTTCCTTTATACAACAAAACAAATAAGAACTATTATTCTTTGAAATGCATTCATAGCTCTTCACAAACAAACTATGACACTAATCAAACATTTCCATGCAACGTTGCACTCTTCGAACATACAAAACTATCATTTTGTCACCGAAGGTATCACACCATTGTCGACCCATATATCCATCCAAAGCACTTATAATACACCTAGCCGTTCCACTAATCGGTCGGTTTATGAAGGCCGTCAGGGCTGATGACACGGAGCGACCATGACAAAACCATAAAAGCCACGTTAAACTACACGTTTCTAGCGGTAAACACTATCGAAGGGCCCCGACATCTTGGTACGATGTTATTGATAGAATTTATCAGCGATCGAGTTCGGTAGCGGACGTGAAATGTGAGCAGTAGCGGGACAAACTCGCTTATAAAGGGAGTTTTAAATTTTTTATCAAAGTATCAAACGCTTTTGACAAATCTAAAATGTACTCAATTACAGCAAATACTTAGCATGTTGTCTTTAACTGATTAGCAGTGTGGTAATGTTTTTAATCGTTTAAAAATGTATTCCAAAGTCACATAAACTTTTCACTAATAGAATTTGAAGTATAATATGTATATCTTACGCTGTAGTGTCATATAAAAAACATCACATAAGCGGCAACATTTTATCCGCTCATCGCTGCATCTTTGTACTATAAATATAAAGTTGAGCTGAACATCGCGCGTCAAGGCGCGTTACAATCACATGGTGTAAACGAGTATACCTGAGTCTTGAGAGTTGAACCGTCTTGCGGGCAAAGTCCCGAAGTCTGTTCCCACTCATTTACTACAGACTCATCCGAAGTATTAATCCTTGCAGCAAGTCTCAAAGGTGCTAGTTGCAATTTCTTAGAAATAAAAGTCTTTTAACTATTATTTTTATGGATCTTTGTAACAATGCGTTAGTTTTCTTAGTTTTAATTTAATTTTATAATGGTTTTAAAAGGTTAGCTTTTAAAAACACATTCTTTTCGTACCAAACTTTACAAATATCACTTCATAAAATGTCACTACACATTTACCTAACATCTTATAGTGGGTATTTAAGACCGGAATCGCTCCATTAATTAATAAATTACAGCGATAAATTTGCTTAATTTCCCTTACAATTAACAATTTTTTAAACTTTACAGATAACCAAAATGATCAGTGAAAACGATAGGATGCAATAATTTTGGTAATAAATCGTGGTTCATATGGCATGTGAACGAGACGGTCAACGCCACCTATCGGGCGGAGCCGGAAAGACGATGTGACAGCCGTCGACTGTTTAGGGGGCGCTTAGATTATGTTCGTACTTTCTAAATAATATGATACGTTTACATAAGAATTTCATATTTTCGCATTATTTGTAATTATTTTCATTCAGAAATGAGTTTATTATATAGACCCAACCCCATTTTCTAATTCTATTAAGTTTTTACATATTTTCACTTATGCTAAGTTATTGACAGAATACAAACCTCAGACATTTTGTTAATTTATAAACATCACCATAGCATACCTTGCAATAATTCTTACTAAAACGCTTGACACACCAGTCTTTCACTGCCAAACGAACTCATCACACTCATAGATTAGCTCCCAAAGAGATTGATGTCAATCCCTTTGCCATTCCTGCCAGATTGATGCCAGTAGCCTGCCATTCCTGACGGATTGACTGGCTGACTAAATTATAGACCAATTTAATTTTTAGATATATAGATATAGTCTTTTTGTCCGTCTATCTGTGTGTCAGGAGAGTATTAAGACATATAGCCATATTATATTTTTACCTATTTTCATTTAGTGAGCAGAATTTTTATAAAATAAAGATAAATATTTTCGCATAATACGCTATTTTCATGTAGGGTGATATTACATTTGCATCAATACTACAAGTTGATATAATATTTGATCACAGCGACATCTATTACAAGGCAGGGAGCATCACCCACTAAAGCTATCACCAACTCTCCATCACTGATACCGTACAAAGATAAACCTCAATCTATATTTATTTCACTGTCCGTCTGTACATCGCCATCTCCGAAACGGTAACTCACGTCGCCAATAACAATTTATATCGATACCAAACGGTTATTGAATAAACCATCGATAAAAGATTCTCGAAAATCGAGAAATCGTCTAAGTGAATATAGGCAACGATCTATTTTCGTTTTACATAATCGTTTTTATACCTTATTACAAGAGGTGGAGGTACGAATTTTATTTGGCAATTTGATTAGAGATGGCATGCTACATTGGTGGTTCTCTATTAATAGGTGTTTCTAGGAGTAATTTGAATAATTTATTGGAATATTTGCGTCGAGCTAATAAACATGTCGAGTCACAGAATGTCACAGTGTTTTCTACATTTCTGTGTTTGATGATAATCGTCTTGTTGAGGAATTAATCAGTGATATTTAGCTCGGCGCTATCGTCCGACGATTTTTACATAATGTTACAAACTAGTTTGCACGTTTTTTAAATCGATTATTACGAGGTTCAACGGCTGCCGAGTTATTTGATTTATTTCTTTGTTATCTATGAGAACTATTCGTTTTTGATAGAATTCTTCCTCTGGATATAGTTGGCCTCGGTTTTAATGGCCACGACTAGAACTTTATGATTTTTAATGTGTTCTTTATTTTGGTCTCTTTAAGACAAAAGACGCTCGATGTGATTTCCATTTTAATTTGATTTGCCGTGAGGTGTAAACAAAGGATAGAAAACATATAATACTTATTTAATCCTAATGAAATCCCCTAAGAAAACATCACGTTTCAAATTAACCGAAAAGAAATCATATGTTCTGATACTTATTTTAACATCGCTACGACATTAAAATAGAAATGAGACGTCACCCGAGAAAGCCAATCGATTTGAATTCACTTATTCAAAACACTTCATTAAAGTAACGCTACACCGGTAACTGAATATTCATACCAAGTCCTTATTCAATTAGCCAGTCATCAGACACATATCTCAGTCTTTAAACCCACATCGTTTATAAAATATAGATATAAAAATTTTAATCCACTTAAAATGTCGATAAATCAATCGATTTCGAAATCGATTAGCATTTTAAAACACACACAATCGATTCACTTTATTTTTCTAACGATCAGATACTCGTAGATGGCCTATTCGATTTGTTGTTAAGAATTTCAAATGAAATTAATAGGCTATTCGATTCCCGTTTTATTAATAATCGGCTATTTCCATCCGACTTTTTAGTTCTGTTATCGATTAATATTATTTTTTGTTACTATTATGGTAACTTCAATTTTAAGTGTAGTAGATTGTGTTAAGGTTCCATTTTAGTTGTTAGTTACTGGCCGTTTGATGGCGATTAAGGCCATATTTGGGTGTAAATTCATAATCATATCTTCCGTATAATGTATCATTACTAATTTCGTAAAAGATTTTCAATGAATACGAAAAGTATTGTATATAGGCTAGGCAGGCTCTAGAAAATTCTAGAATAATTATGATATCAAAAATTATAATTATAGTTAGCATGTAAATTGAAACCAGCCTCTCTCCTCGTCTTAATAGAGACAAGATATCAAATCTCCTTAATAGTGACGAATTAATTCATCAGATTATATTTGAAATAAAACTACCTAATCTAAAATCTAGACAGTTCTAAACGGACATTTAAGTATTTTAAAAAACAACAGCAAAACCTGTAAATCAATAAAAATATCGTAAAATTCAAAATTGGCGAAACCACTATATTTTTGAACTAATGGTTTTTGTTCCTACGTCAAAGTTTAGCATTGAAAAATATTTTGGATTAGATTTTTTTCTTATTTGAAACATTTCGGAACGGATAACAACACACCTTTAAATATGGTCTAATAGATAAACTTACTTCTTCAGACTTCTAAGCATCCCTTAGCGACTTCTAAGTACTATATAAATATAACCAAAACGCTCAGTTGTCAGATTTTTACTGTTTTACGTAACTAGAATATACCCCTTCCTAGCCTTGTAGGTTCTAATGAGATTTCTGGATATCCATCTTGGTTTTTGATCACGTCATCATTTTCAAGCAGCCTTCCTCTCCAGAAACAAATGAACAATAATTTTCTGATGTGGTGCACAATGCAACTTGTTATAGTAACTCTTTTCATGGGATGGTCGGCAAATAAACAGACGGATCACCTGACATTCGATGACCACAAATATATGTCAAAAGATCGAGAAGTTGAGATTTGGAGGACTTATAATATTGCCACTTTCCACTAAAAAGACCTTAAATTATGTCAATAGGGCTACAATTAGTATCTACTAAGTATTAAAATGTCCTATGCTGTAGTATAAAAGTCTTTCTTTCTGTAGCTATGTAAACTAGCTCATAGTCATAACGGATAGTAATTAATACCGATCGGATAGTAAAGTGACGAATTCCAAGCATAAAATAATAAATTTAGAACGATACCACGCGACCGGATTCCTCCCATGCAAATATTACAGTGAATTATACCAACCAACCATCACGCTACCATTAAAACGGACCAGGCTGTCACACTCACAGATTTACGACGTACAAAACTATAAGAATTTCATTTTCTACTATTAATTGGTTTTAATTTTATATGGTTATTCATTCGTGGTGGAATTCTTTAACTGTCTCTTTGGGTATTAGGGTCTAAGTAAGTATTTTACGTTGCAAATAAAATTGAAGTTGAACTTGAACTCCTTTTTTTTGAAGAAATAGATACTATACAGAATTGCAACCGTCGCGTCGTTAGATCATGCCATAGTTTTGTTGTACGAAATGTTGTCTGCCAACGATCTATATCAGTTGACCAAAATGGTATCTTTTAGCTGTAGATTTGGTCTTTAGTGACAGTATTTTTATAAAAACAGTGATAATGGTACTTATTCACACCTTAATAAATACTATTTAGAAAGCTACAATCAATCCTATACATATTAATAAACGATTAAGGAGACAGAAATCGACTAGTTAAGAAGATACTGAAACATAACTGCTTAATCAGACTATCAGTGACGTCCATCTTGTGAATAATGTCCAATGCTTCAAAATGTCACCTAACGGATCAATTGAAAGTTGAATCAGATCAGGCATAAAAATTCCAAAGATCTAAAACTAAGTTAGGGGTCGGGTAAAAACTAAATTCTGTCCACTTGATGTGTTTTCGATTCGAATATCCAAGACGAACATGTCAATAGGTACATAAGATTTCCATAGATTAAAGTGAAATAGTTTCAAAATCATTAGGAAAACAAATTCTGACATAGTCTGACGATTGACGACAAATCTCGTCGACATCAATTAGCCGAAACATGTTTTTTACGACTCACATAAATCCACAATTTAATGTATCCTAAATTGATTTTACATAACAAATATTAATAATTTTACGGTACATATTATCTCGATTCAACTCGTTATTAGCGTTGAGTTTTTAAGTATTTTAATTCGATTAGATTGATTCGAATTATTGTATTCCTTTTAGGTAGCGAGGATTATAGTTCGTTTTAGTTTTAAGTATTCATGAGTCAGTTGACAGTGAGTCACTATAGGTAAAAGTTGGTAGCGTAGGAATTTGATGAGAATTAGGTGTCAAAACGGATCTTTATATAGTGACATAGGTAGTAATATTGTGCAATTACCAATTTACAGCTATCACTAGTAGCGTATCAATTTGTTAGGCTCGCAATGACACAAATAATAAGTCTCATCAACATAATCTACGAGATGAATACTCATAGTTAAAAAAATATTACCTTAATAGGAATCTAACAAATTTTAGAATGTATACATCAATTCTCAATCGACATTAGTATTCAACCCACACACAAAACATAAAATTCACATCCACACAAGATTTCCTGGTTCACATGAGCCTACAGAAATCCCATACTAAACACTAAAATTTCAAAATAGCCCTTCCCAGAGGTATCTAATATCCAGACGCGATTAGCTCTTAGTATGTATATGGACGAGGCTATTTATTGGCTTAAGATATAATATACTCAGGCGCCACCCAAAGTTATCTGGGGACCCTTTAATATGGATAGAAACGTAGTATTTATGTGCTGAAGGTACCTCCGTAACCATTCCTCGCCATGATGAAGTAGCTATAACATTGGATGTAGCATTAATTCCTAATAAATACATCTCCTAGTTAATGAGTCTGTCTTGGAGAAACATTGATTTAAATTGCCTTTTCTGTGTTTTCATGTCTATATTTAAATATAGAAACGCGATGAAATTACATGCAAACAATAATTATTGTTTGTTGTCGTGACATCATCACTTTTTAAGAAATCGTTTATAATTATAGTCTAAAATGTCTAAGAGTCAAACTACATAATATACTGTAAACAGTTGAAGTTAGGATAAAACTACTTTCTTTATTTATACTTTATTATATTATATTTTAGATTCATTTAAAACATTACACACGTATTTTATTTAGACACGACAAAATATATTTTTTTATTTTCGTATCCTGTCTTGATATTTATTGCTAACGTGGCACTTTGTGAGAGTTCAAAGATCTTGTGGCCTCGCATGACGACCAACAGGACCATACCAAAACATCTGTAATATGCAATTGTACAGATTATACTATAATTTTAGTATTTGTTATTTATTCTAGCGACAACAGAAATACTTACAACATCTTTTTAAATTTCTACTGACAAGCTATGACATTCATGAGATACAGCCAGCCAGTTAGACAAACGGACAGCGGTCTTAGTAATACTCGTTGCCGTGTTTACCCTTGAAAACGTAAACTTTTTTTTGAGGGGAAAATGTCTAATGTCTTTTCTCGCCCAGGGTGAGACGAGAGGGAGTTTCAGACTCTTACTGACTAAAAATCACTCCGTTCCCTCTCCTACTCCAGGCCGGGGCTTCGGTACCTTACAGCACTTTCCCCAAAATTGGCTTTGGTAGAAAGTAACTTCAATATAAATACACATTGCGATAATACAGTATTAATGTGTAAAAAAGTGACGGCTGACGTCGCCGCGTCGGTCACCGACGGGCTGAGCGTAATCAGCCGTGAGCGTAATCCACTACTCGTGTTACAGGGGAAAGGTGCGTTCACATGTGTGTGAAGGAGGCAATGAATTGTCATTTTATATACTTAATTTTCAAACAGCACTAGTTAATTGTTTTTTTATTGGTTTTTTACTGTTTCTAGTCTACTCCCTTAAGGTCTGATGTATCATAGTGTATACGATTTACTTGTGTATGGTTATGGTTAAAGACTTCAATTCATTTTTAGCTTCAGAAAAAGCAAGCTGTTTTTTTTTCATTTCATAGAAATAATACTAAAGTTTAATAATCAACAATCGTAAGATTCATATGTAACCGCGGCCTAAACATGCGCCGGCGCGCATTCTCCAGTTTCATTCATAAAGTGGCGTACAGCAGGATGCCGGAGATGTGGGCTCGCGTTACGAGGTCGCAGCCGCTACTTGCAATGTACAGCCTCAAATTATAATTATACTAAATAATATGATTATCAAGTTTAAATCGGGGTTCGGCGAAATTTTTGCTATGAATGGTCATGGTGGTTTGGGTGAAAGAGAAAATATAGAATTGATCTAGTTGCTTTAGAAATATTTCCACGATTGTAATTTCTTATTGTGAATTTAAATTGATTCTGAAACTCAACTAAGTACAATGAAATTTGTTTCGTATACAACCAACTTTTATTTTTAAACGAAGTAGTTACATATATTACCGATTATTATAGTATATGTATGCTACATGTAAGTATAATTATGGGAACAAAATAAATTTTCAACTAATCGACGCTGATATAATTTTAGCGTTAAATGCTCGACCACCAGGGATCGTAAACAGGGTGCTGTAAACACACAAATGGTCCGCTGGCTGGGCAAACAGATACATTACTAACACATCAACCTCTACTAAAATGTCTAATTACCAAAATATTTAACAATGTGCAACAAATTGCACTATTCATAACCCCTGCTTCGTGTGCGGCCACGCAGCCGACGATTACACAGTTAACGATCTGACGCCATCCCGACAACTGTTTACGCGCGTTTATTGACAACTAAACTCATTTTACGGCCTCAGGGCAGGCCCTAAATCTATTCACTTAATGATTTATACGTAATCGTCACACTTTATGGCCCCATCCAATAATTGCCCAAAGTTTACTAGAACCTGTTCAAACAACGGATGTGTTTTGACATCATTATATTTTTATTACAAGTTTTAGTATTTTACGGATATCGTTCGTCAGATTGTTTATTGCGAATGCTATAGGTTTTTTATAGTTCATAAATATTTGACGTGGAAATAAGTTATTAAAACTACTAAAAATATGATTTGGTTAACGAAAATGTCATAATCGTTCTAGTGAAATGTTTATTTGGGCTTGCCAGTAGCTGTAAGGTGAGTCATGCGTGTGTTCGATCCCACGGCCACAGCGTCAGTCGCCGATTGTCGACGGTGGGCCATAGAGCGGCTGCACATCAGCGCCCTTAATGAATAGCGACCAAATCGCCTTGTAAAAGTTTATGACTGATAAAATCAGTTATAAAACTCTATGAAGCCGTAAATTCAGCGGGCATCGGGCCGATCGTTTAAAAGACGGGAGCTATTCCGAAGTCTATAAATCAGGCGATCGGGTGTATTCGGGCCTATTCGGGGCCGATCGTAAAGATTAACCGCGCTCACTGTTTGTAAACACTACTTTTATGCGGATTCGACAGATTTTTTTCCGATTTTTATGAAGGCGGTTTATGAATGTATATGCTTGCGGTGTGATTGATTCCGTTTTATATTGTCCATATTTATTTACGTAAATCAATTTTGTGTTACGGGATGAAGTTTTATGGGCAACCGTCAATTTAGTGTGGAATGATGTGAAGCAACTGCCTTGTTTTGTTACAAAGGGTTTATATTAAAAATAAATTGCACAAACTATAGCGTTCCGTGCTACTGGTTACAGTTGGTAGAAAAACTTAAACATAAAACACAACAAAGAGAGCCGCCTTTACAGTACTTAACCACCGCGACCGTGCAGTCACACAGCTCATCAATAGGCGGCGCACAATGAGGGGTCCATCACACAACTTCGTCAAAACCAATAAAGGGTTGCCAATAAAAACTTAAAGACTGGGAGTCAAAGTTAAAGTCATAAAAACAAGGAAAGTGCTTTGCTAAGGTTTATTGTGGCTCGACAGTTTGTGGCCTAACAATTGTTTTCTCACATACATAAAAACGGGCAATAAAACTGCTGGTCGGTCACATGATTGTTGAAAGCGTAAAAAATGCGTAAAGGGCCAGACCCGACATGCCGAGGAACTGTTCAAATTGTTCGGGACGATAACTTATTCATTAGCTTTGGTGTAAATCAATAATTTTGAATCTACCTGAGGTTTCACATACCTGGAAATGAGCTGGTGCTTGCTGATGCTGTTTGAAATGGCCAAAGCGTTGTCTAGATAAATTATTAGAAAAGTGACGTTGAACCTTGTCACCATACAGCTGAAGTACTTTTTCTCGTGGCTTCTTTGAAGATTGCGAAATATTAAACCACTGTAATACATATTTAAACTCAAAGTTTTAAAAAGGCTCTAGACTATTCAAAGACTCAATAATAATTTTGCCAATCAAATGCTTAATGCTGATGTCATGTTAGTAACATGAAAAGATTACAGCGACTTTAAATTCTATAAAAACTTTTTATATAACCTATTAACATTATAATAACACAGTAACTAGTCCATAAATTGCTGACAATAGGATAAAGAGAAATAAAAGAGAAAGGCCGTAAATCAAGCTAAGGATGAGCAGTAAATTTAGCTGGACTATAGTCAGTATTTTATTGTATTCTATGGAATAATTGCGTCACGCTCATTTTGGCCAGATGGTGACGTTGTGTGGTCAGTCGTGGACCTCATGAGGGGTTGAAGAACAGGTAAGTTAACAGGTAAAGTATGGTAATTAGATGGACAATTTGTTTATAATATTCTATAATTTCTATTTTAAAGGTTTCGTTGGAAGAGTGATGTATTGTTTGAGCATGTAAATAACGGGCTGTTTATCAGTGATAGTTTCATTGAATATAATATTTTTTTAAATTTCGTCAGCTTTTTATTGTGTGCAGATATTAAAAGTCACCTGAAGAATCAAGTTTTCAAGTTGAATGGACTTCGGAGGAATCGTGTAAAAATCTGATGGAGAATATAATTTTAATAAGCTTGAAGATTGTGTAATTTTACAATGGTACGGGCTATAGTAAGATTTCTTTTTTATAAATTTTATTAAGATATTTATGTTTGGATCCTAAAAAAGTAATTTTATTCAAATGAATGAATGAAATATCATTCAATAGACGCCCTAATTATTCCAATAAACAATAATTAAAACATGAATGCTAAGTATAATGTCAGCGTTAGCATGATGTAATTGGCAAACAATACTAAAATAATATAATTGATCAATCAATTGAATCTGAAACTTTGTCTTAATCGAGTCGTAAATCGCCAGCCAAGGTGATCTGACATTGTTATCTAGCACACCTGTAGTTATTGCATTATAATTGCTTGAATATAATATTTTTTTATTTTACTTCATACTCGAGAATGTTTTAGAGACCATTGTTTTTTAAAGAGAAGCATCTTCAATCCTCATATAGGTATACTTAAATACTTAATGAAACACAAGAGGCCAGAAACGCACTTGAAGAACTCCTTTAATATTACGGGCGCTGATTGCTGACCATTAGGTAATCAGTCTACTGGTTTGCCGACTTAATACATAGAAACACCCTACAAAACAATATCATTCTTTGTACATAAAAATAAAAAACATAATTAAAAAATACTTAGGTAATAGTTCTCAAATCAAATGAACTGTGAAAATCTTCATTCGTACAATCTCAGACTATAGTATAAAATCCGTTTCACGTTCCGACAAGCTGACAGGCTTTTACTACTACAATTAGTAAGTAAAAAACAAGTTAGTAACACAGTGTTTATAAATATTAACGAAAGTATTAATATGTAGATATGTACAATGGTTGCGGCGCCGGCGCATACGGACAACCATTGCAAGGCCGAAGTGCATGGTGGGCTAGAGAAACCGCGAGACGAGATACTGGGATGACTTAACTTAAAACATTTCAATGAAGTGTCTATGTCACAAACTAAAGACTGCTTGTATATTAAACATGCGAAAGTTTGCCTGTTGGATGTTTTAAAATGTTTAACTAGTAAAGGATTAAGTTTAGTGTAATACAAGACCTTTTACAGTCCATTGGACTGCGGGTAGGTAGCTTCTACATAAGAAGGGATTCCATATTTCTCAATTTGAGTTTTTTCAAGGAAATGATGACGTCACTTCAATCACAACTAGCATGTGACGTCACAGACCATCAAGTGACGCAGTTCTAGGGGCCCGCGGCCGCCAACCCGCTCAGCGCTTTACACCCATTACAACTGACAAAAACCCGTATAATAGCGAAAATAAATATTATTTATCGCTTCACGGTGGCTTAGTTTCATACAAAAAGACCTATGAAATATTACTTAGTACATTTGCGTTTTGTATACCGCGTTTTTTTTTCTATGGTCATAACTTAATATTTATTGCGAGTTTTAGTTGGATATTCAGAATCGTCACGTCACGGTTCCAGTTTCAATTGTTCGCTGCGACAAATTATTCTGATACAAAATGCATGTTGAGCGAATTTCGGCTTTAAAACAATGTGTTAGAGGGTCTAAATGAAACGTTGGTATAAAAATTGAGGTTTAGAAGTCGTCGATGTATGTGTGTTCGTATGTATGCAGTTGATTTTGATTAAATAGGCGTGTATAAGTTGATTATATGATGTGTGAGAATAGGTAAGGTCGTGATTGAGACCTCACAACTTTTGTATAACAAGTCCTTGATTGATTGAAACAATTTACATTCGGTTTAATTCGTATTTATCAAGATTGAAAAGCATTGCAATTTTTTTTATTAATAATTGCTCACTCACTTTGGGTATGAATTTGTTTAGGTATTTGACAACGGAAATATAGTTCGTAACATTTAAATTTAACCCTAAGAAATGGTTTTAAACAAGTTTAGTATCTAAAACCTAAATGTCTTAAGGATGCTCTAGCTGCGTATTTTTTTTTGTGATAGGAAATAAATCTTCGTCAAACTACTTCTCCCGCCCTGGGTAAGGGGAGAGGAAGTGACAGACTTTTTCTGACTAAAACAAAGCCCCATTCCTTCTCCTGCTCCAGGCGCCAGGGTATAACATAGCGTTTTCACCCGCTATCCGTGCTGGTCTAACTTAGATGGTGTTGTCCTTACCTTAAGAGACATATTTAATGAACTTCAACGGTTCTCAGAGATTTTTCGATTCATTTATGTAGACTTAAAAGAGTTACTTTTTCAGCATTTTTTCTCTATGTAGTTTCAGAAAATACCTTATGTAGATTTATTTTCATTTTTCTTTTTTGATTGTTTAGTGTATATTTGCACATACAAATTCTACTAATAAAAGCACCCAACACCCTGTTAGAGCGAAGCGAACTTACTTACATTTAATGATTTGTCACTTATAATGTTGTTGTGGTAAAATAGTTGTTTCTAGTCTATTTGCAAAAAATAATTCATGTCTTTACTGAACTGAAAGTTTTAAGCTCTATATACATATACACTATTTGTCTATACTAATATTATGAAGAGGTAAAGTTTGTATGTTTGTAAGTTTGTATGTAGGGGGTAATCTTTGGAACCGCTGGACGGATTGCCATCACTGACAGATAGCTACAATGTTCCTGAGTGCTATAGGCTATAAAACATCACGCTACGATCAAATGGAACTAAGTAGCGGGTGAAACAGCGCGAGAGTAGCTAGTATTATATAAATTGGTAGGTAAGTAAGTTCATTAACTTACCGTTTTCGTTCGTGTTGAGCCAACGGTAGGACGGGCGCGGTTGCTGCTTGGAGCGCATCTCTACTGGTCGCTCCACTTTCCCTCCTGGGCACTGCCTCTCATCTGCAACAAAAGAAACAGGTTGATTAATTATTTTACTTTATACATAAGTTTCATATCAACTATAGCTACATTAATACTAAGAACATCAACAAGACAATATTACATTGATCAATCTTAAATACTACCTACATTCTAATGTAAACCTTAAAGTAAAATGCAGGAACAAAAAATATTGGATGAATGAAGAAACCTCTTAATAATGTGCCACATGTGTCACGAAATCAGATGTCAATCTGAAACTGAGCATAATATTAAGATCTACAGGGTTTAAATTCGAAGAATTAGCATGTTTTCTTCGAATACACACAAAATTGATACGCTTTTTTTTAAATTTATCAAAACACTAAACCCAAGTGATGTGAAGTAACTACCCCAGTGGGTTCACATCGGAAATGTTTTGGACAAAATGTTTAGTACCACGTTTAATTGACTTTTAAAAGATTATCTCGATCGCCGGCGATCTCGTCTTGAAACCGATGAGTAAAATCAAAAAATCCAATGGCTCAAGTCACTAAACACATTCGAAAATATTCACGATAAATTAAAAAAACAACCGTCATTAATATGAGGCAAGACACGACAAGATATCGAGAGCAAAAATCAAGTTGCTGCTGTCAAACTTAAAATTAAACCTTAATCCTTCATTATTAGGGTTGTATACTGGCTTATCGGAACGCATAACAACGCCGACAGTTTTATACAGAAAAATCTCGGAACTCGAACGATATGTCACACAATTTATGAGAGGCAAGCGATGCCGGCTGACGTGTTCCGAGTGATTCGAATAAGCCCCTCGTAATAAATTCGATATCAAACAGACAATGTCGTAATGCGATACAGTGATGTGCGATGCAGTGATAGGGACCCTGGATTTATGACGGACACTGTCTCTCGATTACCATTGTTGGGCGTTTTTGATTAATTTTGTTTTGTTTAACAAGATACGTACACGGGCACAGATATAATAACTTGTGATATGCCCGACATCCGTGTAGGTGTGACCCAGTGGGCCCATGATTTGTGATGGGCGACTTCCAAAAATATGTTACCTTCTTTTTTTCAAACTTTCATGTCCAAAAAATGTTTTAATTCGATTGTGAAAATACTTAAAACCGTTTGCGTTAATGTTATTCGAGAGACCGGAAATTTGAACGCATACTAATAAAATTCTTCCCTCTAATGTATATGATGTTATTTATGTTTGTTCAGAGACATTCAATAAATTGCACACTCGCATGTACCCGCGACTCTCCTGTCGACTGTGTTTATGATAATCACACCAATATTATAAAGAGGAAAGTTTTGTTTGTCAGCAAGGTGTGCGTACAGGTGACATTAATTATACGACACGCTGATATATTTTCCACTAGTATGTTTTCTTTACATACCAGAACAACGTTTAACAAAATATAGGTAAACTATCAATTAGTCATTCAATGCGAACATTGTTAAAATGTTCGGTTACAATGTGCTTTTTATTTGGTAAGCGATTAAAATGTACATAAACATCACAGACTAATCATAAGATTTGGGTGCATAAAAATATACATATAATTAAAAAAAGTAAAATCCTAACAATAAGTTCTAGCTTCCACAGTTTAAAACTGTTGCCTTCCATTTAATTCGTCTACAACAAACATCAAACTGGCCGCCACACAGGAGTACTTGGAACACCGATATCATAAACCAATTGTAGACCCATCAATATGTGGAGTATATATTTTTTATCTTATAAGGTATTAACGCGTCTTGTCTTAACGATTATTGGGCCGGTGGCTGTGGACACAGGACAGGATCGACGGACATATTCCGCTAAAGCCCTGTAAATCAGTCAACGTAATGACGGAAATATACGGGAATTGATAAGGGACGGCCCACTGGACGCCCGAAGAAACTTTGAGTACCAAAACCAATAAAACTTTATGATAATGTTGTTTTTGTGATTATCTATAGGTAGTAACAAAAATATATTTCAGAAATACGAAGGATAATTTTAAATACATAAAATTCACTAAGTGATTTCATTAATGTCATCTTATTTTTAGGTTGTGTTGAAGACACAACTTTTTAAATGTATGTATTTCTGAAAAACTCTTTTTTGTAATAGATAACCCTAGCTCCATCTATCGGCAATTCACCCCCACCCGACAAGATACGTCCCGCGTACATTGTGTCGACAGCGCGCTGCAGCTCCGCGCGCGGCAGTAAGCCGTCCCCGTATGTTTCCCACATTTATAGTGTCAATAAAGAATCGTCGCCCGATAACACTTCAAGGGCAGTGCCATAAACTCCATACTATAGTGTTATTGGTGACTCGATTTATACACTTTTTTTCTTCGTACAAGTCCCAGACAATTTATTAAGTGGTTCCACTGTGATCGCATTTTTTCTGTTCCTTTGATTAAACTTAGTTGATTTGAGTAGGTATTAATTGATCGTAAACACTTATAAGGCCATTTAATAACTGGTTCACAATACTTTTTAATTTTCCTTCGTCTTGAATATTAATTTATCCTACTAATGTTAGTTTTAACCTAGCAAAGTCAAATATCAAACAATTCTGTTGATAAAAAGAAATAAATTTCGCGCATCAAGCTCTAGGCTATATTTTATTACAGTAATAAAACAGTTGGAGCCATTACTTGGCATTTATTTTCTAGGTGCGAACCTAGCGCCATCTAGTTTCGAAGACGTTACTAAATGAAGGACGTTGAACAGAACTTTGGAGATTTAATGAACATTAATTGTGATTTACGTGAAAACATGTCGAGCCAGTACCCAGCAAGTCTCAAATAAATAATAAACAAGTAGTATTATTATAGCAGGTATAAAATTAATTATGCGTCAACACACGGTTTTATGTTGTAAGAAAGAGCAGACTATCACATGCTCACCTATTACTTTTTTATAGTCATTTAATGGTGTTCACATGTACAAAACGAATAAGACTGAAGGAAACATTCCAATAAAATATTTTCTAAAAATAAATAGCTCTATTTATATGAAGAAAATGCATATTTTTAAGTAATGTGCTAGTAATAAAAATATTAATTACTTACACAATGGCAACACTAGAGCTAAATACGTTCGAATGTTGCAAAGTAATTAACTTAAAACCAAACATTTTTTGAGCAAAAGCATTGGCGATCGGCCATCAGCACAGTGGGCAGGTGCCGTTTAGGAAAGCCATATCGGCTGTCAAAAACTTGTAAAATATCGCCGTTCCTCGTCGGAGAGCCGCGGGCGTCGTGCGTCCCTCACAAAGATATCTGTAAGATTTATTCAGCCGTCTACAATAGGGAACGTTTTAATTCTTTTCATATGCGACAGATTTATGTACGGACAGATGCGGCGGGACCACTGTGCCGACTCCAGATAACGTGTTGCCACCCTTTACGTTAAAAGTGAACGAATGTTTGTGCGATAGTTCTGTTGGGCCACGTTAGGTACCACTTTATTGCTGCTTTACTTACATTCTCAACTCTTTGCGATATTTTTGCGGTTCAAAACGAACTGTGAGAAAACTGTGATATGCAAAACTCAGCATTGCTAAGTCAATATTGTAACGCAAAAAACAGCATTCTTGTGTCACAATGAAAGTTTTGAGTAAAAGTGCTCCCAACATTTTGTTCTATTATGTTGTTCTTCGTATTTCTATGTTATTGTTACAGCACATTGTACAAATGACAATAGGATAATTTATAGCGGTCTTTGTTTAAATTTTGTGCAAATTGTGCACGTTACATAAACATAAACTATTTAATTTTTTTGTCTGCATAACGCGAATTTTGCACCACTGTGCTTCGTTTTGTGAATGAATAGAATAAAGATGTCACATCATTGTTTCATTTCCAACCTCGAATTCTTTTATAATTAATGTTAATATATTTATTTAAAATAAATACCTACAACTTTACTTTAATGTGACTTTGATAAAAGATACGAAAAAAAAGAAAATGTCAGAAGACCGATCAATTTCAAAATGGCGCTTGGGAGAAATTCTAATACCGATGCTAATAACTGATCATTGGCATTTTATCGCAGGCTCTATCACTAAATATATATGGGTAATAAAATTAGAACCGTGGGCGACGTCTGTGGTCAAAACATATCTCACGTAGTTAAAAATACATAAATAACGAGTATACCCAGGAGCGGGGACTAGTCGTAAACGGGTTGTTTTAGTTCTTTGCTAGCACGTGATTGGGTGGTAACACTTGTACTTGGCGCTGCGCTCGCGCCGATCAATTAAATAATTGTCAACTGAATTTACGTCGCCTTTGTGACCGTTAGTCAACTGTTTCAACAAGTGTGTAATTTTTGTTATCAAGTTGAGGCAAGGCTTAACGAATGTCGTATGTACACGTAATAATTCCGCTCTGTTTTAAATCGACTCCATTCGTATTAAGTTAAATTATATATTAGTGTTAATAGATTTTATGAATTTCGAGTCACTATCGCTAAGTCCAATTCTAGCCGTATCGGTCATAGTGGCACTGGGTCCAAGATGCGCCAATTTTTTTTCCTATTGTTACTATCATCTTTGAATAATAAGCTACAAAAATTAATAGAACTTACCTGAAAATAAAATCAGTCCATGAGACTATCGTGACTGTCAGATTATTTAATTTATTTATGATTAAGTCATCATACCTATTAAAATGGCGAAATACTAATCCTCTAAATAAACTAGACAATTATACAGCTCCAATAAGTTTCGGAAATACTACAGATATTTAAGTGAATCATCAAACGACTGCTTTCACACTCTTACTGACTAAAAACTTCCCCGTTCCTTCCTCTACTCCTAGTCGGAGCCGCGGTACTCGTATGCACATTATGACTCTTGCATCCACAACCCCGATATAGTCTACAAGGTCTACGATTGGGTAAGACTTGCGTGACTGACATATTTATAAGGTCATAAATCTTAGGTCTCAACTCCAGTCTAAGACTAACCTATCATGATCAAATAACATGCACCTACAACGTTGATGTGTGGTACACATTAATAATTATACCAAGTTCTTGGTATAGTGTAGGAATTGGAACACTGTGTACACGAAATACAATATATTTTTGATTGTCCAAAGTGATATGCATAGGTATTTATTTCCAAAAGTCATATTATATAAAACCACTTTGTATATAAATGTCTGATGTCACAAAAAAATAAGTTTTTTAGTCTTTTGCTTAGCTTTTAGATAGAGCTATATGTAAAGTACATAAGTATCTATATACAAAAGTTTGAGTGTCTTCATAGGACCACATGAATTTTATGTAAATATAACTTAATATATCCTACCAGAATGCCCTAGACTAAGCTTATGGCGCTTTTGGCTTTAGACCTTCCTATACACATTATTTTAAAATGGATGGATCAAAAACCTCTTCTCCTTACAACAGCTCTCCATATCTCAAATCTACACACCATTTAAACACGAACAACATAACAAAGAGACCCCAAAACATTGAGTATGAACCTACTAAATATAAGAACAAACAGTCCGTCATACATTTAATTATTGTATAGTATTTTGACTTGATTTACGAGGCTCGGCAGCGACCCCCGGAGTCTCAAGTCCTGACGTTTTTGTTAATTAAACGTTTACTACGTTCGGCCATTTTATGGAGTCAAGAAAAATACATAAATTCTTTACTTGGGATTACTTACAACGTTACGTTAACGTTTTTCTTTGTTTTTTTTTTTTAAATAAAAACTTTTTTCTAATAAATTTACTTCTTGTTTTAAAGGGGTTAATGATGAATTTATTTGTGTTTTGTTTTGTTTTAGAATGTAGGTTTTCGTGTTAAAGACGTTTTTTTATTAATTGGAATATTACATTATTATATTGTAATGGATATTTATCAATCAGGGCTGACTAATGAACTTATTTAAGCTATATTTGTCCATGGCTTACACAAGGTCACCTATGTCTCTCTCCCAGCAATATCTTTTCAAAATTTCATCAGGATTGGTTAAGTAGTTTAGGAGTAAAGAAGAAACCAACAAACAATCTAATCTTAACTTACCATACTTATAATCATGTGTATCTAGAAAAAACGACTTACATTTTACAATATCTAATTCGAGTATAACCCAGAGCCCGTAGGTACCCGTCGACATATTCCAGTTATTTCAGTAGCATTATTTTTTGCCAAGCTTCGGAGCAACAAATCACTCAAGATCACATTCATAATTTAAGTCGCTGCGTCATTTCTGATAGATTTATGACGTTTCTTTCATAACGTCTAGTGGGGTTCGTCGTGGACGAAACACGACACTCTATAGTACCTTTTGACGTACGTGAGACGTTTTGAGCGGTTCGTGCATTATGGTCTTTGCATGGTTTGTCAAAGGATGTTTTAAATTGTTAAAAGTAGCGACTAAATGGTAGGTAGGTAAATATTGAATTGTGGTTCTACTTGTATCTTTTTATTCTTGTCTTTTCGAACATTATTTACGAATTTTTGGGAGATCAAAAGTTTGTTGGATAGTAAACTATATCTAAATAAGTATATTATATTCTCTACTAGTTTCTGTTGGTTGCTTCGCTTGCGTTACCCTAAAAAGTAACCCATGTGTTATTCCAAACTATATTCTATCTTTGTGCCAAATTACATTCAAATAGAATCATTTGTTTAAACATAAAAAATTAACAAACATCCAGCCGTACTTAACAACTTTAGAGTTTATAGTTTAAGTAACTTAAAATTAATAGTGATTAGGATGCATTAGTACTAGAATTAGAAACAGCCGTAACATAAGTTAAGCAACGCTTCATAAGCTATGAAAAAACAAAGAAAAATTCTCAGTGTTTGAACACACACCACAAAAGACAAAAAACAAATTGATTAAAACAATTTCACATAAAGTTGGAAGAGTCAACAACGAGCGAACGTCAACTATTCGCAGATAAAAGTAAATCCTTCATATTAACGGGCGGATGACGTCACGGCCGCCATTTTGATTATACATAATTTGACGTGGCGACGGGTTTGACAGAGGACATTTAATTACCGACCCCTCATTACCTTGATATCGGATATTGATATGGTGACGTTTTGTGCCGACGATACGGGCGCGATACGATTATTTCGTGAATCATATTGTAGTTTTTGTGGTTAATAATACTTGACTGAAATAAATTTATTTGGAAATTTAATTGAATCAATTTATAAGAATAGCTTTAAAAAACAACATGCTTCTGTTCAATATTTCCCACATTTTTAGACAACTTTATTAGTGACTTAGACAGTTCAAGTTATTTCACCAAACATGATTATAGTTATGATTGAAACTTCGCTCAAGATATCGTAGTCGTCACGTCCCCGTTGCTATTAAAAGCGACACGTACGAAATTTCGTTAAAAACGTGCAGTTTATTTGGTCGAATGGAGTTTATTACCTAATAAAGTTTTAATTAAGATCTCGGTGTGACGTCACTGATTAATTTGAATGATCAGTAGATAAACAGGTGATTAAAATTATGTCAAACGTGCTATGGATGACGTTGATTGCATATTCGATGACAATTTCCATTGTTTTCGATGGGAAAAATTGAAAATACGAGTAAATTATAAAAGTAGAGAATGACAGAAGATACAAGGCAGATTTTCATGTCCTCAAACAGCCAATATTATAGAACACGACAGTTAAGCCCTAATAGGGCTGATGTTCAGCCGAGGTTGACTAAACCCCGGCCTAAACCAGAAGAAGGAACGGAGTGGATTTCAGTCAGTAAGAGTTGGACATTCCCTCTTGCTCCGCTCAGAGTAAGAGAAGTATCTGATGACATTTGCCCTTCGATAAAAGGTGCTATATAGTTTTGGTTGATTTAGTTTGAGCTTGCGTATCGCTTCATATAGTTTAAAGTTGAAATACATTACTCATATAGAAACCTAGTTTCTTTCAGATGACTATAAAACTAAATAATGTATTACTGTGACTAGTGCTTGTTCGAAAAATAAAGACAAGTTTCGGAATTTGCATGTTTTAAAAAACTCATTTCTCTGGAAACATCTAAATCATCTTTGTATCTATGGATGAGAAAATTTGAATTCGAATTAGCGCTTAACTTTTTATTGATACCTAATTAAGATAAAGTGTTGGTGCTTCAGAAAAAACTGACAAACGTCCGATGAGAAGTGTTAATTGAACTTCAATTTACAAAGTAAATGAGTTAATTACTGTTAAATTATTAGACAATAGAAACAAATTAAGGACGATTGACGTGTTTAAACCGTATTTACAAGTAATCTGCATCAGATTTTTTTGCCAAATTGATGTCTTGAATCTAGATTTATCTATACTCTTTACTAATATAATAATGAGGAAAGGTTTGTATGTTTATTTGTTTGAATAAAACAGGATCTGAAACTACTTGACCTATTTGTAAAATTCTTTCACTGCTGGGAACTACACTATCTCCTGTGAACAAGGCTATAAATTCAGCTAGTCAATCATAACTAGATAGAGCATATTATGTGATCACTCCTAGACAGTCCTAAGTTTCGGTGTCAAGTAAAGAGTTTCGTATTAAAATTAAAAAGAGTTGTAGAATCTTAAATAAACGAATGATATCAGAGATATCACTTAATAAGTGACATCATAGGTGTATTTGACAAATGCACTTCCATAATAATTTTGGAAAATGACGAAAACAATGGTCCTCTAATTACGTGCCAAAACATAGGTAAATAATTAGTTGAAAATAAAATGACAATAACGCACCACTAATGACCACTGGACGCACTAGGTGTCAATGACAGGCCATCATCACGGCTGCAGGTACAATCCACTGTCAACGTCCTCACGATGACACTTCAATGGATGACGCAAATGATCAAACTATGTATTTTATAAATAGATATAGGTTAGAGTAGACAATGGTACCATCGTGTTCATTTGTTTTGTTTATTAAATTTGCTATGTATTTAATTATTATGCATCTATGTATGTTATTTCAAGTATTGTATATTATCTAATAAGCACGAGCGTTTGGTCGTCGACTGACGAACAGACTGACAGACTTATTCCATTTTGACGTTTCAAAAGTACCTAGTTATTTATGGTTTGACTGTTATTATGTTTTTTTTATAGGTAGATAGATGTACCTACTTTTTAGAGGTATTTTTGGATGAGTATGTAAAAGGACTCTAAATTCAGGCATCTTCCTTCCATCGTTGGCGTAAATTGCTATGCCAAAGTTGACTGCCAGTCTTTGGGTTGCTAATGGTCACGACGAGGAGGAATTAATTGGAATATTAAAAGGTGGCTTACACCAATCAGATATAGGATAGACAGGGAATAAGTCGAAGACCACTTCACCTCCGCCATTATTGGGAAACACAGTACCATGCATGGGGGAAAACATACTTTCACCTATCAATAAAAGGCAATTTTAAACGCTACAATTGGACTATAAACGTTATCTAAGAAATAAATCAAATTAATTCACCTGTACAATAAAATCAGTCGGTCTAACAAGCGTAGACAGTTGTCTATAAAAGGGGAATGTATCTGATAGTCAAGAAGTCAGAATGCTGGTGAAACCTAGGGCATCGGATTAGCGAGACGAAATCCTTAGCGAGTGTAACATCAGCTACTTTCACATCAACAGCCTGCGAGACTGGTAGCATCGGGGATAAAAGTGCATACACGCTCATTTAGAATAGTTTTTGAACTTTCTAGATGATTCTGGAACGATGTTCTGGCGTGATATGATAGAGTCAAAAGTAGGTAAGTAAGTACCAATTAAATTCAGGTATATTTTTTGAATAAAGTAAGAAGTCAATAGCTCTCACACCGAAGCAGGAGACAAAACAATAGACACTCGATTTCAAATTTTAGTAGATACATCGAAATAACCAAACATAAATATGAAAGATCTATTGTAGACAAACAAACAAGGAGGCTTGTACCACACCTTAGCCAGGTATAGAAGACGCCATGTTTCTAAATCAATGCTTATTTACGTACATTAGTTAGTACATTTCATATGATACGATAGCAATATTTGCATCATCAGGTTATATTCCCACTTCTCCACCTAACTGTACAACCTACGCACTTAAAAAACAAATTTAACACACCGTAAATCAAATTGCAAATTGTATCTTAAGTCCAAAGTAATAAAAGTGATGTTGCCTGCACACATAAAGTTGCTTTGAATATGAAAATATCGCATCGCGCGGCTGCATTACAAAATGAGGCGAAATTATGATGGATACTGATGCCTCGTTGCTCGGTTAATAAGACCTGATTCTAGTTACGATAAAGTCGACTCTAAACTATATTACAGTTGGAATAAAGACGAGAATAGATTGCGTATTGATCGGGAATCAATCGCGACGAGTGACGCGACGCAAGTGCACAACGTGACAAGTCTAAGGCTATTTGCATACAAAGCTACCTAGAACAAACTCATAACCGCTGAGCTATGGCCGGTTAAAGAGTATTCCAGTTTAGAATTGCGCAAGTTCCGCCTGATTGACAAGTCTGCAGCATGTCAATAATAATTAGCCGGCTCAGCGGACCATATTACGCTGTTTTGACTGAGAAATTATGAATAAATTTACATTCCGACCTCGTAGGACTTATTTTATTAACATATCAAGTTATGTGATATTTACGCAAAGTTACAGCAAAAAGCGAATTTTATCAACAAATTGTCGCCCACGCACAACTTTCACAATATTTATAGTGCGTTGTGTCGATACAGTACCATTTAATTTGACAGTCAGGTAAATATCAGTGCGTATTTATGAATAACAGCATGCATCAGCAGAAACCCAATCGGGTACTGTCGAATAAATTTGAACGACAGCAGAACACACATTCGAAATTTAATTGTTGGTGTGCGCAAGCTAAACACCAATCAGTATCTGGTCGGACATAATTATTGCAGCGTCGTGTGCAACCTGCCTTAGGCTCAAGTTGCAATTTTAATTCCATAGGTAGATGTCAGCCGTTGGGTTCACCGCAGGATACCTAATAACATTGGAATTCATTAGCAGGCGAGTAAATTGAAGGGGTTTGATCTCCATAAGACGCGCACACGCAGCCATGATGCGATCAAACAAAGTCGCATAAATATTGTAAGTAATGGCCGGTCAGGGAACTATGTGGAATTGTGTGACGGGACACTCAAGTTATTTGATCGAGAAGATACAGACTTGATTGCTTTACGTATGTGGTTGTAATGTTTGATTGAAATCATTTTACTTGAGGCAGTTAAATTGAAGGATATTATAAAGTCCGCATATTATAGTGATTGATAAATGTTCTGATAAGCCACAACAGTTCGTCTTTTATCAGTCACTTTATTGATACTACTTTAGTTAAAAAACATCCATATTTTTCATAAAAACAAGACAGTTCAAGTGTGGGAGAGCCAAGCTTCGGCATGAATGGGCCGGCTCGACCGGAGTGATACCACGGCCTCACAGAATACCAGCGTGAAACAACCACAGCATTGTGTTTTGACGTGTGAGTGAGATTACCGGAGGAGCCCAATCCCGCCCCTTCCCCATATTTCTTCCCGATCCTTATATCCGCAACCTCTATCCCCAAAAGGCCGGCAACGCACTCGTAACTCGTGTCCATGGGCGGCGCCTATTGCTTACCATCAGGTAATCCGTCTGCTCGTTTGACGATTTACACCACAAAAAACGACACTAAGTACGAACTATAGTGTTTTATTTTCAGCAACTCATCCAAGGGCATGACAGTGCAACTTTATCTATTTAAATAGTAGACAAATTTTACAAAATAGTACTTACCTATACTATTTCTTGCTTAAATTAAGGTCTTAATCCAACAACATATACAAAACAAAAGACATCTAGAAATAACGAGCAACGCCCACATCGACACAACACAATTGTAATGAACATCATTACTTTCCTCCCAATATAATATTTACAGTACATTGAAACAAATGAGCTGATCACGACTATCTTTGTACCATTCTAGGGTCTAATCGACACTTGGTATATTCAAAATGAAATATTAGCGCAGTGAAAGGTCCCAGGTACATAGCCCGGGATAGAAAACCTCCGCTCTCAATTCTATAACTTTCACGATAAGATACATATCTGACATTATAGTTTTCCTACTTCTGATACGAAGGAAAGTGGGTAAATTTGTGTTTCATTTAGTATATAATGTGCTGACCAATGCCACCGTTGATTTTGTGATTGTTTGTCTAATCTATTAAGATCGCATACTTAAGTCTAAAACCCATTGAATTACAGAAACCAAATTTAAATTTCGTTATGGACTTTTCTAAGACTACGGAGAAGGCAGCGACAATCAAAGGATTTCTTCCTTTTTGGTCTTATTAATAATAATAAAACTGTAGTCTTATTCACTGATACCTGCAGTCTAAAATCTATTTTGAAAATCAACTTAGTTCTTGTTATCTATAAATTTTTTTTTTCTGTAAAAACATTATTATTTGACTCTGAGAATTCCAATTAATCAGATCTTCTAAATGAGCTAGATTAATTATTGGGGAAAGCACCTAAGACTACTACAGTTGAACAATAAAAACAATAAACAACATCCACAAATCCCGATTGCATTTCATGCACTCCTGCGCACCGCGACATCGATCGTCCCAATTATATACCTACGTAGTTACGACACAAATCACACAGACAGACAGACAAATTGGCCAGCCGTTGGCATTTGGCAACGGAGAGATCCTCTGTCTAGAATTATGAGAAATTTATGATATAAGGATTTATGTCGCAGTCGATTAGCTTATTATAATGTATTATGGATGGACCTTTTAATTGTTGGAATTAAGAGTTGATTCTGTTTTAGATTAATTAGCAAGATGACGCGGCTATTGAGGGCTGGCCTCTTGTACAAAAATGTTATTGAGTTTTGAATATCTAAAATATCGATGACTGTATGATAATACTGTCATGTATTGTTGATGATAGTACTGTGTACATTATACCTAATTATGAAAAGCCCATTTCCGTCCACTGCATGAGTACTAGACTTGGCGCTCCCTAGGACCACATCACAGAGTGCAGTAATCAGCTCTTCTGATCCAACCAACACTAGTCACGTATAAATGAACGTAAATAAAAAACATTAGGTACTATGCAAGTCTAAATATGATCAGGAAAACTGTACGTTCCAAACATCAACGTATTTCCCTTTAAGCAAGAAGATCATTATCACAATCCTCAGATTGACATCTGCAACCAAACCAATTCAGTGCATGACACATTCATAAACCGACACCAATCTAGCGTGACAGGCTTCCTATCAATACAAACTATGACAAACTGACGGACTGTTCGCATTTTATTAGTGATCTCATGAATCACTGGCCCTTGGGTGCACATGAATCTCAATTGTGAGCAACTATACGTGACGGCAGACAGGACACTCAACTTGGTGTTTTTTGGTCTTGTTGCCAATTGCGTATGTTTGATTTTAAAGGGTGTTCATTGGTGGAGGTTTTGTGTTTTGACCTGATTGTGGTGGCTGGTAAATACTTGATTATTGGACCCTAGCTCAACATTTGAGCAATGGATGATGCCTCTTCACTTCAAAAGAAGTTTTAAAGAATACTTTACCTTATAACTAAACTGATTTCGTTATTGATAAAGGTATGAACACTACTGCAGTTTTTCAGAGGATTTACTTTGTTAAAGATGGAAATGCGTTTAAGCACAATTTCATCAAGATTCTGAGGTAATTGATTGAAAATGTAAGCTTAAAATTAACTGCAACAAATATAAGTCGTTTAGTTATATACATATAAGCAGCAGTTCCCATACGAATGAGGTGAACATATAAAAATAAAACACTTCAACAAGGTAATTTAACATATCGAAACCAAATCGCCAATAACTTCGATACCCACCATTGACGGGCAACCGTCATTAAAACTCAATACATAACATAAGTTATATACTTATCTTCGACACATACCTAACAAATCAGTAATAAAAGAAACGAATCTCGCCGCAATAAACACCAAACGATTTTATCTCACTTTAAAATATCGGCGAATGCGAAAAATGTCCAGCCTCAATCATATATTACCCGGCTAATGTCAACCAGTGACGGACGAACGTGATTGGCTGGCCGGCACGCACACACGCACCTCAAAGGCTCTCACACACGCGTAAGTTATGGGACTGTAAAAGTTTTATAGTTATTGTATGGGGACTGAACACTTAATGCAGATGTGCATTATTCAGATGCTTACAAAAATGTGACCAGGATCGATGCGAAGCTTTTATGACTGCCCACTGACCGCCCGATCGCTGCCTGGGTCAACGACCTGCCTGCATAATTATTACGCACTTTACCTAGAAATTCTTAGGTTACGACTTCGGTGTATATAAAAGAAAGAGAAATGCGCTTAATTATTTCATAAAAATAAAGTTGTAAATGCAAAAGCACGGTGCTGATTAAGGCATGTTTAATTAAATATGAAATCTCCGGCTAAGTAGTGGAAAATACTTATTGCTTGGAGTTTTTATGCTAGAAAAGTATCAGAAGATAGCAAGGTAATGACGTCCACATACGCAAGTATTTTCTTTAATATTTTTATAAACATTTCTCAACTTTCATAATACTTTTATCTATCTGTTTAATTCAAAATCACAGCTGCTTTTCAGCGCGCAAAAGAAGTACAAATCTGAAGGTACACGATATGAGACATCACAAATTGTAATGGATCCCGGTCTTGGTTGCGGGTTAGAAAGGAATGGGGAAGTTTTTAGTCAGTACCTTTCTGACACTCCCTCTCGCCTCAGTCAGAGCAGATAGCATATAAGACGATTCTCTCTCTACTCCCAAAGAAGCATAAAAGTGTTATCGTTACTGTCTCCTGACTGATGATAAAGATTTGGCACAATTAACAGTCTAATAAGTACCTACCCGAATAGCAATCCAAAAAGCGTCTGTATGCTTTGAGCAATCCAAAAAAGATTTCCAAACTGCCTTAATTGTCTAACAGATATGAAAACCAACCCTTACACCTAATATTCGATAACCTTTAAACGAAATAGACAAGAATTACATCTAGGTGTTGTTCTATTCGATAATATTAATCAACCCGTCGCCTGCCCACGGTGCTTATAGTACCCCAACAAACAAGTTAAAATATTTCTCACACTTACATATTTCCGCGCGATCCTGTTTCTCTATAAACTTGATGGTCAGTTGTCGTAAACGCTGGGGGTTATATTGCCCGGGCATATTATATGCCCGTTGGGCAAGCACGGTAATCGTCTGGGCATGTCCGCGTCTGTCCATCGATTTTATTGTGCGTCATTACTTTTGAATTATTCTTTATTTAGTACAAATTAAATGAGTTGAATTTTTACGAGAATTAAATTGTCCTTTCTGGTCTTTTTATTGGTTATGCATGTCGTTAAAACTACCTATATATTTTTAAAAGTCTGATAGAGTTTAAGATAAGAGGACGTGGTGGCGCGGAAGTTCAGGAGCCCACTTCTCATGCATGAGGGTGTGGGTTCGAAACCTGGCAAGGACCAATGTGACTTTTTCCAAGTTATATGAACTTTCTATGATTATTTAGACACCACTGGCAAATGGTGAAGGAAAACATCGTGAGGAAACCTGGACCATAATTTCTGATTATAAGTTTGAAATCGCCAACCCCCGCTGAGCAAGCATGGTGGTTAATGCTTAAACCTTATCCGTGTGAAAAGAGGCCTTCGCTCAGCAGTGGGTACTTATAGGCTAATGATGATGATGATGATGATCTGAGACACTATTTGAACTCAATAAAATAAAGGCAATCGTAAGTACCACTACATTATCTACACTCAGTACCTACAAATACTAAGTACCAAGAATTCACCTGACATAAACGCATAAACTATAAATAAATTGACAATAGATAAAAGCCACCTTATCTACCGAAACTATGTAAATAAATCAATACAATTTAAATTTGAATTGATTTACTAACATTGTGCAGATAAATTCCACAACATTTAATTAGATTACAGATTCCTAGGAAAAACAACATAAAATTTGTGTGCTATTCATACCTTCATCAATCCCATAATACTTTTCTTCTTCTTATATATAAAAAAACAATTACTATTCTTTAATAAAGGAATTATTATAATTATTATTAATCTCGCTAAAACTCAGAAACTGCTGGATCGATTTAGCTAAAATTGGTGAAAAGGTGTACCATATACACTTTCTATGAAAATAGGCAATATTTGACTAGGAACAAAACTGACAATGTTAAACTTTTTGATGCGGTACTTACGGTTAGCTAGCGATACATAAAGCTATGGGAGGAGCAACACGTGTTATACAGAGAGTTAACAATTGCTAAGGTTTCTTACCTCAACAATTGTTAATACTTGTTCATTCAAATCATTTTAAGTGTGGCAGAGCCAACCTTCAGCACAAATGGGTCGGCTCGACCGGAGTGATACCACGGCCTCACAGAAAACCGGCGTGGAACAACCACAGCGTTGTGTTTCGCCGTGTGGGTGAGGTTACCGAAGGCCCTATTCCGCCCCTCCCCCCTCCCTTCCCAATCCTTAAATATCTAAAACCCTTATCCCTTAAAGGCTGGCAACGCCCTCGTAACTCCTTTGGTGTTGCGAGTGTTTATGGGCGACGCTAATAGCGCTACCATCAGGTAAATCATATGCTCCTTTGCCAACTCATTCCATAAAAAAATCTATGATTACACCCAGTAAACAACTCAAGCGACAGACAGTACCACCAACACAACACAACACATTTTTATTCATCATCTTCCCGAGCTCTCAAGCACAACACCCAACGAATCGATACAGCGCACAAAAGACGACAAAAAAACGCGCTGCGACAAAACGTAGGAACAAAAAAAATCGTCGCAAGAACAACATACAACTGAGTGCATGCTTTCGTTTTTCCGAATGCTATCTTCATATCCGGACGTGTGCAACTCCATGTTCGCAGTGGAGAAGTCGGGGAGGCAAAGTATGCGGGTAAATTGGAAATTTTTGATGTGATGTGAAAAGGTTCGGCTGGGATTGGTAACTGTGGTTTGTTCTGTTGTGTTAGCATGAAGACGGGTTGTCTGGTTTTTGCTAAGCGTACGCTGATATTTATGTATAGGTAATTATTTTATAACTTCGGTTTAGATGTGGTTACTGGTAACTCCACGTATTCCTTACCAGAACATCATAGTAGGGTTAAAATGCAACAAATTAAGCCACCAAATGTTCTAGCGAAGTTCAGTTGTTTTTGAGTTAGTAAAGGTTTTAGATTGTTTGTGATTTTTTGTGTGAATACATGAAGTTTTTTTTTTATTATATTCAACAACATACGATCGGACGTCAAACGAGCAGACGGATTGCCTTATGGTAAGCAATAGGCGCCGCCCATGGACACCCGCAACACCAAAGGAGTTACGAGTGCAATGCCGGCCTGTATAAGGATTTCGGATATTTAAGAAATTGGGAAGAGATCTATTGGGCCTCCGGTAACCTTACTTACACGGCGAAACACAACGGTGTGGTTGTTTCACGCCGGTTTTCTGTGAGGCTGTGGTATCACTCCGATCGAGCCGACCCATTCATGCCGAAGCTTGGCTCTCCCACACTTTATATGGACAAGTATGCTTGGTCTTTCTGTCTTAAAATCGTCAAGACAATAATTGTACAAAATCATTAATTTCATTTTTAAAAATTGCAGCTAAAGTTATGTGTGCAATCAAGTAAACATGTATTGCATAGTGTAAATTAATACTATAATATTAAAGGTTAACATTTAATTACTGCATTCCACATAATGCAAATGAATTGATTATTGACAATTGCTTACGATCCTGCATATGTTACCTAGGTACATAATTTATTTACGTTATAACGCTTTTACCATTTATATTACGTTTCTACATATTTAGGATGAATGTTCTTTAATAGAAACGTAAACCTGCCACTTTTTAAGCTTCCTTCAAAATATGTAGTATTAGCATTTTGCTAAAAGATTTGAACTTATAAGTATGTGTATAGGATTAGATCCTGGACCAAATACGAATTGCATTTGATGACGACACATTCGATGATCAAGCTATTCATCATACTGATCTACTAATAACTATCTTTCTTCATCCGAATAAACTATTTTTCTATAGTAAAATGTTACATTATTTAACTAACAATAAGCCTTAACCATCCACAATCTATGTGACCATCCTCAATCTCAGTGGACATTGCAGACAAGTTTATCTTCAAAATTTGAGATTGCATTTGAAATCTGCACAAGACGCGACTATCTGATCGGTGCACCTGCCGTATCAGTTTGAACGACAATCGATATTCGGACGTTACCGATTCGTTCCAAGCGATTCTAATCGATCGTTAAGTTGATCTATTCCATTTAGTGATGGGCCCATCGGATTAGGTTCCATCAAGTTTGTAGAGATAAGATGGGAAAGTAGACAAATAGGTGAATTGCTGGCATAAAACCTTAATCTTGAAATGTTCATAATAAAATTTACTGCTAAAATAAGTTAACGACAGCCAAGGAATTCATAATGTACTGAAGCTGTATAAATACCTGGTAATTATCAATATCGGCTAAGGGAAAATGGCGCCATACAAAGCAGGTTGCCGACATGTGCCATCAGTTGGCTCACGATCGCACCTGGCGCTAAAACCGCTTGCGTTTTTATTTCCATATCGTGGAAGTTCGGTACAGAAGGAGATAACTTAGGAACATGGAGGTTCAGTCGGCCCAATTAAACTAAATCACATCAAAATCGATTACAATCGGGACAATACTGAGGAACCGGTTGAAATCGGTAGCAGCCGTCAGCGGCGCGCGGCGTTCGGCGTTTGAAACGCGCGTCGCGTGGGCGCATACAATTTGCATAGCTTCATTAGGGCCAGACCGCACCGCGCGATAGTCGCGTTATCGACGCCGCCTCTGAATCGCGCCTCAGCTCCTTTTTTTAATCGGCAGTCGTTAATTAAGCGTGTGTGAGGTCTTACGCCTTAATTATAATTGCGCACAGATACTGAATTAGCTCGGTTTTAACGAAGGTACCTGAATTAAAAGGTATAAAATAAAGCCTATTTATTTGTTGGGTTTTTAAAGATAAGCATTACTGTCGTGACTAGTTTTAATTGTAGATAGCGTTATCTGTTGATTGCTCGAGGTGGTTAGTGACCGATAGTTTTATTGTCAATAAAATTATGTCAATTCGCGCAGTTAATGTGAAACACTTGTAATATTATTGTTGAATTATTGCAGCATTAATGTTATGTATGTAGTGTGCAACTTGTCTGAGGATTATGTCTGCGATTGCAGTTAAAGTTTGCTTGTGTTTTATAACAAACAGTTAATCAAGTTGTCATGGGTCATTTTGTTCATATTTAGATGATGAACGACACAGACAGACAAATGTTATTGATTTCCAAAGCCTGCAGACACTTTAAATCATTTAGTTCTAATAGCCCTCGGGATCAACATACAGTTAGAGTTAGGTTCCACTAATGTGAGGCCTTCGTAAAGCATATATATTTATTATTAAAATGTTATACTTTCTTATATTTAATAATTTCTATAAAAAGTTAAGTATATAACATATTTAACCATTGCCATTGTAAAATTATTTTACTCGGTTTTTCTACTTAATATGAATCGACAAAAAATATGACTATGCTGTATCATACGATGCATAAAGCCTACCCAATACCAATGTAAATTTAAACTTAATCATACAGTTCGAAGGAAATAAAATTCAATATTTATTTTTAGAAAAAATATGTAAAGTTAGTTGAAGCTTGGCGGGCTAAATGTAGCCGGAGTCGCAATAACATCGCATCAACCCACTTCGACAACATTTACGACTTTAGCAGAAAGATAACCGCCACACGAGTTCGTTTTCCTTATCAACTACATACATGGCCTAAAACAAACTAAAAACTCTTTAAATAATTCTTTTTGCAAAGCTAATTCTGTACGCAAGTCGCGTCCATATTAAAAAGCAAATAAATCGAAGCCACGGTTGACGAAGCATCGACATAAGGCCGGGTACATGAAAGCGCAACATTTCGCGACATCGCGTGTGTCGCGATGCAAATATCGCCAGACCACCGGCGCTCAACCGACACTTTTATTTAGCAGACGAACCGACTTCCTTTATCAATAACTTATTTAAATCGATATGAAAAAAAATCCCTCAAATGTTAATATTTTATATAACTTATGTGTTTCGTTACTATACGAGTTCCCAACTTATAGGAATTCATGAGTATCCATTAATGCGTAGATACACAGACATACAGTGTCGAAGTAATTGCTTATCAACAAAAAAATAAAAACTTTAATTGATTGCTGTAATTACTATCTTACCCATCTAAATACGGCAATTAAAACAGGAGTAGGTACTTATAATAAATAAGTTATTTTTATACGAAACACATTTTATTTTATTTAAACAGTAGCTTCGGTGGAGATAAAGCTTTAGTACTATTCCGTTGGCAAAACAGACGTAAATTGTCGTTGGCAAATTTCGTCCGAATGCTATCGAAACTACATCCTAAAACTGTATTGGCCTGGTCTCAGGCGTTATGGGCCTTACTGGCGATACTGGCAGTAAACGCCTACGTTTTGGTAAGTTCGCCGCACTCGGATGAAGACATTTAAATACGTCGAATATGTTAATATTGCGATCGGATCGTGTACACTGCCCTTAACAACGGACACTGTGCGTTGGCGGACAGCGGTCTATTAGTGAAGTTTGTTGAGTCACAAGCGGGAGCGAGCGCGGTCGCGACAATAGTAACAGTTATATTGGATTCTTGAAAGTAATGATTCCTCGAAACCTAACAGTCGTCCACCACATAAAAAGTTAATCGTGACTCTTTTATGTCTAGTTTATTGTGGCAAATTGTGGATCACATATAGTCTTGTTTTGTGAGGGAAAAAAACACGAGACGTTGCATAGCAAAAGCGCAGTTAAATTTCATTGATTCTATCACAGATTTAAACTAAACAAAGGCCCATTTGAGAAATTGATAGACTTGCTCAACATGTTCAATAAACCGCTGCCGCTCATGGCATGCACCAAACGTACTAACTCGCTACTCATAAGCATACACAAACGTATATTATGCAGTTTATTCAACAGGCCGCCTGTGACCCTCGTCCGCTAACATCCACACATCCACACATCCACCGTATATACGATGTAATTATAAAACATGCATAAGACAAATTCAGGATCTGGCTTTGTGACTATTTCTGACAGATCTTCAGAAACTAGGTATTCGTGGGTGTCAACAAAACATAGTTACTTTACTGTTATGTTGTGTGCCTCTGCTTAACCTTTCGGGATTTAAATTGTTATATTTACAGGAATCCATATGGATTACCTGATCACCTGAAAATCTTGAAATGACTAGATGATTTCAACCGCCCTTGGTTCGTCGATAAGGAGTGTCAGACTCTTATTGACGAAATACCACCCGTTTTCTTCTTCTGGGGAAGTAGTATATGCGTGTAGCTGCGGTTGAACCCTCAACCCCAGCTAGAATACCATGGGTTTTGAATTTATGTTTTAATTTATTATACGTATTCCAAACAATTATTTCTATTGACTAGAACTAAACAAATATGCAGGGTGAAAACGTGGGTTTATCGTTTCATGGTGATCATCATCAGCCTATACGTGTCCAGTGCTGACCAAAGCTAGTTTAAGCATCAATCATCACGCTTGCTGAAGGTGGATTGGCGGAATTTCAAGTGTGGGAGAGCAAACCCTTATCCCCAAAAGGCCGGCAACGGTAAACTCCTTTGGTGTTGCTGGTGTCCATGGGCGGTGCTGATTGCTTACCACCAGCTAATCCGTCTGCTCGTTTTCCGAGCTATCTCGTAAAAAATGGCAATTTCAAACTTATAATTATAAACTATAAGTCCAGTCTTTTGTGTAACTCAATAAAACGCAGGGTGAATAAGTGGGTGTGAAATTTAAAACGTTTTAATCATCCCTGAATGAAATAAAAGGTATTAAGTAATTTAGTTATAATAACAGGTATTTAATACACTATATAAACAAACAACACTTACCATTTATTATTATTTACGCTTGTTAGTATCAGTTATATCAACACGTACGTCCGTATGTACTTTCGCAAGTCGATCAAAATCATGAAATACTGCGTTCTATGAGGGGGAACTCTTGATCACAGATAACTTTAATAACACGCTATTTACATACATATAACGTAAATGGTATGTATTGAAGCAACGAGCCGTACTTTTGGGTCAGTTTTGCCGATCCACAGACCCGCTCACTGTCTTAAAAATCGCTTAAGGACTACGCAATACACGGAGACTGCTCGGTCCTGTGAACCCCTACCGGCCTGAAAAGTCTTAATATTATAGACCAGCAGATAAGAACTATTGATGTTGCTCTTATAACTTTTAGGACTAATACTGCTACTGTATGACTTATCTTTTTTTTTATGTAATTGGTACCACCCGCAACGGAGGATTTACGAGTGCGTTGCCGACCTTTTAGGGATTAGGGATTTGTAGATTTAGGGATTGGGGGCGGGGAAGGATGGGTATCCGGTAACCTCACTCACACGGCGAAACACAACGCTGTGGTTGTTTCACGCCAGTCTTCTATGAGGCCGTGGTATCACTCCGATCGAGCCGACCCATTCGTGCCGAAGCATGGCTCTCCCACACTTAAAACTTGTCTGCTAATAAAGTCGATTTCACATCTACCTTTAGACATGGTTGCAAAAAAAACTACATAAACACAATAATAGGTACTTTAATATCGATTATAAGGATCGATGATGCGTATTTTATGATCGATAATTATAAGTCGATTGAAATAGTTCCACGTGAAGTTATCTAGTTAGTGGTTTCGATTGCTAGTGGACCTCTCGAGAAAAGTTGATATTCAGATAAGTATAGTATAAAGCTACATAGAGTAAAATGTTCTTGATAGAAAAGATGTATAAATGCTTGGTGTTGTAATTTATAAGAAGGTCAATAATTACTATCCAAGATAAATAAATTATAATTAGTCTAAGTGAAATAATGGTGGTATAATTTAAGGTAATCCTTTAATGAAGTTACGTCAGTACTAAATTAACATAATACCAATTAATAAATGCACCGGTTTAAAGACTATTCGATAAGAAATGACCAACATTTTAAAATTGGTTAACTATCATATAACACGATTTGTGAGACACGCTATAAAAAACTGGTATATATATGTACAACACAAGTCCATTAATGAGAGTACTTAAAGTGTAAATTCCAAATGAAATAAATAGGTCACTCAAAAATTCATAACAAACACGAGTAGTAGACAGAAACTCAGATCCCAAGTTAACTGCACAGTGCATACAGGCGAGTAGATTGTCACAATATCTCAAGTATACGAGTGCATCCGCGCCGTTATTAGACGCGCGACAGAGTGACGCGCGCGACACGACAACGGCACGACACCGCGACGCGAACGTGACGCGACGTCCCCGTCACCGGGAGATATTAGATCTCGTTGTTTGTACATTTTCAAATGAAAAATGTTTGCAGATTATTTTCAATGCAGCTTTGTCTTGTGTAGCTATTGATTATTGTGGTGTTTGTTGATTAGATGTGTGTCTTAGACGACAAATCGAAGTAAAGACAGACTTTGAAGTAGTAGATATCCATGCGTGTGTGAAGGACTTATGCTATTAGTTCAAGCAGTATCTACTTAAAATCCAACTTCAAAAAACAACAATGAAAACGTTAAAAATGACAAATAACTGACAACAGCTGACATCCAAACGAAATCTAACAATCTTAACAAGTCCCGCTATCTCAGTAAAATACTAATGACGTCATCTCACGAAACGTAATATAAAGAAAAAGTCATGAAAAAACAACAAATCATTACTATCATCGGATCAGTGGGATTTCAATAGGTCCGTCAAACACACAGACAATGGCACAATGCTGATACCCAAGTCATTATCAGATGAACTTAGGTAACACTTCATGAGACAGACTCACGCACTCAGCGTGGAAGATGGTGGTTAAACGCTCGATTGAGCGTTTGAAACGCTAATACAGTGTTCATACAATTTAGACTTAGTTTAGCTTGGCTTATTCTTATAACACTATAAGTGGTAAATATGTGGATGAAAGTATTGATTTTAGATCTTACCATGTCATAACTTTATTAGACTATAATAGTTTAATCTAGACTCTCAATTACACATTCAGAATTCCAGGTCTGAAATGAAGCCATTTAAATGAACAAGCTTATAGAAAATATGTACTTAAGTTTCATTAAAACTAATAGGTATTTTAAAATCCGACTGTTACGACAGAGAAATAGCCGCCAAATAAGTCGCAGCGTGCCTCCAACTGAGTGCGTGACACAATCAAAAATCCAGAGTGGTTCTCCCAATAATGAGTTCGTTGCGTTTCGCGTCCGACAATGGTGCGGGACAATGGACGGATTCAAATCAACATTTACCTATTCTTGGACGATTAACGCGCTCTTTGTCATCCCTACAATGGAGGGTCAACGGTTTTTCTGTTCGTCTATACGTTTTTTTTTTTCAATTACGTTTATTGAAATTTTGTTATGATACCTACTCGTATTTTTCGCGATACTCCTATTAGTACTGTTGTCTGTGAATCCCGCTGATTGCTTTTCGAAAGATTGAATGGAGATGGAAATTATTCAGGCTGGAATTATCTTCACATTATGCGGTTTAATTTAGGTTTCATTTTTTTTTCGTTTCGTTGGTATTGGTGTTTTGATAGTCTTTCACATTATCTTATGTACTAAACTAATTGTGGAAGTAAATAATACAACGTTATTGCTGTATCTTACAGTGCAATCCATCATATTTCCCCTACAGCTAAAATACAGCGACATTTTCAACACAGCCCTTTAAGATTGAACTTTAGTATTCTGGTCATATGATTATTATAGATTTGTCCCAAAAAGCCAAAATATCGAAATCGATTAACCTAGACATGGCTTCTAATTCGGTACAAAGTGGCGGTTGCAGATAAATCAAAAATACTCTGACCGCAGTCACTCGTATTAGTTCTCTATGCAGATTCTGAAGAATAGAAACTAAGCTGTTTTAAACTTATTACAATAAACAATAACATTCATGAAATCAATCACTGGGTCAGAAGATACAACATATCTTATATATAACGTAAGTCACGAAATAAGGTAAGAAAAATCATTAAACGAAGAATCCCGCCCTTAGTGTAGCAAGAGGGAATGCCAGACTTTTATGACTACCCTGTTCCTTCTCCTGATCTGAGGCCAGGGCCGCGGTACGTTATTGCGTTTGCCCCCACTTCCCTGGCTGAACTTTGGTCGTGTTGGGCCCTGTCTGGCTGCATTTAATACGTGAGACTGACTGTCAATATTTCTGTAGTTCTCCTCAAATAGAAAGATTAACAAATACATTATTAGGTGGGTTGGAAATATCACAGCTTGAAAATGTTGTGCATCGTCAGGAAATAAAAACCTTGATGATAAGTATTGTGTTTTAAAATTGGCTTAGTAAATGAGCTAAACATGAGTAAGGAAGCCATGAGACAATAGTTTCAGAGAATTATCTTACAGTCGACTAAGTATGGCGCTTGAATGATGGACGATAAAACATGAAATATGGACAGTTGTCGTAAATTCATGTGTATTGTTGGCACCGATGTAAACTCGATGTAATGTGAACTCTAGTCAATGTAGACTAGAGTAATAGCTTCATTGATTTTAAAACATTTTACAGTGTTTATGTGGAGAACTTTTAGGGTAGTTTAAAGATGTAGTTCGCTAATTACTTGTTACTATTCAAGCGTATAGCCTAAAGAATAGTACTCCCATCATTAATAAATATGACAATTTAGGCCCAATTTGTCCACCAGCACCAGCAGACTATTGTGAACAATTAATGTCTCCAGATAAGCAGTTCTATGTTCTCCCAAATACGGTCCAGCATCAATACACACTCGGTACAAGACAACAAATAACCGTCACAGCGACCTATTTGTACAATTATGTACCTTTTGATTTACCGCCGAGATATTAGCCATACAACTATAAAAGTCATACAACGATTACATGCCTTTGTACAGCATTAGGCATTAATTCAACTCTGGCGTTCGAAACGCGACGTCCGACTTGATTCATGCGCGGGCGACGGTCGGAAAAGCGTCGTAAGTGACGAAAAATTAGCAAAGAGAAATAAACTTTAAGTTTTAAATTTTTCGGTTCAAATTTGAGTGGTTTGATGTCTGTCATAATGAGTAGTGTACCAATTGTCTTTGGTGAGGAGATTAAATTGATTTATAAGACGCCGTTCCGTCCGTCATCCTTTCGCGGTATCTGCTCGTAAAGTTTGGTGCGGGTCGCCATCGTTTCGCGTGTTTTATGCCGCTACCCTTTTGATGTGATGCAATATTACTAATGATTTATTTCTTGCTAATCCAGAATATATTTCCTGGTTTTAAGGTGACGTCTTATTTGTATTCAGTTAAGAGATATTAATGTCCCATTAGATTGCGATTTTCTTTTTTACAAGGTTCTCTTTATTGGTCTAAATTGGGTCTTTATGGCGGTTAGTGGAAACATTAAGATGTGTTAAATGATTTGCAATTTATTAAAGAAGTAATAAGTCATCGACTGATACTGTCTTTTGTAAACGAATGGATAACATGGATACAATTAAAATTGTCCACAATTTTATCCATAGACTAAACTCAAACATAATCACTTCTCATCCTTATACGAAATACTAATTAGAACCCCGATCAGCTGCAACCATTAACCAAGGACTACCGAGGACTAATCCTCGTTTTAGTTCAAAATTAACTCGAGACAAACATCGACACGATTAGTTTCGTCTCCAGAATTATCTCATTACAGTTGAGAGACAAGACGTGTACCATGCATAGTTCAGTGCTTCTGTCCGTCTGTACGTTGTCTCGACATAATTGGTGCAATGACTGGACATCGTAACATCGGACGTTACTTGCACCTTGGACTCCGGTGAACAACGTCTTGTGTCGAATTTGTAACACACCTTATACGAGTATTCCCGTAGGGAGACTGCAGAAGCTGGTAGTCCCAATCCGTGTTAGATCAAATTATTGCTATGTCTCTTAAAATTCCCAAATACTTTGCTACTCCTGTAATATTAGATTTTATATCCACATCACATCATCAGCCTTTCTCACACAAAGAAGGTTTCATCATTAATCACCACATTTGCGTAAGACGGATTGGTGATATCAAAATTGTTATTAGAAATTATAAGAGCAGATATTCCCTTACAGTGTTTTTCTTTGTCCTACCATATCCTGTATATACTAGAAATCCAATCTAAAGCCCCTTGGTTGCCAGTCGTGATTATTCCAGTAGTTATAATGACGAATTTATTCCAGTTGTGCACCTAAGTAGGTGATTTGCTTCAAAGTCAAAATGATGAGTCAAAGTAATTTGTTCGTTTTGAGTGATGACGTAAGTACAAGTAGTTGTTTACAGTCATGTCATTGGACGATGAGTAAATAATTGAATGAACGAATGGTACAATATATAGGTCTTTTTATTTTTACAGGTGGATAAAAGGACATACAGAAACATATACACTGTTTACATTAACACACATACAGTGAACAAGATTGTTATTTATTAATATATTCTATTAACCGAGGATACATAAATATGTACTACTTGTGTTTTATTTTTGTTTAAAAGTAGTGAAGAATTACTTTACATTAAAGAGAAACTAAATAGTTAGTCGTACTACATTTAACTAAAGTTTAAACTGTGAAAATCTATAGAAAATTTACATCAAAAATAACCACCAACAGCTAAAGATACAAAGAAATAAATATCGAAACCACCGGCAACATTCTCGTATCCCAACGACCCTCAAATGTGTAAGCCTCGACTGTCAAGCCACACTTGACATTGGTACACGAGCCATCAGCGTATAAATCATAAGGTTACAACCAAAGACCAGCCAGTACCGACCCCAACTTACGTGGGTACTTGTTCTCTGAATAATTGAGCACAGCCTAATGTCGGCGGGGACATTTGTAGTTGGAAATAGATGGACGTGCAAGTGTTGGGGACTATTGATTTGGATACAAGATAAGTTGCTAATTGATCCGACGATTTTGGTGCTACTGAACAGTAAAGCTAATATAGTCCAGAAAAACTTGCTCATAAATGATCATAATTCGAAATAATGTGCAGTAAGGCACTTTTTGCACATCAATGAGAAGAAACACCTGATCATAATAGCACTCCTAAAACCACAGAACTCAACCAACAATGTCTAACAAAACAATATAATGATACCCAACCACTAGTTATTCCATATATTAAATTATAATTTCTCCGACCTAAAATGCCTCAGAGACCACCAGAGTCGCCAAGCGACACAGCTAAAAGGTCAGACAACGAGTTGGACGCAACATTTAACGTTAATATGAAGCCATAGATCAGGCGCACATCTGTCGGCGCGCGCGCAGTGCTGTCGATCAACAGGCCACTAATAGATCATTAGTATTTACGCATGAAAGGTTGCAGAATTCAGAATTGTTTCAGGTCTAGATATCTTGTGTAACAACACGAGCAATGGAACAAGACTTGCTAAGAGAATCTTATTTTTGATAGCTGTAGGTACAACTATGCAAATGTTTATACCTGAGCGAAAATTGTTGTTTGAGCGTATCAAAGGACCACGTTTTTTTAAGCAAATATGATGCCCAACTTGACAACGCTTGTTATTGTGGCTAGAGCTGCAGTAGTAACTGATTATGGAACTCTGGAATATTTGAGTGATCCACAAATTTTAGTTCCGTCATCACGTGCAAACCTGCACGTGATATGCATGTTGCATATGATTTTTAACAGATTTACGGACATACAGACAAACTAAAAATTTACATCCTAGGTAATATATGCTTTGCACTAAATATTTAGGATTCAATCACTTTCATCGCCAAAATTATTACAAGTCAAATTGATAATCACACACACAGTGAGACATCTTTAGCACCAATGGGCATGTCAACAATTAATCAAATATAATCTCCTATCCTCATAAATTTATAGAAAGCTGTGCAGTAGATCACGTGGTTCTGAATAACAGTTTTCTCGCGCGTACGCATCGCGCTGTCGATCAACGGTCCCCTTATAGATCGTAACATGCAGTTGTCATCTCACATTTTAGACATTTTAATCTGTGAATCGAGTTTTACAGCCCAAAATATGTTATTTTTGGGTTGAAAATAGCTATACGAATTGTCCCGCCATGGTTGAGACGAGAGAGAGTGTCAGACTCTTACTGACTTGACAACACCTCGTTCCTTGTTCTTGCACCCCCGATATATGGTAGTACATAACCTGATATGATATTAATGCACCTCTTCATTTATTAATCACTGCATGCATACTCATTGACTGTTTGCGCTTTTATTAGTCTTTATTAATAGATATTGCATATTTGATTTAAAGAGAGCTAATGTGTCTTATTTGTCTATACTAATCTATACTAATATTATAAAGAGGTAAAATTTGTAGTGTAGGGGGTAATCTTTCGGGTTTGCTTTCCAAAATTCTTTCACTGATAGTTAGCTACAATATTCCTGATTGCTATAGGCTATAAAACATCACGCTACGATTAAATGGAGCCGAGCAGCGAGTGAAACCGCGCGAGAGTAGCTAGTATACAATGTAAGTATATGGGTCGACTATGTCTACGTTACAAAGATATTTGCCTTACTAGTAGTTATTCCTAATTAACAGCGTTAGAATGACTATAAAAATTAATAAAGCCCACCGATTACTTGTAAGAAGTATAGGGGGATAGAAGGCCCACAATGCCTTGTTGATGGAATGTATTCGACAGTGCATTGCGTTGCGCAGTTAACTTTTGATTGCCTTTAATTATGGTTGCAATAATTTTTCACCTTAAGTTCTAGTTAAACTGAAATGTTTGTAGAGTTTGCATATATGACTTACGTTGTGTCGCCTTATTACGCCATAACTATCACAGGGTACAAATCTGAAACAAGAAATAAATGTTCATTAAAAACAAGTACATATATTTTACTGTTTTACTAATAAACTCTTACGTCAATTTCCTATTCTAATTCGGAAACATCCAAAACATTTAACACATACGCAATAACAATAATGCGTACAAAAGGACCAATATTTTGCAACAATTTACTAAACGTTTTATCATGAAATATTGTCACACACAAATAACACGAATATCGTAAACAAGACATCGAGAGTCGGTCCGTTCGTCACTCATATTCAAATTAATACAGTAATCCTACTCAAGTTGTAAAGAAGCATTTTATGAAGCCCCATCACGCGAACGCTTTGTAAATCGCTGGCTAGATCATAAACAGATCTCAATGTTATAAACTAGCGTTATAAACATTGTTAGATTTCACATATATTTGATTGTATATAATGACTAATTTAAAACGGCCATTTTAATTAAGTCATACGAGTTATGGAGTTACTGACTTTGCGTTCGTTTTATAACTCAATTTATACATAGTCGGTTGGTCCGAATGGTTTTCTGCTGTATGAAATTGATGCTTGATCGTAGTTTGTCAGTTTAAGACTATTTATCTAGTTGTTTTGTAATGTAAATTTTATGGTTTTCATTAATCAAATTCACTGATTTAAATATCAAATTTAAATATAATACAGTGAATTCAAAGACCAAATAACAACATGGGCATATAATCACTTCCATTATAACGCACTACTCGTATTATTTATCCGTCGAATTCAGTCAAACAAAACACATTTCGATAAACAAAATTCAAACTAAACAGTAATCATTTTGAAATGTGATTTAAATGTTCATTTAGAATAATTTCCAACATGAAATGCCCTATAAACAATACAAATATGACGTGTGTATAGAAAACTATTATAATTTGCGATAAAATAGAACTATGACTCATATGGCCATCTAAAACTGGGAAGAGGATAAATGTCAAATGTTTTGAATATAACGTTAGTAAAAGTCATTGTAAATATAATGATAATAGACAATAATTATCGTGACCCCGTTGTGGGAGTAACAGTAACACGCCTAGACAATCCAACGGCAGATGTTGATGGATCTTAAGTATGTGACGTTCTGGTTTTAGTGTTGTATAGTATATTTAACTGATGTTCATTGGAGTGTCTCTGCTAAAGGTATAAAATCCAGACCGTTTAATCTACAAATAGATGCAGCAAAAGGAACTATTTGTTAATTAATATTATGATGTTATAAACAAAAAAGGGCGGATATTAGTTGTAGGACATAAACTAGTACTTTACAATCCGCAGAAAAACAACCTACTTTAATATAATAGTTGTTAGTACGTTGTTATTTTTAATGCATCGATGAGCAAAAAAAATATTAGCATAGACATCTCGAAAAAGCAGTAACAGTCTAAAGCAGTAGATATTGAACCCTATGAATTCTAACTCAAGGTCCACAGAGGCTTCAATCGGCATTGCCAAAGAAATTTCAATATTTGCTTAAAGATTATTTACGAGGCACGCTATCGGTACACATCCAATATGCCATAAGTCATCCCGGTGACGGGAACACATTACTAATTAAAGCCCAAAGTTGATTGCAAACGATACTGGCGATTTAATTAATATTTTGAAAGAAAGCCGCTCGTAAAAGGCTTGTAAATATGATGGATTTATGGAGGCTAACCATGTTACTTCTAATTTATTTTGTCCTGTATTGTATGATAATAAAATGTGAATTACATAGGAACAATAATTGTTGTTCGTTTTGACCTTTGTGTTTAGGAGTAGGTAGCCTTTCATGTACACTTGTTACACTTGAATTGTGTCATGAAGAGTGATATAATTTCTTCTTCATTTAGAATGCAAAAGAAATCGATGAGATACTTCAATAATTTTCGTAATTTTGAGTATATACAAAGAATATTGTAGAAACTATAGAATTGGCATAGTAATTACTATAACCGATCAGTGGAACATCATTCATGTCAGCGCACTCTAGATCATAGCTTTTGCCATCGAAACTCCGTTCCGCTTCGTTCTATTTAATTAGATCCAATGAAAATCGTGAACACGGCCACAAAAGATAAATTTGTTGTGTATAGATAACGATAGAGATTTCCGTGAGGTTTAACAAAGCGTTTTGGTATCAAATCACACAATTAGACGATCGGCTGTATGGATCGTCGGCCGCTTTGTCGGTGTCTGTCATTCGCTGCTCGGCGCCACTTAGGACCACAGAATCGATGCTAATACACAAAATAACAATATTAAATGTCCTCTTATCTTTTTCATAATAAAACTTTTTTTTATGTCTGTAGAATATAAAAGATTGTAAAGTGTATATTATTTTCATATATTCTATTTTAATTAACAGAACATAACAATAAAACTCTTGTTTCGTATCCAAAATATGGCCGGCACACGTTTTTTATTCAAATCACATAGCCGTTTTAAATTCTTTTACAATATCATAATAGCTTATTGAATCTCTAAGTTTATTAAAAAATATGCACATATTTCTTATATAGAAAATAATGTCATAAACATTTCTTTGTTGTAAAAGATACCGTTTGTTCTGTCAGATAAGCGCCCACGCACTATAAAATGGTTAATAAATTAAATACATTATCATCTCCTATTATTTTTAATTTGCTTTGCTTGATTATTTATTCATTGACACTATTAAGTAAATTGTTTCTTTCACAAATACCTAATTGATGACATACAGATTCGATCCTTAATATTGGAGCTATGTTTTTGGACCGTAACGGAAGAGAGCAGCGCTGTTTGCCGTCACCGGACTCAGACAACGGCTGTCGTCTCAAAGGAATCACAATGATCGACGTCATGACACTGCAGTTTTGTCTGCCGACCCTGCCGGCGGGGAAGCATGGTGATACTCGGCTAATGAAGTGCAAAATGTAATTTTCAGGGTAAATTACATAACCGTTTTGTTTGTACACTCAAAGTGCAGTGCGGAACGAAGGACCACAAGACATATTTGACATTTCGTACATCAACAGCTAATGAATTTTGATATTTCTATAAAGATTTCAGTACATATTAAAGTTATACGCTTTTCAATCACCAGATACTTACAGTCATAATTATATTCTATTCAAACAAATACATCAATTACCGGCACTTCGGGGTTTCAATCACAAATATCATCATCGCCTCCTAATCACCAATGACAAACTAACAATAATATCTTCGTTTTCAAGTCGTCAATCACAATTGGACACTCTTGATTCACTATTGATGATTTTTAATTACTATTCATACAGTTCTGTTTTTTTTTTCACAATTAAAACTTTTGTGTGGGCCCCTTTACGATGAATTGCAAAAATTGTCGATCGATAAAATTTCTATCGACAAACATTCGGTTCGACGGTTTCGATTTATTTTGGTCGATTGAATTCCGTTTTTGGATGTGCAAGTAGTGCACGTATTACTGTTTTTTGAAATAAGTATATATAAATTGACTGATGACGGTCTTGGATGTTGATTTAAAATTGCTGTGACAATGGTTTAAGAGATATGCAGGAGACAAACACCTCTACAGTTTTACTCTTATTTATTTTACAGATTAAATCTAAGGTGTAATTAATATACAGCTATTGCATAAAAAACTTTAAGTTATGTGTATCTCACATGGATACAGCCAAGTCAATGAAGTATCGTTAGTCATTTGTGAATAAATAGAACTCCGGGTTTTTGATCCTTAGTTTTATTATTAGTAGTTTGTAAGAGTTCACACATTCACCTTCAAATGGAAACTAAATCAAGTGTAACAATGGAGCTATGACTTCATTAATCTTTTATATTATATTCAGTTGGCACATGCAAACAGATGTTTATAACAATAACGTACTCCATTGCCGCTCCAATTTGCAGAGTCATAGGCATAATTGATTCTAACACATCAACGTATACGAAATAAAAGGTGTGGCGAAACTAACAAATGATATTTTTTGTCTATTCAGCTTCATTTGAGATAGTAACATACAGTATTTTCCGAAAATAGTTACAAAATATAGTGTTTAGTTTTTGTCTATTAAAAATATAGGGTCACTTTACATCAAATACTAATCTAAGAGCAATTAAAATACCTTAATAGACGTTTAGCTTTCCGATTTAATAACGACAAAAACGCTTAATCTTCGGTAGCATGCTTAGCACTAACTCAATTAGAGGTAATTAATATTATAGCTAGCATTAGAGCGATGAGATCCACGCAAGCTAATCTTGTAAGCAGCTGTGAGATCCGCGCAAGCTAATCTTGTAGCTGTGAGATCAGGTCCGCAGCGTCAGGTGTGAGCTGCGCCGTCAACACGAGCTCGGGACGTCGTGACTCGACGACTCAACCCTGTTGAGCGCTGGGAGAGCCATGCGGTCGTCACAGCCAGGATAGTCCCGATAAGTTTGAACCACTCTTCCGAGTATAAATGGTGTAGAATGAGACTGTTTTAGGGATCGGTTGTTGGATTAAATACTTAATTGAGTAGGTACTGCCTCTTCCGGTCGGGGAGTGCAGCTGGAACACAGGGAAACACGGTGTTCGGTTACCGGATAGGTATATTCCACAGGACCAGTCCGCAGTAACTGTCCGTTTCTTCCAAGCTTCACGATCTCACACGTTCTTGGTTGCCTTGCACTCTGCCATACATAATGGCATCTGTCCCTACATTGTGTTAGGTACTTATTTTTGTATTCAATTTAATTTAACTTCTAGTAAGAATGAACACTTGTCTTACTATATTTTACTAAAACATTGTTTGCTTAACAATTCTTAGATTAATATGATATAATTTTCACTAGTAATATCTAACTTTTACTATCATTAATAAACTGACTTTAAAAATTACATCACTTAAAAAATAAACACAAACTACGAACTAAGCCCACCGTAACCCAAAACATTCACCTAACTAACTTCACTAAAAAGTCCTCACTCCCTGAGAACCACAGTCACCCTATCGTTAAGTAACGATGATCCACAAAAACGAATGAAGTGCGATTTTATTAACACTACGCTCCCAATTCGTATAGAAAAAATATAACACAGACTATAACAAATGATGTTGTTTGCCAGAAAAGGGCCTGAAGAAAGGCCTCAGAAAGGCCTGGAGTGATGTATTATGGCCTGAGCCATTGATGAGAGGTGACGTCATCGGTTTTGGATCAGCTGGTGAAAGATGGTCGCTGAGATTTGACTTGAGTGCTCCTTTTCAGTTCAACTAGTAGTTGTGACTTTGATTGGTGATGCTGGCATTTTTGTGTGACGTGTTCTCTTTGTAGATAAATACGCAGGTTTACTTTTAATTTGTTTTATAGGTACTTTTTTTTAGGTAAGTTAACATAAATAACGTAAATTATAGTGTTGCCCAAATTAATTATAGTGGCATTATTTAATTAACACACCTAAGTTAATTCATTTTAAATAAATTGCAAGGATTAAAAAATAAGTAAATGTATAACATTATTTTTTTAATTATCATAAAAGCCTTAATTTCATAAATTTTTACCATTGTAACTTCGTAAAGTCAAACAAAAACTAAAAATTGTCGATCGCAATTCGAAAGTGAATTTGTCACAACACTAGACGCCATGTGATCGGGTACAGACGGCGGCGGAATGTGCTGAGTCACACCGCTTAGGGGAACACCCTACTTCAAATGGCGATTAGGGAACAAGGGTGTGTAGGTGTACAGAATTGATTGTTTAGTTGATTCTGTGCAGTTTATTTCATGTAGATATTTGGTTAATTATATTGCGTAATTTGACTAATAGCAGAACTTTATGGCCATCTTTCACAGAAGCTGTTTTACGTAAGAATGGAAAAGAGAAAATATGACTTCAAATACCTACTTTGATAGGGTTTTAAAGATTCACTTCCAATTCTAATAAACAGTGATGCACATACGTACTTACCTACATATTCATTTTCTTTATTTGATTCTTAATTACTGATTGCAAATTATTGAGCAATAGAGAAATCTATTCAATGTGCTAAATTTTATACAGTTCGATCGTTTTATGGAACATTTATATTCAAATAAGTAGGCTGGTATAAAATATTCGGAAGCCGCAGGAATGTCGATACGTTAAAAATATAATTTGCACAAAAAACCAGTTGAAAAATAGTTATTAAATTAAAACAATATTATTATCATAATAATAAACGTATAGCGGCAGACTTCAATAAAATAAAATGTCAACTGTCTCATACTTACAGGCACGATAATAATTACTTACATTACAAAATTAACCTTATAGTAATGACACTAAAAAATAGTTTTACATAACATGCTCTACTAGTTTTCGTAAGACGCCAGCACATCAAGCTACTCTTATTACTGTAATGGACTTTGAACCTTATCCTTTTGTATTAAAAGTTTAAATTATTTAAATAATTATATAACAGTGTGATCTCAGTAGATCTGGATTCAAAATTAGAATTGAATAATAAAAATATTAAATTATTATTTTCTTATTAGAAATATAAATAAAATGACTATTTTAATATTTTATTGTCATAAATCAAAGTTCGAGCTGCTATTTGTCAATTATTAATTATTGAATTATCATAACTTCTTGCTAATGTATGGAAGCCGGCCGCGCAAATATTTTAGAGCCGGCCAGGTTATTAATAAGAAAATAGTGCCATGAATATAATTATAAATAATAAAATAATAGTGTTATAACAATAAACTAAAATGTAACGTTAATTTGAATATTTTATTTTAATTTTTAATAATGTAATTATTGTTATTTTTATTTTACAATATTTAATTTTTATTTTATAAGATTTCTTATAACGATAATGATGATTGTGATAGAAATTTTCATATAGATTGTTCTAGGTTTTAAATTGTTGCTTAATAGATATTATTTATGTATCTAGTATTTTTATATCATTTAAATTTATTTTTGTCATCCATTATTAAAGTTTATGTTACAGCACTAATTATTAGTAGCGGGAGTAGCGTGGTAATAAACACGCAATGTCATAGTACTAGTACAGGGAATATAGGTATGTCAACACAACTATGAAAAAATATAACTTACAGGCACATATTTAAAATAAAAAAACTGCTAACTTATTTAAGCGGTCAAGGTGACACGCGATAAAGAAAAGTAAATGTTAAACTTTGAAATAAAATACTACAATTTCTTCAAAAAAAATCTTCAGTGAAATGCGTGGGCTTACCTATACTTAAATATCTTTAGGTAGGTACATGTACCAACAGCGAAGATTATCCAAACTAACATTATAAATGCGAAAGTAACTCTGCTTGTCTATCTGTCTCTTCTTCTTCTTCTTTACGCCTAAACTACTTAACTACTTAACCTATTTGTGTGAAATTTGGTACATACATAGTTTGGAACTCGAAAAAGGACTTAGGATAGTTTTGAAAACAAAAATCTGCAGGAAGTCACTATTCTACGCGAACAAAGTCGCGGGCAAAAACTAGTAAACAATTAAATTCACGATTATGGATCTACTCAAATTCTCACTGAAAGCAACTGAACGAAATACGTATCTACAATAAAAGAAACAAAACACAAACGGTCTTTTCAAGCACAAAATTGTCGACGGAACCCAATACGCTGGTAACAAAAGCGTGGCACCCCTATCTGTAAGGGCTAGAGGTCACCGTCCACTTCCGTCAACCTGTTGCGACATGTCCAGACAGACGCGGCGATTAATGCGTCCCCACTCTATGATGTATCGATGCCATCGCCACAATGCTACCTCTAGTCTCTTCAGTTTTAGATTTTCGCATTATTTTGTATGTTTCGTTATAGAGTTTATCTTATTAAAGACATTATTTAATTAGCCTGCCCCAGCTTAGGACGAATGCCATGCTGATACAAAATCACTCCACTATTTAATATATGTTACTATACATGGAAACCTTCCTCTTCAATCACTATATCGATTTAAAAAAACCGGGTCTAAATCCATTGCGTAATTTTAAAGTCGTAAGCATACATTGGGATATTAGGTACAGAGAAAGCGACTTTGTTTTATATATGTAGTATAGTAGTGATAGCAAATTATGTATTAAAAAGTTTTATATTATCATCCCTCACCAGAAATGTCATATTTGTCCAGACATTCAGCGATAGACTCTCAAGATTTTAAATTCAGATCCTCTTCAATGAATTTCCAAAGCTGAAATGACCTAGACCTCATACTTGTTCGTTGCAGCTACTTGACAAACAAACCAGCCTTCGAAGTAAACATTAAAGTTATTTATTGTAATGTAATGTAATACATAAGTACAATGAGATACAGCATCTAAGCAAGTATGTAACATTGAGTAATGGACATCCTTGCGCGACACTCACTGCAATCATTATGATAATTTCAATTATCTAATATTATAATAAGTCTAAATAAACTCCTTGGAATTACTGACCGTAAGATTTGGTTCCATATTTCTATTGAGTAAGGACCTATCAGTTATACTTACACAAGTGACATTCAAATCCTTCGTCGAGAATCACTTTATCCATTGATGAAAACTGCATGAAAATCAGCATCAATTCAGTCGTTTTTGAGATTATCACCAACAAAAGAAACAGTCGTAGCGTTGGACATCTGTGTCTTCTATAACTAAGGGATCATTTTTATCTAACCAATGTATGACCCTTTTAGTTAGTCTAGTGACTAGTGATTACTACTGTTTGAGATATAATTTAAACTTGTGCCAGGTCAATTCGTTGACCCGGAGACAACTCTCATCAATTGAACTGTCTGCTTGTTACCCATCCCGTATTAATATTGAAAAGCTATTACGAGTTACAACCAATAATATAATACAAGTCTTCTTTTATAGAAGGAGTAACCGTCCTTGTAGTTTTCCCCAAATAGATAAAAAATCCCTAGGTAATCATTAATTAATATGATGATCAATGTGTCTTATTCCTGGAAGCAATAAATATAGGAATGCTCTTTTCCAACTGTGAATTGATCTGCGAATCGCACCTTAAATGCACTTATGATTGTTAGAACAAAGCAGCAAAATGGAATTGTCATAATATCATCATCATAATGATCAGTGACAACACTCAAAAATTCCCAGATCTACCTGGATCCATAATAAATTAGGAACAAAACCAAATGGCAAAAATTAAAAGCTTTTGTATTAGGTGACCGCGGCTGACGAACCAAATTGCATTCAATGATTGACGGCATATTATTTGGCTAGACCAGACGGCAGTCGCACAGCTAGGTGGCTGTATTATACCGAGGACAGTGGGCATACATGTGCATTTTTTTCAGAAGGTTGATTCGATAGACTTTTGTGATTTTCACAATTCGTTTGTTTTTGTGCAAGACAAGATTACTCGTGTACTGTTTCGTACCATAACAACCGTTTAGAATTTGCCCTATTGCTGTTTTCTTTCTTAAAAACGTTGCTTCGCATTAAGATTTTATTGTGTACAAACATACACAAACCACTCAAACCCGAAACATCATTTAGTACTTAGGTATATTATACAGTGTTGTTCCGTGCTGGAAATGAACCTGGGACACGTTACAAAGCAGCCGTTTGCCTAGCCACTGCGCCAATCATGCAAAAAACTCGACATAACACTAAAGAATTATCCTTATAACTATAAGGTTTGTATTTTTGTATCCCAATAAATTATCATTATGGCGTTTTGATTTTAATGTCAATTTTTTTGCTGAATTAATTTTAAATCTTGACCAAACTAGCCAATCAAAACTATTGAACTTTTTTGAAAATAGAACTACGTAGATAAGCACTTTAAAACGACTATTCAAAGTTTACCTTCTGTCCCGGAACTGTAGCATACACAACAATTCTGTCTCTAACACATGTTGAAAATATTCAATTTGTATATGAATAGAAAATGTAATTGAAAACATTGCATCGTTTGTGTGACCACCAAATAAACGTGAGCAGAATTAAACATGATCATAGCGGGACAGGTGCTGTGGATAATGGTGGCACCTGGTGATTGACAGCTAGGAAGGCTAACTGGACGTAGGTGGAACTGTGAAAAGAATAAGCCTTAAGGAATTTATTTCTTTTTTTAAAGTAGGTCACGGTTTGAGTGGCTGCATTAGATTAAGTGTAGAAAACGGCTTTTAGGGATGTTTTAATGACTAGTAGTTAAAAGATTAGGCAATTATAATGTCATGGCATACATTGAATGAGTGTAATACAAACGTAAATCTGAGTTCGTTTTTCAGAGATTAGTTAAGGAACTGAAACTACATCTTTGTAGTATCATATGGACTTCAGCATATCAAGCTTATATACATATTCCCTTAATCGATTTTTAACTTTATAGCAAAGTTGTAAGTCTACTAAAGGTGAAGACGAGCTTTAAACATTTATGTAAGTTTTGTAAGACGTCTGTTCTAGCAAACAATACAAAATATAAATCAACAAAAAATAGGTTCAATAAAATAGAAGCTATTTTAAGAACACAATAAAATCTATAAAGCAAATTACATCAAAAATACATTTTATAATATCGATATTTTGAAATCAATTCATTCGATTTCAAATCATAATAGTGACGTACCGACGGTCGATTAACATAAAATATTATTTATGGCCAATATATCGACGCTTCACATATATAACCGATTATTATGATGCAAATTTTAATGGCATCTATTACGATTTTGTTTAATTAATAAAAAATGTATCGATACGGCTTGTAAGCTGTATTTGTATTTTTGTTTGTAATACAAATAAAATTATATTAAATTTTGTTCAAATATTATTTATTTTCCTTACAATATATTTGTGATATTTTATATATTTTAATACAAGCTACTGATAACTATCAGACATACAATAAATTATTTTAATAACCTTTAATTAACACCACCATACATAAATTCTTTAACCCACAAATCTAAATAACAGATCTAACAACTTTCCCTATATCAAACAAAAAAATACTACAAAACTACTTACAGCCAATTAAGTATAATTAAAATATTTAATTGAATTATCAATTAGCTTGCAATTACCATCCAGGTGTGAAAAATTCCACCTACCATTAATCAATGTATATTTTTTAACCCTGCTTATACCCTTACTGTTTTAAGTTTGGTATTAGTACTCGATATTAGTATTCGATGTACAGCCAACATTATTTGCATATCGATAAAGGTTAACAATGCAATTACGCGTGTCGATACTCGATAAACAATAAAACAAAATCGACAGCACTAACTTTCAATCGCTTTAGTTGTCACGATCCGTTCATCGGGTCGTGGTCGTGTCGTTGGGTAGATGTTTTTGGTGTTATTTTATTTCTTTTTTATGATGTAGATACGAAACTACATAATTAAAATATATGTAAACATTCCTTTAGAACAGCTGATAATAAAAATGCTTATTACACTAATAATACACTAAGAAAACATTTTAATATTACATTGTGGTTTACTTTATAGAGCTTCACCAACTAATTTCATACACAATATTCAATAATATTACCAAAGCCAGCTTTTTAACAGATGTAATCGGATCGGGGTCGTGTCGTGAGTACTAAAGTTGGTTATTCATGAGGCATCCGCAGTGGACGTGCAATAATTACAACTAAACATTCACGGCAGGCGAATAATTCAGTAACAACTATTATTATATTACATAAATGTGCCTATTGCCTATTATAATGTAACACTGTGTTAAAAACTTACGCCTATTTGTTAGGCCGCTGCGAATTTATAACATTGAAAGTAATATTTTGTGATTTTTAATTAAAGAAAGTGCTTTTTAAGTCGTCTTTCGTTTAAAATTTTAGTTTCATGAATGACGGGAAAATATTGTTTAGTTAGGTTTTGGGAAATTATGATGTCTTAATCTATTCTTAAGTAAACATTATTTTTGAAAATGCATCGGAGTAAATATCTTTTATTGATTAATGCATACTTATTGGTTGTTTTGTTAGTTACTAACTTGAAATCTGTAGATTTATTTTAAATATAAGAATTAAATACTAGGGTATTGTTAATATTATACTTTAAGAGTTAAGTTGGAACTCCAAGATTCGAGTTCGAAAAATTTTATTGGATTATTCGATTCAATTTCCAAACTCTTTTCTAAAAAAAATCACAATCAAAAATCTCACTTTTCTAACCAATAACTATAACATTAAAAAGCAGTTTGAAAGTTTTTATATGCATGCTCTATTACAAGCATTTGCATTTATTCCATTTACAGGCAATTTGTATCAGTTCCCACCACATCAACCTGTATTACTGATATCAAGTGACTGCAGTCAGAGCTCCCGTGTCTGACCTTCTCTGACCTCGGTAGACTCGCCCATATTCTCTACAATCACTAACTCTTAAATGTCAACCATATCAATACGGCCTAATTGAAGGCAATCTTTTAAACCAATGAACATTTTCTTTGTTATAAAAACAACGTAGCCCCATATTAGGATTCCCTCCTGTATCGTTGGTGCGATTTCACGTCACACACAGTCCCCGAACCAGCCGGGGTTGCGGGGTAAGCGCAATGAGGCACCGCGACCTCGGCGCGGAGCATGAGAAGGAACAGGGGGGTTTTTAGTCAGTAAGAGTCTGACACTCCCTCCCGCCCGGCACTGGGCGGAAGAAGTCATTTGATGATTTTAACCTCACAAAAAAATAAACACAGTCCCCGAACAACAATTTTAAACAAATCACACAGAGCTGTTCCATTCAGGAATGGAACATGTTACACGTTGCTCGGCAGCCAGTGGCCCAGTCACCGAATCAACCGTGCAGTTGCTTATAAGGTGGCACGGACTCAGCATAGAGCAAGAGAAGGAACGGGAATGTTTTTAGTCAGTAAGAGTCCAAAACTCTCAATGAGTCTGATATGAGAGAAGTAGTTCAAAGAATTTCCTCCTTCAAAAAGTGGGAGGGTTACATGTATTTTCGTGGTGACCCAGAGGTTCAGGAGCCCGCTTCTAATGCATGTGGGTTCAAAACCTGGCAAGTACCAATGTGACTTTTTCCGAGTTATATGTACTTTCTATGATTATTTAGACAACCACTGACGGTGACCGGTGAAGGTAAACATCGTGAGGAAATCTGGACTTAAAATTTCTAATTATAAATTTAAAATCGCCAACCCGCATTGAGCAAGCGTAGTGATTAATGCTCAAACCTTCTCCGTATAAAAAGAGGCCTTTGCTCAGCAGTGGGCACTTATAGGCTGATGATAATGATGATAACATGTATTTTATATTATGAGTAAACAAGCAGATTTATCACCTGGTGATAAGCGATGGACATCGTTCATGTACACCCTAAAAATGTAGGTGCTTTGCATATATCATAACAGCAACTCCTGTCTACTCTTTCAGAAAACACAGGCGTGATAATATTTCTATATTATTAATTAATTAAAAAAACACCGTCTGACCCATTTTTTGCGGCATATCGATCTATTCGTATCTCCCGATCACTGATCCAGATCTCTTCAATGCCAGACATGACGTTTGATTGACAGACTGACGGACAAACATGCTGATTGGATATAATTACGATGCATATTTTGTTAATAAACAATTGTTAGGATGTTTAAAACCAATTTAGACTGTACGTTACTCTTATAAGGTTGACTTTCGTTTGGTGGGAGAACGTCTAAGTTCGTGGTGTTCCCTTTGAATGTATTAGTCACAGTAAGTATAATGTTTTGGAGTTATTATTCTGTGTTGTGATCAAATAGGAACCTTATTGATGGCTATTGTTGCGGTTAATAGCTATATCTCTGGACTTGCATTAAAAACTGTTTCTAAATTCAGAGTTAAAAACTATTGCCTATATATTTGTGTTAACAATACAAAAGTGTTTTGTCATGACGGTATCAATTCAAAAAAGGTCGCCACTATTTATTCCATTTTTATTTAAAAATAGAACTGGTTCTGAAACTACCCTCTGGCTGTCAACAGCATTCAAAGACAACGGTACAGAAAACCTTTAACTTCTCCGTCCAAATCAGCGAATCAAAATTCGAATTTTGAAATCAAACTTCGAATATTAAGATTGTCTAACAACAATCACAACTCCACCACGAAACAAATGCAACTGAGTACCTGAGCGATATATTTTATGAATGTGTATATATCGTCTAGTGCGTAATCCACAGGTGTATTATCTTATCCAACTTTATGTAATGCTTACGAAACTGTTCATTGGACGTGTAACAAATCTCGTCGCGGTTTGCGTCGGCGGTCGACGGCCGTCCGTCTTGTGCCGATGTTCAATCGAATCTAATAAACATGATAAGTAAAGCTTTAAACTGCAACTAAAAGGTTGATTTGAACAAGGCATTAACGAAGGGACATTTTTCTATTATGAATTAGTACTCCATGTTCCTCTAGTCAGAAAATTAATCATGATATACTTAGTAAGTCCATTTTTAAAGTCATAAAGTAAGGACATAACATTAACGATTTAACTAAACGATAACAGTCATTAGACTGCCCTAAATATCAACAAAAAAATTACTCAAATTTCAAAAACATTCCATTCCAATTTTAAAACAGAAAGATTAGCTGTACAGTCAGCGCAAAAATCTGCAGCGAATATTATTTGATATAGGTAGGTCGAGTTAACAGTCCAGTGCATTCATTCCGGGCTGATTGATCGAGTGATTGATTGGCACATGACGCGCACACTCCCGATGTAATAGCCCAGTAAACAGGTTCGCGATTCGCGACCAAATACAACCTCTAAATTGAAATTATTATTTTCGTTTAGACTGCTTTATAAAATTGTTAATTACTTTGTTGTCTGAATTTGCTTTTGTGATTGTGTGGGAATGGAAGGACCGATATGTCTGTCTCAGTTAACTGGGCCATTAAAATATTCCTTCATAAAACAGTGCCGAGTCTCCTCCCCAGCGACAGTCACCCTCGCGCTCGGACCTGCACCCGAAACACACAAACAATCACACATCCATACTCAATAACGCTTCGCAACAGCATCTTTACAAGTCATTAGACGTGCCACCCCTCCCCCTCGCATCCACCTCACCCCGAGGGCCCCGCACCCGTTTGTAATTAACTGAGGGCCATAAATTGACCGTAACTGTCATATCATATTGATTTAGTCCCGTGAGCGTACCTACGCCTTGCTCCGAGTTTTCAGCCTCGCAGGGGTAGGGGAAAAATTAAAATTGTTTGGATTGACGCTATCGGGGCGCGTTGTATCGGGAGATCACGCTTCTGTTAGGGCTTCACTTCTGTTCTCTGCCTCGATGCCTGAGTGGGCCAGGAGGATACCGACTCTCTATGTAGTTACAACTACAATGACACTGGGCACGTCACACTGAAAGTTTGCTGATTGTACCTGTCTCTGAACTAAAGAGTTCTAGAATAAATTCTTTAATCCTTGACTCAATTAGCCCACCGCTACGCCAGTAAAATTACGAAGTGTTGAAAGGATTACAATTTTATTTTCGTTCGTCTATTGAAACAGATTCATTCATTCTTTCATTGGCTTCATTCATAACAACAAATTTATCACATCGAATGTTTCAATTGCATATCAGAATTCCGAAATAAAACAAACAACCGTTGGATTCGAAAATAGTCGGAAATCAAACATGATACGACTCATTTAAATCATATTCTCATAGAAAAAATCGTTCCGTATACATATAGATACATGCGTGGTGCCCACACAGAGCCGTGAATGAAGTGAAGACAGCATTATTACCGCTTTGCAACGATTGAGACTGTCAAAACAACGCTAACTAGCGAAATCGAACAACATTTGGCCGGCGGATGATAGAAAACAAACATTTACTTGCCATTCTTAAACAGATGATCCGATTCAACAAACATTATTGAACGAATTTACGAGCCATCGAGATCAAAGTCGTAATACAAAAATATCCACAGCAATCAGGGGAAGAGCGTTAGTTTCTTAAGAGCTTTACTTAAGGAGCAATTTTGTGCGTGAGATGACTTTGATGAGAGCGGATGCAAATTTGGGCGCCATGTTTTTTTCCCGCGCCAACAATCGCGCGCGCTGTGCTGCCGCATCCAAGCTTCTTTTTTCTACTGTAAGTTTCTGATCGCGCTAATTCTGATTGTGAACCTTTTTTTGTTTCGATTGTGTAATATTTTAGACGTGTTCTCGATATTTCGTTGATTGGTACCAGCGCTGGTTGATCAAAGACGGCCTGGAACTCATCTAGCCTTGATGTGTGAAAGATTAATACTTTTTTACAAATATTATAACAGTTGTTTGGACAATAATTGTATAGCTGATAGGAAACTTTGCAACTGGACTGATGACATGATTCAATCTTCGTCGATGATTCCAATGATACTGTGCTATTTCTATATTATAATTTAGATCATGAATCATTGTCTCGAATATTTTCCTCAGTATAAAATAAGTATGTTCATTGTATGACTTCACATTGTGTTTACTGACCTATCGCAGACTGTGCTTGATAACTAAAGTAAACTAGATTATATCAGAATTGTGTTACATTTTATTCCCACTCATCATTTTGTTATCTCTTTGTATCGGTCAGATTCTTCGTTGTCAGTCAAAATCACCTGTGTTAAGATTATGTGATTGATTTATGAGATAACCGCAAACACAGACGAATGTTATCAAATCTTCGCTTCTCTATACTTCCGAACTAAACATGTATTTATGTTAATCTTTCAATAACTCGAAGTCATTCTCTACATTGGACATTTACACGCATATGCTTCTTACGATAATATATATTAACGGTGAAGACTCCTTTACATAAACGAGCGTGCATATTTTATCTCCGGCGCTGATTTAGTCACGGAATCAATACATCAGTGGGAAAGCATGAACTACTGCTCAGTCCTAGCCTGCACCCAATTTGACGGCGGTCATTAGAAAAAAAAACGGGTTTTATTTATCGCCCCACTAAAATTCCTAGTGATTTCACATCTAGGTAAGTTATCTTATAAATCGTGAAATGTGTCAATTAACTCGAGTTTAATGTCGTATTTATGTTAATAGACGTCTGACGGACATTTTTGGGCAAACACAAAAAGAGACTCGGCAGGATGCGAGCCGAGTACGCTTGGTTATTTTTAAACGTCAAATGAGTTAAGTAAGTGTTGCGGCTTGAGCCGGTGTCACTGTGACGGCAGATTGATTGCTTGATTGACTTTTCGCATTCGACGATCCGTGTTTTTGTTCCAACAAACCGAAAATGTCATTGGTTCAACCAAAACCGAATCGATCAGATGAATAAACATATATTTTTTTATTTAAGTGCCAATAAAATTGATTGCAAAACGACTTCCAATTAATCGATATTCAAAGAAACGTAAATTAGTTAATGCGACATAAACTTATTTTAATGATCGTCAAACGAATTTAAGAAACAGCTAAGAAGCTGTCAAAATGTATGTTTATTGCGACCATTCCGATAATAAGAAAGAATTAGTAAGAGCTTAGTAACAAAACTAATTATTAATAAAAAATCTAATTTCAATCACTACTTTAGTGGATGGATGTCATAAAAATAATATAAATAAGCCAATATAAATTATTGGGGTATCGAGGAACCTCATATCGATGTTAATAATCGTAGTGGGATACATAAAACGTATCTGTTAATACATTCTTGATAATCAAACCGTGGGACTGTTTGTGTGTTATTTATGTAGCGCGCTTCAGTAAACGCACTCCACCGACCTCGGACCTGCGCTCGACTTTAATGACGGAATCCGAAAGACACATATTTAATATAAATAATGGTCGAATGGTACATCAATACTTTAATAATAGGACCAGTCGGAGCAACTAGTACCAATAACGCGAATAAAAATAAATATTACTTAACCATTCGAAATAAATATGGCGGATGATTTATGGCGATATTGACATTGGGTGCGCGGGCGCAGGCGGCCATCTTGCCAGCTAATTGCCAGTCTGTCATTAAATCAGTCACGCATCGACTATAGACGGATGTTCGAATATTTGTTTTGTGGCGACACCTCGGCAAATTTACATTTTTTATGATATTTAATGTTAAACGACTTTCAAGTCGTCAGGCCAATCGTTTCGTTGCCTCTTGGTGGTCTATGCAAATATATGGAAGACGAGAAACGCCTCTTTAATTATTTTATTTTATGGTATTCGTGGCTTGACATCGAATTCTGTGGGCACGTGACTAATTAACAAATATTATTGGAGCGTGTTTCGCGTTGAATCATAGAGTCGGTTGTCAATGAACAAATATGGACACGTCCGAGGTGTTTGCCTGGTCAACTGTCTTCTAAATCTATAGATAGACCTATCTAATATATTATATAATATACCTTCAAGACTTGATAAAGGTCATAAGATATAATACCTAACTACGTAATGTCCATTTATATTATAGGTCTTAGATATGTATAATACTTGCATGTGTATATATGATAGTGAAATATATTTATTTATTTTTATTTACCTAGTATATTGTTTATAGTGTAAATGTTATAAGGTTTTGTTTCACACATGCCTAGTTATAGTTAAGGAAAATAATTGCATCTAAGCTTCTATGGGTCATGGACCGAGCACCGCTTACCTCTATACATTGTAACCTGTTGCCGAAACAAACATGTAATAATGAATTCAAGTCATTAAATAACAATAAAAATGCATTCTAAAGCTTGATCTAGTACAATGTCAACATATTTTCGCTTAAAGAAACATCGAAAAACAAATAATAACCCAGAAAATAGTTCTATTACTCTATTCTAAGACATTTTAACATAACTTGGTAATATCCTTAAGATGCCTTAAACCAGCTGGGGTTGCGGGTCAAGCGCCAGGTCATGACTGAAGAGAAGGAACCGGTAGGTTTTTAGTCAGAGTCTGACTCTCTCTCTCTCTCTCACCGCACACAGATTTACAGAAGTCCAATGTTGATATCCCTCCTTCGGGAAAAAATGCCTTATACTGAACTATTTCCATACGGTAAGGTTGCTTTATAGAACGCGTAGGAAACAAGGCCTCTGAATGATACAGTAGCTGATACTTGTAAAAACAAAAAACAGGAGTTGTTCCTAGACACTATCGCACTCAAAATCATCTCAACAGTGTGTAAGGACATTAATTTGTTGTATTGTATTGTATTCTATTGTGTTTATACTGTGTTGTATTGGTAGTGACATCACTAGCGTAGGTGTTGGAACTCGGCACAAGTGTGGTTCCGATATTATACTTGAAACTGAATGGTTATAGACGATTCTTCAAAGTCATAGAGGAATGATTGTAATGTAGGAAAGGGTCAATAGATTGTTATAAGTAGGTACGTATTGCTTATAATAACCTTTTTTAATAGTAATTTGTTACGCGGTGGCTGGATGCCGTCTGATGTGGCAAGGATTAGATTCCTGCAAAACACATCTCTTTGTCTGATTCACAAATTGTTGTTCTGGGTCTGGGTGTGATGAAAAATGTCAGGAAAAAAATCTCTGCTTAATCCCTAAATCTCCAAAACCCTAATAGTCAGAGGCCGGCTACGTATTCGTAGTCTTCTGGTGTTGCGGGTGTTCATGGGCGGTGTCGGTTGCTTATCATCAGGTAATCCGACTACTCGTTTTCCACCTAATGTGTATAGTGTAACTATCACTAGAATTTGTCACTTAGTACTTATGGTGTCAACTATTTCTATTTATTTAGGCAGAATAAGCAGTGAAACAGATAATACACGAGAATTCAAATGGACAGTCAACGGCCATAAGTGCACTGTATCAAGGCGAAAATGATTATATTTTAATTTAATGTAATTAGATAATAAATAACAAATGTTCGCATCCGCTATCTCGTTTAAATTGACAAGTTAATATAAAATCTAATTTTAGATAGGTACCTACAACCAATTTATTTTTCTAAAATATAAGAAATATTGAAATATTTTTATAAAATATTTCAATTTATTTGCATTTATTGTTATTGGAAAATAAGTTTTTCTTTGTAAATGATTTGTTTGAATCTTCACCAGTGTATTTTAATTCATAGATCATACATCTGCATCATAATAGGTAGGTATAGGTACATAAAGTCATATAAATAAATAAATTCCAATAAAACTATTCAGAACCGTTTAGTATCCGGTACAAAAAGTACTCGCCGATAAGTTTTTTACCATTCATAATAAAATTATTGATAAAAATAAAACGACAGATGTGTTACATGTAAGAACAGAATGATAACTTGGTTAATTGTATTATATATTTGACTTTTGCCATATAAAGGAACCTGCGTGACAATATAATTATTAATCAATTTTATATAAATGGTGGGACCACATTAAATAAATAAATATAAACCACATTATTGTGTGTTTATCAATTAATAGATGTGCAATCAGGAAACTTATTTTGTATGCAGGTACCCAAGAAAATAAAGATTTATTTAGTCCATAGGTAGGAATCATTGTTTGGCTACTGAGGCGACAAACAGAAGGCATGACTTCACATCATCAGACATCACTTTTTCTTCATTCTACAAGGAAAACCATTCAACCTGATCCCTGATACAGCTATTACTTTGAATTCCTGGTAGTATTTATTTATTTTATTTAATACGCCTCATGCAAAAAATGTATAAGAATTTAGTAATTTTTTGTGAGAGGAAAATCATCAAATGTCTTCTTCCGCCAAGGATGGGGCGGGAGGGAGTGTCAGACTCTAACTGACTAAAAACCCCCGTTCTTTCTTCTGCTTTACCTAATTGCACTTGCCTCCCAACCCCGGCTAATGTTGAGTACATAAGGGGGGTAACCATGACATTCAAAGTAAGACTGTTTTAATCTTACTTCAGTGTGGGTAAGAGACAGAGCTATACAAGTTGTCTAGCTCTGTCTCTGGTTTGTCCCAAGGTGGACTTAGTGCCATAGGCATTCTCTACCAGTCAATCCTTGGGTCACTCAGAGATAAACCAGTGTTAGGTGCACAAGTTATAAGTTAAGTATTGTAAGTTAAAGAGTAAATAAATTATAATGACTAAATTATAAAAGATAAAGGTCTTGGTACAAATATATCAAAGAACCTATGACCTAACCTAAAAGTTTCAAAAACAATTTACGTAATATTTAATAAAAATTAATCATAAAAATGTAACTATAAATATGAAATAAATTGTCGATCATAAACAAGTCAAAGTTATGGTATATCTAGCAGATGTCGCGTCACATGGCATCTATAAATTTAAGTTGTCGCATTCAAAATGTCCGACACGAAATTGTTTTAATATTATATCCATAACTGATAGTTTTCGTGGTCGGACGGAATGTTCCTACGGTATATGAATAATTAATTAAATGTTTTAATATTTCCTTGTTTTGAACAATTAGGTACTTAGATTGATTTCTAAATAAATTTGTCTAATGGTCCTATTTTCATATTAGTATGTACTGTAAGTACCTGATAAACTTATGTGGCATATAGTTCATACTAATTAATTTCTATATTAAAGTTTATTCGGTAGGTACATAGCAACTAGATGTTTAAACAAACAAAAAGTATTTCGCGTTTAGGACGCATATGGGACACAACAGAAGTCAGTGATTAGAAATATATAAATAAAATATATTCTGAAATAGGCATAGTAAAGGTAGGTATTTAGTTTAGATTGATTGCAGCACTTATTCTTTCAAACCAATTTTTTTTTTCAAACCAATTTTTTTTTTCAAACCAATTTTTTTTTGCCTGCTGACACCGAATTTGTAGATGATGAAATGAAAATAAAATGTTAATATGCACCTAATGGTAATGGATCCCATTGCTGTATGTATTATATCGGGTAGAAATCCAGACTGTGCTGTAGCTGATATACATGTGAGAAGACGAAGAAATCTAATCATACCTTTTGAATAGTTTTAGTATTAAACTTTACTATAAATTATACTGCTATACTTTATCTGTACTCAAAATGAAGGGAACTTAAAAGAAATTGTAACGTGTTTTTTATAAGTACGTATCTAAGTATTGCTCACAAATTAATAAATAAGTATAAGTATGTAAGTATACATATTATTTACAACTACAATGAATTAATCCAATTTATATATTATCTAATTCATTTTTTTTGTGAGGGGAAAATCATCAAATGACTTGTCCCGCCCAGGGCCGGGCGGGAGGGAGTGTCAGACTTTTACCTACTGACTAAAAACCCCCTGTTCCTTCTCCTGCTCTGTGCCGAGGTCGCGGTGCCTCATTGCGCTTACCCCGCAACCCCGGCTGAACATCAGCCCTTTAGGGCCCCGTCTGTATCTAGTTCATATTTAACAATTTAATATAGGTACCTATATTATAACATTTATAATAGATAATTATGTACCTTAATTAAATTACAAACGCGAAAGTTTATAATTACGGAAGGTTGTTTGTAACTTATTAAGTTAAAAACTGTAAAAACTGCTAATAACAGAGAAATGAAAGTGGCTGCTCATTTGGATGTTGTTAGCAATTCAAGCATTGGGGATTTGGAGATGGAACGGGTGTAGGGAGGATTGTATACTCCGGCAATTTCACTCACATTGCAAAACACAATGTAGGTAATAATTAGTAAAATATTTCCAGGATCCAAACTTAATTTATATTCAATAAAACATCATTAAAGTCAATCAAAACCATATTATAGTATTCAATATAATCGTAAATAACAAACAATGAAAATTCAACAAAGAAAATGCATTATTCCCGTTTTAATATTAAAATTTGTAAGGTTATAAAATGAACGTAGAGCATAGTTTTCAATCAATTATTAATCAAAGTCAGTTCTTTATTATTACGAAAGAGTTAATAATAAAGTTTTATTATTTTACTTCTATTGTTTTCTTACTTCTGACAGTTAATTGTCAGATAAATAAGACAGGCAATCAGCTTCATGTCTACCGATGTAATTTTTATTTTGCTATTCGTATCATAATTATATAAGGTGCACTTTTCATATCACCAGTCTATAAGTGTCCACTGCTGAGCTAGTGATATAAAAATTCAAGTTTCTTGGCGATATTCTTATTATTATTAGGTATCTGTGGTGTCTAAATAATCTCAGAAACTATGTTATATTTCTTATGAGTAATGTAATATGTACATAGGTATAGAGCTAATTTACCTAATTGATTGCATTTTTGGATAATGGAAGTTTTGTCAATGTAGTGTCATTTTCTTGGTCCTTTTATGTGCTTACTCTGTTTTCTTTTGTTATTTTCATAAGTCTGATCTATTCATCTGTTAAAAATTAAAATAGGTAGGCTTAGTGCTTCAAAATATTCTTTCTAGACAAGCTCTATCAAGAAAGCAAGTCGGATTGGTGTAAATAGGTAGATAATAGAACCTAAATGAAAAAAAGACATTGGATTTTTAATTATTTCCTAATCTCGATTCGAAATTAAGTATATATAATATAGGTATTATTCTTTATAATATTGTAAATATGTATACCACATTATTTTATGATTATTTTCAAATGTTTTCTTAACAATTCTTAAATGCGCCTCTAAGGACCACGTTTGTGATCCACTGTTCTGTATTTTTCTGACACCCATATTGCCGCTTGAATAATTTAAAAAGATAAATAATATCAAATGCGCTTATTTATCAGTTACTATTAATTGAAAATTAAGTACCGAAGTAAAAGATTGATTTAGGATCAACTGAAACATATAAAATAGTACAAAGTAATTTCTGTTGTTATTGTATGGGCATTTAGACAAGGACAATTGTATCAACCATATTAATTTCTTAATTCGTATTTTTATAAAAAAGTTGGTACCTATAACATAACAGCAAAAGTACAAACAAGAGTTTTCTTTAATAAATTAAATAATATATGCTCTATTAATATTAATGAAACTGCTCCAGGCTGGTATCAAAAACAGCATTGTTGTCTTAGATCTTGTCAATGCCCGCAATATGAACAATTAGTACCTAGATAGTATAACAATAAACATTTATTTTTAAATTAATTCCGAACCAATTTATGGACTAATTCATAATGATTTTCCAACTATGTATTTTTAATTTTTAATTAATTTATTTATCATTGATTCATTTGTTAATGTTTGATTAAAATTTGTTAACATTTTATTTGTAGAAGATGTATCATTTTATCAAAAGTACATGATTCGATTCCATGCGAATGTTGTTCTAGGCATATTGCGTTTTCCAAAACGTCTTTATGTACACAATGTTTATGATGCGGCGTCCCGCTCTAACGCCCCGCCCCTGCCCCCTCCCCTCCGCTCCCTGCATAGACGCGCTGCAGACGCTTGGGGCGCGCGCCACTCGACTATTTAAAATGACGACTGTGTGCATTGCTTTACAAAAATAAAGATGGCGGACTTGGGAAAAGGACGCCACCAGTGGATGCAAAAATATTCGACGAACCTTCTCTGGCTTGCGACTCTTCACTGTTCTTTGAAGAAGGACTTGCTTCTGTCCTTTGGAGATGCAAAAGTAACTCGCAAGTTTTGTTCGAGTTACCTATGTAACTTTTATTAGGAGTAATAATTACTGATGTAGGTAAATTGTTTGAAGTGAACACACTTAGGTACTGATGTTTTCTTTATCATTCAATACGATCATTTTTTTTTCGTAAATAATGGTATTACTTAGTGGATATTTATTCTTTTAATTAATTGCTAATGTATAACAGAAACAAAAATCGAAAATCAAAATTCAGCTGTGATAAAAACCGGTACACGATGAGTTACTTTTGGCAACTTTTGATTTTTTATTTCTCTAAAAAATATAATTGCCTTATTAATTTATCGATTTAAGTAGATAAATTGTTAAGAAATAAAAACATTAAGAGATACACACGTAAAATTAACTTTTCCAAAGTTTCACCAGCTACTTTTCTGAAACTTGGAACTCTTTTCCTAACTATTAAACAATAATTTAATCTTGTCGGCGTAGTAAAAAACAAAGTTGTTCAACGCATAAAGTGTTTATAAAACACTTTTTAGTGTTTTCATTCAGTTTTCCCTTTGTTACATCCCACTTTATCAGCAACCGCCCGGTACAGTACCGTCGCGGGCCGTCGCCGCATCCTCACTGAATTCAGCAGCCGTCACAAAGTTTTCAGTGCCCACCACGCATTGTAAAACTTAACAGGACTACACTAAACTAACTACTACACATAAACAAACACAACTAAAATATTTTTTTCTAAAGAAACAGTTTGAAATGCATGAAAAATTGTTATAAAGCGGTATAGTGCTTAAATGATAGTGTTAGCATCTGTTTGCCAAGTATACGAATAGTTTGCTCACCTTCGTTTTCCAATGAATATTCTTATTTGACAGACAACAAGAGCTCCGGTCCACCTGTCACAACGAGCACCTAAGCAAGCAATGCCACTCGAGACCCTCTCATATAACCATTGTTTTCTAAACTTGTATTTGTTTTCGAAATACGTGAAACGAATTCCTCAGCACATCAAACACTAAGTACGATGTCGTTGAACCTCTTTCCAATCCATCAATAGTAAACTTAAACAAATCAGCCGTATTTGAACAGATGGGCTGCGACGGTGTCGGTCGAGTAAATACGTTGACAATGCTTACTGAGTCGCACAGCGTGGGTCACTTCACTCAAACAACGGGCACTAAGTTAACTGGACACTATATTTGGCACAGCACGTGAACGTGTCAGGGGTCGGTCGCGCGTGTATCGTGGTGTGTTTACGCGGGCGAGAGCGAGCGCGGGTGGCGATGCGGTTGCCTCGCGCGCCGCGGCCGGAATGACGCGCGGAGCGGCCGCCCGCCGACGACAGCGCCACGCGGCCCTTGGCGGAACTAGCGCACTCAATCAAACGTCCACCCGTGATAAGATGCAACTGCTTTTTTGCAACCCACTGCATTCTTATTGTGATTGATCTTGGAAATTAAAATGGCTGCTTATTATAGATACTGCATCAGTTTTTAATTAACTTTTAATTAATTATCAACTGTTCTATTTTACATGAAACCGTATCTATTAAATTGACGTTTAAGACGTTCAGAGTCAGGAATTTGGCTTTAGGTTACCATGGGAAATTTTCCAATAATCATATTCTTTACAAATTAGTATTTTTTAAATATTATTTAGATTTCCTATAAAGAAACTTATTTTAAATACGTAACTCATGAACTATAATACTAACAAATCTTAATTCATAAAATGGAAAAGAAAGTGAAAATAACGTGAAAAAGCATGCAATGATAAAGTTGAAAAAAATGTGTATGTCAAAACATTGCAAAAAGTCGGTGGGCCTGACGTGACCTTGCAGAGTGCAGGCGGGCGCGCGTGCACTGTCGCCGTCCCGCTCGCGGGGGGCGGGGACTAGGCTCCGCCCCCCGCCCCCCGCCCACCTCACCGCGCCGCCTTTTTACCTTTTTGCCCGCTGTTAACTCACTTTCGTTACGAGTTGTACCTACGTTACTTATGCTTCATTTTATTAAAATAATTATTCATATTATTGTAATTTGTCAATTTTTGTTAAATTATTTTTCATTTTATTATGAATTATTTTTGTTGTGTATGTTTGTTGCTGTTTAGGTCGGCCAGTTGCCAGTCATTTTGTTTTTGTACATACCTACCTATTATTTTAGTATGAATATGTTTGTTTCAATTTTACAATAATTTTTTTTCAATGTACTTACTTATAGGTAGGTATAGATACTTAGCTATCAAAGGTTTTTTTTTAATTAGGTATTTGTCTTTAGTAATTAAAGAAGTAAAACTTATTCTATATATAATATAAAAATAGTTTTTTTGTGTATTAATGTAAGGTATTATTTTAGAAAAAAGATTTCTCACTATTTTTTATTCACTCAATAATATTTTTGTACCAACTACCTAATTTAAAAAAATCTTTGTGAGGAACTTTACTTATCTAGACTTGTGGGCCTTGAGAATGAATTAAAAAGGCCTAAGTACCTACGTATGCCCTATACGGAAACTAGCTCTAGTAAATGAAAAAAAAAACTTAATATTAATAGATTATAAAGAACATCTTAACCCTAAACCACCGTCACATTATACAAACCAACCTAAACCTATCGATCCTTTTGACCATCAACAAACGTGCGATGCTATTAAAAGGCTATCAACACACAAAAATTTCATTAGATGCACATTCTAAGACAATAAAAAAACTTAGCACATTCAGCCTAAAACACGTTACGCCATAAAAATATCATATAACCATTACTCTCTCACATAACCTCACCGGCTACTTTTACATAACTCCTTCCTACATAACTTACAACTTTAAACCGATAAGAATAAAGCGGTAAATTGCAAAACACAAACATTCCTATAATAACCCAAAAAAGCGCGTAATTTTACGATCGGAATCGTAAAAATTCGATTTTTTTTTTCGCTTAATATAATTTTATTTGCATTTAAGTTCGCTTATTAAGCGGAGTTGTGCTTATTTCTGCTTTTACGAATGATTTTGATGAAGTTTTGATACAGTTTGGCGATCAAGTGTGAAAATTTTATCGATTCGATTTTGTCTTGATGGTCTTTCATGGTCCTTCGAGTCGCGAGAACAGGTAGGTACCTGTTGTTCCTCTTATACTTTGACCTCTAATCAGTAACTGTATCTTAAGCTTCAAAAGATCTTATCAGGTATCCGGCTTTCTTTACTTTATACCTTTTTTAAGAATACTTAGAACCTGAACCACCATTATTACGATATGCACATTGAAACACACTTATTAAAAATAATTATCATAAAAACTTTATGCAAATACCTAATATTTAACTCCTATGTATCCAAGTAGGTACTTGTAAAATATTTTTTGTAACCAAGAAACTGTCTTGTTGTAGATATTATTTTCTACCTATTCTAACAGCAGTTGTATGTGATATTATGTAAATCGAAAACATGTACAAAATTATTTATTGACATTTTCAAATGACATAACAACAACTGTCACAGTGTCATAAAATATAAAAATTATATCAACATCTGAACTACGCTATTAATATTTATTCTTTTATTTAGAACATAAATCAAGACATGGATAGGTCGGTTAAATTTAATAAATAGTTATTTATTTCAAACTAGTTTGTTTTAATAGGTATCTTCGGCACTACTTACCTTGTTTTTATTTAAGGGATTCTTAGTAAAATGTAATTTATTAAATCTTAATTAATTACTCATA